>JAWWLV010000144.1:19198598-19255391 GCA_035041135.1 Platyrinchus mystaceus
TGACTGCTGCCTGTTCAAGGACAGACGTGTTGGTCACATAGTCCGTCCAGTGGATGTTTAGGATTGTACGGAGGCAGCATTGATGGAAGCGTTCTAAGAGATGCAAGTGGTGGTGGTAAATGACCCGTGATTCAGATCCATATAAAAGAGTAGACAGCACAATGGCCTTGTAAAAACTGATCTTGGTACTTTTCTTCAGATGTTTGTTTTGCCAAACTCTTTTATGGAGTTTCCCAAAGGCTCTGTATGCCTTTGCTAACCTGTTATCTATTTCTTCATCAATCTTACCGTCCAAGGAGATGATGTTTCCCAGGTAATTAAATTGAGCTCTGTTTCGCCAATGGTGATATGGGGATGATGGAATACTTCCTGAGGGGCAGGCTGATAGAGAACTTCTGTCTTCTTCAGGCTGACTTCCAGCCCAAAAAGCTCAGCAGCATCTGCGAAGCAGGATGTTAAACGCTGCAGAGCGACTTCTGTGTGGGCGACAAGGGCAGCGTCGTCAGCGTCTATCTATCTGTCTATATCTCTCTCTATATATATATCTATCTATATATCACTTCAAACATAGGATCTGGTAAAAGAACAGAAAACATGGGTTTGTGTAAAAATGTCTTATGCCTACAATGTAGAAAAGAAATATTTTGTCCTGCTGTAGTGTTGTTTATTTGTGGGATTTTTTTTGTGGGGGTTGTTTTTTTTTAAATCATCACTGAATGAATAGAATTATCTAATACATTGTTTTTCACAGAGATAAATTCAGTATCTTGGAATTAGCCAAAGGGCATATGATTCCTCAGGTTTCTTGCAGGTATACAAATGTTTATTGAAGAGAGAAGCATTTAGGGACATTAATCCATGCTGCTTGTTGAGGCATAACTTACTGTTGCCCTTGGGAGAGAAAAACACTCTGCACTTCTGTGTGTGTGTGTTAATGAACACATACTTAATATACTGGCACGTTTTACTTGCTACAACACTCAGGTTTTCGTTTTCCATTTTTATTTAAACTCAACTCCAGTGGCACTAAGTCTATAGTCTAGGCACAGATGAGTAAAGTAATCTGAAAAACTGAACACTTAATAGAGCTAGTAAGAAATATCCGCGTTTATTTCATAACTACTCTCTACATGTATCTGAGAAAGATCCTATTTATTATCTGTATATGATTCAAAGATTATTATGATAGTATAAAAGTATACTCAGGGGAAAAGTAAATAGGGATAAAAAGGTCAGAAAATGTTGTGATGTGAAATATTATTACTATATATTAGTGAAATCAGTTTTGTGATTTGAACAGTTTCTCTTACTGATTTACTTGTGAAGTGTATGTATTTGGCAATGTCTGGGCACTATTGAAGTCCACAAGTTTCTGGTACCTTTCTACCCCCATCCTCTATGCTTCTGTACTTTCTAGACCTTTAGAAGTCCACACTACTGAAAATTTGACTGTTTAATACCAGTTATCACATTTATATGTCTATAAATAGCCTAACTTAACAGACCTTTCTGGCATCATCCTGCAAGTAAACTGATCACCAACTGGGATAGAAACTTCCACAGGAGAAATGCAGTAGGGAGCTGGTGCCTTTTGCTGAACACCAGATTTTCCCTGTTACTACAGGGCACTGTTACTCTTTTCCAGATGCATGTTTCCTAGGAAGAGATATGTGCTTTAGGGAGCTGAGCCAAAATATGAGCCTGTTCAAATATTCAGCGCATGAGGTAACACTCAGCATTTCTATATTTGGGGAAGTGTGCTGATTTTTTTTCTCATACTAACTATGGTAGAGCTATGTATCAGGGGTGTCTGTGAGGTTCATAACAATACTGTGTAATAATAGAGTATGCAATGGATAATAAATATCCTTAGGATGTAAGAAAAAACCTAATAAATTCATTAAGCAGACTAGATTTCCAGTCCCTAGCAGCAGACCTTGCACTTAAATCAAAATCACAACATGGGTTTCAGCATTTGTCCATCTTTAATGGAGACTTGAATATTTTTGGAAACTGACTTTACAATGAGATGTCTGAATAAAGAAAATGCCCTTGCTTCCATAAATACTAAGTATGAAGTTAGGCATAATAGACATGAATGTGCAAATGGATGTATCTTAGCGTGTCTTTTCATCTCAGATTGATTGCACATTGTGAGAGCTGGTGGCTTGATGCCTTCTCTCCTGGAGCCCTATGATCACACAAGCCAGTGCAGTGGCTGATGAAGCAAAGCTGTCCCTGCTGCAATAGCAAACTGAAGTGAAAATGCAAGGCACCAATCTCTTTCAGACTTTGGTGCCAATTTGAAAATTTCCATGCAAATGCTACTCTGAAATGCTATCTTAAATTCACACAGATCGGCCTGAGATTGCATTGCATGTGGCAGCAAATACCAAGTAAGGGTGGTACTGTGGAAAAGGTAATGAGGTCAGGCTGAGAGCTTTTTTTTTCTAACCATAGCTCAACAAGGGACTACTGATTCTTTAATCCCCTATGTCCATTCTCCACCTGCAGCCTCAGACAGGGCACAGGAATGTGCACGCTGAGTATTCAGGCACACCCTGTTGTAATAGCCCATAAACAATCTGCCTCCTACATTAAAAATTTGAAAGTTTTAGTGAAGTCTCAAATACTTTAAATTTGATGTGGGTATGTCTTTACTGTTGTATGGGCATTCGAGGTCTGCCACAGGTTGGTTTGTGTGACTGCTAAAGATGTTAAAAAATTAATGTGTTTTTTTCCTGTGCTTGGGGAAATATGGAACTGGTGTTTTATACAAAGACCACATCCTTTGCCTTCCTGAAAAAGCACTGGTGACCATTCAAGTATAGCTTTCCAAATTCTTGCCCATGTGATCACTGCATCATGGATATAAAGAGATAATGCATGAGGGAACTCAGAATTGTGTATTTATTTCCAGTATGTTCTTCCAGGAAGATTTTTCCTTGTGAAGATCAAAATTTGAAAGGCTGTGTGGAAGAACATCAGTAACTGAATGAGCTTATATATTTTTCTGGGTGTTGCCAAGATGCTGGTTATAGATCATACAAGCCAGTTGATTAATTCATGATTAATTAATTCATAACATTCATGATGTATTCTTCTGATTTTGATATTCTTATTTTTTGACCAATATTTGAAGATTATCTAGATGTTCTTACTAGCAGATTTATTTTTTTTTTAAATTTACTAAGCTGATGAAGTGGAGAGACAAATATTTTCTCTTCTGTAAAGTCAGTATAGGTTGACAGGCACCTGAAGAATGGGTATTTCAGGGGAGAAGTGAAAAGTACAGCAGCAGAAGTGAATGGGAGAATTTGGGGAGGGAGTGATAGAAAGCTGACTTTCCACCTGGGTGAACAGTACCAAGCAAAACCTGTGGTATGGAGCATCTGTAACAGTTTCAAGAACAGACCAAGGGCCCTGCAGTCCACCTGTGCTGGAAGCCTTTTCAGCAACTGATTTTTTAAGTGTTATACGGGATAAGAGATGTGTGCACCTTATAAGTTTCTGTGTATTATGCACCTGGGAATTCCACATTCCTCTGCTTAATCTCAGATAAGGTCTACCTCATTTTTTTGTCTCGTCTGTGGTCTTTTGTCTGCAGAGAAATTACTGCTCACTCTACCTATGAGGAAAACTTTCATAATTCCATGCTAACTGAGCAACTTGAGGTCCTATTTAGGCCAAGGCAAAGTGAATTAATGAGACTTAAATGCAGAACTTGCTCAGACCCCCTGCTTCCCCCAGGGTCACTGGTACTGAAGAAAGCTCCTGCTGTGATGATGCACTGGAGTCACAGATACCATAAAATGCAGCACACATTACTCTTTTTTAATCCTCTATTTTCTGGTCCAGAATACCACCCTCAGACTATGTTTTTGATGCTAGCACTCAATCTGTTTCAAATCAAAATACAGTTTTGCTTTTGAGCAGATTTCTTTCCTTTTCCTATTTTGTACAAGTGATAAATAACAAGGCTGAAAAGAATGTGTGTCAACTTCAATTTTGCCAAACATGTCAATGTTATAAAAATAATCTTTAAAAAAATCCCTAGCCAAACCAAAATATTGCCGCAATTTAAGTTAGATTACAAAACTGAACAGACAATTTACAAATAAACCCTGGTAGCCTGGAGAACCAAAATATTTTGTCAAGGGGTTCCTCCAAGTTGAAAAGCTCATAATGAAAAGTAAAACTGCATTCATGCAGACTTCTGTTGTTCAAATAAAAAGGCATGCAAACAGACAAGGCAGCCATTGGAGGCTTTGATTAGATGTTTGTGAAAATACAATGCTCAAGTCCTTCAGAGTCCTTCAGATTTATGTATCCATGTGGAGGGGATTACAATGGAGAACGAGGGGTTTGCTCACCTGCTGCAGGATTGGACCCTCAGTCAGTGTGCACAGATTTTAGTGGGGAAACATCCCTCTGAGTTAGTAATGTTATCTTCTTCAGCAAGACAGTTTCAATGAAACAAATAAATAAATTTACACTTTTCCAAAACTGCATTCTCCAGTTATGGCATATTTCTCTATGGAAATGTAAACAAACTTACCACTATTATAATTTATGTGAATATTAGAGCAGATTAGATTTTTACTCTTTTGATTATACTGGTAACAATAAAGCAAGAAACCTGCATATTGACAGTGTTTAAAATCAGACTAACTAGAAAAATGTATTCACAAAGCTGGTTTGTTAATGAGAAATCATTTTGCTGCCCTTCTCTGGTAGATATACATTCACTGATGTCACAATTTCCAGCAATGAACGATGACAATATCTGCATTAATTGTTTGAAAGGGAATAGAAAAGCCAAAATAGGTGAACTGAAACTGTTTTAACAGACTAAACAAAGACAAAAGCCAGGGTATGGGGGATTGATCCTTTTTTAATGCCAAACTGGAGATTTTTCATCAAAGGTAAATTTATGTCAGTTATCTCACTACAGGGAGAGTCAAATAACCATTCATTGTTCAATTTAATTAACTAAATTTTGAACTGTAAGAAGCATTTATATTTTTGAATGAATAGAAATTCTGTATTTCTATTTGTAATTATTCTTTCTGGCCTCAGTAGTGAAGATGTTTACAGTTCTAAGGAAAGTGGTGTCATTTTTGTCATTGGTGTTGAGGGAACCAAAAGACAGAGTATAAATCAATTTACAGCCTGTTTAAAAGTGGGGAACAAAATGCCTGAACAGTAATTTAAAAACTGCTTCAGATTATTGTTCTTTTATGATTAACTAAAGTGGGCTTCAACATCCTTTGAGATTTCAGTGTTAGGGTGATAAAATTCATTGCTTTTAACAAAAGCAGACCAGTTTCAGTATTTATTCAGTATATTGCACATGCATAGCACTATACAGTAAGTGGAAGGTCACTTGATTAATCTTTACTCCAAAAGTGTAAGTGGATATGATCGTGTGCAATACAAAACCAATACATATTGATTAGCGTGACAATGCTTCACTGAACAGACGTCTTCTGAAAGGAGAGCAGAAGCAACTTGGTACAGGAGGTTTGCTCTGCACGCTCCTCTGATGGTAAGGTAAACCAGGACCTGACCAGAATGCTTTGTAGTCACTATGGTATAGAAATATCCTTATTGCCAACCTTGCTCAAATAGTATCATTAGAGAAAAATTTTAGTGAAGTCCATACAACACCTGGACCTCCCAAGATGCTTCAGAGTACCCCAGTGACAAGGGTAGGTTGTTCTCCCAGACTGTGGTCACGAGTCACTGCATGGCATACTTAGCTGTTCTCTAGAACTGGTTTCTTTTAGGCTTGTAATACAAAACAGACTAATCTGGTTTACCCTGAAAGGACTGTTTATAGCTCTGACCAGCCCCAAAGGCCGTGCAGTTAGAGTCACTCATGCAGACAACTACTGAGCGTACAGTCTATTGAATAAGGCAGACTAGCACTTCTCTGTGCCGGAAGACTTGTCTCAAGAATACAGAGATGCCTATTTGGTGAGGGCCTGAGGCCTTGAAGAAGGTTACACAAGGATACCTGCTCAACCCTGATGGACATAGCTGTTGAAACTGATTTGATCTCACGTATCAGCTTCCCCTGTACCTGCCTGTGATGGATCCATACGTGTGTAGACAAAAAAACGAGTGATAGAAGTGTGAAAAACATGCATCCCTCTTAGTTTTTTGGAAGAAGGCAGCATGAAGCATGGGGATAATGTGAAATCATTGGTCAGGAAACAAGGCATAAATGCAAACTGAGAGAGAACACAAAGAGCTAACAAATAATGCAAAGGAATCAGACATGTCAGTTGTACTGACTTTCATGATCCTTTTTTCTCAGTCAATGAGAATGTCTTATTTCTGAATCTGAGATTTCCTTTTAACGCTTTGTTGTGCTAGCAAAACCTAATGAAGATTTTGATGAAACACCCTGTCATACAGAGCAGCTTTCTGCTGAAGTCACCAGGGCCACACCACAAGGAAACTGGGGAGGTGGGGGAGGAAAGAGAATCAGCAGATCCAGGGTGTGGTGAACACAAGTGTTTCTCTTCCAGTACTTCCTACAGCTATCTGCTGGGGCCTCAGCTAGCAAACCTATTTAAAAACAGGTATTGCTCGATGTTTACGCTTAGGACAGTGTTTGGGGCTTCTCTCCCTCCCCCAAAATCAATAGAACGCAGTTAAATATTGGAAAAGGTGACATTGTTCCATACAACGTCTATTTGCTGGCTCAGTTGTTTGTTTGCCTTTGTCACTGGGCTGATCAAAGCCTCTACAGCTTCAGTGGATGTATCAATTGTGAATGTGTCTGGAAGTTCTGCTTCATCACAAGAGTTCACCTTTCAGGGCAAAGCAGGCAGGAGAGCTCATGGAAACTGGAGAGCCGGAGTTAACCATTAGGAGGCTCTGTGAACCTTCAGCTGAATACATCTAGGAGATGCCTGATACAGCAAAACACGGATTCCTCTGTGTCTAAATTCAAGGCTGTCTCAGCTAAGCAGGTCCATAATTTTACTTATGGCAAACACCCTCATCTTCATTGAGATGACTCATGACCAGGGAGTTGAGTACATGCTTAAATATTTTGCAGGGTTATGAACTAGCTCTCAGTAAAATGATCTGGTCACTGCATACTCTCATTTGAAATTCCCAAATTATGAAGGTAGGTACTTTCAGTAATGAACATCTACTCTTGAGGCGGTATCGTATGAGATCTTTTGCCTTTTAAATGTGGATGACAGGTTACTAAAAATCTATTTCTCTCCATTCTCTCACACAGCATTTTTTGTGGTGCTGCTATGTGCTGCATATGTCAAACTTTCCTCTGTGATTGTAATATATTTTATCTGGCTTAGGTTTATTATCTGGCTAAAGAAGAAACAGAAACACATTTAGGTTTGGTTATTACATTTCATTGAACGGACTCGTAAGCATATTGAACGTTGACAGTTTTATTTCAATATAATTAGGTATGGTGAATTCACTTGTTTGAAAGCTTAGCTCTTGTAAAGACATATTTATAATTATTCAGTTTCTTCATATTTTCATACCAAGTATGACACTGACTTCTACTCTCTCACACTATTCTTATTGAGAATTTCAGCAGAATCTCATTGTTGTTCCTAAGTTGTAGCTATATTTTATGGAAATCTGTTTCACTCAAAATTCTTCAAAACATTCATTGACTTCATTCTGATTTGCATTTCTCTTTATAAGCCTAGTAATTGAAATTTCTTTGGGACATTCATTTTCAGGATGAGCACTGATGTTATAGAATGAACACACTTTATTCCTGTTGAGACTGAAGTCTGCAAAGTCATTGTGTTTCTTCAGTGCAAGGAGTTATGCATCCTATTTTTTGGTATATGAAGGGATAGGGCACATACTTGCAGCCTGTCACTTTTGAGTTGCCACTCATTTTACCCAAATGTTCTTAAGGAGGCAAGGTAGTTCACTTGGGTACGTGATGTAGAAGGGATCTTGTATACATTTGCAAGAAAAAACAGGGTATGAAAACTCAGTCATATTCCTTTAAGTATTAGCCACAGAGAACGTAATTACTCCTCTGTTTTACCTTCTCCTTCTGAATTGAATAAGGAACTTAACTCATTACACCTAAACGCCACGTAATTGACCTCTGCCCTCACCCGATATTCCAGAGAAATCACTCCTGCTCTTACAGCGGTGCAGCCGAGACCTGTTTTTGGCGTGGAGCTGCTTCTTAAACCTCGTTTCGTCGTTCTCTCCCTAGGACCGGGAACGCGCCGGGATGGCGATGGAGCAACTGGGAAATAATTACAAAACACGTCTCTTTTGAAAAAAGAGGACGAGGAAGTGAAATCAGAGGGCTCCGCTGCCCTCCGGGAAAGGGAAAAAAAATACATACAAATCCCCGAGCAGATGGTGAGTGTAAACACACCGGAGCGGAGCTGAATTCCTCCCGGGGGTGGCGGGGGGAACGGACGGACGGACGGACTCGGACTTTTCCCCTCTCACCCGGGGAAGGTGCTCCGCCCGGGGACACACGGACAGAGGCGGGCACGCGCAGTGACACAAGCGTACGCGTACACACACACACACGACCCACCCCCACGCGTACGGACAAGCTCATCACCCACCGCACATGGACACACAGAGCCCGCAGCCGCCCCGCAGGCACCCGCGCCCCGCACCGGCACACGCGCGGAAGCGCCGCCCCGGACCGCCCTCGCATCCCTCCCTCCTGCCTTCCCTCCCTCCCTCTCTCCCCGCCCGCCGCGCACACACACACACACACACACACGCACACACACCGGCCGCAACATGACGGGCGGACGGACAGACTGACGGGCTGGGGCGCCGCTGCTCCGCACGGATTATTCGCCGCGCGCCGGGGGGGACGCAGGAGACCGCCGACCCAGCGACCCGCAGCGGGGCGGGGGCGGCGCCGCGCCGCGCTGCCAGGAGGGTCCCCAGCCCCCGCCGGTGGACGGCGAGCGCGTCGGGCGCTGGAGGAGCCCGGCCAGGTAACGCCGGGCAGAGCGGTGTCGCCGGGCAGAGCCGGCCCAGGCCGCGGGGCGCCCGGGGGTCCCCGGCGTGCGGGTGCCCCGCGGCCGCCTCGCCCCGCCCGGCAGGTGCCGAGGTGATGCGGCGGGTGTCGCCCCGGGGCGCGGGCGGCCCCCCCTGCCTGGCCTCGCCTCTGCCGGCGGCGGGGCGGCGGCCGCCGGGCGCCTTGCGCCGACCCGCGGCGCGGCGGCGGAGGATCGGGGCTGCCGGTGCCGCAGCTCCGCGCTGATCCCCGGCAGCCGCGCTCCGGTAGCGGCGGGGATTAGCGAGGGCGGGCGGGCGGCGGAGGGGACCCCGGCGGTACCGGCGTCTTTGTGGCGGGGCGGCCGGGGCTCTGCGCCCGCAGGTGTGACCCGAGGCCGGCCCAGCCCGAGGCAGCGGCAGCGCCGGCGGGGCTGCGGGGGGCGGCCCGGGGGCGTCGCGGGGCCCGTCGGGCCCGGCCTGCGGGGAGCCGGTGCCGGGCGGCTGCACCGCTCCGGCGGTCGCTCCGGCCTCGCTGCTGCAGGTGACGGGGGAGAAGAGGAGGTCCATTTTTTGTTTGCTTTTGGTGTTTCTTCTCTCAGTTTTTTTTCCTTTCCCTCCCTCGGTGTTTATCAAGCAATCTGCAGTTATGCTGTGAAGAAGATAGGGAGAAGTGGTTTCAGAAATATGAATGGGTAGGGCCAGGGCGCTCGCGGTCATGTGTGACATTTGCTTTGGATTGTAAGGCGGGAGCTGGAGGATGCTGTCTGTGTTTTCCAAAATCTCACGGCATGCTTAAAAAGTGGAGCAGATGGTGATGGTAGTGCTTATTATGAAAAAGGTTCATGAAAATTCTGTATTTCCTCTAGACGGTTTTTGTGTTGCTTCTCCAGGCTAAAGAGGTTGTCTTTTACTTTTGGCAAGGAAAAAATGTTGCTGCAAGCTGTCTTGCAAAAGAACAGGATTATTTTGCTCTTCCACAGAGAAGGGAACCCCCCACCACCCAGTTCTATGTCTCTGTCTTGCCTTTAGGATTGACAGCAGTTAAGTGTCTTGGCATAGAGAGAAACTGCAGTACACTATTTTCTTATTGCACACCTTTGTAATTGAATGGAACTAGAAAGGAGACTCAGAATATTCTCTTATCCCTCTCTGCGCCAGATGTGTTTTTCTATCCAGTATATATTGTGCTTGAAGTATTAAACTCTCAGGGGGCATGGAGGTGGGGATGTGAGGCAAGGTCTACTAGTTACTTCAAACAATTCTCCTTGCTCATACTTAAGAAGGAGAGAAAGAAACATGTTGTAAGAGCAGCTGAGGAATATATAAAAGTGAAATATTAATGAACTGGAAAAGCTCAGATAGCAAAGACATTATGCCTAATCATTCAGGAGAGTTCTTGTTCTCTTTACAATTCCTCATGGTATGTGTGCCTGTAGTACAAATGCAATTGGTATAAAAGACAGTAATATTTGTATTTAACCAGAAGTAGTAATAATACTTTTTTTTTTTTTTTGCATTAGGGATTATCTCTCCAGTGCTTGCTTTAGCCACGTTTTTTGAGGCTGCTGTAAGACAGTGAATTATTACAGAAACAGTAAAAAAAATTTCAATAATGTTTTCTTGCAAATGTAAATGGAAAGGGCTGACTCAGACCTAGAATACCTCTGAGGAACAAACAGCCTTAGAGAGTCCTCTTAGAGACATGATGATGACTGTTTTCACCCTGAAGTGTCTCCCTTGCATCCCAGAGAGCAACATCCCCTAAACAGGCAGCACTGTCTCAGAATCTGTTGAAAGCGAGATGTACAAACAAGGGATATTTTCTGCAAATTGAGCTTCCTTTACCTCTTGGATCTGGACTGCAGTGGTCCGAGTAGTTGGAGTAACTTCCCCAGTTGGGTTTGGAGGGATACTAAATGCAGCAGCTTTCTGCCACAGTTTGGAAAGGGAATTTAGTTCAGTGGGAAAGTTGTATGTCAGCCCACAGTGTGAAGTCCTGTTGCCCTGGCTCTGGTTCCTGGCAGGACTTTATGGAGTAGTAGTGGCTTAAGTGAGGCCTGCCTTGTGGAGAGCTTAGTGCAGGCCTGAATACACGTGGGGAGCTGCACCAGGAGGACCTGGAACAGCGTATAGGGTATATACCATGTCTGGGTTACAAAAGGTAGTGTTTGTTTTTTGAGTCTGTTAGTCACAGAAGATGCTGAAAAAGCATCTGTATCTTCAGATCTGTGCATATGGCTGTGTGACAGTGTGATCTCTTGTGCTGCATAAGCTCTTTGTGGTTGAATCTCTCCTTCTTCTTGGATTCAAACGTAATGCCTCACAAAGCCTCTGAAGTTAATAACTTGATATTGCTGAATTTAAGTTTTTCAGTGTTTTGCGGTTTTATTTTTGCTAAACAGAGTGTTTCATAAATTGAAAGAGAGATGTAGAGCTGTTGCTCCATCTCAAGAAATTCCCACTCCTTCATGAAGGCTTATGGAAGATACTGTGGTTTTGTTGGATTAGCCTATGTGGAGTATTTGAAAGGACAGAGTTGCATAGGCCAGTGTATGGTTTTGGTGTTGTTGGGAATGAGGCAGATACAAGTCACTGGGAAAAGCATTTTAAAATTAAACTTGATAGATTTTGAAAAATGTAAATCTGCATATTCTAAGGACGTGACATTTTCTCTAGTATTTTAAGTTCCTGGATTGTTTTCACTGTACTCATGGAAATGCCCTAATAAAAGGAGGTTGTGTATTATCAAGTGTTACAGACCTTTGCAGCGAGGGAAGAAGTGAATGTTTTTTCTGAGGTTAATTGAGACAAGTAAAGCATAAGATGAAATAGCATTGATGTGTCAGTGAACATATCAATGGAAAAGAAACCTTTTAAACATTTACAGTCAAATTATTAAGCAGTGCATACTTTAGTTTTGGAATAACTACCAGCTTCTTAGGGGGAAGAACTGAACTATATTTTCTATTCTACAAAAGTTACTCTATGTTATAAGATTAAGTGCCTCATGTCTTCTCCTTGAGAACAGTTTTGCTGCCAATGGAGGTGCTCATCAAGGGGGCAGGGGACAAAAGGAAATATGTACATAAATAATGGCAAGTAGGGGCTGGGTTTGTTTCCTGAGAAATAACTGCAGTTTCATCAGATTTTTCTCGCAATATTGCATTTATTTGGCAGGTTTTTTTCAGTGATAGTAAACTGGGTTACCCTGATAAAATAAGTATGCTTTTGTTTATTTTTATTTAGCTAAAGAAATTTTGTTTATTTTGTTTTTATTTTGGTTATTTGTGTTTATTTTATGTAATTTTTGCTATTTTGTTTCTGTTTAGCTGAAGTTTATTACTTTAGCTATTGAATGTACTGGCTGAGGTGGCCTGTAAAATACAGAACTTGCAAGTACTTTAAATGTGCATTGTCATTTGTACTTGTAACGTTTCATGTGTATTTTTATTCCCTGTGTATTCAGCAAGGACCTATAACTTTGGAAGAATGGAAGATGCAGCCATATATTTTGCAAACAATGATATTAAACCTCTGTAGCTGTTTGCAGGTTAAATGTTTACTTGTACTTACTGTGTTTTGACTTATTCTCACCACAACTCTCAGCACTACATGTTGGAGTGTATTGCTTAGATAGTACTAACTCACACACTCCGTGACTGAGGACTGTAGTATCATTTCTCCATTGTAAGGCAATGAAATGATAATGCTTCCTGTGAAGTCTGCTGTCTTAACCAGAAATGTGACTGTCCTATAGAGGGTAGTTGTTTTATAATAATATATGATAGTGTAAGGGAAAAGAAACTGCAGATAAGCAATAAGGAAAAGCAGTAATGTCCTGAATGTAGAAAAAGTAAGATTTTTATTAAATGTGCACTGTAGTCTGTTGCTAAAGACTAGAAGGAAGAAATACACTGTTGAGGAGTATTACAAGATCTGAACGATGATGGTTTTGTATCCAAATGTTTTATATTGCCTATGAATGGTACTATTTCTTTGCCCTGGTTATTGTTATGAAAGCCCTTGTGAGTGTTGAGGTATGAAGGTGTAGTTCTTTTCCTCGAATGTGGGAAATTGGAGCAGTGATTATGTTCAAGTCACGCACTTGATCTGTGATAGAAAGAGACAGTTGAACTGGAATATGCATCCCAAATCCCATAGTCTTATCTTAATGGATTAATTGTGCTTATATAGCTTGTGCTTGGCATAGATGTGAAACTTCCTAACAGATCCAATTGCAGGATTTGTGTGTAAAGTTATGCAGCATTTTCCCCACAAGGACTAATTACTATTGGACTCTTTCTTTCAGTCTGGGCAAAAAAGCTTTTCCTGGATTTCATTTTGTTGTTAAGTTTGAGAGAAAGCAGTTCTGCACTCGTAGAATGTAATGATGCTTTTACATTATTTAAGGAAATACCACTTAATTTTTTATAATGCTCTAGCATGTCAGGAATTTGAGATCCAGCTCAGTCAGTAGTGCTTCTGAGGGTCATAGCTGTTTTCCAGTGGGAAGAACCAGTTGTGACAGACTGGTTGGAAGCTTTTAAAAACACTCTTCTCCTATAAATTTTGGTAGTGCAAATCATTGCTTCTGAAAGTGTAGTATTCATTTCTAATATATTTCCAGCTCTGGCTTTCTTATCTTTTTTTTTTTCTTCTTCTTTTACTCTTGTTTTGAGCCTCTTTTCCGATCCTCCTTTGATGTTTCATCCTGATGTGATCTCTTCAAATGTTTTAATACAAAAAACCCAGTTCTCAAGTAATTTACTGATTTTGTATAGTGCAGTGAGATTTAGATTTGGGCGAGAGTACAGAAGTATTCTACAGGTGTCTTGCTTGTGACAATAGTCCAAACTTGGTCATTTATCTATGAAGCAATGACATCTGGGCAAATGTCACCTTCCAGTGATGTTAACCTGTCATCATCCAGGCCAGGAAAAGCTCAGACCCTGACAAAGAGGGAGACAGCTGGTACAGCCTGGTGGTCAGAGGGGTGTGCTGTGCTCAGGTTGTAGTGACAGCTCCTGCCCACTCTGCCAGTAACCAAGTACATCGGTGCTGCTTTGTATTTTGTTTTGTGTGCTAGGTACTAATTCCACATTCTCCAGAGTTTGCTACCTATATTTAGTGCAGTGCCAATTTTTGGGGTTATATTTCTGAACTATCCTGACACATTTATTTATTCATACAAGTGTTTTGTATTAATTTTTTTGCTATATGAAAGCGAGGAGAGAGGAGAAGAGCAAAGTTTTGCTATCACTTCCTGGAGAACTTTAAGCCAGTGGCTAAACTGCTACTAACTTGAATAAGAACCCTAGTAACTGTTCTATCAGGTACTATGATTTTAAAATATGCAGGCTGGATTCTTGATGATCAACTGAATGTGTTGTGGCACAGAGATAATGGAAATAGAATAACAGTCCTGACAAAAATAAGATTTACTTTAATTTTCTTTATTAGTTGACACCATGCTTAATGCTTTAGTCTGTGCAAAACTATTTATTCTGTTGTTAACGCAGAAGCTTTAAATAAGAACGTAATCCATATATTGAAAGGATGAAAATGCTAACAATTTCATTTGCCGTATTCAGAAACTGCCTTGGAAAGGAAATTCTTCCAATGATGTATTAATGTTTTTTTCTTTTGATGTTGCTGAAGGAAGGTGACTGGCAGAAAATGGCAATAGGGAAAACGATGTGGCTTTCTCCATATTTATTTCAAATAAAGTGATGCTGCAAGTTGATGTACATTCTCAAATACTTTGAGAGCAGATCATGCCTTCAGCTTGAGTGTAAGGTATCAATTGTGCTTAAAATGACATGTTAAGCTTTTAATATTTCTTTATACTTATGCATGCTTTAAGTTGGGGCACACAGCATCTGTAGGAAATGGCATTTACAAATTGATATCATGTAACATATGTTAGCTCGATATGCAAGTAGAAGTGCAAGTGTTGTGGTATAATAGAATCTTAGAATTATTAAGTTTGGAAATGACCTCCAAGATTGTGTCCAACCTTTTACCAAATATCACTGTGCCCACTAAACCATATTACAAGGTGCCATTTTTTTTTTCCCAGGAATGGTGACTCCACCACTTTCCTGGGCAGCCTCTTCCAATGCTTAACCACTTTTTCAGTGAAGAAATTTTTCCTAATATCCAGTCTGAACTTCCCTTCGCATAGCTTGAGGCTCTTTCACTTTGTCCTGTCACTAGTTGCATAGAGGCTGACCTTTCACCTTGCCACAGCCTCCTTTCAGATAGTTGCAGAGAGTGATAAAGTCTCCCTTGAGCTTCATTTTCTGCAGCCTAAACAACTCTAGTACCTTCAGCATCTCTCATAGGATTTATGTTCTAGACCATTGACTTATTGCATGACTACTTGGGTGTTTGGAAAAAAGCCCCACCTGGCATGTGAGGGCACACCTGTGTGTCTTGCAGAAGCAGCCTATGAAGGCATTCCAGTTGATTCATCTGCATTTCTTCTGTTAAAAGATAATGAGCTGCCAAGGATCTCCTGGGCTGGGAGAGCCATGTGGGTGTCTGCTGTTCTCTTCTGTTTTTGCTGCTTCCCAGTGTAAAAGTAGATGTGGTGTAAGGATTGTGGTGTGCAAAGGTTATAGCAGGCTCTGCCCTTGGTGTGAGTAGCAAAATGAAGTGGGTTTGTTTTAAATGAATTCTGTGTGTTTTGTAGGTACAGTTAGTACAGCGGTTATACTGTGGGGAGGAGGCTCAAGAATCCTAATTTGTTACGGTTTTGAACCCATTTCTTCAGTGTAGCGGCTGTGAGCTCTGTGAGAAATGCCCCATAACCCAGTAGTAAAACTGTTTCTGATTTTCATGAGACCTTGATTACACCCTTGATCATATTTTAGTGTCAGTTAGTTTGCTGTGTACAAGAATTATTTTTTTAAGGACTGATTTTTAAGTTACTGAGCCTGTACTGTTTTGATGGGGTTTGTTACATCATTAAAGTCTTAGTACTTCTAGAAATGAAGTTATGAAAATGTTTCTTACAATAAGTAAGTCCAGAAAAGTAGGAATTCTAGAATGGTTAAGACACTGCAAATAAAATTGATACAAGTTCAGTGTGTCTGAAAATAAGGTGCTCTGCACCAATAGGCATCTATTCTATACTGATAGTGATTATGCAAGGGCACAATACGGGCATTTAGAGTTTTTATGATGTCAGTAGCAGAGGTTCAAAAAACCAGGGTTGTTAAGATGATTACCTGGATTAAAAATTTTCAGAAATTGATAAATAATGGGAAAGTAGAAGGAAGAATAAAATTGAGTAGAGAGTTGTGGAAAACATGCATATGGAGTAGATGAGGAGGAAGGAAAAGAAATAGAAATAAATTAGTTTGCCAGCTGATAAGAGCTGACACCACAAATGTCTTCATTTTATCTGCTAATCTTTATTTTACAGCTAGCAAACTCCAGGACATCTGCTGAGATGGGGAAGAAAAAGACACAGAGGAGAGGTGGTGGGGAATGAAAGGAAAATCAGCTGTTCTCTTCTCCCAGCTCTATGCCTTTGTTCTACTCTACCACAAAAAGGCTGTTAGAAGAAATTTAGGGATTAGTCACATTAGCCTCAAGGTAATCTCTATCCTCTCTAAGCCCTCATTTTAACATCCTGATCTTGGCCAATTATGTTTTTGGTGGCTGACTGTCTGTGGCAGGGTCTCAGCAAATTTCACACCAGTCTTTAGTACTTGCTTATGGCCGTTAATAAGGGAGTAATGTACAATTGTCTGTTAATGATGGGTTTTGTTACAGATTAAACTTTTACCAGGGAGAAATCAAAACCACAAGCTAAAAGGCTGATTTAGACTGTCAGATCTGCAGCTCCGCTACACTTGTGTCTATTTCGAATGCACAGCAAAGTTAGTTTGAATTTGTTTCATTTAGTGTTTAGCATGAGCTAAGAACATGCAAATAGCCACCTTATGTGGCATAGCTAAAGGTCTGATAACTTGATTATGCATCCGAATCCTCTTTGTCAAGAGACACATGTCATTTTTACCTATAATAATTTCAAATTAAGAGTGAAGATGAAGACGACTAGGGTGTTAGTAAGACTTGAATGGAGTTTTAAAGCTAACTCATCCTGTGAATTGCTTGCAGGGATAACTAATATTTCCAAGACACTGTAGGGATGAATTTTCTGGGGTAAATACTGCATACAGACACACATGTAAATAAATAAATAAATATATATATTTATATAGAAAATAAAAATGTTCTCTGTGAAAGTCAGAAGGCAAGATGTGGTGCTTTCAGTTGAAAGCTATGCTCTTTTCTAAATGAGGAATAGTGAATGGTTCAGAAAAAAAAAGATTTCTTCAATTTACTTGCTTTAGTAACAGTAAAATTGAAACAAATTCATAGTTTTAAAAATCTACTCTGAGATCTCTAAATAGTCAATAACTGGGAGGTGGGGGATGGGAAGAAAATAAAACAAACAAAATGCTACTTGTTTTTAAGGAGTTTGATATGTTGTGGGCAGGATGTTTCTGAAAGTTGTGTATCGTCAATACACACATTATTTGTAGCCTTGGATTAGAAGGGTCTTATGATGATACTGTTCATTGATGAAGGCAAGCAAAAAGTTAGTAAGGAAAAGGTTGTGAGAATTTTCGAATTTGTCTATTTTCTCATGCTTCCATTTGAATTTGAGTGAGATCCTGCATCATAAATATTTCATTGTGTTTCTATATGCTTTGAAAAGAGTTAAGGGTGAAAAAGGAATGTATAAAAGAAGCAATTCCCCACTCACAATAATGATTCCTTTTTTCCTTATAGTTTGCAGTTGCCCAGGATAATTCATGTGACTTGCAAAATGCTGAAGTTGAATACCAGAGAAACCGTAAAACACTTACAGGGCACTATATGTTTATGCAGCATTTTCTAAATATAGACTAAGTCCTTGTCATAAAGGGTTTGTATAGTTGAAACAAAACAAGACTTGACATGACACAGAACAGCTTGAGAGAGGCATGAGAACTGTGAGGAACTGAAAAACTGTTTCAAGTGAAGGATTTGAGGAGGGCTTAAAAGGACAGTGAAAATGCCCGCCCCCTTCAATTAAAAAAAAAATACAGGACTTTGAACTCCTTTTGTTTTTTTTGTTAGTAGGTTTTCAGAAACCACTATTTGTTTCTAATTTGGATAGTGAAAACTACATGAGATCTATAGAAATTGTTATTAAAAGTAATAAATAATGAAGGAATTTAAAACTGTTCTCAAATGTACACTTATGGGTCTAGAATCCTCAGTTAGTGTTACAGCACTAAGTCCTTCCGTTGATCCAAACACACGTCGTGCTTGTAGCTCCTGCTTGGCCTTGTATTTGTTAGGCTGAGCAGTGGCTGCTGATGGCTGAATGAAAGAAGGATGGAGTAGGTAGAAAATGTAGTAGCATTTGAATGACAGTGTCTTTAGTATTTTTCCCTTGGTATGTGTTGGTTTTCCTCTCTTCCTCTTTAGACCGGTTTTTTGTCCTGGAAGTTAAAAATGAAGCTTGCAAACATTTGGTAAATTGTGCTGCTCAGACAATAAATGAAAACACATCACAGTGAAAACAACTTATCCTGATTTCCTGTGCTATCCTACTGTCCTGGTGTATTGTTTGTGTGTTAATATATATCAGATATTTTTGAACTTTCTGCTTGCTTTTAGCGGTATTTGACAAAAGAACGGATGTCCTAAAATATAATTAAAATTTTAATAAATTCTGAGAAATCGGAGGAGAGACAGTCATGCAAATTCTCTGCCTGAGAGAAAAGCTGCCCGGTGAGTTCATTCTATGATCAGTATCAAAGAGTCAACCTGGGAGAGGAGTCTTGTATTTGTCTTGGCTGTTGGGAGCTTCTTAGACATTAAAATGAACTAACCACAATATGCAAATCTGTAGGTAACTAGGCCTTGTTAGATCTGGTCTTCATAATGATATATGAGTTAGAAAAGCTGAGTGGTTTTCTTAAGTTGTTGTTCATTTGGGGTTTTATTTTTTTACTGGGCTTCCTCCCTCGCCCTGGGTTTTTTTATATCACCTTTTTCAAAAGCGTAGGGTGGAGCACTCATTCAGGGTGTTGGACTGACGCCTGCCTGATGAGAATTGATTTGTTTAAGTCCTTGTGCTGTATCCATTTACACCACCTGAAGATTTGCTTCTCTTTTTGTTTTTATTACTTACCTATCTGAAGTCCTTAAGGAAGCATATTGCAGGGATGGAGCTTTTATTAAATTCAGCTTTGGACTGGGAAGATAACAGGTATTGTGGTTTTTAAGTTAGTCTGTTTTTATTGACACTTAGCATATCTATCAATAGGAGAAAAGACAAGACTTCTTTTTGTTCTGCAGTGTCAGCAGAGGATGGGGAAAGCCCAAACAAACTCTGCTGTCAAGAAGGTGCAGATTAATTGGTTTTGCTTTGAACGAATGCACCTATGTGCTTGGAAGAGTAGAAGCTGTGCCAACTTAGTGACCCATGTATTGGGCTGGCTGGCCATAGTGTAATAAATGAAAGAAAGATCACAGTTACAGATACTCAGCTGAGGATGGGAAACTAGTAATCTATGTTCTGTTGTCGTTCAGCATCTCTCTGGTACCTGTGATTTGGGAATGTGAGTTATGAAGAGGCATCTGTTTTTCTCTGCAGTAGCAAAACACTTAACAATTAATACTGAATGCAAAATCCAAATATTTGTATTCAAATAGTGTGCAATCCTATCAAAGTGTTTTAAGTGGTTTGTTGCTCTAGTAGAAAATGAGCTTAGAAATAAAGCAAGGGAGTCTTTGTGTCAAGAGTTGCTTAACAAACATACAGAATGTTAAATTTCAGTACTTCAGTCTTAATGCTAAGATTTAGAAAGCACATTACTTTTTTGAACTGTACCTGAACACAAATTATGGTGAAGAACATACAGAATAAATGAAGAGAGTGACTGTGGGGAAAAAAAATAATGGTATTGTGTAAGTGTTTGGCACAGTAGTAACATCCAAACCCTCCTTGTGTGTTTATTTTGGAAAACGGTTTGGGCAGGGCACTACAGTAATTACTCAAGTCATGTTTATATATAAAATGAGCTTGGTTTGCTTTGTCAGGCAGGTGTGTATTGCAGTGTTCCATCTGCTGAGCTAGTGTGCAAAAATGCACCTGTTTATTGGAATGACAATTTCAGCTGAGATAGACTGGTATGCAGGGTACAACAAAGTGACTCAAGGGTGAGGCATCCTTTTTAAGCTGGGATTCTTGCTTTGGCACTGTGATAGTTTTGCCTTTGTTGGTGTTGGTTGTGCTTCAGTCAGTGCTGGTTGGACTTCAGTTGTGCTCTGGTTACTGTATGTGTGTATTAGAAAGACCTTTTGTAATTTATCTATTATGAATGATTGTTATTGAGGAAAGTTATTTCATGGGCTAACTTATTATCTTGAATAGAGCAGCCTGTAATACTTCGGGGTTTCCCAGCAGGATTTAATGAATCTGTGACAATAGAAACAATTATAGGGGTGGTGGGAAGAATCCTTGAATGTATTATTTTTATTTCCCTGGAGTTAATATTCACATATCAAAGTAAATTAACCAGAATATGCTGCTTAGATGTCTTCTACACTCCCAAGTCAAAAGCTATTATGAACAAAATGTGATTCTCTTTATTCCCTGTCCTACAATCCTTTCTTAAAGTATGCTCCTAGTGAAGTGAATATAACTGAACAAAGCAATATTCTACATACATTTGTGGTATTAAGGGAAAGACTCCAGTCGCTGGGATATGTATAGGTGAAATTATTTCAGGACGTATTTTTTCATGAGTTTCTTTGTTGGTTTTCTTTTTCTCTGTTAAGTAGATTTTTGACATTAATTAACCAATGCATGAAAAATGATGTCTAAATGATTACTAAGAAGAAAATTAACTCTATCCCAGCTGAAAACAGGCCAAGTGAACAGGTGTTTTCCTTTAATGAATGCTAAGTCATAGCTGGTCATATCATTCTGTGAAGATTTTTTTGAAGGTTGCAATGTTTTGTTATGAATCTAGTTTTCAAAATCATTTGAAAATCCATAGAGACATGTGCTGTGCTACTGTTCAGGAAACTTCCCAGTCTGAGCATTCCTGGCAGTCACACTCCTGATGCCAGAGACCTTACTACTGAGACTGAAACCCCTGCATGGCAGGTGGCTCCAGTGAGGTGATGGGAGCCCCACTTGACTCCCCACACACCCCACTCAGACCAGGTTTCCCATAGCAAAGTCTCAGATGTCTCATTCCATAAAGCCATTTTTTTCATGGCACAGTAATACAGAAAGACCTTGAACTGGGTGCCTCTAAGTAGGATCTCCAGTAAAGGAACCTCTGGGCCTTTATCCCTTCATAATCTACCAGTGGACAAGTCTGACTCTTCTTCCAGAGTCTTCAGCTACTGCCCCCCACTCTGTGTTCATCCACCTGGCTGGCATCACCCATGTTCAGGCCCTTAGTTATCCCAAAGGTCGGCAGTTCACAGCCTCTTCTCTTGGGCTCCCACCCAGAGCTCAGTCTGTGTTTCAATCTGCATCTCAGTCTAAAGCTTGCAAGCTGAGGTACCTGGACCAGATGTATTCCTCAACACTACAATGGAGTGTTTGCATGCCTCACTTAGTCCATTTAGTGCCGTGAGGGATTTCCAACTGAGTGACGTTTACTGGAGTGGTCAGATGTGATGGAAATTGAAATCATAACCTGGCTGGAGATGAAACAGAATATATTTTGTATTTGTTTATTTGTTTAGGAGTATAAACATACAGAGATGAATTTCAGTGTAATCCTCAAACTGTTTACTATGTTGTGCTAATCTCTACAGCTACATCTGATTACAAAAGAAAAAAAGGCCACTGGTTGGCTTTAAAAGTTTCTGCCATCTGTCCTGGTGCTTACCCTTCATTCACCGTACGGATGTGTTGTGAGCAGCTTGACAGACTCCCTGTGTATTGTGGCCTTTTTACGCTGCTTTTACCTTCTGTCTCTTTTGGACTCTTGTCTGTTCAAATGGAGCAGCATGTGGGTCTTCTGTTTCACCAGAACAATGTAGATCCTTGAATCCTTTGCTTTGGATTTGGGACCTTCTTTTTATTCTGTACCCCTTCATAACAGCTTTCACAGTGGAGTTATCACAAAGAGGTCTTCTAGGTCTATTCTAGTAAGAGGAACCATGTGCTTTCCTACCTGTGATCTTAGTGCTCATGGAATGATTTTACTGTGCATACCCTTGTTAGCTGGCTGCATCTCCAGATCCCTACCACGTAAATTACCCTTTGGATAGCTCTCTGGATTGTGCTCATCCGTTATCTTCATCGGATGCTTTGCTGTTTCTGTCTGTTAAGGAAGTCTGGCTAGATTTCAAACCACAGAGGGAGGGGGGTAGCATACACTTGTAGAAGGACAGTAGCTTTCCAGCAGCTCCTGGCCTACTTTACGGTGTGTATGAGTTGAAAGGATTGCTGTGGAGGAACAGACTGTGTCTTTGGAAGAGCTGAGGAAGGTGCATAATTCACAACAATGTTTTTCCAGCTGAAGTACCTCATTCATCTAAATCGCACTTTGTCAATGTCCTGAATGTAATGAACAATCTGTCGTTAAGGCTAGTAACAACAACCATGGGCTTTTGAGAAAAACTATCATTACTGAAAAGCTGGGTTAAGCTCTACCTAAATCCGTAAGTAATTCATGCTGTTAATGGGGTTTCCGGACTCTTCCCTAGAAAGCACAGACCAGGCAAGTGATGGAGATCAAGAAAATAATATATGGATACCAACTCAGAGAAGTAATCTCTCTATTTTTTAAATATTCACTGAATATTTTACAAAAATATTTTAAATATTTAAAGTGTATTTGAAGCAGCATGTCAGCAACTCTTGCATCTTTGGATTTTTCTTTCTAATCTTTTTGGTTCACGATAGAGGTTTCATGTATGCTGTGATTCCTACCTGTTAGGCTGTACTGAAATGAATTATTGGTTCAAGACATGAAATTATTGATGTCACTGCTTGGGCACAGTAAGGCATAGATAGATACCTAAAAGATTTTAAATTTCATGGTGGAAATCAAGCTTGCAATTCTGTTGTGTATGTGTACACTCAAAGCCTTGCTTTCCTGAGAATGCTGAATGAAAAAGATCAAGCATTTTTCAAACTCTTATAATAAAGTTGTGTATTTCAGAGAAAAGGCTGTACTTAGAGTTATTCACACAACTTGATCATAGGAAAGAGTGCCTTAGAAAATATAATAATCAAGTTTTGAAGATTTTTGGTTTAAAAAATTTTTGCTTTACCAATGTATGTATTCTCTAGATCAGTTGTGGTGTGAAAAATAATAAAAAATAATATCGGTGAGATTTTTTTTAAATGTTTAAAATATACTGTCTTTGTTTATTGATTGTCATTGGCTGTGACAAATTAAATTAGGTGTAGCCAGTTTTAACAAAATAAATTTTTCTAACATGCTTTTCATGCAATGGGTATGTAAAGTTGAAGCTTCATGCCAAAGTGTGTTGTGATGGTTAAAAGCCTCTATGTTTTCAAGGGGAATGCAGGACAAGTTTATGGAGGTGAAATCCAATGAGTGTTACCAAGTAAGCAGAAATTCTGGCATGAAAATGGTAGGAACAATATGCAGGGGAAGGGGGTATCTTATGTTCTTCCTGAGCGTAAGATTTTGCCTGTGTGTGAAATGGGTGTGTGAGCTGGCTGCACAGCATGGGAGTGGCTGCACCAGATTAAAATTCTGCATTCACAAAGCATCCTCAAATTAAATGTTTAAAGTCATGGAAATTAAGAACTGAACGTCTTTGCGAGAGCTAGTTATGTCCACAGTGCCCAAGGTAATGCAAATTGCATGAGCTGACAGTCTTATTCTGTGAGCTAGGGGAATGCTGCTGATGTTCTTTTTGTTTTTTGAACTTTGATAATCCACTGTCCCGTGTGGCCAAACAAGGGAGATCTTGTTTTCTAGGTATCAAATCATGGCAGCAATTTCTTGGCAGCTGAATTAATTTCAGATTCTGTAACATGACTTCAGATTAACATTAGATTTCTCACAGCTAATGGTGTTTTAGCCTTTCAACTCTATTCACAGGAAGAAAAAAATCCTCTCTTTAGAGGTATTTGTATTTTAAATCTGATCTCCCCTACTTGCTTGCATATCGTGTGTATCTGTTACAGCTTGACCCTTTAAGAGATAATGATGTGAAAAGTACCTTGGCCATGACTAACATCACTTCTTTTCAAAAATCAGTTCTTAAACTTTCAGATTCTACATGAACAGAAAGGTGTATACCTAGTAAGAGGAATTCAGTTTCAGAGAGTGATCTGTGGTGCATAATAAGATGAACTCACTTGTACAGGGTTCATTTTAATAAGCTGCATGAAACATTTCATTAATAGGAAGCAAAGGTTTAGCTCACCCTTAAACTATGTAAGAAAAACAGTGACTTACTGAAGTAGTGGGTAACCAATCCCTGTGTCATACAGGGGATGAGGCTGCAATATGTCTGCATGGGGGAGTACTGAGCAGAAATAAAGGAGGTGTTTTTCCTGCTGTGTATTTGGAAATGCAGGTGCAGGTAAAATGAAGGTTCTTGAAACAGGGTGATTTTTTTAGTAGCTGGAAGTACAAAAAGTGCTTTTGTAAAACCTGGAATCTGAATATAAGAGAAGTACTTTGTGCAGACTGTTATACAGGAGGCCGGAAGCAGTGTTCATCTTGGTTACTCCATCCCTAAAATCTGAGAATAATAGACTTATTCCTGGGATGCACACAATCACAAGGTAAATTTTATTTTACGACACTGTGATGGATGAATTAAAAAAGTAATTGTTTTTAAAGAGTTCACTGTCCACGTATCTTCTGTTTAAGATTCAAATATTTTAAAAGTGGAAGCATTTTTCAACTGTTCATGCTGATTACTCTGTCCATTGATTTATTTTTTCTTTACAGCTTCGAGTAGGGAAATGATGTAGCGTCTTCCATCTTCGTGTGTCTGCACATGGGGACAGACTTAACAGAAAAGTTGATGGAGAGAGGTTAATTAATTGGTTTCCATGGGATTTATAAAAATAAATATAGATACAATTAATTTCTTCCTAGAAGACTGTTTTCTGTAAGCCTGTACAGTGAGTTAAATTTGGCTTAAAATGTGTTTGGAGGAACTTATTTTGATGTGTCCTAAGGGATAGGATGGTTCAAGTTTTTGGGGTAAAAAGAGTGATACAGGACCTAAAAAACGTGCTTCTCTCCATCCTTGGCAGCAAATGTCATCCCCCAGGCCACGGCAGAAGTGGCATCTATGTTGTATGCCAGACCACGTTCGAGAGGAGGTGTTCAGCTGCTGGGTCTGCGATCACTGAGCAGCTGTTCCGTGGCTCCTGCAGGTGATGGGCCAGATGGAAGTGTCTCACGTGCCTGGCACAGCTCACAGGCTGTCCTCTGCATGGTCCACGTGGTTAGCCAGTGCTCGTGGTGGGCTTCTCCTGCTAGTGTGAGCAGGTTTTCTAAAAGCTTGCAATTCTGTTGTGTATGTGTGCACTTAAGGCCTTGCTTTGAGAATGCTGAACGAAAAAGATCAAGCATTTTTCTAACTCAGAAATGGAGTGATTATGGATTTTGCTAACTAGAAACTTATTTTTCTTCCCCCCCACCCATGACTGAATCTGCTTTTCTTGTTATCTGCTGGCCTTTTGCCTTTTACATCTGTGGATGCATGCAGTTAGTCACTCTGTATCCCGCATTAGCGTTCTCTGCCAGGAGAAGCCCTTGGAGACTGTGGCTTAACTCTGCTTAGGCTTTGCTGTACAAGCCTGTTGTTAGACAAAGCTTCACATTGAATTCACGTTTTCATTATGAAAATGTGCATCTAATTGGTTCTTTCAGCTAACTGAAATGAAAGATGGGTGGCATCTGTTTAATAAAGTCCATCATCTGGAGGTGAAAGAGGGAAATATTTATACTTCCCTGTATTGTGGTGTGGTGACTCAGTGTTTCTGTAGGGGGTTCGATGCTGACCTGGAGTTTTTAAGACACTTCATGCAAATAGTACATGGCTTGAAACTGTTATGAACATATTCCCATGTTGATATCTTTGGAACTCTAGTGGATATCTAAATATGTACCTGTAAATTTGAAACCACAGAAATGGAAAGTGTGCATTACCAGTCTTTCATCTGAGTTGTCCAGTGCAAAGACCCTGATTTAACCCTGTCTCTCATTTATTTCCACCATGATTCTGTGTATTTTTGGACTTGAGCATATGATACTTTTTTTTTCTTTCTTTATTTCTTCGTACTTCTTCAATGAAATCTGTGTGCTAAGAGTTATATTTAAACACATAGACACAAACTGAAAAAGTTTGTAGGTAGTTGAGGCATACTGTATATTGTCCACCACTTTGCTGCAGCTGGATTCTTCAGAAAGTTGTTCTGGACGTGTTTTATGGGGTGAAGTATATGGAGGACATATGGGATGTTTCTTGGCTGACTGTGAACTTCTAATGTTCTTGTGTATAGCACAAATATAATTTTTTTTTTGTAGGTATTGTGTGTGTGTGTTTATATATAAAAGCAAGCTGATTTTATACTACAGTATTTCAGAGTAGTGTCATAAAGTATAATTAGACAAGCTATAATTAAACTACTACAGAGTTATGTAGTTTAGGATGTTAAATTGTTTCATTTTGGATTGAGGCCATTTCTCTCATGTGGTTTTCATGTCTCTGATTTCTTGTTCTTCAAAATACAATTAAAGACTCAGCAGACATACACAGCTAATGACAATGAGGGGAATATTTTTATGACTTGAAGTGTGAGGCTCCTCCCATTTATTTCTTTATTAAAATATTATTTAATGCTGAATCTATGCTACTGATATATGACGAAAATGAAATCACAAAATACAGCATCTGTGGGAAAACTGAACCTAATATATTTAGGATATTGCAAGTAAAGAGTGTGTTCAAAGGCTGCCCATTGTGCATCAGTTAAAACTACTGGGATGCCATGTCACAAAAACAGACTATAACAGGAGCACTGGCTTCTAATTGAGGGGTTGGTTGTACGCGTTTTGGTGACTGAGGGATTTGGATGGGGTTGCCCTGCTGTAAGGATTACACTTGTTTCTGCCCAGTCAGCTGTGGTGGATAAATTCTGGGACTGGTTTAGATCAACCTCTTCAATACCACAGCATAAGTTGTAGCAAATGATAAGAAGGACCATCAGGACTTTGGTGATGCCTGCATCAGAAACATCCTCAGGGAAAAATGTGGATAATACTGGTAGAGAGGGGCAGCAGTCAGGGTCTGTGAGGAGGAAATGGAGAAATTTGGTGTCAGGGTGAGATTGATGTTTTGAGTGTACATGTGCAGGTTGTGTGCTTGGAGTTGGCAGTGTCTTAGAGGATTGTTAACCTTGAATGGTGCTCCTTTTGCTGTATGACAGCTGGACAGCTGGATCATTCTTTGGAATGAGCCTGTTCAGCTGGGCACCAGGAGAAGCTTTCAGAGAAAAGGCAGCAATGCCAGTGTCAAATGGACAGCTGACAGTGATTGTTGCTTTGCTTCAGTTTTTTGTAATAAAAAAAATTCTGAGCAAATGTAACTTACACTGTGTTTGTGCATATATGCTGTGAAAAAGGTACATATTTACATAAGCTTCAATGCTTCTGCATACATGATTTCTGTGGTTTACAACTGCCTGGTGAAAATTGTGTGTTCCATGTGAATAAATGTTTTTGTCAAGGGATTTCTGCAGTAATGATGATCTTAAAAACCGGCTTAGTTGTTTTGTTTGTTTGTTTGTTGTTTTTTTAAAATTTACTTTATTTTTCAACTGCTTCAAAACCCTTCCTATCTCCTTGCCATTGCAATAACACTTAGTGCTTACACAGTGCTTGACTTTTCCAAAAGCACTTTACAAATATTCATTAATTGTTTTTCTAGGTTGAAAAAGCTGCACCGTGCAGAATGTGGGAGGGAGCAGTGGGGATGTGGGAACAGCCAGGCTAGCAGAGCAGAGTGCATCTTGCTACACCTCATTATTTCCTGTTGAAAAGATGATTGTCAGAGGTGCCAGCCACCTTTCATCACCCTACCTTCTTGATAGCTCTTAACTTGAGGAGTCCACCCTGCATATTTCTTAATGAACCTCTCCTCTGAAAATACACTATGAAGTCTTGCCCCCTATATAGTTTTAGGCCCACTAAGGCTTTTACTGGAAAACAACTAATACTGCTGTGTTCTCTTAGTATGTTTCAAACTAGGGGTGATTAGCATTTGTGTGGTGCCTTCCAAATAGTGATCTCGAGGAGTCTAATGAAGTTGGCATTTCTCTGTGTTGCAGATGCATAAAAAAATTAAAGTTCAGAGAATACAGAATTGGAAATAGCATATTGGACTTCTGGCAAATAGCTTCTCCCTAAGTAAATGAATAAGATTATTTTAATATGGGAAGTAGAAGTGGTTTGAATTGTCTAAGAGAACAAGATTACAGGAGTTAAGAGGTGCAGTATACTTCACACCCCGTACTTAAGTCAGAGGAAGGGAAAAGCCAGTATCCATGCGTGTTGAATTGAGTTCACAGTAAGATATGAGTGCATACATGTGGGAAATTGTGTAGAAAATGATTGCTATTTAATTTCTTTAGTAGATTGATTAGCAATGACTAAGTAAGTTTATTGTGTAGCGAGAGCAAAAAATATTGTCTCAGACCACACTCATTGCCATTGCCCCGTGCACTTCAGTGGACCTTATGTTGATTTTTACCTGCAGAGGAACCAGCACAATCTCTGTTTAAATCCCAGTTTTGTTACCAAGCACATTAAACTCTGTTTCTTTTCACTTCAGAAGCACTGAAACACTTCTTTCCAGTGCTCTTTTTCATTGGTACTTCAAGAGCAGGAACGCTGCTGTTACACATTCTCTTCACCTCCAGCTGCCAATTATAGGCACAGCTTTGGTGTTGAGCTTCTCTGCGTTTGGTGAGTAACGATTATTCTGTGTGCCCTGGACTCCTGCAGCCCTCTGATCTTCTGCAGTAGTTGTCGGGACTGCAGCTTGCCAGGTTTGAGTTCAAGTGTGCTTTTCTTTGTGCATCTTGTCCCATCCTGTCAAAGAAGAGGATGTCATTTGCAATGATCCCACAGGGTCTTGAATAGGAAAGGGAAGAAGGTGTTGAGAAATGAGGAAAAGGCAGATGAATCAAGGAAAGGAGATGAATGTTCAAATGCCTCAGGCTTTTTTTTTTTTTTCCACCTGGTATTAGGTTTTTGCAGAACAATGTCTGCTACAGATTCAGGAAATGGTATTGGCATTTAAACAAAAAAAAAATTGCTTTCTATTTCAAGGCAATTTTTTTTGATCTTCCAGAAACAAAAATTTGATTAGCTGATGATTGTGATAAATGATTATTTCTTGAGAATTCTGACTCAGCTGAAATGATCCCAGGATCATAGCATACCACATATTGGAAGGGACCTCAAGGATCATCTGGTTCCAACCTTTCTTGGTAAAAGCATGATCTAGACAAGGTGGCCCAGCACCCTGTCCAGCTGTATCTTAGAAGTGTCCAATGTTAGGGAACCCTCTACTTCTCTGGGGAGGTTATTCTAGTAGCTGATTGTTCTCATTGTGAAAAATTTTCCTCTTGTGTCCAACCAGAATCTCCCCAGGAGTGGTCTGCTGGTTCTCATCTTGGGAGGTAGCTAATGAACATTTTCCCTGCTCTGGTAGGCCAGGCTAATTCCCCAGTTGGTT
This sequence comes from Platyrinchus mystaceus, assembly GCA_035041135.1. NCBI lineage: Eukaryota > Metazoa > Chordata > Aves > Passeriformes > Tyrannidae > Platyrinchus > Platyrinchus mystaceus. The sequence continues at coordinate 19,228,374 of JAWWLV010000144.1, forward strand.
GCAATGACATGAAGTGTTACCACTTTGGACCCTGCCACCTGAATCCTCCAGTTTAAAGCCCACTTAAATAAGTTGGCCAGCCTGCTGCCAAAGATTCCCTTGCCTCTTCTAGTCAGGTGTATCTCATTGCTTCCTTATATGCTGTAGTCATTGAAGACAATTATTGACAGTAATTTTTATTGATCACAGAATCACAGAATGGGTAAGATTGGAAGGGTCCACAGTAGGTCATCTGTCCAACCTCTTTCCCTGCTCCAGCAGGGTCATCCTAGAGCACATGGCACAGGATTGCATCCAGACAGTTCTTGAATATCTCCAGTGAGGAAGACTCCACAACGTCTCTGGGCAACCTGTTCCAGTGCTCAGTCACCTTCACAGTAAAGAAATTCTTTCTCATATTCAGGTGGAACTTCTTGTGCTTTAGCTTCTGCTTGTTTCTTCTTGGCTCCCCAAGAAGAGCTTGGCTCCCCTTGACACCCTCCTGTCAGATACTGCATACATTAATGAGGTGCCCTCTCAGTCGTCTGTTCTCAAGGCTGAACAGGCCCAGCTTCCTCAGCCTGTCCTGGAGATAGATGCTTCAGTCCCCTCATCATATTTGCAGCCCTCTACTTCAGGAGCTGCATGTCTTTTATACTGAGGATTCCAGAACTGGACACAGCACTCCAGATGTGGCCTCAACAGGGGCCACACCTTCCTCAACTTGCTCGCAGTGCTCTTCCTAATGCATCCCAGGATACTATTGGCCTTCTTGGCCACCAGGGAACAGCTCAGTCATGGACAGCTTGTTGTTCACCACGACCCCCACGTCCTTTTCTGCAGAGCTGCTTTCCAGCAGGTCAGTCCCCAGCCTGTACAGGTGTGTGGGGTTATTCCTCCCCAGCTGCAGGACCCTGCATTTGTCTTTGATGAACTTCAGATAGTTCTTCTCTGCCCATTTTTCCAATCTGCCAAGGTCCTTCTGAAGGGCAGCACAGCCCTCTGAGGTATTGGCCACTCCAGCTTTGTTGTCAGTGAACACACTGAGGAGGCATCTGTCTCTTCATCCAAGTCATTGATGAATAAGTTAAACAATACCAGATCCAGTATTGACCCTTGAGGGTCACCACTAGTGGCAGACTTCCAGCTAGACCCTCTGCCACTGATTACAACCCTCTGATATCTGCCATTTCAATTCAGCCAGTTCTCAATCCACCAAATACATATTATTTTTATCATCTTTGTTAGCTAAGAATAATCAGTCCAATATGTTATTGCCTTTCTTTGCTGTTTTCTACTGCACATCTTAATTAAGGTTTGAACTTTCTATTAGGCATTTTTCAGAATAAGAATGGCAAATCTGGCCGAAATAGATCAGTCAGTGGCCTGTTCAGTCCAGTGGTCTGCTTTGCACAGTAAAGAGTGGCAGGAGCTTCAGGAGGAGTTGCAAATGTGACTCCTACATATCCATTGCTTTTGTTCTTTGCACTTGCTACAAATCCCTGAAAGCTGAGACTTAAAATATTTGGATAGGGCATTGATATTAAAGACTCTAATCATTAGCATTGTCTTCTCCATAAAATGGAACACAGTTTATTCATTCCAAATTCTAACCTTTGCAACTAGTAATGGCCCAGGTATCTGTAATCCTTGGTACCCCTCAAGAAACGAAAGCCAGGGACATAAATCACTGTGTTGTGCTAAAATCCCACAGAATTACCCATTTTGATTGTTATTAGCAAAATGATTATCCTTAAATGACAGAGGGATTATTTTTTTTACTGCAAAAAGACGAAATAGGCTCTTACCAGCATAATTAATTACAGTATCTTCAGTGTTGATCTGTTTATGCTCTCACTTCAAAGGGCAGCTAAGAATGGAGAAATATCTGTTTTTAGAGGCACCTTGTAAAAATCATGGTAATCTGAAAAGGTAATGTACATACACAGGTTAGTTTGTAAGTAAAAGCTCACTTTGTCTTTTAGGTTTGAGTTTTTGTACTCATCTTTGCTTAATTATACTCTTCACTTCTTTTCAAGTCCTCTCCATTTTTGCATGTGCAGTTTTCTCTGTGATGGTACATACTAACCTTTAGGAATTTTGGGGGAAATAAACTGAAGCAGCTAATACAATTTTTTAAAAAGACTGGTCTCAATAGGTGTAATTAAATATCCAGTTCATCACCTCAGTAAGCAGCAATTCTACTCTTGTTCTGGTATCTTATTGCACTGTGTCTGGTCACACTTGGTTAACATGTTATCTGAACATTTTATCTGAACTGGTCAGTGGTGAAGTTCTTAAGTTGATATTTGGATTGCTAAATTGTTGCATTGTTTATATGAATATGAGCAATGCAGTGCCATGATATGCCTATATTATGAGTCTTCTCGGAATACATAGAAGTAATTATGCTTTGTTTTCTGTCTACTCATACTGAGAAACTTAGATTTGGAACATAGAATTTTCTCTTCTCTTGGCAACTTAGATCTTGCTGATCAGAGAAGGAAGTCTGAAGTTTTTTGGAAATGTGAGGTCTCAGTTGCTGCTTATTAAGAAAGCTGCATTTTCATATTAGCTAAGAGGAATTTAAAAAAAAAAGTATCATGATGCTGATATCTCTTATTTACAAGCCAGAGCATTTTAATCATCTGAATATCAGATCTGATTTATTTGTACAACTGTTTTAGAAAATTATCAGAATTGTGTTGTGAATAGTAGCCCTAGAGGCTTAACAGAGGTGAAAGCATCTATGCAGCCTAAAAAATATATTTCAGGATAGTAGAATATTAGCTATCTCAACAAAAGTGCTTTGGCTATTGTATATGCAATTAAAGTTATGCTTTCCGGTATCTAAATAAGCGTGATGTTGTAGATCACTGATCAATCAGGGGTTTCTTGTAGCACCTGAGATAGTGGAAAGACTGATAATAGACAAAATTTTATTTTGAATTATGAGCCTACAGTAACTCTGCCAAGGATAGTAGGGTTATTCTATGTTTATGTCCAAATAGATGATTATGCAATTAGTTCAATAAAAGAAAGACTAGAAACCACTGAACTGAAAATGTTTGGCTTTATTAAGGATGTTGACATCCATGTGAAATAATAAAATATGAAAATATTAAAAAAAGGAGTGATAGGAACAGCCTGTTTTTGCAGCCATCTGGATGTTACTATCAATATAATGGTGAGATAGGTATTTTTCATCTGTGTAGGGACATTCTTCATGGAAGCATTGAACATAAACACTGTATACCCAAGCAATTTTTGCAATTTAAATTGTGGGATGTATTCTATCAGGAAATGTCACTGCACACTGCCTGCTGAAGGTCAGAGAGTTAAATATTGGAGTTGGATTCTAACGGGGCTGGGTACTTTAATAACCCATAACAACATTAGCAGTTATGCATGCTAAGATAAAGGTTATCATGCTTTGCTGTATAAGCTGATTGCTGCAGGGACCTGTGGTGCTACTTCCCTTCTGTACTCACTTTAGAGCAGCACAAGAGCTGTTTTCCTACAGCTCTTACAGAAACACCTTTGTAAAAAGAGTAGTAGTAGACTTAAAAGTTCAGTGATCTCAGCTTACATAGTGAACCTTGCATCACTTCATCTATACCAGTGAGGTGCTTGACATGCAGAGATGTCACAAGAGGTTTGGGGCAGCACAGTGGGGAGATAAAATGCTCTGCCTGACTCTGCTGCCCAAAACATTATGTAGAGTAAAGTAATTGGAGCAGCTTTGTATGAATTAAAGAATTTAGAAGTGGATTAAGAACCCTTAATCTCCATGTCAGTACAGATGGATACCTTGATAAAGGGAATCTGGTAAGCTTTTGGGAAAAGATGTGTAGGACTGCCATACTGAGACTATTATAAGAGCTAATCAGAGCTGAACAGTTTTAATCTGTTTGTTTACTACTGAAAGAGTATACACAAGGAAATATGGAATAAAAATTGAATTTAAAATGGAGTAAAATGTTTCTTGTTTGTCGATTTATCATACTTTTAAAATAAAATTTGCAGTCGATTAGTGATATGAGAGAAGGAGTCAAGGTATGTGCACCAGACAGTCAACTTGGGAGAAAAAAAAAGTCTGCTTCTTAGTTTCTGTTTATTCAGGACTTGATGCAATTTTTAAGCATGTTCTCTGTTGATCTGGACTTTATGAAAGAAGATTGAACAGAAGGTACCACGTTTTTTAAGAAATTAATAATGGGTGCTCAGACACACTGACTGAAGAGCTGAGTATGTGCTGACACGTGCTATACTCCTGTAATCAGTCTGGGTATGTAGAAGATTTCATTATAGTTAGATTTTTAACACTGAGGGGGGAGCTGTTGACCTAAATCATAGTTACCTTATCACTCAAAATATTTGTTCTCATAGTCTTATTTCTCTCTTTGTATTGTATTCCTACTTTCCCCAAACCTCCACTCCCCCCATTTTGTTGGAAATCTAGGTCCTTCGTTACATTTCCTTTTTTCCTTCTACCTTTCTTTAATTAACAGCATGATGAAGGAATATTTGAAGTGTTGAGTTATTGTTTAATGTATATTGTCCTTGCAGTAAACTGAAATATGGGATTTTTACTACACCAAATCAAAGCAATAACCAAAAAAAACCACCTATGTTCTGTCTCAAGCCGTTTAGAGTTGAACTTTATCCCTCACTGTATATTTAAGTAGAAAATTGGAACCTGCTTAGGCTGAGATGTTTTATTGAATAGAGTACCCTGACATGTGTGGGCTACTGCTCTGCAGTACATCTGTCTTAAGCATTTGGTGCACTGGGAATACAGGCATCTAACTAATATCATTTACAGTCCTGATCAACACATACTTCAAGGAGACTTGTTATGTCAATGAGGTAAATTTATGCTGTGCACAATTAAAGGATAAGTGAAGAAAAAGATGTGCATAGGGCTTTTTTTTTTTTTAAGTTTCATTTTACAGAAAACTTGGTAGAGGATTGTAGAGGGATTTAGGGTTCCCCTCCCTTTCCACCTTTTTTTGATTCTGTAGTCACAGAAAAAATATTCACAAAAGCTGGGGATGTGCAGATGTCTTAAGCCTGCCAGTAACAGGGATTCCCTCCCCTCTTCTGAACCTGAAGCTTCAGAGCAGAAAACAATCTCCTTGTCTAATTGAGTGTCTAAGTCCTTTTTCATTCTGGTGGTTACTGTAATTCTCACATATTGAAATTGGTCTAGCGGTCTGTTATAGGACACAGTAAATGACTTCCTGTATAGCTGTGATTGATCTCCTGGAGAGTATGCAGTTTGTCTGGTGCCACTGTGAAATGTCAGGAATAATCACAGAAATCAGGGTTTCAGCAAGGATTTTTACCTAAGTCCTTGAAATTGCAGAGACCTTTTAAATCTGATTGCTGAGATTAGAGGCATAGGAGACAGAAGGAATGCTTGGTTTTGAGTGTGACTGCATTGCTACATATCAGTCCTCTGATAATATAATATTTGCACTTTTATGCTCTTTGATTTGTGAAAACTTGTTAGAAATAATGATTGAAAAACCCCAAACCTTTAAAAACTGAAAAGTCTCAAGCTCCTTTTGCCCCTTCAGGAAGGGACAAACTGACTGATTCATCCAGGAATAGTGAAGTTACTTTTAACAGAAGTATTGCATAGCTTTGGAAAGAGCAAAACACAGGTGCATTTATGTACTGTGCTAGGTGTAACTTCTAAGTGCATACTTTTTGCGTCTGAAGCATCTTTTCCTGTTGCAGCTGTGGTATTAATGTTGGAAAAATACTAAGTAGATTTTCTGTTAAATATCAGAATAAGTGATTGCATTCTCTTTGTTTATGCCAAACCATCTTCAATAAAGAAGAGTAAGTCCAGTGTCTTAGGTGAAGGCTTATGCAGGAGAAGCCTGTCAGCAGTTTATTTGGAATTTGGTGGGGATGGTTACTAAGATTTCTATGCAAAATTTTCCTTGAAAATTGTATTAGTGGCACATGGGCTAGAGAGTTCTTGTCTCCTCTGACCTGGCCAGAGGTTGAAATGCCTCCATGATTGCCACGCTTGGAAGCAGCCTAATGTTTGAACAGTAAAAACTCTACTGCTGTATGAATTCATTGCCAGGAAGAAAGTCTGCCTGCCTTGTAGTGGTTCATATGATACATATATTTAGCATACAGGATTTCCACTTATGGAGAAAGAAACTGGCTTCCGTAAAATGGGTATAGCTAGTAAAAACTCTGCTTAGATCAGAATCAATGTGCAAGTTATAGTAAGAGAGGTTTGAACACATATTGGAAAGATCTTGGTTTGCTTCCTTTTTCTTTTCCTCCTAAAGTATCTGCTCTTGTGTTTGTCTTTAAAATAAATTTAAAGAAATCAAGTGAAGTTGTTGCTTGAAATTTGGCATGAAGTTCATTGTATGTTACTTGCACTGAAGCAGCTGCCAAATGGAAATGTTAAAATTTTCCACCAAGGAGTTCTATTTCCTTTTATTTAGTAATTGTAATGTTGCTAATTTAAATGTTTTGGCAGGAGAAATATTTCCTTTTAATAACCTTATTTAAAATATAGTGTGAGCAGCAATTACAAACTTTTATGCAATAGATTATATTACATTTTGTTACATTTTTGGCAAAATAGTGAGTATGGATTTTTTTTTTTTACATTTTAGCGTGTGTTTTAATTTTTCCTATTGGTTAAGGACAGATGGTTAGCCTAATGCCAGCTAAGCTTAATTTGGCCAAACAGGTTAATTTTCTTGGTTTAATCCTCTAGTATGTGTAAGGAAACCTTTGGTCTATTTCCTGCTACCCTTAAGGTATGGTGGTACATATTTGTAGGATTTCAAAGATAATCTCTGTGTAGCGCTGCAGATAAAAAATAATCTGACAATAGTTGAACAACCTCCTGGAAATTATGCCTTCTCCATACCCTTCCTGATCTCCTGTGTCAGTAAATGCAGGCTACAAACTTCCATCTCTCTGGAGTGATAACGCTTTATGACGACTGAAACGTTACCGGATTTTATACTTTTCAGCCATGACAGCAATGGCAGTGAGTTTGCTGGTGGTGCTTTAGCTTTATTGAACTAAAATCAAGTGAATTCAGACAGAAAGTTTGTGGGGAAGAAGGGAGCTTCTTGTCATCTCTGTTGCATGTTTGCGTTGTTGTGAAGTGAGGAACAGGTGAGAACAGCATTTTGGTTGATGTTACTAGTTGGAGATGAGTGTGTATAGTAAAAAACTTGTCCTGGGTTACCTTCTCTGAGAAGAAAGCAGGTTCTGGGTTACTTGCTTGGAGTAGAAAACAGTGTTTTATTCAACAACAGCCATGCTAGCCTACAAGGCAGTGAGTGAACTGGTCCCATGAGTTACTACATGTTAAAGTGCAGAATTGTGTCCCTGCAATTGCCACAGGACCTGCTGGCACTGATTATCAGCAAGGGGATGGAACCTGCCTGCACCAGCTGGTTTCTTCTTTAGGGAAGGTGAGATGTGGTGTAGGGACTTATCTTTTTGAGATGTCTTCAGTTTCATGAGTAAAGCAATAAGTAGTCATATTTCAGAATGTGTTTTGATTTTCAAGTGCATTTTTGAGGGGAAAAAGCATCCACATCATCTAACTTTATCCATGTAACTCAGATTCTTATGTTAGAAGTCTGTTTTTCCTCTGTGGTCAGTGGAGACTGAGAGGCTTCTCTGTAAAGCAGTTCAGAACATCTAAATTGGATTACTTCCTTGATTGCTCACTTGTGGAGCGCACTGTTCTTCACAGAGAAAGCTTAGGGAAACTAAACTCATAATATACTCTCTTAAGTCAGGTGTGATAGAACTCTTCTACCCAATGTCATTAATAATATATATTTCCATTATATGATGGGAAAGCACCTGAAATTCAGTATCATTACACTGAGCCTTTCCTTTACATTTTAGACAAACTTTTCCACAAAAAGTTGGTGATAATGAGAAAATATTGCAATTACTATAAAATGGCACTTTCAAAATTTCTCAGTGTTAATGTATTTATATTGTCTTTGACAGTAGCAAGTTCCAGATACTTTGGAACATCTCATTCAAGATGGGATAATAAAACAAAGTATTGTGCTACATGCTTGAAAATATTTATTACAACAAGGGGGAGGGACAAAAAGAACTTAGTCAACAGTAAGGAGTGTGTGATTGTATCTCTGCAAAAGAGCCCGGTGCTGTCTGTGACACAAGCATTATACTTTTGGATGTTTTGCAGTTGGTAAGGAGTGATGATCAGAGATACTTTTTGAAGTATTATACACATGCTTTTGGTTTTATATAAAGTAATTGGTTGACTGAAGAGTAAAACTTCTCTAGTGTGTGGTTGTAAGGACGTGTGTACGAGTGTTTGGAGTCATCTGACTTGCTAATACATTGAAATGGTAACAATTACAGTGTTAAAGTGTATGGGAGAAGTAGTGCTTTTGGATCTGACCAGCAGAATTGGCACACAGCTGCAGCAGTAATTGTAAGCAGTCAGGCTTTCTCCCTGGCTGACAGTTAAGCAGATTTTTTTAATAGCTCGGGAGAGTTGTGTAGGATCACTTTGTGTACTTGAAGTTAATAATTGGCAAAGTGCTTTGTTGAATCAGGGTCAGCGGTTCACTTCCTCAAGGGGTCCCACCTCTATTTATCATAATCTGTTTTTCTGACTTGTTATAATTGTTAATTTAAGGCGGATTTTTTTTTTGTTTGTTTGCTTTGTGTTGTTGGGTTTTTTTTTTGGTATGGTGGATTGTTTTTGGGTTTCTTTGTGGTTTTTTTGGATGGTGTTTTTTTTTTTGTTTTTTTTTTTTTTTTTTTTTTTTTTTTTTGTTTTTTTTTTTTAAGAAAGGCTTGACGGGGTCACCTCATTGTCAGGCATTTGCTAATACTTTATTTCAGTTTTTTCTATGTTTCTCAAAGTAAAAGCAGCAAGTTCTTAGTCCTAGGGACTTGCACCCTCATAGGAGGCCATGGGAGCCAGGGGGGGCAGTGGTATGTGGCCGTGCCTGGGAAGGGAGCCCGAAAGTTGCTGCAGTAAGATCACAGAGCTCCTGTAGTTATGCATATATTTGCCTCTTTGACTTTGGGGTAACAAATGAGTCTCTGATTAGGGTGAAATAAAACATACTGAAATGCAAAGATACATTCTTGGAACTTCTTGCTTCGGTGATTTTCATATGAAATAAGAAATGTTAAAAATCAGTCCCAAGTTGACAGTGTTTATACTATCTGCTGCTCCTGCCTCTTGCAGTAGCATATTGTCAGTGTTCTTGATTGTACAGTTGGTGTTTTCATGCAAAAGAAATGTGCCATGGAGAGCAGCAGAATGGCCAGAGATGCTTTGGCTGACATTAGACAGCAGTATTAAATAAGAAAATGTTTAGTGTGCTATGTTGTTGGTTTGAAATATATAGTCACATTGCTTTATAATGCCATAATGAAAGTAAAATCAAACCTATAAATCAGAGAGTGGTGTCACATTCATTTGACAAGTGTGGCTTATCAGAAGGGACATTAAATAGAAAAATATTTTAATGAAATGTAATTCTTTCCTGGGAATGTTTGGGTTTACGGTAGAGGCAAACATGAATAAAATAGAATAATTTATATGCTGCTAAGTGAACACAGTGGACTTTCAAGGCTTCATACCTTTGGAGGATAATACATAAATATATCTGGAGATAAAAATGTGGTGTCTGAATGACTGAATTTAGGAGCTGTTTTGTTGTCAGAAGCACAAATTTGCAAATTTAGGGAATTCAAACCAAGAAAGCCACTGTCTGACTTATAAGATTGAATTAATTATAGACTGCACAGGCTTTGGCTTTATTCTTGGCATCCTTCCAATCTATGAAAGACTTGACACCAAAAAAAAAGAGATGCAGAATGCTGGAAAATGGCCTGAGAGCTCAGACAGCATTCTCAGAGCTGAGGGAAGAGCCCTGCAGCCTGGGAGCGGGGCTTCACCTGTTCATCAGTGCTCAGTGAGGCAGCAACACCCTTTCCAGCTTGGCACAGCCTTTGCTTGGCTTCAGTTAGGAGTCAGGCTCAAGCTGGTGCGTTTGCTGTGCAGTGCTTCCTACATGTTGAAAAAGCAACTTTTAAAAGCTCACAAAACCATCTGAATTGGATTATTAGTGACCCAGTAACACTGGACATGGCACACTTAGCATATGAAGTGACAGAATTATTCTTGATCTCGCTGTGCATATATTGAAACTCTAAGGCAGCAAATCTGTGCTTACAAACTTAGATACTCCTACTTGAAAGCTGCCTGTTGGTAATATATGCTGTCACACATAAGCATTAGTCTGTGTCATTTGTAGAGATACAAGTGTGTACATACTTAAGATAGTAAGTACATAAATAGGGATTAGTAGGAGACCATTAAAAAAAAATTGGCAAGCTGTTTGATTTGTGAGTATCCATCTTTGAATCTGTTGGCACCAGTTTTGTTTTAAAGGACAGTGTCTTAGACAGTTTCTTTTAAAAGACTTGATATGATAGTCTGCTAGTTTGGATCATGAAAAAGGGTATAGGTTTGGGTTGCAGTAGTGTCTTTTTGCAGAATGTTTTGATGGAATCTGTTTTCTTTGTATTTTTTTGCTTGTTTGTTTGTTTTTTGACAAACGGTTTTAAGGATATTTTCATCTGTTACTTGAAAATAAATTATGTTGAAATGAAAAATATTGTTTTTAGTAGAAGTGAAGGCAGACTAGCAGTCGTCCCTGTCTTAAATCTAAAGACACTAGTATTTTCTTGGGAACAGCTATTTTCTGCAAATAATCATTTTGACTTCAAACGTCATTACTTTAAGAATGTTTAAATGGAAATTTTCATCCCATATATGTGGAATATTCTTTTCTGTTCATTATTATAGTCACATCATATAAGATTCAGTCATATAGACTGCTCCTGAGTTTATGCCAATCTGTGAAGACAGAACAGGGAACAACAGGACTAATTATAATCTCTCATGCTTACTCATCCATGTACACTTCCATTTTCAAGTGTAAAAGTCAAGCTGTTTTATATGCATCTCAATGCACTCAGTAAAGATATATTTGCTCAGAAATATTAAATATGTGCTGGAAATACTTGAGAGTTTAAAAAAATCACAAGAAAAAATGCATTGCAAAATCACTCAAGTTTCTCACTAATTCTGTCTGTGGCAACTCTAAAAGAAAGAAGCATATGCTGGCAGGGAGGATGAGAAGTGTGCAAGCTTTTTTATTGCTTTTTGTTTGAAGATCACAGAGTTTTGAAAAGCTGGCATCTTTTTTAAAGTGAGTCCTTTTTTTTTAAGTAAGAGTCTCACAATTTATAGCAAAGCATAGTATTTTTATTGTGTTATAGATTAGATGTCAATAAGGCTTTGGAATGCCCAGTTTGCTATTACTATGCAGTAGTACAGATATTGCTTGCTTAAGAAGTTGATGAGTAGCAGATTTAATTAAATCTAATTGGGTGATTTTATCATAGTGCTGTATCTTGAGTTTAACCCATTTTTACAAGTTGTTTAACAAGTGTTTGCACTCTTATGGAAATTTTTTAATCTCCTTCTCCTCTGGGTAAGTATGCTAAACAAAGCCTCTGAACTGTGCCGCAGAGAGACAAGCGCTGAGATGACTCCAATCTCTACAAGCACATTCTCTGTGCAGTGCAGGACCAGACCCTCCCAGAGCAATAGCTAGATTCTGATAAATCTGGAATTATACTTGGTGTAAATGTTTGTACCCTGAGGGCATCTGTCCTTGAAGTGGCATATCAGATCACATCTGTGAGCATATGTAGCCAGTATTGAGATTGAGAGAATTTAAAATGCAATTGAAAGTGGTATGTAATCCCCTTTCTGGAATTATTTCTGAGTTATTTTTCTCATATTCATTTAGTTTAAAGCTGCATCTATTAATTTAAGTAGCCTTTTTTTCAAGTGCATTTTCTCAGCTTTTCAAGAAAATAATGAGTGAAAACTGAATGTCACGTTGTTACCTTCTGGTTTTCTGTTTAGTGCTCCAAATCAATCACCAAGATGTATATGTTACATCAAATACATATTTAACATGCAGTCTAAACATAAAGATGTGATGTTGAAATGGTGCAGAATCAATAAAAATCAGCTTCAGTCCTTGCTTTTTAGCTGCTTTGTGTTTCAACACTGCAGTGAGAGAAAGCTCAGGTCCTAGCTTACAAAGGAGGACTAGGATGGTAGCTGTTAAAACATTCCTTCTACAGAGCCCAGCTTGTGTTAAATATTCAGTTCATTGCCCTGTAACTCCAAACCCATTCCTTTGCAGTATTCTTTCCCCCTCAAGAAGCATTTGCATCAAACGATGTCAGTTCTGTTTGGTAGGACACACTGAGGTGTGGGGGTTGATCAAGTGTAGCTAATGATAGAAATGTTATAGCCAGTTGGTGGGAGCACCAGGCTTCTCAAACACTGCTATTGTATTTTTATTTCAAGGACAGTTCTTGATGCAATTGAAAGGCATGTGTTTGAAAGCAGGGTCCTCCAATTTCTGTAATTCTGTGGTGGGGTTAAATTTACAGTTTCCAGCTTCAAGAAAAATGCCATTGTGACAAGCACTTGAGTCACGGGGCTACTAACCCTCCTTCAGAAAGAAGGTGAGTGTTAAAATTAAGGCACTGTCACAGTAGATACTGTTGTTCTATGCAAAGAAGGAGTCTCAGAGGTGGAATATTGTTCATCTGCTATTTAAAACATTTTAATGATTCATACTTTTAAAGGCATTCATGGGCCTAATTTCAATATTCTGACAACTGGTGCCTTCCTGTGTTTTGTGTTCAGAGAAAAATGGCTTTGAATGTAATAAACTTATGTCTTCTTACAGCTATAAAAAGGAGCTTGTAAGTAGCACTGAACATGCTAAAAGAAATGCTTCCAAGAATCTTACCTTTTAATGCAAACCTTGCATGGATGAGTGTGTGAGGAGAGTTGAGGTTAGAGAATGTAGGATCCAGCATGCTGATAGTAAGTAGGCTGTAGTGTTTCCAGACCAAATTCAGTCTGGAATACAGCTATTTGTACACTACTATTGGATTGGGATGTATTTAGTCAAAGTCTTCTGAACAGCATCCTTTAGTTGGCACCATCTGTCAGCTTTTCAGTGGTAAGTGTAAAATGAGCTGATATTCCTAGTTTGTTTCTTTGGAGGTAAGCTTTTGGTGTTTAACATCCCTGTTAACATCTGCTCTTAAGAACTATTTAACAGAAGCGTCTTATCTCAGGGACATCTTTTCTAATGCTTCTTAGATGATGATGGTTGAAAGGTCCTGTGTTGTTAGTTCATATTCCACTGGTTGTCAGTAAAATATCTTTGAAGTTTCTGTATAATTTCTGAGAAAGAAAAGAATGTGGTAGAATTTCTGTAACTTCTTTGTTTTTGCAAGTAATTGTAGTAGAAGCCCTAAAAAGCATAGATCTACAATGAAGAAACAGTGAAAAACATAGCAAAAAAGAAAGGCAACGCATTTAAGAAATGATCATAGGACTCAGAATTGGTCTTATATTGGTTCTGTTGTTCTAACTTATTGAAAACAGTCTGGAAAAAAGTATTCAAAACAGTAAGTGTAACTATAAACAGTAAAATATACTGATTATCCTTAAAGATGCATTAAAACTGTGGAGAAGTTTTATTAGAGCAGAAGTGATAAAATAGGAAGAGCAAGAGGTATCTGCAGGATATTTTCCTCCAATTTTGGAGCCTATTTTTTCCAAACTTCTAACAGTAATGTGATAAAAGCTTCCAGACATCTCTGTTTGATACAGATCTTCCACGTGCTATCTCCTGCCATCCTCAGCATTAGCCGAGGGGAGCTGAAGTTCTGGCAAGAGCAGGTTCTTTTTCCCTATGACTTTCTCTGGCAAATAGCCCTCAAGAAAATAGGCTTCATTTGTGCTTTAGACCCGGAGCCAGCACATAATTAATCAGATGCATCTGTTACCAAAATGTGGTGGAAGACTGAGAAGGAGGAAGGAAAACGGGTAGAAAAAGTGGACTGTGGTTTTGATACTTTTGATACCTGGGGGCAGAACTGCTCTGGACAGTTCTTCAGTCCCTTCCCATAGAGGAAGCACAAGAAGTGAGGCACAAGACTGGACTTGGAAGGTGCAAATTTCTCCTGTGTTCATCCCTAAAGGATAGAACGCATGTAATAAGTATCCCAAAGTCTCATACATTGGTTCTTACCACTGTTTTTAAGGGGATAAATATGTCTTGAGGTAGCATGAGCAGATATCACCCTAAATAGGAAAAGATGTGAAAATTCAGGAAGTCTTCCCCTTCCCCCTCCTTGGAAGTAGTCACAGTGCTATTGAGGGTGTAAGGTAAATGTAGGATAAGATTTGACAGCCACTCAAATTACAATGCTTGGTAAGTGTGAGGATGTGTGTATCCTAGGTTTGGCCAGTGCTGCCTGCACGGTTACTGTATCTGGAAAGTGATTAGTGGTGACAGGGCAGCCTTCCTGTGTGCAGAGAAGTTCTGTTTGCAAACCAGCACAGATTACCTTGCAGAAATCTCTCTGCTGCAGAATATATGTGAAGAAGGAAGGTCTTTGTGTAGCCTTACAGTTACAGGAAAGAGGTGGTGAGAGCACCATGAAAACTTCCTGCAAAAATTTGGAAATGAGTAAAGGTTAAAATGTTATCCTTTACTCATCTCACAGGAGAGCAAATTTTAGTCATTCCCTCCAAAAGGAAGGAAGAAATAATTTGTTTGAAACTCTGAGGAAATGGTAGAGTTCCCTTAGCCATACACAGGTGTTTCCTGGATAGAATCTGATATATCCGTATATTAGCGTATAGTTTTGCATATAGTTGGTCATTCTCTGGGGCCAAATAGGAAAATCAGCTTTTCTTGGGCTTGTAGTTGGAGAAGTAATGATCAGCTTTTCAGCTATAGTGTAAACTAGTATTACTCACTTTGTTACAAAACTTTTTTTTGACGCAGCGTGTTAAGATGGACAGGGATGCTTTTCATGAGGGTACCAAATTAGGAGCAAAGAATATTGATGTTTAGTGCTTTTGACAAAGCTTTACCTAAGTCAACCCCTAGAGGGTCAGGGTGAATAAACCATTTGAGACATGTTTTAAAATTAAACTGTGGAAAATTATAACGAGACAGTGGACTGCCACTTCATTTTTGACTGTTGGACATTATTACATGATGCAGCCATGGTCAGAATTGCTTAAATTCATCACATGTCTGTGCTGCCACCAGAGGAATATTCTTGCTGTTGTCTTCGTCCCAGGCCTTAGCATTCATTGTGTGACTGTTCCTCATCACAGCAGCATCGTAACTGAGCCTGTGGAGAAATCACTTAGCCTTTGCCTGATTAGATTTCAGCTAGTTAAGTTCTCTTGATTTAATTTATGCTGTGCTCTAATTCTACCCATGCCAGAAAGAAAGGAAGAGTGGGCAGTGATACTCAGCTGGGTGGGAGAGAAGGACAGAACCCATTTGCAATGGAAGGATAGGTTGAAGTGTCTCTGAACTCTTTGCTGGGAGATTTGGCAGGTCTGAAAAAAAGGCAGAAAGTAAAATAAACACTGTGTTTTGTTTCTACCAGTAAGAAAGTAGATAATTAAAAAAGGAAAAAAATAAAGAAAAACTATTAACATATTTCAGTCCTGAAAATAAGGATCAGATTCATACTACTAGATTTGGTCTGCTGTCATGATTCTTTTACTTTCTGAATATTGCTGGGGTACACACATTTATCACTGGTAAGCTATCCTAATACAAGGCAGCATGTCCAGACAACAGTGTGACAGCCAGGAGGAATTTCCAACTGTGGCTAAATATGCTGGTGCACCAGCTAAGTAGTGTAAATTGCTTAGAATGCAGGTTGCACCTCTGGCTCCAGATGTTGTTTGGACTCCCTCTGCAATTCCAGACTGGACCTCACTTCTAAGTGCTGGTCTTTAAACCCCCTCCCTCAGCTGGCCTTGTATGAAGGATTACAGCAGAGGAATGTGAGGCTCCATAGGAATTTCCTTTTTTTAAGACCTCAGGGCTTGTCTGACCTGTGCTTTTGTGTTTTAGGGCATTGCCAAGTACATAACTGTTTTGTGTGGCCAGTGCATTGCTGACAGGTAGAATTCCCATTTCTTAAAGACTTTCTTTCAGCAACCCAGTGAAGTTGCGTCAAACGTATCTAACACTTGGTAAACAAGTGTTAGCTCTTGTATTTTTTCAGTTAATTTAGTACTTTACTAAGCCCAGCTGTACAGTCTAAATCTGGTATGTATTCTGTATCTTTTTCTGTCCATACAGCACATTTGAAAAGGGTTTTGCTAATTGCAGTTCAATAGTTCAGACCCTTTGTGTGTTGAGATCACTCTAATTGCGTTCTCAGAATATACATTAAGCTTGGTGGTGATGCTTATTAATTTTTTTTTTTCACTGAAATTGCTACCTCTCATCCTTGGAAATGCTTTCTCTCTGAAACACAGCTGCATTATGATTTGCTATGATAAAATGTTAATTGATAAATGATAGAGTCAGTTGTTTGAACCTTATTAGAGATTCCAAATTAAAACTCAGGAAGCATTTTTCTGAATGCGTGAATGCTACAAGGAAAGAGAAGAAATAGGTTTTGGAAAGTATGTAAAAGATCCCACAAATGGACAGGCAAAACTCAATTTTTTCAGCATATAAATGATTTTTAGGGTAATCATTAAAGCAAACATGAAAGTGACTTCTTTAATAATGGATTCAAGTGATACATTTAACAATATGTGTTTCTAGCTTTTGTGACTATGTCTAGGAAGGAGGTGATTTATGCTCCTGCTACATGCAGTTTTGTTGCACCTCAAAGCTGCAGCTGCCATGTAAATTCAGCAAACAAAATCTCCAAGGTTAAAAGCAGTTTACAGCTGTGGAAATACAGTAATTTTTGGACTGGGAGAAGTCTGGGTCCTGATTCTGTAGAGCAGATCTCCAAATCATAAAACTTTAGTCAGAAGTGGCATCTCTGAAGTAGATTTCTGGTTGTGTTTATGTGTTAGCTATTAGGTGTAGCTTCGTTTTGACTGGATGATGTAGCTGGTGAGTGTGAGGTCCACACTGTCTCACAGTCAGGTCTTTACATTTTCTTTTGCCTTAGGAACCTTGTAGTGGGAATGCAATTGCACCACAATCAATTTGAAGACTTAGAAAATGATGTAGCAGTCCTGATCTGAATTGTCAGTGCAGTTCATGAATTCAGTAGTTGCAAGAGCTGCTGGATTAATATAAAGCTGTATTTTGACACCAGCTTTATTTAGGAAGGGTAGAAAAGTACATTTATACATATGTGTATTGAAACTCTCTTCTGTTGATTTAAGTCACCTTAATGCCATAGTTCATTAGAACCAACTTCATGGTTGCATGTACAGGAAGGGATACTTTGTACTGAGAAGTGGAAAAGAGTGAGGATTGTTTTCTTTTTCTTTAATATGTGTACAGTACACACAGTTTTGCTAATCTATCACCCTATGTACATATAAGTGTAACTTAATATTAATTTTTTTCTCCATGAACACCTATTACTTTGCATGTTGCAGTCTGCTGACTTAAAGTATATTTGCGTATAAAAACATCACATAAACCTTTCCACTTAATTTTGAGATTTTTGCTCCCTTGTAGAAAACGTTCTTTCAGTAAAAAAGGGAGATTTATTGTAGCCTATGTGACAGCAATGTTGTTTTCAGTTTAATAGGAGTGCATTTACTACATGTGTTTAGAACGTAATATGTGTGTTTTTATGAATGTTGACAGTGCTTATGTATTGTATAATGAGCATTGTGTATTTTAAAGATTGGATAAGAGGTTTGGTAGGTTTTAAGAATGAAGTGGCTTGGTTTCTTTTACTATAAGCAATGTTGTTTATACTTCTTTATGCTTCGAAACAAAGTCTGAGGTCTGAAATTTACTTGATGTTTAGTTTGGAGGCTGAACTATAAAATAAATGAAAAAAAATTAGCCAACAAGGATTATTGCTTCATTATATGGCAGACTGAAATAAGCTAAAAAAGTGTTTTATTAAGACAGAAAATCAATGTTTTATTAGGATTCTTGGACACTTTTCAATAGAAACAAAAAGTTGACGGTTCCTAGGGGTTTGCAGGAAAAAAGATAGGACTGTTGATACTTGTCTTCTCCCTCAAGTGTCCTGATTTGACTTTTGTGAGATAAGTGACTCTGGGATCACTCACTTCAGTGGGGTAGCTTTCTTTTTCTTTTCTCCTGCTGAGTGCATATGTATGTGTTTGGTACAAAATGGAATTGGTTTGACAGGAGAGACTGTCGGGGAGAGTTCCCAAGATCATCACACCCTGTCAGTGAGACGCTGCCTGGCAATCAGTCCTTGGTTCACATCTCTGCTAGGAATCACACAGAGAGGGAAACTGCAGGCTGGGTCTTCCCTGTCCCAGGCCGTCGGTTTCGACTCTTCTTTGTGGAAGATGGTTGTGACGTTGCCAAGGGCCAGCTTGTTGTTGAGCCTGTCCTAAGACCTTTCTGCCTGCCTGCCTGCCTCCTTCGGTCAGCTGCTCAGTTACACCTGGAGATAACTGCATTCACCTGTGTGAAAAGCAGGAGGGAAGGGATGGGAAGCTCAGCACAGAAGACGGGTGAACTCTTAGAGGTGTTGAAGAAGGTGGAAAGTCTGTGAGGTGAGCAGTGCTTCCTTTTTTCCCTGCTAAGTGGATAAGTTTTTCAAAAAGGAATTTACTTGATCTGATTTTACTTTCAAGGATTACAGCCTACACAGTAATGCAGTTGCAGGTAGAAAAATGGTGTTCAGAAGACCACTTAGAATATGGAATTAAGAGGGCATAGGAATGAAAGACTAATGAAAATTAATGGGCTGTGAGGATGTGGGCTTGGGATGGAGGAGAAGGAAGGGGTATATGTGGCAAGGGAATAAGGAGGAGGTGGATGATGTGGAACTATTGAGTAAGGTTACACTGTTTTAATTATGTTCTAATACAGTTTTAGTAATGCCTTCTGTGCCCCTAAAATTGATCAAATTACTGTGCCATTTAGGAAGTGAATCAGGCTTTGTTTCTTTGGTTTAATCTGCACAGATGTAAAAGTGCAGTGTTCAGTTAAATTTGTGCAAGCTCCTTGTAAGGCCTGGGATCAGTGCATAGGCAGCTGAAATGAGGCAGATTGAAGGTAGTGGAGCTCCCAAAAATAAAATGAGGAAACCAAAATTTTGCTTCTGCATTTCTGTTAGCAGTAAGGGTTTTTTTCTCTCTCAAATGTCATAGTCTTTGTCTCTTCTAACATTCATCACTCTCTGTAAGCTCACTTTCATCTACAAAACTTATTTTCCCTTATCATCTTTTCCCCTCTTCTCCCCCCACCCCTCCTCAATCCTCTTTTTCTCCTCAGGCTTCCTGTAGGATTTTAGCAGTAACCTTTCCTGCTAACTCTGCTGTTTTTGCTTGCTATCTTGTGATTGATCACTGCTTCTGATGCTTACCTTTCAATTTCTACAAACCTGTCTGGCACCCAGAAGCACCTTTGAGTGTCTGGAGTTGAAACCCTGAGGAACAGTTCTTAGCCTGTTTGCCTTAGGGCAAAGAGAAGGTGGTTGGTGGAACTTGTTCAAGAAACACTCTTTTTCTTTGTAAAATAAAAAACAAAAACAAACAACAAACCAAACCTAAGACCTGAAGTCCACACATGAATTTGTGTGGACCAGAAATGCAGTAGCATAATTTTCCCTGTCCTGCTGCTTTATTTACTTATATATTTAAAACTATATGTAAATTTAAAACTGACCTTTTTTTTTCGTGACTATTGTTTAGATTCCAATTAATTTATTTCTTCATATACTGTCCTGTTCTGCTGAATTCTGTGGTAAATCTTAGGCAGCTTGCTTAAGAGGTAAGGCCATGTTTCAGAAATTATTTCCTAGTTTCACAAGGTTTTTTACTTTGAAAGAATATCATATGACAGTATTTACAGTAAAGCATTGAGGTGCTTTGCTCTTATTTGAGGTAGAATAAGATTTTGCTTTAGGAAATGGGCTTCTTTGGAACAGTTGAGTAGTTACCACTTTTGGAAGTATTCAGTTTACACATCTCTATATTTACTAAGAGAGAGTGAAGCAGTGTACAAAATTTAGCAGCTGACTAATGCCAATTACAGACAACTCATTCTGCAAATATTTGGTCTATTTTCTTTCAGGTGAAAAGCAAAGATACAGTAATTTTTCACCTGTTTAAATCAACAGTATTAATCAACAGGGTATTAACTTTGGTTGGTGGTATGGGTTTTCTTTGTCAATATTGATTTTGGGGAGATAAACTTACTGTATTAGCTTATGGAAGAGGCCAGTTAGGACATATTGACTCATTCCTTCATTCAAACTACAGTTGTAATTTGGTAGTGAGGTTTGTAACAGACTACATGAGGTGTCTGAACTTTGTGCTTCCTGAAAATGTTTCAGCAAAATTTACCTAGATTTTAGAAGAAATAAAATAGTGAAAAAATGATATATTCATGTACTTTACTGTACAAGAAGTAAATTTAGTTGGAGATCCACACATAGACACATAAATATCCTCTTATTTTTAACAATGAACAAATTTTATTCTAAAAATTGCTATGATTGTGGAAGTATTTCCCCAAATATTGGAGTGGGAAACTCCTTTCAACTTTGATGCTGTTTTGGTGTTTGACCATCAGTGAAAACCTTGTATCCTTTGTCTCTGTTTATCCTTCTATGATGTCATTGTCTGTAAGGTGCGTATGTGACTTAAAAGAGCACCTACAAAATGCCCAGGCTATTTAAATGAAAAAATTCTGAGAAGTCTTTGAATGGATGATAATTTTACAGTGTAGTTTTTCAAACAGCACTTCTAGGTTTGAGTGTGGGGTTTTTTTGGGGGGTTTTTTTTGAGGGTTGTGGTGGGGGTTTTTTTGTGTTTGCTGTGTTTTTTAATTTCTCTCCTCCTGAAAAATTCTTTAAAATTGTGATAAAAGGAATTCATCTGGCCTTGTGCAGTTATGTCTAACTGTGGTTTTCTTGTAATAGTTTTGTTGGAGGTTTTTTATTGCTTGCAAATTTTACTTTGAATTTGATTTCAGTTATAAAACATGAAGCTTTTTTTTGTTCCTGTAAATTGCTGGGTCATCTTGTTTTATTATAGTATGAACTCTAGTGTTTGGTAGATTGTGTAAGCTACCCCTGCATTAGAATAGATAGAGGGAGAGACAGGCTGGTGAGACTGGCTCCTTGTGGACAGCACCTTTGGGAGATGCTTTTCTTGCTCTTCCTCAAGAGGGTGAAGAGATAATGGCCTCCCAGGTCCTGCAATACAATTCACAGAATTAAGTGCAGGATTCATCAAGTAGTGATGTCAGCAAGACTTTATTAAAATACTTGGTATTTCAATCAAAAGAAAATAGAAAGAGGACCTTTGGCTTTTTCAGGAAAGATAGGTGTGGTCATTTGATCATCAGTTTAACACAGTCTTCTTAAACCAGACTCAGGATTTAGCTTCAAGTTGATCTCTACTGAGATCTACTTAAACTGTATTGTAGGTTTTTTTGTTGTAAAAAAAGTGGCTTAGGTGAGCTTACTTTTTTTTTGTAGTTGTTCTCTGTTAGGAGAAAGCAGAAGTGTAAAGGAAAGCAGGTGTGTTTTATCTGTTGAAGTATCACTAACAGTCGCACCACCTAGTGGTTCCCTTGTTCTCATCCTGTGGTTCCAGACTTCTGAGGAGTACCTGGAATTTGGATATTCAGATCCTCCTGTGTCGTAGTGAGAATCATAGAATGGCTTGGGTTTGAAGGGACCTTAAAAGTCATCTAGTTCCAACCCCTCTTCTGTGGGGAGGGACACCTTCCACCAGACTGGGTTGCTCAGAGCTCTGTCCTATCTGGCCTTATAAGGACTTAAGTGATTTAGTGCATTACCCTGCAGTAAAACAAGGAATTTTTTTTTTCCTTGTTTGGGTTTATTTGAAGGAATAATGTAATTCTAACAGTGATTTACTGTTAGAAAGGTAATGTTTTTAATATGTTTCCTGAAAAACATAGTTATAATCAAATATTAGGGGTTTTTATTTAAAATAAGAATGTATATATTTTAAGTTGTTCTGCTACAGTGAAGATTTCTGCTCTCATTTAGCTTGTACCTTAAGTACTTATGGAACGGTTTTTTATGTTTTAAGGGTACTGTTATAATCTTAGAGAAGTAGCACTGCAAGTATTAAGTGATTATGAATGTAGTGTTAGAGGATTAAAGCCCAAAGCTCGTTTTTCCTGTGCAGATATAATGGTACTTTATTCTGGTCAGTATTATGCCATGGATAGTGATACCACAGTCCTCAATGACTGTGTATCAAGGCAAGCAGAGAAAATACAACACTGAAGAGACAGATAACTGCAATATCTCTGTTTACCAACTGCCCTGAAATTCTGTTGATGGCATGGCTGTGGCATCAGACATCAGATCTCTTGATGTGAATCCTTCTGTTTAAAAACCCTCAGGAAAGAAGTACACTGAGGAATACTGCCTAGAAGAGTTAATTCGTTCGGAGTTTTGAAAGTAGGGCAGTTCTTCTAATGGTGCTGCTTCCAAAAGCTGTTCTGTTGTTGATTTACCTTTCATATATGAGAGATTCTGCTTTTGAGAGGCAAAGAAGTTCTCTAGAATTTAAAAATATACATTTTTATAATGCGGATTGCTGATCTGGTATGGCAAGGCAGATCAGGTTGGATAGAGAGATGGCAAAAGATAATACGAGCAGTTATAACTTTTAAAATCTTGGACTAAGCTAAAGCCTCGTTCACACTTTTTTCATGTTTGATTAAACAGCATAGAAAAATTTCTGTGTAGAGGTTAGGTGGGTAGTTACAAACAGTTAGGCTTCTGTAATATGTGTATTAAGGTCTCTAGACTCCTGCAATTAAGGCTTCAACTTTCAGGTGTAATCAGGGTCCTGAAACTGAGATACTAGGCTTCTCATTGATTATATGGGACAAGTATATTTATGAAGGTGACATCTGTAGGTGGCCTAACTTGTGACAGACACAGCGTTGATGTGAATGCCTGTGAAGGAAGCATGGAGAGTCTGCAGATGTGCAGGGGTCAACACTTGCATATTATATTAAAAAAGCCATGTCAGCTGCACAGTGTGTTCCCTAGGTTTCAGTGCCTGCATTTCATGTGTAGATCATTATGCCAATTATCCTCCTTCCAGAGACAGGGAAGGTGAAGCACAGGGACATTACCAGCTGAAAGACACAAGAGAGTCCACTGGCGGGAACTGACTCCACATCTCATAAATCTCTTTTCCATGTTATGTCCACAGAAGCAAAATAAGGCATTTGTATAGAATTATTTTCTTAAACTCTGAAAGTGCTGCTCTGTTGTTACAGGTGCTGTATTTCAGAATGCTTTCAGGTGTTTTTAAGTGTTATAATTGTCTGTATTCAGAGAAAAGTGGAAAAACCCAGACCTCTTTTCTGCTTGCACTGAAAAAGGCTTTCATACCCAGATGTAAAAGTCTATCCCAAAGCAAATTTTACAGCTCAATTATTAACCCCTGGAAAAGAATTCATAATGGAAGTGCTGTCAGTTCCTTAATTACAGTGATTAGAATAGAACCTGTAATAATAAGGTAGTTAAACCCAGCCTAGCAAAAATCCCTTTCTGAGTGGAAATGTGGTGTAATGCCATTGAAGGGGAACTTGAGTTTCCTGTTCTCGCTGAGCACGTCAGCTAATGTATGAAACAGTGTCTTACTATCATTATGGCTGTATAGCCTGCCCAGAAAATGTGTCCTAATGCATTTGCAGTTATATCTGTTTCTTTAAAAGGAAAAACCATTTCATTCTTATGCTAGACAAAAGCCAGTGTTATTCAAGGCAATTGAGGAAGATTAGCACTGTTAAAAATGGTAATTGTTCCTTTTTGTTAAAAAGATCTTTAAAATAAGAAACAAGCTGTACTTTGAAGCACTGGCTTTTCGTTTATGCATAGGTTATAGTGGCAAAGTCTTCACAGCAATACATCCCAAACAGTGTGAAAGACTGATATATCAGTGACCCAGTTTTTGAGGTCTGTCCATTTTCCATTCTGCTGTATCATAACATAAACATTTTTCCAACTTGTATACCTCAGAGTATAGAAAATAGTTAAGTTTGACTTGGTGTGAACAAGGAACTTGAAGTGACATTGGATGTCCAATCCTGACAGTTTATCTGGGGAACGAATCCTTTCCTAGATAAGCTGCCATCCCTGAGTGAGCACTGGGTTGCACAGACTACATTAGGTAGACCACAGTTATCTTCAGTCTCTTGGCAGAGCTGATATCTAGACTTTTTTTCTGGGTTGTGAACATGTTGCCAGTTCAATACCTGATAATACCAAGCTAGACATCTTAGCATGGATATTTTAGAATTAGGTTTGTAAGCACTTAAAAATGCATTCATGAACAACTAGTACTTTTATATGTGATTATTAGCTATTACATTTCTTGGTTTCTAAACATATTTCATGTTGGGCTAGTGATGAAACCTCTATTGACATTGTCCATCCAAGAGTTGATTTAATTGGGCTTTAACTGTCAGACTCATCTGCAACAAGACTTCCAGAGTAGGAAAAAAATAGGAAAGATTGCTGGTAATGACAGACTTCAAGGCTTGCCTATGATTTTAAAAACTTTCAGTATGGGATGAAAAAATACCTTTTAATAATTTTGTGTAGTAAATGGATAATTTGAGATAAGTCACTATAGTGTTTCTGTGTCTTCAAGGATGTAATCCTCTTAAAAATAACTGCTTTTCTGATGACTGTTCAGCCAATCATTGATCACTTTTGTTACTGAGACATACACTGTGCTTCAGGCATTGATCAGTAACTTTATAAGAATACTTCGGGTAAATAATCATGTATAAAATTAACTTCACTTTTATTTTTTAAGTTTTAATAGTGTAAGGAAAAATAACGAAGTCTTCACCAATATTTTAAAAAAGTTTTATTTGGTATTCAGTAATTATATGGTTTAACTAGCATTACTTCATTAGTAGAAAAAAAGAGAGCAAAATTGTATTTTTTTTCCTCTAAGTGTTATGTACTAACTGAAACATGGTTTGATTTCTTTGACTTTCTTAGAGGTGAAAGGAACTACTTGTTTGTGCATGTGGATTCATAAACATGGCTGTAATGGCTCATAATGCAAAGTGTCCTTTCCTTTATGATATAAATTAAGAAAAATGCCACTTTCTGGTAATAAGGAGAGGACTGGGTGTCCTCTCCTGCTAATGTTCATTTGGAGGGAAAAATGACTGGAAAATGCTTATTAAAGATTTAAGGCCTGAAGTCATAGGTTTGCATTCTTACGGACAGCTGCTTCTTCAGATCAAGTCCTTGAGAAACCCTTTGAAGTATCCATAAGCTGCCTTTGACTTGCAACCATGTTTATGCTGTTATAAAAGCCAGTGGGAAAGCGGTGCTTTACCCCTGGAGTCTAGCCCAGGAACGATGTATGCAGTTCCTTGTTGATAACCTAAGTAATAGTATTGATTTTTAGGTGCAAGGGAGTGTGTGTGTGCATTCACAGTTCAATTTGAGAGCAGTCGGTCATTTCTAGTCCTCTGATACTGATACCACCAAAATAACAGTTCAGAAAGAGACATCAAAGTGAAAGTGATGCTGTGCAGTATTCTTACTGTTGCTGTGTTTGTGCTGTATTGATGGCTGTGGTAGTATGATGGGTGCTATTTACAAATAACAGCACTGAACAAAGGTGTTGCAGAAACCCACGTGTTTGTCAGTTAATCAGCAGACAAGCCATTGTGGTAATGGAAAATGAACATCTTTGTTTCAGGTAGAGTTCAGTGTGCCTGAACTTGTAAAGCCTGGCCGCAAAACAAAGCTTCTCCTGATTTTGAAGTGGAAGCGATATAATAACACATTAACCTTAAATGATATGGGTAGATGGGCAAGCAAATATAATTGGGTATAATCCATCCTTCCTTGTACAAAGTACTATGAGTTGGACACTCTGTTTACTGTATGTCCTCAGGCATTTCTGATACTGAGTTGTGTTCTGTGTTTACAGATGAAGTTTCATAGACCCTTGTTGCTGACTCCTGTCAGGTTGATGTCGTTTCAGTTGATGTGCGATATTCCTGTGGCACGGCTGTGGCTGTCCTGTTCTGGGAGCATTGTAGCTGTTCACATCTTTATACCATCACTGCACCTGGTCTGTTTGTCAGCACAATAAATATTTCCTCCTTCCTCATAGTAGGGTTGCATATATTCTCAGAAGCAGGCGTTGATTTGACCTTTTATTGACAAAATTAATTACAGCTTAACGGGATGAACTTTGCAATTGGCTTTTCTCATGCAATGTAAAGAGAGGTTGTTGAAATAGGAGCTTGTCTGTGGGATTTTATTTCTCTCAAGTATTTCTGCTTCCTTCAAATAAAGAGACAAAATGTAGCCCAGAAGAGAGCATCAGGGAATTTTTTCAAGCTTCTCTTCTAGTTTTTGCTTTGTAAATGCTTCCTAAAGGTATTGTATTCTTGCCTAGCCCATTCCCAAATGGGGGCATAACTCAAATAAGTGTTCCTGGCCAACCTTACAAGCATTCCCCTCTGTCATTCAATATTGCCTTTAACTTGTGAACAGTAACTCTTGTAACTATTAAATGCCTTCGTTGTGTAAAAAGATAAACATTTTATAAAATTTAAGTCTTTCACTTGGTCTGCCTTACATATTTTAACACTCCTGTTCACAGCACTGAGATTTGGTGTTTTCATAATCTCTACAGGAACAGTATGAGCATAATATGGTGTTATATTTTACTGGTATCATCTGGATGCAATCTGCATTGCCCTGAAATTTTAGTGTCTAAAGGCATTGCTTTTGCTTTGGCACAGCACTTGCTGCATTTACTGCCTTTCCAGAAGCTCACTGGTGCTGCGTAGTGTGCTCATCTTCAGAAACTGCAGGGGGAAACTTGCATTTGTGCTGTTTGGTCATTGTAATTTGTAATTTCTATTTGTC
>JAWWLV010000144.1:19255491-19274347 GCA_035041135.1 Platyrinchus mystaceus
TGCTCATCTTCAGAAACTGCAGGGGGAAACTTGCATTTGTGCTGTTTGGTCATTGTAATTTGTAATTTCTATTTGTCAGAGCTTGAGGATTATAGCTGTCATTTTGGCTATTCACTTGTGAAGTTTTTGGAGGACTTTCAGGTGTTACAGTTGGAAGCTGGGGAGTTGTTTTGGAGCAGGTCACTGGGCATGGTGCAGAAGAGTTCTGCTGGAGCGATGGACAGGTGTCAGGGCCAGACCAGGAGCAGCCGTGCAGGTGTGCAGTTGGTCTGGATTAAAGAACAGATACGTGTATTACAAGTACATATATGTCTATGTAAGAGCTTAAAATCAGCTGCAGCAAGGCTGCTGTTTAGCTTCTGAATTTTTACCAGTGTCTCTTGTGTGGATATTCCCAGCAATGCTCTGTTTTTGTGGGCTAAAAGTTTTGTGTTGTGTTGTAATAAACTATAATACTATTTCCTATTAAATAACTTTAATTAAATTTTCAGTACAATCTGACTTGTCTGTTGAATTGAATCTCCTAAGAATTTTAAGGAGTACTTTAATAGTTCAGCTCCACCTCTGTTTTTAGTTACCTCACTCCTAAAACTCAGTTTTCTTGTGTTTTCCATACAGTCCTGCCTATTTTGTTCCTTGTATTGAAATAGCCATATTCCTGAGCAGAGTTTAGTGTGAGTAATTGGCTGTTTTCTCCATCTCATGGGTGTGTTAGCCTTTTGTTTGAAGCTTTTTTCAGATCCTCTGAAGATCCTCTGATCCTCCTCTATTTATAGAGGAGAGTCTGAAAGCATCAGTCCAAATCAATAAAGGTAAGACCATAACAATTAATATAACCTATTGGCCTGAACACTGCAAATATTTCCTTGCATATGGTAACCTCAAATCAGGCAGGAGTGAGTGTGTGAAAGTGCCATGTGCACTGCATGCCCCTGGAATTTTTGTATAAGAATGTAAATAACTTTAAATGGGCTTGCCAGCATTTAAGCTTTGACCTGCTAATGACTTCCTCATTCAGTGAAGTGTGGAAGGCTGAATTCCTGTGCTTGGTAAATTTAGACTGCTAATTTGTCAGAGCTGAATAAGAGGAAAACATATATTTTGTAATTCATTGCAAGAATGTAAGGAACACAGAAGTCTTAATGGAAGGAGCAGTAAGATGCTGAATATCCTTTTTTGTCTGTTGAAAGCAGGTGAAACATAGTAGGACTAACCCATAGCATCCCATATGACCACTCGCTCTCGTGTCAAATGGGACAATCCATCTGCTTAAATACTCACGGGAATGTTTTGCATGCTGAAGAATGGGTGTTGGTGGGGAACTGAAGTACTATGTTCAAGTAAATATGAAATCGTTTACGTTTATCCATACAATCCGAATTGGTTAAACTAATACAGATTAGTCAGAAGGTTTTTGATCGGCATATCTTGCTTATTGAGTTTGCTGCAGACTTTCAGGGCAGATTGTCTGACACCATCACCCAAAGAGTTTTTTTTTTTTTAATTTAATAAATTATCAAAAGAAAGATAATTCTGAAAATACTTATTTTCTCTGGAGTTTAGCTCAAGTGAGAGATGTCCTTTACTTCTGTATTTGATCTGTTGAGTGACTTTGTGTCATGCTACATATTTAGAAAGGAATAAATACAGATACAGGATGAAGAGTTCAAAACAGGGCCCTGCAAACATGTACTCAAATCCTGATACTCAGTGAGTGGAGAATGGACTGAGAGCAGCCCTGGGAAGAAGGACTTATGGGTGCTGGTGAATGAGAGGCTGGACATGACCCAGCAATGTGCACTTGCAGCCCAGAAAGCCAGTTGTATCCTGGGCTGCATCAAAAGCAGTGTGGGCAGCAAGTCGAGAGAGGGGATTCTCCCCTCTATTCTGTTCTGGTGACACCCCACCTGGAATGCTGCATCCAGCTCTGTGACCCCAAACATAAGAAGAACATGGATGTGTTAGAGCAGGTCCAGGGGAAGCCATGAAGATGAACAGAGGGCTGGAGCACCTCTCCTACACAGATGGGCTGAGAGAGTTGGAGTTGGTCAGCCCAGAGAAGAGAAGGCTCTGGGGAGACAATGTAGCACCTTCCAATACCTTGAGTGGGGCCTATGAGAAAGTCAGAGAGGGACACTACAAGGGCATGTAGGGGGATAGACAAGGGATAATGGCTTCAAGCTGAAAGAGAGTAACTTCAGATATTAGGAAGAAATTCCTTACTGTAAGGGAGTTTAGGCTCTGGAACAGGTTGCCCAGAGAAGCTGTGGATGCCCCATTACTAGAAGTGTTCGAGGCCAGGTTGGATGGGTCTTTGAACAACCTGGTCTAGTGAAAGGTGTATCCATGACAGGGGGGTTGAAACTTTAAGGTCCCTTCCAACCCAAATGTTTCTATGGTTCTGTGAATGGTAGAGCAACTTGTATGTGGTTAGTAAAAGATGATGAGCAATGCAAGTCCTTCAGAAGTTATGCTTCATTGTCCAAATAAAGTGCTGTATTCCCTTAGTCAGGAGTTCCTCTTACATTTGCGCCATATGCTCTCAGCAAACAGCAGATGTATGGTCTAACATTTAGCAATGGAACTTTTTCATTTGGGTGTTTGGGATAATACTAAAATAATGAATAATTACTTTGTATGCCATTCATAAGACTGTTTATCTTTTGGATGCTATTTGTCCTCACTTTTCTCTGTGCCTATTTGTTTCAGAAGGGTTTGTCACTTAAAAATTTTAGAGCTCTTACGTAGACATTTCATTATATCTTTAAAATAACACGGAAAGCATTAGCCATTTTAATGCTTGAATGGCTAGGTGACTTTCCCAAGATCACACAAGGCCCTATAGAGATGCAGGGAGACACCCCTGGTGTCTTGAAGACTGATGTTTCTGCAAAGACAGCCACAGCTGCGAGGTCGATGGGGAGCTGCCAAGGGGCGTAGCATCTGTTAAATGACACAGTACCACCTTGGAGGCAGCGCTGAAAGACATTGTCTCCTCAGTCTCTTCACTCCTATTGAGTACTATGTGTTTCATTAATAAAGAGAGTTCCAGAAACTGGATGTTAATTTTAGTATTCTATACTGATAGAAGGTGGTTGCTTTCTAATGCCATGGAAGGTAGGTATAAAGTTATGTCAGACCAGAGTGCAAGATAATGAGATCAGGGGAAAATGCAAAATTTCTACTGCAAGTTTTTAATAGATTAGCTCAGCCTTGGAGTAGCCTGAGGAACATAATCTTAATTCAAAGTTAACTAAAATCAGTCTTGCTTTCGCAAGTCGAAGAGGACTGACTATAACAGGATCTATTTTTAAAAGCGCCAGTTAAAATTTTTCCTGTCTGGTCACGTTCTTTAAGAGGAATCTTGTATTGTTTGTTGTGAATAGTATGGTAGCCTTCATAGCCTCCTGAGGAATGTATTGATTAACTTCCCTTTTTCAATTCAGCCTTACAGTTCTATGGAAAATTATCCAAAATTAGTATAATGTGTAGAAATGTGGATAATATTTTCTTCAGCAGAAAACAGATGATCTTTTGACCTTCTTGCATAGCCCTTTGCTAGAGATGCATGTAGTCTTATAGGACTTTGATTCTTAAGTTCTTGAAAATAGTACCAAAGCTGTAAGAAAGGGAAAAGGCTTCTGCTTTAATGGGTATTTTCTAAGTGTAAAAGCTCTTTTAGCAATTTTGTCAAGTGTGAAACTTGATCTATTCCTACAAAGTGTTATTGTCTCTTTCTACAGTTTGTTTACAGTTCGTTAGAAGTCCATGACTTGTTTCTTTTTTTTTTCCCTATAATTCTGCTTAAGCCAATCAGTTATTGTCAGATCTTTTCTTGGTAGTAATTTTGCAGGCTGTAGATATTTGATCTCTCTTCCTTGTCTAATTGAGGATGAATCAAGGCTGAATACTCTTTTCTTTGTTATGCACAAAGTTATAAACAAATGGGTGCAACAAATGGGAACAAACCAAGGTTTTCTGTACATGAACAAATTTCTAACGGGTGCAACAAATGGGAACAAACCAAGGTTTTTTGTACATGGACAAATTTCTAATAGATTTATTTGTTGCCTCTTGGATTCTTTTGCCTTATTGGGCCACTGTGGTATTCAAAGTGTCTTCTCAGGATAAAATACAAGAAAAAAATCCTTCCTTTGTTCAGTGATATTTCTTGATGATCTGGATGAGTGATCAAACCATGTAAAACTGCATTAGTTGCATTAATATTCAGCACTTTCCTGCGGTATGCAGTGTAGTTTAAGTGGTGAGGCATGGGTATTATTTTCACTAGGAAGACAGTTTAAGACATTAAGTTTATCATTCAGCACATCTTATCTGTGGGACTGCACTTGCTATTCCAATGGAGCTGAAGGAGCAGCCTCCCAAAATCATTCCCACTTTGGCCTCGTTCCTGTCACCATTCCAGATCTTGACCCAGTCAGATTCAATTCCAAAGTGTATGCCATGCTGTTAGCTTTTTTTGCCCCAGCCCTATCCAGTGGCTGTCTCTAGGGATGTGGATCTTCTGCAGTTAGTCACAGCTTCGTTCTTGGAATGTTAATGTTTTACTTCTTGGAAGTCTTTTTTTTTTGTTTTTGTTTGTTTGTTTTTGTTTGGTTGGGTTTTTTTACCCCGTTGTCCAACCTCTGTGATGTTCATTGAGGAGTTAAAAGTGCAAGTAATACACAAATAATGTGCAGCTGCTCTAAGCTGACTTTCTATTGGATGCAAACATGAAATTCTGGCCCTGCAGAGTTTTAACTCTGACCATTAGTAGAAAGAAGTGCAATTTAATGAAGGTCAGCTTTAGCAAAACCAGAGTTGTTGTGAGGGCAAGAAAGTTTCTCTATCATTAACTATCCTGTCTGTTAAAGTCATATGTTGTGATTCTTTGGGTTGTCCTGTGAAGGGCCAGAAATTGGACCTTTGAACCTTGTGGGTCCTTTCCAATTCGGGATATTCTGTGATTCTGTGAAAGCCATCTGTTGACTTGACTTTTGCTGTGCTCCCTGTAAGTGCAAGCGAGCTCTGTCCCCAAAGGGATTCAGAGAAACACATCAGTGATATCAGTTGTGGCACCACTGGGCTGCCTTTGACTCCAGTTCGTATTGAAGTTCCAGTGTGTCCCGTACAGCAGCACTGAGCAGCAGTGTGATTTCATTCACGTCACAATAATCTGTTAATCTCCATGTTCCATTAGACTTTCACACTGGCCAGGTGGGACTATTAAAGGGTGTGTAGGTCCTGCTAATTGCTCCTTGGCTTTCCAGTCTGTGACTCATCTTAGGGATGTGAATCATGGACTCTCTGTTGATGTGACATTGCTGCCAGTGCACTCTCGGCGTACTGATCAGCACCTATGTTCTTTGACCTTCAGTAATCCCATGACAGGAGGGTCCTTGAGAGACCAAGCAAGACAGACAGAGGTTTCATTTCCTCTGTCTCCAAGGCAGCTATACTGAAAGCCCACTGCATAGCTTGATGTAGTGGATACATGGTGTGCTGGCTTCTACTAGAGCCTTGTGCTCCTGTGCTTTTGATGTTCCAGGCCATCGGATCCACACAGTCCAGTAAACCCAGTTGTCCATCTAATCTTCCTGGCTGGAGGTAGGGCCCCTCTAACAGTGATTATAGCATCCTTCACTTACATCTTGTAGAAATGGATTAGAATTTCTTCCCATAGGATCAGGAGTAAAATCAACCTTTCCATTCTGCCTGGGAAACTGTCCACTGTAGACTGGAGCAGCAGCAACTTTAATGGAAGAATCCCCATTTGTGATTGTTTTTTCTGTAATTCATATATCTGTGTCTCTTGGGTTGATGTAGATTCTCCATCCCACATGCTCATGTCTTTTTCATGGTCTCACAGGTAAAACCATAGGGTACCCCGTGGTTATAACTTCTGTATCCTCTCTCTTGAACATAAATTTGACAGGTTTTCCTTCTCCATAGTGGAAAGTCTCAGTTGTTACAGTGATGCATTCCCACATCCCTTCTTTGATTTGTAATAGTACTTAAATTAGCTAGAAATTGTCAAAGACATGATTATGGTACCCATGACTTTGCCTACAATGTCCTGCCCTCCACCCTGAGACTTGCTGGAACTGTGAATGTATAGTCAAGTAGAGAAATGTTTCTTCCAAGTCTTCCCATATTTTTTTTTGTCTCTGGAGAATGTCTCTGTGTGGGTAGCAGTGGTGCAGGTGCCTTAGGTACATCTTCACCAAGTCAGGGTTTCCCTTCAGGCAGCAGATCAACTCATAGTTCTTGCAGGAGCAATCACCCTGGCAGCATGTCCCTGGAGAAGCTGAGGGTGTCTGGCCCATCTCCTGGGAGGCACAGAGCAGGGAACACAATGGAAGGGGCAAAGAGGTGCCTCAAGAGCCTGAGACCTCTCTGTCTGGACTTGGACACTCCTGGAGAAACTTGGGTCTGGCTGGGCTGTCCCAGGCAGCAGATCATGTGGAGAAGACTTTGGGCAGGCTCTGTCTTGTTCTTGTTGGTCAGCCCATTCTTGTTTCCTTCTCAGCAGCTGAGACCTACTGCTGCCTCCTGGGGTTGGGCAAAGGATTGAGAAGGAGTCAGAGAAGCTTTGGCACCTGCCCAAGCTTTCTCCTCCACGTGGGCTCTTAGTCCTTGCCCTACATGTGGTTGGCCCGAGTTCTGGCTCCCAGCCACCTGGCACCATCTCTTCTGGCTGAACCCTGTCACTCACCACTCTCGAGTCTCTCTTTTCTGCAAAGGCAGCAGACGAGCCAAACCCCACTGAGCTGCTCAGACAGGCCACCTGCAGGGACCTCAGGGTTATAGCCAGCTGGGTAGAGAAGGAATGGCTCCCTGTGCCTTGCTGCTCCAGGTCCTGGGGAGGGACATCCTACATGAGTTTGGCCCAGGCAGGATGGCTGAAAAGGCCAAGGCTGCTGGGGAAGAGAGTGGCCACATGGAGATCTGGGGCTGGGCATGGTGAGCTGTGGGGAGACAGGGCTGCAGGCTGAGAGGGGGCTTCTCAGACCCTGTGTCCTTGACGTGACCTTCCGTGCCTCCTTGGTGCCAGGCAAAGGCCTTGTCTGAGCCTTGCTTGTGCCCTGGGGGCCTCTATGTGTCTCTTGGAGCATGCAGGGGTAGTTCTGCCCCTTTCCTGGTGCCCTAAGGTCCCCTCCTCTACGTTCCTTCTGGTGTAACCCAGCCACCTCCCTATGCCTTTTAGTGCATCCTGGTGCAGTATGTAGAGACGTATAACAAAAGTTGAATTTGAAGAAGTCAGTAAAATATCTCCCATGATCATATATCTAGCATAAAAGCAGTCAGCTAGGGTCTTGACATGAAAAAAGCCATGTCCTGCACAATTGCTCTAAGACAGAGATAAATTTAAGAGTGAAATTGAGGCCTGACCATAGGCATCTGAGAGAATATATATATATATATTTTATTTTAGCAGCGTGAAGAATTGTGTGTTTTGTGTTTATGGTATGTACATAACAAAGGGAAAGTAACTCGTGGGGTTCAGGGCTGCTGTTAGTTGCTCTTAGACTACCCTGGAGCTATAGTTGTTTTTCAGCTACCCATCTCTTCTGAAATGATTTGTGACACGATCCAAAATACAGACAAAAAGAAAACTCATCATTGTATTTTACAGAATGGCCTTTGGCTCACAGCCAAAAATGTTGTAACCCTTGACATAATTATTAGAGCAGTAATGAGCTTAAGAGGTAACAGAGAGTGCAATCTCTGCCCTGCTTGACAGGAATTTAGGACTAAAGCAGAGGTGTTAATTTTGTTGATGTCATTAAGGGAAAAGTAATACAGCAATAGTGTAATTTTCCACATGGGATGGAAATTAAAGGACTCCATCCCCTTTTCATCTAGGTTAAAGACAGAGACAAAGATAAGATACATGATATTCCAAAAACATGAGTAAAATTTAAAATTTCATATGTGTAAACCAACTACAGAAAATTTTTTTAATTGATTTGATAATTGGGCATTAAATAAGAAGCAACATAGACAACTAAAGGCTTTAGAAGTATGTCTGAAGGGACACTTTTGGAATCCCTCAGGGACAGTGATCTGCACAGTAGATTTAGCAGGGAATTGCAAAAGACAACAAGGGGAAGAAACAGAGGAAACTTAATGATTTTTCCACTGCCTTGAGGTACTTGGTAAATGCAGATTGGTGTGAGCACAAGAGGTGCTCCCCAGAGCTTTCTCTTCTCTAGGCTGAACAGCCCTGATTCTCAGTCTTTCTCTATCCGGTGTTCCGTCCCAATATTCTCAAGAAATCCTGATTTGTGTTATAAGCGATGAGGAGAAAACCTAATGTTAGGATGAAAGAAGAGGTTGTGATTGACTAAAAAAGTTGCAAAATACCTATAGTATCTCTAGAATCAAGGCAGGGGAGAAAGAAGACCAGTTTCTACTGACTTCCATCAGTGGTCTGTATGATATGCAATCCCTGTTTCTAAGACTAACTTAGGACCATAATAGGAAATTTATACCATCACAAAAGAACTGTAGTTTCTATACCAGTCTTTCAGTTTCATCCTGCACCTTTGTCCAGTTCAGATATATGTTTTGTGTTTGAATTGTAAGCTCGTTGAAGTATTGACCATATTTTTGGTTAAATAAATAAGGTGACTGAGACGGAACCTACAGGCATTGATCTAATAAAAATAATACATGGTTTCTGAAATAAGGAGCTTCTTTTTTTTAAAATACTAGATACTTTTGTCACCAGTTGAAGAAGAAAAAACATCTTGAAGCTTCTTGTAGCAGCATTTTTATTTCTAAGAAAAGACTTCATTTCCATTCAGTGTTTTCCTTTACAAAGTTGCACTGTCTGGTTGCTGTCAGATGCTGGAAGATTATTGCCTCATTTCTTAGTCATCTCCTGCATGTGGTATGTGTGAGATTT
This sequence comes from Platyrinchus mystaceus, assembly GCA_035041135.1. Lineage (NCBI taxonomy): Eukaryota > Metazoa > Chordata > Aves > Passeriformes > Tyrannidae > Platyrinchus > Platyrinchus mystaceus. The sequence goes on from JAWWLV010000144.1 coordinate 19,264,403, forward strand.
GCCTTTGTGACATATGTTCTTGACAGAAGAAAATGAGGGAGATTTGCTGTTATCACCCTCTGTCATCACTGAACATAAAGACATTGAATGCTACACTCTGGGAAATTATCTCATGAAGTTTATGCAGCTTTGCTACGGTCTGTGCAAGCAGTAGTCAGATATAGTAGATTTTTATAGTAGATAAAATAGATCTTTAGAAGTCCTCATTGTCCATCTGCACAGAATTGATTTTTCAAAAGATCTCAGCAACACTGACTAGTTAAGGCTGCTGTGCATCACATGCTTTTGAACACCTCATCCAAGCCAGCGGATGGCATATTGCTGTCACTAATTCAATTTCTTGGTAACACTTTTCAGGTTCTAGAACTCTCATACAATATATCCTGCTCCGCTGAAGAGGAGTTTCGTTTTCTGGCTGTGAAGCTGTCAGTATGCTGTCCAGGAACAGAGCTTTCCTTCATTACTTCCAATTATATCCCCTCTGTGGATGTTAACTCCTTCACTCCATGTCATTTTCTTAGCATTGTTTTTACAGCGTGCAAAGGGAGTCTGCAAGCAGGATGCTTGCTTGAATGTGGCATTTACAAGCGCAAAGTGACTGCTTGTTGTTTAACGCCTGCAGTTGACAGGACTAACAGGAGCTATTAGGCTGTCTTAGTAATACTTGCTATCCTGTTGAGACTTCTCAACAGTGTGTGCTTTCTCCTGAATCGTGCTATCTGTATTTTGGGTATCTATGTATAGCCATCTATGTATATCCCTGCGAGAACAGATGTACGATACCAGGGTTCAGAACATACTTTAAATTTTCAAAACAAGGTTGCTTAGTCTGACTACCACTGTTGAAATTCAGTGATGTTACTTTTGAATTTTAGTTGCAATTTCCATCTGCTAACAGAACGTTCCCAGTTTTTGTGTTTAACAAGTAGTAGAGTGTTTTGGTTACATAGTTTTGTCTTTTTTTTTTTCTGAAGAAGAATAATCAAGGAACACATTCCATTTCTGGAGAAATAAATTCGTGAAAATACAAGGAGAGCAAATATGCAAAGAGATTCACTGTGGAGCAAGTATGCTCATTTTTTGTAGTAACAAGAGTTCTTATTCATATAAGTTGGTAATAACAGTAGCTTAAATGTCCTTGTTCTGGCTCTTTACTTACTAGTTTGTTCCAGTTTGAAAGCTTCATTATGTAACAAATAAAAAGATCAAGGCATATGTGGAAATTAGAATATATGGAGATCAGTAGATGTTTTAGTATTCAGATGTAAATGGGCTGTGTTTTGGGAATACATTCACATGTTGTGCTACAGTGCAGGAGGGCCTGGCTCAGCAGCTGTATTAAGCGGTTCTAAACAGAAGATGTTTTCCCTTCTAGTGTGCAGAATCTGAATCATGTCACTGGCTTATTTTCATTTTTGTGTTGATCATTAAGGGACTTTTCCAGAGCTACATATATCAGTTCTGGGACAGCTTTGTGGGTCACCTGGAATTTATGTTTGACACTAGCATCTCTTTCTTTATGGAGTTATTCTAGCAGGCTTTTTGCAGCTGACAGCTTTAGGTGCCTTTCAGCATTTCTTTGCAGCTCTGGGAATTGGGCAGATTCACAGAATGGTTTGCCTTGAAAGGATCCTTTAAATATCACCTTGTTCCAACCCCCCTGCCATGGGCAGGAACACCTTCCACTAGACCAGGTTGCTCAAAGCCCCCGTCCATCCTGGCCTTGAACACCTCCAGGGATGGGGTATCCACAGCTTCTCCGGGCAGCTTGTTCCAATGTCTCACCACCCTCAGCATAAAAAATTTTCATCTTATGTTTGATCTAAACCTACATGCTTTCAGTTTAAAGCTCTTGCTTCTTCTCCTGTCACTACAGATCCTGGTGAAAAGTCTCTCTCTCCTTTAATTATATGACTGTATGTTATGACTGTAACGAATCTTTTGTTGGCTTCATTTTCAAGTGTAACAAAGCTGACTGACATTTTCCACTTTGAAGGAGATATATCTAAGCAGAAGAAGCTAAAATTATTGACTATGATAAAGCAAGCCCTTATAATGAGAAAGGCCAGTCTTTGTAATACATACCGCAATAGGAGTAATGTTTACTGGTGGGAGTGTGACTTTTATTATCTGATCATTTTAGGGCCATGGAGAAAAAATGGGCCTTGAATAACTGCTTTTGCCACAGCTGTGAGATTGTACAAGTGTATTCACAACGTGCTTTCTGATATTTGTAGGCAACTTTTAAAGTATGGAAGCGCTATTGCTATTTAATACTGTAGAGCTTACATGTGATGGAGTAAGTCATGAATAGACACTACCATGAGCTAAAACTTAAAGCCATCCAAAACTTCTAGCTATGGGCTTTTGGTTACTCTGTTGTGAGTGCTGACATAGTAACTGAGATGAACTACCTTAATTTTCTGAGTTTTCCCTCCTGTTTATTGGTGTCTCCCCCATGCAACTTCAGACTCACCAGTGCTACTAAGGCAGCCAAAATGTGCTTGTGTTAAATGAGCAGTGTGCAAAACCGGTCATCTCACTTATCTCAAAAGAGTATAACTAAATCAGCAAAACTTCATATCTCTATAGAGTCAGAGATCAGGGATATACAGATGTTGGCATCTCATAAGTATGTATGCAAAAATGGAGTAATACATGCCTCTAAATCAATTTTTTTGACGTGAAATTATTACCTTTAAATAATTACTGTGCAAACTGTTTACTTATTAAGTGTGATGGAGGTAATTGGGAAATACCCAGACTTGTTTTTTGACACCTCTTTAATGCATTCAAAACTGTATTTAAAAAACTCAGGCAAGCATAGAGACCTGCTGTCTTTTAATCGGAGTTTTGTGTTCACACACAAGTGTGTGAAATCTTCTCTTATGTCTCTGATTTTTGGAACTGAGAACCATATGGTATCTTGGTTTTGCATTTCTTAGATCTTCTTAATTGTGCCTGCATAGCAATTAGGCTTGTGCATAAATTTGAGAAAATAATGCGTTCATTTGTTCTAAGTGTATAAAATGTATCGAGAATTCATTTCAGCTTTTACAATAACCCTAAAAAGCATTCAGAATAGAACAATTTGGGTTACAGTTACCGTATAGTTAATCTTACCTTTTAAGGTTTTCCTTACTTTATCTTTTATTATGAAATGGCAAGACACAGGGTATCTGAAGCATCCAGCGAAGGGGGCTAAATTATGTCTCTATTCACTGATCCAGCAAAGCACTCAGCATTGTGCTTAAGTCCCATTGAAGTCAATGGGACCACTCGTGTTCTGAAAGAAGTGTGTGCTTTTAAGTGTTTTACTGAATAGGGATGAGATTATTCTCCAAGTCAAGCATGTGCTTAAGTGCTTGGCAGAGTTGAGTTAGTTAACATCTATGAATTAACACAAGAGAAGCTGAACCTTGTAATGGGCTTGTTCAGAAGGTCCTTTTTTTAAGTTCAGTTGAGTTGGACCAGTTCTGAGAGAATGTCATTATGGAGTAAGTCAGTGAACTCTTCTGTGATGTATCTTTCAATGGAATTAAAAAAAAATAAATCAGGATGACTTTAGGACTCTTCCTCATTCGGACATGATTTTATCATCAACTTCTATTTTCCATCTTTGTCTCTTTTATTACCTTGTTAAATTTATTTTGCATTTCCACCTGCTCTTTCTTTAACTGTCTGTTCTAGACATTCATCTTTTCTTTAGGTTAAAAGGTGAGCTGATTTCCTTCCCCGAGTTTCTGAGCAGAAGCAGATGACTTCAAAGACCCTTACTCTTCCACTTACCACCTGGCTATTTATATAGTACTTGGGGTAAATGGAAACTGTGATATACCATATCTTTGTAAATTTGCCACGTTGAACTTGGATTTGAATTCTAATATTAATGGAAGTTGGTGTTGTGTTGTGGCTACTGGCTCTGAATTGCCAGATAATTAGGTACCTAAACAAATCAAATTACATGTTTATTTTTCTAGAATTCCTGTGAACTTCCATGATGGGTTTTTTCTGTTTAGACAGTTCAGAGTTTGCAAGCTGGTTTCTTTTACTTCTTTCTTGTTTTGTGGGCATCACTTTTATGCTTAGACCCTCTTAACCTTCAATTTCAAAACAAAATGCAGGTCTTTACTCTGTGTGGGTAAACTTGGTATACGAGGTTCTGGGCATTGCTGCTATGGCACTTGATTTTCCTGAAGTGTGCTGTACTCATTGCCACAGAAATGTGAGCAATTATGTTTTATTGCTTGATTAACAACTTGCAATTAGAATTTGAGTATATGAATATATTGAGTTGTCTGGAGTGTTCTTCTCTTTCGTTGTTTTTATTAGCAAGAAGACAGATGAAAATGAGTGTGATAAATCTAACCTAGGAATAATTATATTTTCAATATAGCAAAAGGGGTCTTGCCTGAGTCTTTGCTAAGGTTAATGGAAGACTTGGGTAGAACATGATAAGTATCATAATTTATTTCTAAATGTAGTAGACTTGATTCCTAAAAATGTATTCTTATAAGTAGTGTCCAGTGGAGTACATTAACATATAAAGAAACAAAAGCAATTAGTTTGCAATTAAAATAATAAAATTACACAATATTTGGGATGGTAATTATGAATGTATTTAATATTCAGCCCCACAAGGCATGCATCTCATGTGTGGCAAAAACTGCAGGGAACAGGAATCATGTGGTTCCCTTTCATTAAAATTTAGTAAGCTGACAGTAGCTTGCCTGGAATGTCTCAGTCAGTCTGAATCCTCAGTCTGAGAATTATCAGTTCATTTTGCATCACCAGTTTTGTTTCAAGGCATGAGTTGGGAATTGTTCTTTTCTGTTGAGCTTAGAGGAATTTGGAAAAGAGCATTCTTGCTCCTCTTGGTGTTACATTATTTTGTGGTAATTCATTCAACAGCTGCAACAGTGATGTACTACAATTACCTTTTTATTAATCAGAGACCAATGGGTTAATTAGACTGCGTAATGTTAGGCAAAACTTTCACAGTTCGCTTTCAAGAATAATATTAGCCACGTTTGTTTGTTTTATTTTTAAAATCATTTCACTTCTCTGGATCTCCTGAAAGAGTTCTTAGTGCCCAGCCTTTTTCACTGTGAGGATATAAGGTGGGCCATGGGTCTCTCTATCTTAGTACTCTCTTTTCAACAGCAGCTCTAAGGCGCTTAGGGAGAAGTAGGAATGGAGCACAGGTGTATGGATCTTCAGAATTGCATGATTAATTTGTTAGGGTTTTATCAGTTTTCACTATAATCCATTAAGGGATTCTGTACTTAGCAAAAAAAAAAAAAAAGAAGACACACAGAAAACCCTGCTTCCACCAATTTAACTTGTGAGTTTGTACTAGGAATGATTGGATCATGCATGTCCAAGTATTGCTTCTGCAAGAGTTAAAGAAGAATTACAGATGGGGTGATTGAGGCTTATACGGATGAAAGGCCAAATTGCTTAAATCAGCATGATTCACTTCATTGGAGCCTGCTGAATTTACAACCGATGAGGATTTGGTCCTTTTTAATGCCATTAAGGTCACTCATTGAACTGGTGACAGAGGTAATAAATGACTCCAGCCCTTGCTGGTTGCCATATACACAGCAGAAGCAGACAGCACTTGAGACTGAAAAGCAACCAGACTGGGAAATGTGCAGGAAGCTTTAGCATAAAAAATGAATTGCTGATGACACTGAAGTTGTGATTCAGGAAGATAAGAGGCATAGACACAGGAGAGCACCGAACAGAGACTCGCAGTTCTGCTGGGACTGCGCAGTGCTGAGAGAGTTATGAGATGGTTCCTCGGGGTGAGCAAGAGGTGTGCAGATTTTAGAAGGAGCACATTAAAGTGGAACTTGAATTGACTACTAATTGTGGAAATCAGATGGATCATGCTTTAGAGACCATTATGATGTCTTGTGAGTCAGCAGAATATTTTTAGGAAATTTTGGCATTTTTTTTGTAGGGGTTCTGATAGAGATGCCTTGAATACCTGTGGGAGTTGTATTGATGCTTTGCTTCACTCTACTGACAAATTTTATGCAGTGAACAGTGCACGATGGGTACAGAGCTAGGGCTGTGTTATTCCAGGTATTTTCCTCATGAGAATACCAACTGTCTTGTGCAGCAGTGATCTGTTCCACTTGAATTCCAGAGCAAATGGCTGGCAAGGAGTTTCTCCCTCTCTTTATGTCCTGGGCTAAGGCAAATGCTAGATCTGCTGTTTTTCAGCGTGCATGTGAGTTAGTGCTCTAGTGGGCATCTTACACCTATTGATCACGCATGAAACAAGAAAAGATCTGATTCTTTCTAGGTCGCTCTTGCCTTTTGGTTAAAATAAAGTACAGCCAGAAGTTAAATTGCTGTCTATATATGAACATATCCTGTATTTATGATTAAATACTAGTATTTAGTGTGAAGTCCAAACATAATTATTTTCCTTAAAGTGTTAGTTAAACATAATTTTCTGCTGTCTCTAAACATCATAAAAACATTGCCATGTGCAACAAGAATAGGGGTGAGAGGAGAGAAAGATGTGAAGGGAGAAGGATGCTGTTTGATCCTGTTGAATCCTTCCTAGTCCCTAGACTGCCGTCTCCATGTCCACCAAAGATGTCTCAAAATTAGTCCATTTCTTTTTGTCCCATTATAGTATAATTTCCATGTGCACTCAGGGACCCATGTAAGTCCACTTCACTTGTTAAAAGTGAATAATTCATTGCATACAAGCACATCTGGGACTGGTAATCAGGGGAGTGGATGTCATTAACATTTGAATCACAAAGCAAGCATATACTCTTTGATATTTGCATTTCCAGGTTATTATTTATACTTGTAACTGTTTCTAATTAAACTATAAGTATTGTGAATACCAAATGTTGTAAGAAATGCATTGTGCACTTGTCCAGAATTCAGATAAGGGACAGAGGTGAGAAATGTGGTTTGTTTTCTATTAAAAAATCAGCACTACTCACCAAAACACAGTCACATGAATGTAACTTGTGCTTCACTGTTGTATGGTCCTTTCCCCATTTCTGACCTTTCTTGTGTTTCATTGTTGAATGGGTGAAAGTTAATTGCTTATCTTCTTCACACAATCAAAACCAGCAACATTAGAAGTAGGATATGATTTAAATGGGAGTGAACTGTGACCTCTAGATTTCTAGAGATCAGTTTCCGTTGCTCTCTTTTAGTAGACCTGCAGTTCACCTGGTACAAGTGGGATGAATTTAAATACCCGGTGATAATGAATGAAAGACTGAGTTGCATGTGACCTGTCTCATGCTAACATTTGCCTTCTGGCTAATTTAAAGTCTAAAGAGGATATATAGATAACTTATCTCTGGCTGTCATCTTTGCAGGTTTGTTACACCTGTACTTTAATCTCACCACTGGGAATAGCAGTTAAGGATATATGAAATCAGAGTCTTCAACTGGTACAAGACTCAAAATCAGAGATGAGATTTTGATGTATATGTGTGGCTTCAAACTTTATTGCAAATTTACTTGCTTGCTTCCTCTGCTGTTTTCTGAAAGCGTAGGAGTGTTTGAAAATAAAGATGGGCCTGGGCTGCAGAACACAGGTAAGTGAAAAGAAATATCATGTCTTGCCTTATTATAGCTCAGTGTTTGTTTTTTTTTTTTTTTATATAAAAGCTGATCCCAAATATGTAAAAGCTACTTTGGCCAATTGGTTTTCAGTACAGAGAGAAAAAGTGTAGAGTTGTGCATGTGTGTGTGTATAGACATACATAGCTTTTAAGGGTCTAGCTCCCTGTATTAGGTGTTCTTTTTTTAATAAAGACTGTTTAGAAAAAATAACTGAACATGGTAGTAGTTTAGAAATTTCACACTGAGAATTGACTGTGGCTGCTCTCTGCAAAATACATTCTTGAGCTCTTGTACAATGCTGCAAGGGTTATGTGCACAAGGAAAGGAAAGGGAAGTGTGTTATTCTCAAAAGTAAATGGAGCCGTTATGTATTAGGAGGAGTTTCACTTGTTTAATTTGCAAAACCAAATTGCTTCACTGTCACAATCCCACCTTTCTTAGCTAGTGTCTTCTATTGTTCAGGTATTTGGCTTTGCTAATATTTTCAGTAAGGTCCTGTTAATTCAGTTACATTGTCCTTGGTAACAGCTAAACCCCTGCATATTTATATGCAGGTGCTTATTTGTTGGCTTTTGTTTTAAATGTAAACTGATATTTTAATGGCTTTTTTAGACTCTTATGTTCTCTTCATGTACAGGATTGTGCACACATAGTGTCCTCTGGGAACTGTTCAGATAAAACCAAGTCACAAACATACTAGAGAGACAAATAATATTGGGAAATATCAGAAATGTATTCAAGGCAGAAATGGTTAATGATTCGTGTGGGAGACACAGGCTACTGTTCCCTGTTGGGCTAAAGGACTGCTCTTTATGAGTGCATCAGCTGCATTAGGACTTCTGTTGACTCACCAATTAAAAATCTGTATTTTCAAGTGGGTTTGTGGGTATTTCTTTCATCCTGGGGTAAATTTAATTTCTGTGTAAGACTGGAGCCAGCTAGTCTACAGAGACTATGTGTGTGACGTGGTCCTTGCCTCCTGCTGTACGGTAGTGCTCACGTGAGGAATGGAGTATATTCTCAGAGTTACGTGTTAGTCTTGTGTCTGTTGCTTTATTATACAGTTCCTGATTCAAAGCAATAAAGAAAATGTATCATCATCCTTAAAATGAGTGCTGTCTAAAAATCATAACAGCTATGGAGAGCAGAGGTAGGGAGCAGATGCATATTGATATTCCGCTCTGATTTAGGGCTGGAGCCTTTCAGCTATGAGATGTCATCTCCCAGTTTAAACTTTGATAGCTAATTCAGTTTTGTTCTTTGTGTGGAAGATGCTGTTTGATATTTCTAGGAAGTTCGTCTTAAAGAAGAACATCTTTAGGAGAGCTTTGTTTAAAAAGTGTTGAAAAATATTAGCAGGGAGTGTTTGCACTCACCTACACATAGCAGAGTTGAATAAGCATATATTGTATTTTGCTATGTACATGTAATTATGATAATGGTAAAATTCACAAATAGTTTCAGTTCCTAAATTTTGCCTCAAAGGCAATGAGAAATGTAAAAGACACTGTTGCTTTTTCATACTCGCAGTCTTTGAAAAAGTAGATCCATGGCTCCATCTACTGGGGTTCAAAAACACCAGCACAAGGAGTAGGTATTTATTGAATGCACTGCACTCTGGCACACTTGTGAGAGGGACTGCTTGGCAGAAGCTGACATGAAAAGTACTGTGTTTTATTTTTCAACTGGTGGATTGGTGGAGTAAATTTCTCCGGAGATACTGGTGTAATATTTTGATAGTTTTACTTATTTTAACGCTTGTGGATTTTCTCTGCAGTTACATTCACTGTCTGAAAGTTGAACAGGTTGTTTCTTTTGACAAGATACAGTAATACTATATAATACAGGGCTGCTTGTATAATTTTTACCCTGTACATTTATGTTTTTTATAATCATACAACTGCTGTAGGCAACATAAAGGCCTAATATTGTATAGCTGGATGGTTCCTCCAAAGATCTCCTGTGGGGAAAGAATAAACCCTAAGTATAAAAAAACGCTACCTCCTGGTTTCCTCTGGCAATTAAATACATGCCTTTAAGGTATTTTTGAGATTGATTTGCCTTTTCCAGCATTTTTGGGAAGACAAACATGAAAGAAAACTATTTCCATTTGATTAACTTTTAAAATTGCTAATAAGGGGGGAAAATGTTTTGTTTGCACTTTGTCATTTGCATTATTTTAGAGCAGAGGAGCTCAGCAACTGAGCTGTAGCCAAGCTCTTCAGGAAATGCAGATTCTCAAATAACCCACTATTACTCTGGCTACAGTTATTTTCAAAGTAGTTTGCTCATTTTCCTTGATTATATCGAACTCTGTCTTGTGTAATACCA
>JAWWLV010000144.1:19289044-19301794 GCA_035041135.1 Platyrinchus mystaceus
CTCTTCTCCAGGCTGAACAGACCAAGTGCCCTCAGCCACTCCTCATACGGCTTCCCCTCAAGGCCCTTCACCATCTTCGTTGCCCTCCTTTGGACACTCTCTAACAGCTTGATGTCTTTCTTATATTGTGGTGGCCAAAACTGCACACAATATTCAAGGTGAGGCCTTTTAGCTCTGTTGAGCGTTAACTGCAGTGGGCAGCTTGTCACCACTCAGCCTCTGACTTATATTGTCTGGCAAGATGGGGAGGAGAGGTGGAAGAATGAAAGTGGGAAAACTTGCAAGCTGAGATAAGGACAGTTTAACAGGTAAAGCAAAAGGTGTATGCACGAGCAATGCACAATAAGGAATTAATTCATTAGTTCCCATGGGTGTTCCCATGCGTGTTTAGCCATCCACAGGAAAGCAGGGCTCCATCATGCATAGTGCGTACTTGGAATGGTAAGTGCCATAACTGCAAAAATTCCCCCTTTCTTCTTCTTTCCCCACTTCAGCTGCTGAGTACAACATTGTATGGTCAAAAATATCCCTTTGGTCAAGTGGGGTCAGCTATTCCAGCTGTGTTCCCCTCCAAATTTGTGCATGCCCCAAGCCTCTTCACTGATGTGAAGTCCTTGACAGCATGCAAACACCACTTAGCAATAGCTAAAATATACCTTCCTGTGTTGTTAACGCTATTTTGGTCACAAATCCAAAACATGGCACTGTGCAAGCAAGCTGGTATGAAGAAACTTAACTCTGTCCCATCCAAAACCAGTACAAGTTGGGTGTTTGATACTTTTTTCTGAAGTTCTAATATAGGAGTGCTTGCTCTAAGTATTATTGTCTGAACAAATTTACATGGTACTGAACTTTTAAAGCTACAGGTAGATGTCCCCTGTAATGCATTGTTTATTTTTATGTTTTCATATTTTAGGAAAAATGTGGCTATTTCTTGAGACTCAAAAATGTAAATGTAAAGCACATCCAAGTAATAGATTTTTCTAACAAAACACACTTTCGTGCTAGCTTATTACATTCCCCAAACAGTTTTGCAAGTTAATGTAAAAGAAAACTTGTTCCAAAGCTGCTCATCACTAGGAGTTGATATTTTTAGGGATTTCTTTTCCCATAAGAAGGGAAAGATTTCTTTCTGTACAGAAATACCTGTGAGTGTGTTAAAATACACACTAGTGATTAATATTGTTTAAACAGCTATATTTGTCAAGCAAAGGCAGTTAAGTTGTTTTTCTATTCTGACTTTTACATTTCTTTCCTTTTCATTATCATATTTTCCACAAGCACAGCATGTTCTGACTACAGATGAGTACTGTAGCAAAATTGTTATGTAGTGCTCTTGAAGAAAACCCTTCAGTCTGGTTTTGTGTGTGGGCTACTAAAATCTGTAAGTCACTGCCTCTAGTGCCAAGTCCAAAGAAACAACTCATTTGTGGTGAAGACCTTCACCTTTTGTTCAGTGCCTGTCATGCTGTGGACCTATGAGAGGGGTCAGTAATTTATCAAGGATTAAACAGTCCTATGACAACTGTAATGAATACTCCCTACCCACTCTCACAATGCATTAATCAGTAGTAGGAGAGAAACAGAATCTCCAATTCTGGAAGGCACCTCTGGGGTTTATGTGGTCCAACAGCTCTGCTCAAACCAGGGTCAGCTGGGATTTACCCAGGGATGCATGTAGTTGGGTTCAGAGTGTCTATGAGGGTAGAGAACTCCAGAACCTCTCTTGGCAGGCTGTCCAGGTGCTTGCCTAGCCTCATGGTTTGAAAAAAACCGAAGCTATTTCCTGGATTTCTTATATTTCAGTTTGCACCACCTTCTCTGTTCACCGGGCACCACTAAGACAAGTCCGGCTCTGTCTTCATCACACCCCGTGACCGCCCTTGTATGTCAGATGCTCAAAGTCCTTTGATAGTGGGAAGAGATGAGAGTCCAATATTGAAATGGGAAGATAGGGAGCTGTAGGGAATGCTGAACAGAGCTCCTTTGACACCTCCACTGGGCTCCCAACTAATTTGTTGTGCCTGTGTGTTCTGCCTAGTCATGCTCTGCCTGCAGACTTGCTGTGTTGGGTAGAAATTTTCAACTCCCAGGAAGTGGGTTCACCCCCATATTTACACTCAGCTGCTTCTGTTTCCTTATCCTGCTGTATGGAGCCAGTGTGCCAGAGAAAGGAGGTGCTTGACAGGGAGTTCTGTGAGTTCCTGTGATATGCTGTGATGGCGGATGGGAGATAGAAGCATGAGAGGGTGGGGAGACAGCCAGGCCCCTAACAAGTGTTTCTGAAAAAATTGGAAGAGGTAGTACAACCTGATGTACTCTTGTGTGCTTGCATACTGGGATCTCTTCTCCACAGAAGGGACACAGGTCAGGGCAACCTGAAAGTTATCTTTGGTGGAGGTAGGTTATAGGGTTAAATGACCTAGTGTGGCTGATCCGTTGTCTGTATTTTGATTACTACACTGGATTTTTAATTAAAAGAGGGGCCTTTGTGCAATGAATAGTGCTTCAGTGGAAAAATCTTTCTTTCCAGTATTGGTAAAAGAAAGTACTTGTTAAAAAACAAAAGGTAAATTATTTTAATTGAATTTCTACTGTGCACTAGAAGGTTACTGTCATGTCTCTTATCTTGGGAGATGCCCTGAGCATGGGCAGTATTTTTCAGCTGTGGTATATCTTCTCGGGTTAGCATATGCAAATAATGCATACAGTAGGAAAACAGAAATCTTCAGATGATTTTTCTAGGGGAGACAGTTAATGGAGAGCTAGTTTACTGAACTTGAAATTTATGACTAATGAATATAAATGAAACAGTGTTGGGTTTATCATTCTGTAGGTCAGATGATTCATAGTTAGTTTGTACTCACTTGTTATGAAAATAAAAATTGAAAATTGCCCTGGCTTTGTTCTTGGAGTGACTAATTTAGCCCCTGTCTTTTCTTGTGCACATCATTTCCTGCTGTGTAGGTCCCTCAAACATTGTGTGGCCAAGAGCAGTCTTGTAGAGACAGTTCTGGAATGCTTTCCCATAAGCTGCCTATTTGTATTCTTTTGCTTATGTGAGGATAAACTCAGAATAAATACAGTATTTTTTCCCCGAGGCCATAGCAATTCAGGGTCGGGTGCTTCTCCTAGGCCTTTGATCCCTCTGATTGATAAAAAGAAGGTAATGGGGTGAGAAATCGAAATGTTGTTGGGTCACTTGTTAGGTCATTTATATTTGCAGTCCTTCTTGTCTTGCCAGTGTGTTGCTGGAGGCAATACTAGATGAACCCTGGGTTAAGAAAACCAGCTGTAGACCCAGAAGCTTGCCATTTAGAACAGGAGATTTCTCTGATTTTAAGTCAAGTGCATGCTAGTTAAAGTGGTATGCTAGTGCATATCTGTTAAAGACTCAGGACCACATTTTGTGGGCTGTATTACTGATTGATATGTGGAAATTAGGAATGTTTATATAGGTTAATTCACCTTTTAATGAAGGAATAGGCAAAAGTATATAATTCAGGAAAGGAATGAGATGTTAAAGCACATTTTGTTGTCTCTGAGATAATTTTCTATATTCATAGCATTCATTCAGTAAAACTAACAAAATTCATTGAAATAACACAGGCCTGGTGAATAACTTAATATCGATCTTGCAAAATTTTCATGATGGATATTTTCATGAGCAAACTGCACACAACCCCCCAAACAATACATACTTTTCTGAAATTATTGCACTTAAATTTCAGGAATGTGTATTTTTTATTCAAATTATTGAAAAAAGAAATATGTTCTGTGGTTTTGTGCTATGAGCAGCTTTCTTGACTTCAGCAAATATTAATTTTGGATAATTGTCTAAGATGCATAAACAGTTTGGATAGCTGTTACAATTTGGAGCTGATTTGCATTCAGACAAACATCAGTACTTGAGTAGTAATAGTTAGTAATAGCTGGAGCAGTTCATTGTACAACACAAAATGCAATATTAGATACCAAAGAAAACCTGGGGAGGGGAGTTAAAATGCTTCTGCTTAAATCCTGCTTCTGGATCTTGAACATCTGCAACAGGATAGGGAGTTTTAATCAGTTGAAAGGTAATAGAAGGTTGTTCACCAAAGCCTGTTTCTGTTGTTTAGACAGAGATCTTGGACAAAAAGAAGGGCTTCAGTTTTTCTTACTTAATTGTTTTTTATTCATATATATATATATATATATATGTTTTAAGTTACTCCTACATACCCACCCTGTTATGTGTGATGCTGTGGAACAGGCAGCACTGTAGCAGAATTCATGTCTCCTAAAAATGACTCCTACAAGATTCTTCACTGAATAACTTTTTGTAGTGTATCAAAGGAAATGAGGTTAATTTTAACTGCTCCAAAAATCAGAAGTCTCCTGTCATCTTTTTTTTGGCATCTTGTAGTTGATAAAAGTAAAATCCAACATTTTTTTACTTAGTTACTCTAACCTGAAATGATCAGATTGCATGCGTTTGGAATATATTTTGAGGTAACTATCCAAAAATAAGCATTGTGAAACTCATGTTATGGGAAGAAAAATGAGTAAATAGTGGGAGGGAACACTTAGTTAAATGAAATTGTTTTTACAAATCTGTAGACTTGGCAGACTGTTACCTTGGAAGACTTTTGTCTGTCTAAATTTACTAACTTTTGAAATGTCTCGGTTTACTGGAGTGGAGGAAGTGAGAGTAGGAAAAGTGAGAAACTCATCCAGAGAGAAGTGAGGAGGATAAAGGGTAGAAATTACGGGAGGCTATGTTCCCATCAGAAAATTGATGGAATTATGAAGTGCTGATAATAAGAGAGGAAGGGTTGAATATAAGAAAACTGCAATTAAGTATGAGGTGGAGTTCAGTACAGGTACTGTGGAAAAGGAAGAGATGAAGCATTGGGAAGCAAAGAAGTTCGGGAGAAGTTTGGGACTAAGAGCTCTGAAAGTTAAGGACATAGGAAGTAGGTCAATGAAGTAAGCTGGAAAGACGGGAGAGGCTTTCCATAATTTTATAAATCAGGCAGAAATCGAGGGAGAAGCTGGGAACTAAACAGGTCAAAAGTTTATGGGACTGGTTGCCAGGAAAAATTTGTAATCTTTCTGTTGCCTGAAATAGCTAAATTTAGGGGTTATTTTTATTTTCTGTGAATATTCCCTGTAGGGGACATTGTTCAGAAGAAAATAAAGCAGCCGGTAAAATATGCATTGTTGGCAAAAACTTGTCAGGCATTTCAGCTGAAAGAGGGAAGTAATGAAATTTTCCTGCTGTAAGTGTGGCACTGTGCACAATAGTGTAAGTATTTTCATTAGTCACATTTTAGCAGAGCTTTTCCTCTAGATAAGTATAAATGTTGTCATTTTCGTCTTTACTCTTTAAGGACATGTGTGACATGGTGAAAGCAGTTTGATCTTTTTATCAAAGCTATACCTTTTCTTTTGAAATGCTGTACCTTCTCAGCCTGTTAAAAGGGAAAGAAAAAAAGAAAAAGGAATATATTTGCATCTTTATTCATAAAGATTTATGCCTGTAACTTCCATTCATGTTGGCTCTGATCAAAGTTAAATCACAAAGTATCGCCAGCACTGACATCTTCCCTAATTTGTTAATTCAAGTCTTTATACAGAATATGTTTGCTGTTTTTGCAGTAGACCACAACATTTATTTTTCTGCATCTTCTTCTCCTTTCACCCAGTTTTCACCAGGTGCAACTGTTTCCACACTATTGTTTAGACATCACCATTGTGTTCCTTATTTTGCAAACCTGTAACATGGGAAATATTTTTTCTTGACTCTGTGATTAAGGCTTTTGTGATGAATTGTTGCCTGAAATGATTTGGCATTCTTCGGGACAGTATCTGAAAATATAGCTATGACATATTAAAAAGAACTTATTGAGGGTTTCAGAACAAGAGAGAGGATGTATTGAATGGATTTAGATGAAATGGGGGAAAAAAGTAGTCAGTAGAGACCACACACTGTTTTATGGACAGAATTGTATCCATCAGAGCACATATCTGCAGATATAAAATTAAGCTTCTGAAGTGAATTCTGTGTGTCTAATGTGTTGATGTTTCTGAGGGAATTAGGAAAAGATGTGATGTCACCTGTTTATTCATATTGTATTTTTATTGTTTTAACCTAATGCTTTGGGGCTTCTACTGACTGGAAAATTCTCTGGTCAAAAATAACCAAGTAACAGCTGGATTAATTGACCCAGGTTTGGTTAACTGCAGTCATGGCACCATACTGTAGGGAATGATGTGGGCATAGGGGAATTGCTAGTTGAGGGTGGCATGTTTTTTTGACCTAGCTGTTAAAATGCATGTCAAACTATAGCCTTGTGTTGGTGGTTAGCGACTGGTTGCTGCTCATGAGGTATTAGGTGGATCTTATAGTGATTAAAAGATTTTCTGAGATGCCTAATTAATCTGCCTTGTTCACACCTACACTATTAAACTGATCATCAGAGGTACAGAGTCAAGGCAGTTTTTTTCCCCTATATCAGACAGAAGTTAGCTTTTGGGAAACTTTTGCTTTCCTCTTAGAATATTCTTTGTATTCCCTATTCCTGTGCAAGAGGAAGTGTGTGTGCAGTTATTAAAGATTATGCAGAAAGAAAAATGAATAAGGGAAAAAATAAGACACAGTCATTTCTGGGCTTTAGATGTTGCTTGCACCCAAGCACATGTTAAGGATGTGTGTTTTATGTCTAATTAATATAAATTTGTACTCAATCAACTACGAAGTTATGCATAGGTTAACTTGTTTTTACACTGAATCACTTCCAAAGTTTACTGTTGAAAGAAGAGTTTAAAAAACAAGTGGATTAGTTTCTATAGTTTGATCACAGTAGGAAAATTTGTATGTCTTTTAAACAAAAAAGAAGCATCATCAATGACAGAGAACTACCTCTATTTCAGAGGCAAGCTCTCAAGCTATTCCTACTGCTTTCCAGGTTTCTAGGAGCAGAAGGGATCCAAACCCAAAGTTAATTCCTCAAAACAGTAGTTAAGTAACAAGTTATGACCAGAACTAATGTTAGTATATTAATAATAAATAATAACAGAATAGTAAAATGTCCTTCTTACTTTACTGTGCCCAGACACAAAATAAGGAGTAAAATAGACCATTGAGAAGTGACTAGTGACTAACAGAGCTTATTTGTGCAAATGGTGTCATCAGAACAGACAGCTTTAGGATGGAGGTTGGTGAATGTCAGATTCTTCATTGCCAGTATTAGGCACTGATGAGACATTGAATCTCAGCGTGTTGGTGTCTTTGTGAGGTTTTTATTTCAAAGAGGTACAGATACATGAATAAAAATCTTGAACCTAAGTGAAAGGAATAGTCAGCCACTCAGCCATGGTTCATGAATCACAGTAGTTCATTTTAATAACTTGAGTTGGGAAAGTGGATGCCAAACTATTCTATCTCAATGCTTTAAGTGGACTCAGCTGTCCACTGGAAGAATCTACAGGTGGAAGAGAATAGAACTAAAGCAGGGATGCTATGCTGACTAACACAAGAAAGAAAGGCACTATTAATGCATGGTTTTGCTCTTGGATAGCATTCCCCCTTCTATGCAGTCTGCATAAGAAAAGCAATTGTGGCATTATTAAATGGAATGAAGTGATACACTGATTTCTTGAGGCATATTTATTGCTGCTTGGTAGGAGGCCTGTAAGGTCTGTTAATCAGAGAAGTTCAAAGATGGCTCTTGTTGTTCAATATTTATTTTTTTTAAAACATTCCATGCAGCAGGGTGTCTGTTAAAAAGGTTTTGGGATGCTTTGTTGTCCCTGTAATGCACATTTCAGTTTGTTTAATGTAGCTCTCCATTTTGGAGCTAGCACGTGAAACTGCCAATGTTCCTATGGGTAAGTAAAAACTTTTTCATGATCAGATGCTTTAATCATTATTGCATGTTTTAATAGCTGGTGAACAAACTCATCACTTGTTATTCTGTCTCTGTGTTGTGATGGGAAACAGTATTTATTTACCAAAAATAGAACAAACAGTGCAGAATCTGTCAGGGGCTTAGTTTATGCTTATAATTGTTTGGCAGATAAAGGAAATTTCCATTTTCATTCATTCTACATATTTCAAAGATAGATAACATTTTTTGCATAATTGTATCGCAAGTTATTTTCATATTCAAGATGAACAGAAGGGTTTAGCAGATCCTGAGTTCCATTTTGATATGCTGTTGCTACATACAGGGTTTGCACACTAGCATTACAAAAGCCACATACTAATAGGTATTTGTAGTGAATGGTCATCGTTCAAATTTCAAATAATATGTAATGTAGGGAAGACCGAAACTGTAGAAGTTTTGACTCATGAATGACTTCACAATAAAGATGAACTTGAATAGGGCTACGTATGTAATGATATTCCTGCATAAAATTAAAAGAATATACATCTACTAATATTGCCTTCTATTTCAGGATTTTTTTCTTAGCTAAACTGTTGGAAATTATTTTTAGTAACAGTATTTCTAGACCAAAAGCCAGGCTATTTTGTTGTTGCCTTTACTTGTGTTTACTAAGGTGGTGGTGCTGTGTCCAAGCAGAAGACAGGTATCCCTGCATGTGGTAGGACAAAACTACAGAGACAATGGGATCACAGAGTAGAGGAGAACAGAGCATTTACTTGTGTTAGTGGAAGAGATGATATCAAACAACTGCCTGGCATGTATGTACCCACAGGTTTCAACAGAAAAAGAAAAGCCTGATAAATTTATAGAACTAGAAAGGACCATTGGATCCCCTTTTGTATAGACCTTTTGTATACGACTTATGAAAGCCTACCAGTTACCTCTGGGTCAAGGACAATGAGTTCTATTGGAGTAAGGATAGAAAAAATATTAAGAGATGGAACAACAATGCCTTCATTTGCTAGGTTATTCCGAAGGTGTGAGATGTAAAAAAACCCAACAGCCTAAACAACAGCCAAGGAACCAAACCCCAAAACCAAGACTATGAAAAAAACCAGGCCTGATTCCTAAATTAATGGTAGCTGTATTTTTACTTCCAGCCACTAGGCCTCAGTTTGTCTTTTGTACCTAGACCTAAGGGCATTTTTGAGTACCTGGCATTTTCCTGTCCATTAAAGCTACTTGTAATTATAAACAAAGGTACCTTCTTGGTATTTACTTTTTTTATTTGAACAGATTGGGGTCTTTGCATATCTTACTTTGCAGAATATTTTTAGTCTTTGTATTGTTTTTATGATTTTTACTTGGCTGCTTGAAATTTTTTGTGGGAGGGTAGGATAAGCAAAAGGAAGAAAAAAAAAACCTGTTTGATTCTAACTGCATTTGTGAAAATAACTGGTACAGAAAGACAAAAATCACTACCTTGCTCCTGTCCTACTCTTGTATGTATAGTTGATAGCTAAAATAGCAGTGAATACCTTAATTCTCCAGAGTAAAATGAACTGCACCTTCTAAGAAGATGATTTTTTTGCTGCAAGGTATATTGACTTCACCTGGATGTTACTCATGCAAATGATGTGTCCCTCAGAAAGCATTTTGCTCAGTGTAAAGAGTAATTTGTAAGTCTTTTGTAAGTAATTTGTCTTTGTAAATTTGTGCAGAATTGATAATTTTCCACTGTGCTATTGCCTGAGAAGCCGAAGCAAGTATTTATGCATTAGAGAAAATAAAGTGTAGGCAGCAAGACACATTTTGTGTTATCAGTTGAATTCATTGAAGTAGGAGTCCTGTTGTAGCTCAGTGGGATGACATGAAATTAATCCAGTGTGTTAGGGCAAATAATTGACATTGGATGCTCTTTGTTGCAGCTGTTCTTAATGGTTTTTATTTGTCTGAGGGCTACATGTATATTTTCTGGAAGGGCTGTTGATCATAACTGCTAGTCTGTCAGCATTTAAGTGAGTATTCTTCATCTGTTAATTCATCTTTCATCCACTTGCATTCAATTCCACAGATGCTGTGAAGGGATATTTGTTTTTGTCAAAAGATGTGGTGCACCACGGTGCAGAAAGAAATGAGCAGTACAGGTAATATATTTTAATAGTCTAATTGAAATAGAGGAAAAAATGAACAAGCTTTTGTCACATAAATCCTTGTTAGGGCCTGTTCCTTAGGTAATAAGTAATTATCCTGGAAGAAGTGTTTGGGTCCAGGGCGTATGTCTGGGTTTTTTTAGCTGTAAAATTGGTCCAGTAAAATATATTGTTTCTTCTAGTAAACCTTGGCTTTCCTAGATTTTTAGGCAATCATGCTTGCAACAATTCTGCTAATGTAGTTTTTCAGCAGCTCATCTCCCTGCTTTTATGTGCCTTCAACCAACACAAGCAGAGTGTAAGCTATTTTTCACGCATGTAAAAGTCTAGCAAAACAGTAATAGATCAGAAAAATTAAAAAAATATAGCCAGTTTATCAGCTTTTTTCATATGGTTGCTTTTTACCAAGATGATGCTATTGCTCATCTCCCACTGCAGCTATTCACTGCAAACTCCTATTTCTTTGTATATATTTTCTGGATTAAAAAAAATCAAAACGATGGTGCCTTTCTTAATTTGGCGGCTTTCATCATTTACATTTGTAGGTGAAAACTGCCAAGCTCTATTAGGGAGCTAAGCTCACAAGGGGGATACTTGTGTCATTTCCACACGCTTGTCATGTTATTTTCTCTACACTTGTTAACTTGAACTGTCAACCTGTAAAGTGCTCTTATAACATTTGCACATGAGGGGCTGCAGGAGGTGATAAGCTAATAGAGGGAGTTCATGGTAACAGAAAATCTCATTTGTACGTAGTGCAAGTGATGAGCTCAGGGACTTGCACTTTGATGGCGTTATAATTAAGGATGCTTTGTATATCTTAGTGTGATAGCTGCAGAGACTACTGCTGCCTCACAGGTCCTATGTGACAGCGTTGTTTCTCCTAAGAGATGTGGACAGCAGAGAACAATCAAGCAGGTACCCGATCTGGCTGGACTGATTGCAAGTTTCTGTTCTAATCACAGACCCATCACTCATGATAAAGAATCGAAGGCCAGTCCTTCAACCTTATGTCCCTGTTGTGGATGTGATGGCTGCAGAACTATGTTTTAAAACCATTTCTTTTATTTTACAACAGTAGAAAAATTATGTAGATATCCACAGGAATAAATGCTGAGAAAAGACCACAAGGAAAGAAAGCTTGTATCATATTGCTATATAAAAGGATGGCAAGATAAATCTTTTATGGCTTTTGGAGAGGAAGCTTTCTGCACCAAATGTTGTTAACCTGTGGGTTTTTTGATTTCAATGTGCTGTTCCTGATTTACTCTTAAGAGAGCTTTTTAGCTTCTGATTGCTCTCCAGAGAGCAAAGATATTATCAGCTGAAGTTCTTACTGTGCTTGGTTGCCATTTCTTCCCTTTCCTTAAAAAAGAAGGCTTGTGAAGGGGATGAGTAGAGCTGTTCCTGTTTGGTAGCTGCAGTAATCTGGCACTTGCTTTGGTTCTCCCTCTGTGAGTCCAGAGGAGTCCCCTCCTTTTAAGATAACAAAAACCTTCCTGAATGCACAACCCTGTTAAAGAGGTCTGTGTTGGCCCATATATTTCCTTCTTTGGTGTATAAGGTCACTAACCCTAATGGTTCATTGATGCTGAAGCTCATGCTTTTTACTTCTTGTAGGGCTTCAGCCAGTAAAGTATCTTCCTGTTTACTTTTCACTTGTCTTTTTGTAAAGGCTTAGCTGTGTGTTTCAGGGGATAAGCATGAACAGCTTCATTCCTTCTGGGCCATCTTGCAGCTAGCAAGCAGAGTTGATTGCATTTTGCCTATCTTCCCAACATTTCTCATTTATATACTGAAATTTACATCTCTGATTTCTTATGAAGTTCTTTGAACCTAGAGCTAAAGGAAGAGAAACTTTTGCCAATTCTCAAGAATGTTTTGCATTAACTTCAGTGTAATTAAAGAGTAAATTACTTATATATTGTCTTCTTTTTACTGCATATGGATTCAAGTCTCCCATCTCCCAACAATGGACATCTGTCTTCTGTGTTCTTGTATAGCAAGTACCCAGTAGGACTGTCTCAGTTTAGTGAGACACAAGTGTTTTGCTGAGGATGAGTTATGAGGAAGACCCAAACTCCTCCCTCTAAGCAATTGTAAATTCAAAATTAAGAGGCTCCAATTGAGGAAAAATGTGGAAAAAGGAAAAATAACAGTGCTTTATTAAAAGATATACGTGTGTTGGCAGAACAACGAAAAAACACAAATAAAACAACCAAGCAATAATCCTATACCCCAAAATAATTCCCTTCAAAACAGATAAACAAACAAAACAAAAAAAAAGGTAAACAGTTCAGTTTGTGTCCTTTGGTGCAATTCAAACCATTGTCAGCAGGGAGCACTGTTGGATCACCGGAGATGCAGAGCTTGTAGTGTCTGGTGCTGGTCAGGAGATGGCGCTGTTGGATCACTGGGGTTGCCATGTGGGGGTCTCCCCGGGTGTGCTGGAGTAGCTGAAAAATGGAGGTCTTCCTCCCCCCCCCGCCAAGAGAAAAGGGGAGAGAGGAGGGAAAGAAAAAAAAAAAAGTCCTTCCCAACGGGAACTTACTCAGTCCTTCTGGTTGAATCGTGTAGTGCAGCCTCTTCTCTCCTTTGATGTGCGCAAGAACTGCTGCCAAGAAAGAAAAATGGGAATGGAGGAGGGGAAAAAACCTCCTGAAACAGTTCCTCTCCAATGGAAATCCAAGCAGAATCCACAGCTGGCAACCAGGCTGAGAACAAAA
>JAWWLV010000144.1:19301894-19317239 GCA_035041135.1 Platyrinchus mystaceus
AAAAACCTCCTGAAACAGTTCCTCTCCAATGGAAATCCAAGCAGAATCCACAGCTGGCAACCAGGCTGAGAACAAAACCGCCTTCCAGCTCCTACCCCAACCTTGTCCCAGCTCCAGCAGCAGCCGAACTCCTCCCCAAAGACAAGTTCCTGAGGGCCATCAACTAGGAATGTGGTCTTACCAGCCAAATTCCTTTGTGTTACTTAACTGCCTAAGCCACAGTCAGTCTGCCCATTCAACATCCCCTTCACACAGTGGGAAGGGGGAAGGGAAAAATTCCTGCTTAGTTTCTAAGAGCCAGCAAAACTATGGCAAGGACCTAATTGTAAAACTTAACTTTGACTTCAGGTTAATATCCCTGGTGTATTTTGTAGTCAGTGGAGAAAAAGGCTCCTCCAGCAGATAACTAACAGTGGCTAATTTCAACCTCCCTTCTGAACCATGAGTGAGTTTTCTCGCTGTTCTCCCTTGCTGACTGTTGAGAGGACCTTGAAAGATTTGCCTTATTGGGCTGGTTCACTATTAAAGCATTTGACCCAGTTTTACTGATTTGTTCTCTGTGATGACAAATCTTGTGCTGTGCAGATCCAGCCCAATGGTTATCCATGTCAACTGTGATAGTGTTTGTCCCCTTTCTTCCCTGCAGTTTTGGGTTAGCTGAATTCTTAAGGATCTGCAGGGTGTTTTGGTACTCATTATGTAAATGAGGCAGGTTTTTAACTTTATCTGATCTGAGTCAGTTGATACTGTTTGAGGTTCCCCTTGAGATTCTGCACACGGTAAGGTCTAATTTCATTAAATGGGAGTTGGTTTAACATAGCTAAATAAATGCTCTGTCACATTTTACAGAGGTCTTTTTCCTATACCTACTGATTGCCGCTGCCATGTAAATTAGATGTGAGCCAGCATTTTTTTATGCTGCCCTGCTTTGGATTTGTGTTTTTTTCTGGAAATGTGCTTGATGGGGTTTTTTTTGTTGTTGTTTGTTTATAATTTGTCGGGAGATTTTGCATCCTACAGTCTTGGCCCTATTGCTAAATGTTTCAAAAAAAAAAAAAATCCAAAAATCCTGTCTACAGGGGTATCAGAGGGCATCACGAACAATTGCAGCAAGTCAGTGGAAAAAAAAAATCATTTCAGGTTTCATATGATTTGCTGTCCTTACAGGTCTTTTGGTAAAGGGATGGACACAGGGAGAGAAGAAAGAAGACAACTTTGTTAAAGAGTAGGTGTCATCTAGAAAGTCCAGTGTCCCACACTAGGGTGTTACTCATCATTAACAGATATGGTGGAAACATTATTTGGGTTAGCTACCAGCACAAATAATATAAACTGTGAAACAAACCACCAAATTACAGCAGATTTTTTCAGGACAGTTTTCCTCCCATTAGTCTGTGATCCTTGAAGTCAGGAGGCCATACTTATACCTGAAAATGCACTTGAATTCAGCAGTCTAAAAAGCATGTGGTTACTGCACACTTTTACATACTGTGCATCCTGACCTCCCCCATCTCAGTTGATCTCAAGCAACTGTCAGAAATATTTTGTTGCAGGCTTGCAAGATGAAACTGGAACTGACTTCTACAGTTGCTCTGAAATTCATCGATTGATAAGCATTTTTTAATAATACTTCAGACTGGGAGGTAGCTCTTGGTGTTATCTGAAATATGGGTCTATAGCCTTGGGAGAAAAAATATACCCTTCCTTTTTATTTTCTAGGGCATCACCGTGTACAGAAAACATGACATTTTGTCTTAGGATTGCATTTTTTATTAGACTAGAAGAAATGTATTTGGGAAATTCTAATAAAATCAATTGAAATTTTGCATGAGGAGAGATATGGTGTAAATACTTGGATATAGCCAAGAATCATACCATTATTCTTCATGACATTCAAATATAAACTGCATTGTCAAAACCTGTAAAGCACCTGCAGTTTATATTTCTTGCTTACAAATTTAGGCAAAGGGTTCTTTTTAGTGAGGTTATATTTTTATGAATTCTTACATGAAGTGAAGCAACAGCGTACCCTCTTATTATACGATGCTGGAATTGAAGACCTGAGAAATGAATGAAGGAATACACCAGATTTTTGTGGTGTGTAAATAAACCATTAGTATCATCAACTTAGAAATGTCAAATCACTAAGCAAGCAGGCTGCTTTTTGCCTGAGAAAATAAAATTGCTTTCAAAACAGTACTTCAAGTCCCTTTTTTTTCTTAACATGCTCTCTAGGAAAAAAGGGTCAGGAAAAGCAAAAAGTAGCATTGCTCTCAAAAATGCCTGTGGTAGTACAAGAATTTTCTCATTTTTGCAAAAGGACTGACAAGAACTCGTAGTAAATGTGCCTACTGCTGTAACAAAAATCTGAGATGAAAAATGCTTGTTCTTTCAGTGGCCCCTCATAGAGGGTTGAAAAAGCTGCAACAGAAATAGAAATTAGATTACTGAGATTGTAAGCAGGTATTAAAATACCCTTTCAAAGCAGAACAAAATTTTTCCTCAATTTGGCCAACAAGATCAAAATACAGGTGGAGGTAAAAATTGAAGATTATGAAAATAACAGATAAAGAGATAACAGCTTAATATTTAGAGAGCAGGTATTACTCTTTCATTACCTGCTTCCCTCTGTTGATTGATGTATTAGGGTAGTTTGGTTTTCTTCTACCTTTGGGATTTATTTCTAAACGTGCATATTATGTAGCACTTTATCATCTCCTTCAGTGCTCCTGCTTACTGATTCCAGGGTGAAATCTGTTTTAGGCTTATTACACTGCATTTCACTCATTACATTCTTAAAAAAGACAAATGGTTGTAGGTCTTCATAAGTTGACAACTCATAAATAGGACCTTTAGGAACTAGAGGCTTCTTTCTTTCTGTCCTTTCTTACAGTGATATAAGCAGTGCATAAAAAGAGTGGAATAAGGATCAACTGTGCATTGTAATGGCAAATAAAGGTGTTAAAAATAAAAATTAAAAATGTACATTGATGATCATTGTGCATAGTTGGCTCCCTCAGAAATACTCATGGCATTACAGATATTTGGCTCCTTAACACAAATACGTACGTTATAAATAGGAAGCCTAACTTTGTAGTAAGAAAGTTATAGCCTGGTTATTAAATTATCCCATTTCTTTTTGGAAAATCTTGCAGTCATTATGCCCCTAAATTATTCTTACTCATAGTTTTTTTGCTTGAAACACTCCATCATGGTTATTAATGAAACATCATCAGTCATGTTTATTTTCAGTTTCTGTTTTCTGTGTCCAGGACCAATGGAGAGCTCTGTATATCTGATGTATGTAACTTGAATACTCTTTATTGTCACAACATTATCTTTATGTCTGTAAAAAGCTTGTGGTATGCTTGGAGTGCTGTACAAACTCTAAAATATTTGTGGCAGTTTCATCCAGATCTTTGGGTAGTACAGGTTTGTTTACAATAATAGAGAATATTTCATACTAATGTTAGTTATACTCTCTGTACATATGATGGAATATAGCATGAACTCTCTAGTTTTTCTGAGATACTACAGTGAAGGGAGACTAGTAAAACCTGGACATATTTTTTTGAGTTTGTGTTTCTTGGAGAAGGACTTTGATTTGCAGTGCCTGGAACTGCAGATTTTGTAAAAAGATGAGAAGCTGTTAAGTGTGAGGCTCTCCTTTAGCCTCTCTTACAGTCTTGCTGCAGAGCCTCAGCTAAGTTGCTTAAATGACTTATTTTTTCCCACTCTAAAAAAAAAAAAAATACAGTCATCTTTCTGGCTGTGAAGTTGCTGATGTAATGTAGTCTTCCCTAGAAACATAAGGTGATTAATGATGTTTTGCTATCTCCTAATCTGTGTTCTTCAGTTTAATGTCTGAATGTGTGCCACAGCTAAAGGCCTGGAATTTGCTGTGATGAATAGAATCAGAAGCAGCTGTGTATACATGCATGACAAAGGAAAGATAAAGATTTTATGCTTCTAATTCTGAGGTAGCTACTTCATGTTATGTTTTTCATTTTATTGCTGCTGTAGTTCTACAGGTGGTTTTGAGACCAAAAATATACTTCAAAATGTTAATTCAACAAGTAAAGTTAGTATTATATTGTTCAGAATTTTTCATTCATTAAAAATGCATAGCTAATTTATAGATATCAGTCTGATTTATGAGGCTAATCCCATTTCAGCCAGTGACACTTGTCAAGAGTAAATTTTTTTCTGTTAGCCTTACAAGCAATAAACAAAAATCTCATTTTTTATGTCATTAAAAGCATTTATTTCAAGAATTAATATTCTTATGGGTGAAGGAAATACGTCATTTGCGTAAGGAAAATGTTAGATTTCCTTAACCTGGAAAGGAAATGATCTTTGTACGCCTTTCCTGTTGCATTTAAAAGACAACCAGCTGTCTACCCAGCCAACCCTGTTCTCCTAATTTTTCCTGTAGTGCAAACCTCCATTAGCTTCACTGGCTTTATTGCGTTTATATTACTAGAGGGAAAAAAATGAGGTTTGTGGTGCATTGACTGGCCAAGCGCATCCAATCTTAGGTTGAAAATGAAAACTCTGACTCCGGTTAGCCTGCAGGCATGGCTGAACTGTTAGGATGAGCCTAGGCTATTTATCTGGAGCAGAAAATTACATGTATGTAGAATAAATTTGATAAGCAGACCTGTAGGAGAAATGTAGCAAAGCATCATGAAGATGAACTAATAATCTATTTCTTTTTTAAATTAGAGTCTTTCATGCTAGTGACAGAGGTACTTTTTTTGAGGGCACCAGTTATTTTGGTTTTTAGAACTACCTCGTATTAGGTCTTGCATTTCTTTTTCTCTGTATAAATGTATTAAAATTTGCCATTAATCCCGAAGGTGTTATATAGAAGCACATACTATTCACCTTAGAATATACAACAGTTTGGAGGCAAAAATCCTCAGCATGAGAATGAATATTCTGTTTTGAAATGAAAAACAGGGCCTTACTGGAACAGCACCTCCAGAGAGCAATTTGAAGGAGGCATCTGAAGCCTACTGCATTTTGTACTTCAGATGTGGTTTGACTACAGCTCACTTGGACATCAGGAACTGTGATGTTCAATGGAAGCATTGGGAACATTCAGTCAAAGTTCATTAAAGTATCATAACATGAAATTTTGCTTTGTTTAAATGAGTTTTACTTTTCTGGAAACCTTGAAGTGTTACTTGGCATGCATATCAAGTATGAGTAGATTAGCAGCTATCCCTGACAGAGGACCAAAATTATATTAATATAACTAAAAAAACAAATAACCTTTTCCCCCCACTTTTGAACTTTTTAGTAGCTTATGTGAAAAATGCTGGGTTTAGGCTGAATTAACTCTGTATGCTCAAAGTGGAAGAGTGACTTTCTCCAGATTACTCCGTTAAACTTTTTTCCCCTCTTGAATTGAGATTGGTAGTGATACTGTTGCAAGCCGTGCTCTGCAGACAAGCACATAGGTGAGTTTTGCTTTTTCCATTTGCACTACTATATTTCATTTATCATTAGGTAATTTGGACATGAATGAAATGGACATGAAATAACAGCATCGAAATTGTACTGTAAGGACAGATAGGCAGAATGAAGCATTTAAATTTCTCATTGCAGTGTACAGATCCACATGGGTTTGTGTTCCTGCATTTTATGTATTTATCTATAAAAAGAAAGTGAAGAGAATGTTGAAATAGAGGAAAAAACATCTTGAATTTCCCCATGGAGGATGAAGAATAAGCTGCTGTTAATTCTAGGCATCCACTGAGAAGTACAATTTTAGGCAATTTTAGTTGCTGCTTTGTGTTTCATATCCGGTTTTTATCAATATGGTTGCCCATACTAATACATTTTAGGTGTGTGAGTGTCTGTGCAAGAGCTGCAACAGGCAGTGATTTAAGCTTTTACTTAATGCTTTAATACAACCCTTGATCAAGTTAACGAAATTCTGTATCACCAGGGGAGCAATCTTCTCTGGCTGGGCTCTGCTCTAATCTCACAGATCAGCACAGACTGCAGGACTGTGGATAAGAAACCCGAGTTTGGATTTGCAGGACGGTATATTACACAGTGAGGTAGCTGATTTTTCACTCACCAGTACAATAATAAAACACACTTTTATAGATTAAGAGATACTGATGCTGAACTCCGCACAGCCTGTCGCAGGTAAATAAAGTGCTACAAAAATATTGCTGCTTCAGGCGCAAGTCATGAAATAGTGTTTTTTAGAACACAATTTTTCAGTTATATTAAACTTGGTCCAGCAGACAAAAAACACGTTGCTGGTGGGCAGTGTTAGCCCTGGGAGGTTGTATGTCCTATGCTTATATTCAGAAGTAGAGTCTCTCAAAATATGAAAAGCCAGGCCCAATTCTGTGCTTATTGCATCAGGGGAAGTTGAAGCCAGCTCCTCTGCTGGTACATCATCACACACCTCATCTGTAGCCTCCTTTTATGTTGAAATTCATATGTTTAGTTTTTAGATGCTAATTGATGTCCATTAGTGCCAGCATTCTTGCAAAACTAACAATAAATTAGTTTGTTATGTTATGCTAACTTGGAAAAGAACTAGCTCTGACTATGAAAGACATGGGCAAGTTACTAGTGACAAGAGAAAAGGGTTTAAAATGGAAATAGTTAAAATTTGGCTTTCTTTAGTGTCCCTGGTGTTACAGTCATGATGTGTGTCTATAAGTGGCAGCCCTGAAATACCCAGCAGAAGTCAAGCAATTGGCTGCCTTTCTGTGGCTTTTTCCTTATGCATCTCGAACTCATATTTATTGTATCTTATATCTTAATATCTCCATTTTAACTTACATGTACTCTAGTATGGTTTGTTGGTTCCTTTATGTTTCTTGATGGGTTTCTTTTCAATGTTCATTATTTTGCTGCTTTTTTTTTATGTGGTTTCTTCTGGGTTTGGGGTTGGTGGTGTTTTTTGTTTGGTTGGTTTTGGGGTTTTTTTTGGTTTGGTTTTTTGTTTGGGTTTTTTTGTGTGTTTTGTTTTGTTTTAATTTCTGTTCTGTTCTGCTGCATAATTTTAGAAATAACTTTAATGCTTTGGTATGTTCATGGAGAAGGTAAAGATATCAAAGATATCATTGATGTTTTCACTGAGTGAAGATAGTTTCTAATTTCTTTCAGCCAGTATAGCACTGAGATTGGGAAACACTCATGAGAACAGTTGTGATGAAAACTGTGACTGTTTTTACTCAGCAGTTTAAGGAGATGATACATCAGTGCTACATGACCCTGGTTTAGCACAGATCTTATATCTGTAAGTCCAGAAGCTGCTGAGCTAAAAGCATTATTTTGGGTATAACATAGTGTTAATATCCATATCCTGATTTCAAGAGTATGTTGTACAGCAGTACTTAAATGTGGTCCTGAAAGTTGCATAACTCTGACTAGATGTTACTGGAAAACTCCTTGTATTTGGGAGGGATACTCCCTAATTCTGGTATGCAGAACAAGAACTCAGTTTTCAACATAGAGTACTACATTCAGTTTAGGCACCCATATTTCAAGCATTTGTGAAGCATAGGGAAAGGAGAAGCAATAGGAATGATCAAAGAAAACTCTGGGCAATATTGCATGATTTGAGATCAAATAGCTTGAGAAATTTAAGGAGAAAATAATAATTACTTTCAAATACATTGAAGTGTGCTGGCATGGAAAAAATAATATATTCTATATATTCAAAATATTAAAACTATATTAAGACAACTATTTGTCATAGTTTGCATTAAGGAGTTACCAGGAGGTATATTAGTAAATGGTTTCTGATGGTAAGGGTAGTAAAAACCAGACAGTCTGACTAAGGGTATGTGGAATCTACATGACTGGAAATCTCTAAGAACATATTGGATAGAAATTTTATAGTTATATTTTCTACTGTGTTGGTGTAGCAGACTTAACTTCTTTTATCCTGCTTTAGCCTTTCTACATCTTTGCATGATTATGACTTAAATGCTGTGTGCTCTGGGGCAGTTGTGAAGCTTCAGCATGGCTTGCCAGCAGGTTAAGTTGTTGTATGTAGGAGGTGCCATGTCAAAAAAGGCAGGATTTCCAACAGACAATTAATTTATTCTGTACAAGTGTCACAGGTGTGGAGGAGGAAGAAAAACCTGTTACTACAGGAAGCAATGCTGAAGAATCAGAAGAAGCTGAAGTACTCATTGAAAGCACTATTAGATCACCATTAACTGAAAATGATTTTCCCATTTGCTCTGTTAAGACCCGTAAGATCTCTTAAGACTCTGTTGGATCCATATCTTGTGTCTGAGAGAGGTTCTGGAGTGTATATCTGTGTGGGACGTTAATAGTTTTATATTGGCTCATGTGTGCATAGATGTATATGTAGTTACATGAATTTGTCATGAGTTCAAATGTTCAGAAATAACAGCTGTTGTAGAGCATGTCTTTGCATCACAGTCGCTCAGGAAAACTACATTTCAAATGTCTTAGAATTTTTTATTTTTTTTTTTTTGACTTTAGCAACCAGTGTATTTTTGCAAATATTCCTACAGTAAAATTTTACAAGCTTCCTCAGTTACACATATGAAGGTATGCTGTCACACCAGCAAAATGGTGGAATACTAAGTACCAGTTTTGTCCACCAAACTCATATAATCCTGCTCTGTTTTTCCAGGAGCAAAGTTTTCTGTTTTGTGTCTTCAGGTGTTTCAGGTGGCAGGACCAGTGATCCTAAATTCCACTAACTTTTTTCTGCTTTTTGTGCTGCCTGTTGGCTACTGCAGAGCCTCGAGCCAACCAGCAATAGCAAAATCTAGGTAGAGTGACTTTGACGGAATTGAAGCAATCTGAAACTGAGCCTGTGTGTGAAGAAATGCTTTTATCGTTTTCTTAATGAGGGGAAAAGGTGATCACTTGTCTTCTGTTCAGAAGTAGAGTTTGCATTATCTCTCTTCCCAAAAACGTTGGCCCTATCTTTCAAGGAACAAAGTATTGTTTTAAACCTTCCCACCCCCCATACATAAGATATTGCTGTGTAAGGTTATTGTCTTCGTTATAGAGTTGTCTGAAAGTCCTACGGCAATAAATTTATGAAGTAGATTGAATTTTAGATAGTTAAAAGAATGTATTAGTATTCACTGAATGTATTATCTGCAGTTTTGAAGAAAAATACTCAGTATTTTAAGATGGGAGATAGCTCTGCTGAGGTGTCCCGTCATTTTCCCCATTTACACTTCATTTTCTATTCCCTTTCTCTTTCTACCCTTGATTAAATACTGTGCTATGGTGCTCATGAGAATAATTGGGATGAGCAGAAGCATTACTAACAGGAAAAAATTGCAGCCTCCAGCAAGTACTTTTTCTTATTAGTCAGTGTGCCACCTTATAAGAATGTGATTAATTTCAGATCAGAACTTCACTTTAATGATGTGCTGATGTAATACCATATGTGGGTCATTTGTTCCCCCAGCCCCGAAAAATCTCCTGGGCATTGAGGTAGTCTTTGTCTTAATTTTATATCTTTGATGACCACTGATCAACGTATAGCTTTTTATACTTTTATTGGGGAATTTATCTTGGTGTGAAGCCTAACACTACAGAATTAGTAGTAATACAGTACTTGGAGGTTTTACTTTATTTCAATAAAAATTTGGTGATAGGCCCATTTCAATAAAACTGTACTCGTGTAGAATTGGCTGTAGCACAAGAATGGAGACCTTGGATTTCTTTGTTTTCTGTGTGATATCAGTAAAAGCCAATGGACATTTGAGAAAAATAGCATTTCTGCCTACTTGTTATTGTTGTTTGTATCCTGAGTTATCTGGATCCTGAGATGAAAAATGAAAGAAGTGCAAAATATTGATGCTTGCTAAGCTTGGCTTTGATCAAGTTTGTTGATTTTGGTACTTAGATTGGACGATAATCAAACCAGCTGAGTCAAAACTGGAACTTTTTCAGATTATTCCATATGGTCAAATTATACTTGTTGTGGAAATTGTAAGGCAGCAGTGTCCTCTTTACAACCTTAGACATTACTTAAAATGGCGAAAGATCTGATTCCTAATGTTACAGAATTGATTTGTGTTCATGTAAGATCTGCCTAGTGTGCCTGTGATTTCACTTTTGAAAATAAGGAACTTGTGTATATCCTTTATATAAAGAACATCTTAACACCCCCCCCCCCACCCCCCCATCAGAACTGCAAACCAAAACTGGAAAACTTGGCATGGAAAATGTCACAATGATAGTAAGAAAAAAAAAGCATATGCTTATGGTTGTATCAGAGTGTCAGGAATTTGGGAAAACAAGGGCTGAATATCCAGCTAAAGTGAAGTGGTGGTAGGAAGATTCTAAATTTTATTGGTTTTAAAAGAAAGTATATTTCACCAAATTTACTTTATTGTTTTAGCTTTGTGGAGTTTGATGAAAGTATTATCAGTCCCTCCCCAAAAAATCCATTTCACTAAACTTGTTTTTGGTAATTTTAAAGAGTGAGGAGAGAACTTACACCTGCACAGTAAAACTGTTAAACAGCAGCGCTCTTGTTTGATGGGAGCCCACCTGAAACCAGGAAACAGACTTCCCTGAAACAGTAAGTAAAGGGCCTGTCTAAAACATCCAGGAGGGGCAGTGATGTTAAGATGCTTAGTTACAGATTTGCTTTGAAAGCACTTTGAAATAGTCACACTTGTTAGTTGCACATTTCTGCTGCCCACTTGTTCCTTAGAGGTAGAAGTGTTTTTCAGTGGAGACTGCACTGTTGGGCAAGTTGTTTCATTCATAACTTAATAAATTAAAAAATACATTTTCTTAGTCTGTTCCTGGCTCCTGTTAGTCAATGCATAGTTCCAGTCCAAAAACCCTTCCTGAAATTTGATTAGCCTTGCATTTTAATTTAGTAGAGTGTAACATCTCTATTCTGAAAATCAACTTCTGTTTAAAGGAGTTCCATGACTCTCATCTGTGGATAAGGAATAGTTGGAAATGTTCCTGGATGGCATTTGATTAATTTGCAAGTCTGTGGGGTTGCAGGACAACCTGAGGGACACTGCGTGTAAACTCATAACTTCTTTTGTTATCTTTGCCAAGCAGCTGATTCAATGAGGTGTTTTGTACAAAATGAACCTAGTCACTTAGTGCCACTGCTCACCTTT
The DNA here is from genome assembly GCA_035041135.1 of Platyrinchus mystaceus. NCBI lineage: Eukaryota > Metazoa > Chordata > Aves > Passeriformes > Tyrannidae > Platyrinchus > Platyrinchus mystaceus. The sequence goes on from JAWWLV010000144.1 coordinate 19,313,021, forward strand.
GGATAAATCTGCAGAGCACCTACTATGTTGTGGACTTTTTGCAGAGTGAGCTTTGAATATGCCTGTGGACAGACCACAAGTAACTTAGATTTCACTTACAGAGTTTTGCTCCTTGTTAGAATTTACTTATCAGAGACTGAAATCAAACTTCAAAATTAATTATGAAAATCTATCATCTTTATTTTTTTGCTAACTTTTATGCTTAAAGTTTAGTAGTAGTAGAAATGAGTCCCTTACCTGTCAGCATAAAACTTGATATTGTGTCAGCAGATCCAAATGGGTTTGAAATTTTTCTTTAGCAGTACTATAATAAGAAACTGTAGTGTCATAAAGTAATTTCATAACTCATAAATTAGGAGTCTAATTCTGAAGAGAAGACTGTTTTGTCACAATCATAGAAAAATATTCTGTGCATCAAACTACCACAGAATGGAGAAGATGCTTTAGTTGCTGATTTGAATGTTGTCTGAATTAACCTCTCCTTTTGTACCATGTCCTCAGGGTAATAGTTACTTATAATTTGTATTTATAGTTGCTGTTTGTTGACCCTCAGCCATGATCTGGGAACCAAGAAGGTTCATCAGCTGCCTGACTAGAAATCAAACTTTCACAGACTTTGCATGCAAGTAGATAAGGCAGGACTTCTCTTAAATCTGAACACAAAATGCAATCAATGAATAAAAAAAAGAAGTATAGTATAAGAGGTTTGGTGATAGTAAGTGAAAGAATAGGATGAAATGTGATATGCATAATATTGCAAATTCTTGGAGGTTATGGAAAGGACCTTATTTGGTAAGAAATGCCATCTAACTTGCCCTAATAAATTCCAAAAAAGTCTTTGGGCTTCTATAATTTGGAACCTCTGCTTGTACATATATTTAATATGAGAGTTGTCTGAGAAAAAACCTCTGAGAAAAAGCTTCTGGTTTTATTACCTTATCAGTATTGAAATACGATCACATGCCATAAACAGGAATATACTTATGATGGTATTTTGTGTCAAGCATGTTTTTTGATATTGCTTATGGCAATGCCTTATTATCTCATATGAAATGTTTTCTGTTTCTGATGTTTTCATGTTTTTTTCTTACAAGCTTAATTTAAAATACCAAACAGGAAGATAGGTCTCTTGTCTGTATATGCCTTATGTATTGTATTGGTTTTTGTACAATTACAGGGTTGTTCAAGTTGGAAGGGACCTTCTGAGGTCTCTCATCTGACCTCCTGCTCACAGCAGGGTGTCAGATCAGACCAGGTTGTTCCGGGCTTGATGCAGCTGGGTCTTGGAAGTCTCCAAGGCTGGAGACTGCACAGCCTCGAGGAACTGTTTCAGTACTGTCTTGTCTTCCTGTAGAAGGATTTTCTCCTTATATCCCTGTTGTTTCAGTGTATATCTCTGTTATCTCGTCCTTGTACCGTGCACTTCTGTGAAAAGCAGAACCTTCTCAACCTTCTCAACCTCTAACCTTCTCAACACTAATGATGGGCTGCTTTTACTTCCATTTGTACCACATTGTGTTAAGGGCTGTATTATCAGCTAAAGCAGCAATGATTATTAGTTATACTGCAGAGATTAAATTAAAATTTTTTTTCCTGAGTGCACAGACAATCTATGGAGTTATCTTGATATGGAATTTAACTGCCACCCAGTATTCAAAAAGATGTACAATCTTTAGAAGCTTTTCTTTTTGCCCATTACTGACTTAGAGTACAGTAAGATTGCATGCCAGAGTCTGTTATTTTCCCTGATCTCAGTGGAAAGAGTGTTCAGATGTGCAAAAATAAATCTGAAAACATAATTTTTCTTTGCTTTGTTCTGGAGCTGAAATCATCAGGTAGTATGGTGTATCACAGGAAACAGAAAACAGTGTTTACTCTCCTGTTATTTTTATTTACAATGAAACAGAGAAATTTAGACTATCTACGTGGTGCAGTGCATAACCATGTGATATAATGTGTATGGATACAGAAAGTTGGTATGATTATTATATTCAGAGTTTTTTTATATCAGTAAGAGAAACTGACAAGTCACACCTGAAGAACTTGGGACTGTGTTTCATAGTATCTTTGAATCACCAGGAGTGGGCCAGAGTCCCATGAAAAGATTACACTCAGTTTAAGAGCTCACATGAAGGAATGAGCAGTGAGACAGGTGATTGTCAATCACAATTTGAGTGCTTTTTTAAAAAAGGGGATGTTCTTCTAAGTATTTAAAAAACCCTTTTGCCTTAGCTTTCCTTTAATTCAGTTTTTAGAAATTTGTTTTTTTGAAGTGCAGTTTGGATATAAAGTTCATATATATCAAGAACAAAAGACAGTACCTTATCATCCTGATTTTAGTTTGAAAAGAAAGCACTTGTGTGTTTGCTTGAAATCCAAATATAACAGAGAATGTGCTTGGAACCTCTGCACTCAGAGTTACTTTAAAAGGATGCCAGGAAGCTATCAACTCTGCCACTGATAACAGCAATTATGATATTCTTCTTACATTCTGGGTAGCATTAATATTTAAATGTATAAACCTTTCTATTATACTCTAAATTTGATACAGAACCCTGAGGCAAAAATTGAAGGCAATTATGCTGTGGTATCAGGACATCATCTGTCTCTTCCAGAGATCCATGAAGATGTCTGTTGATTGTTGTGCCTAGAAATTAATTTTTGATTACCTGATTTTCTTAACACAAACAGACTGCCAACTGCAATTCAGAAGCCATTCTTTTGGGAAACACATCTGCTTTCTGCAGATTCAGTGCATTTTACCAAGGAACTTATTTTCCCTCTTAGCCACTCGGTGGCACTAGACTTCTTTGGAACTGTAAACGCTGATGTAAAACGTGCCTGTGCTTTGGAGTAGAAGGCTGCTCTGTTTCTTGTGTAGTATGATAGCTAAGCCTTTTGATTAAAACATGAATTATATTTTCCTTATTTTATACAAATTGTGGTCTGATAATATTTTGGAAGAGTTTAGGAGCAGCATACCACTCTGCAGCATAGAAAAACCATGTTGCAGTGTTGGGAAGAAAGTGAGTAGGGTACTCGGATTTCTCAGCAGGTGAGGCCTGTGGCAAGGAAGCCTCTTTGAGCTTTTTAGTTCTGATGATGCCGCTGTCATGGACAGGGAACAGTAACCCTGTGATGCTATGAAATTGGCAGTGCATTGTGCTTGGAATTGGGAAGGATCTGAGATGTCTCAGGAGATCCTGACAGGTCTCCTGACGGATAAAATACCATGACAAGTCAAATTCTTATGTTGAAGCTCTGCAGTGCCGGCCTTCAACTTCAGAGTTCTGTGGTGTGGCCTAAGGGCAAGAGATGCCTAAAGGAGCCGGGCAACTGGTAGGCTAAGGAGTTCTTGTGATGTGTAGAAAGGCTGTGAGTGAGGTGATGGACAGGCTGGCTTAGCACACTTTTACTCTGCCTCTGTAAGCATCAACAAGCTGTAAAAAAAATTTGCAGCTTTTTGAGTAGCCAAGTGAGAGGATCCAATTGTTCTAAGCTGTTGCTTGGTAGCAATGCAAGTACTATATGGAGGGGAAAATAAAATCCTATGGTATTGAGGCATAACAAAGCTTTCCTTCTTACTATACATTGTCTCAAGACATTTCAAAAAAGGATGATTTAATAGCACACGGACATTGTACACAAATGAAAGAGCTAAATTTCATACAGTATGACATGATGCAAAGAAAAACAGTGTGTGAACAAACTTTGTTTAATACTGCACTGAATTGCAGTTTGTTATTATTTTTAGTATACAAGCACTGCATAAGGACATTGATCAAGGCACACTTGACATAGGCATAGGATGCTGCAAGTGAAAGAAACTATTATGGCCAAGGCAGTTACAGGTCTGCATTTTCCACCTGGGTTTTGCTTGTAGCAGACGCAGCCCATGAATCTCACTTTTCCATCCAAATATCTGCTGTAGCTCAGTGTCGTGGGTTTGCCCTGGGCCAATTTCTTTTACCCCCCACACAATTGCTATAAGTTGAGAGAAGATTTATGCAGACAAAAGAGATTCAATGTGAGGGAAAATAATACCAGGATTTATTACAAGATAAAAACTAAAGAATTATATATGCAACAGTTCTAATTAGACAAAAGTACTATGTATTTACAGAAGTATCCCTCCCCTTTTTGTATCAAGTTTGGAGGAGAAGCAGTCACTTTTCCACTTCCAGAGCTACAGGTCTTCCAAACAATTCTGCAGCATTTG
>JAWWLV010000144.1:19317339-19331757 GCA_035041135.1 Platyrinchus mystaceus
GGGGGGGGGGAGGAGCTGTCCTCCCCCCTCAGGCTTCTCTCTCCTCCTGCTGCTAACTTCGACCTTGGAGGCTCCGTCATCTTTCTGCTTGGAATTCCTTCTGCAGCAGTCTTGTCTAGGCAGTCTTTCATTAGAGCTGTTTCTTCCACTCTGTTACATGTCTCAACCAGGGGAGCTTCAGTGCTACACCTGCCCCCGGCCCATGGCTGGGGGAGGAGAGTGGCCTGGCCCACGGCCGGGACCTGCCATCTCCCCCTACATGGCTCCTAATTCTTCTGCGCAACAACCTTCTCTTCCGTTTTCTTAAATGTGTAATTGGCAGAGGCATTACTAAAATTTTGATTGACTTTGCTCCGAAAATTCACCTGGCAAAACCATTTTTAGCCCCAGGGGGGTCTAGTTGGCAAACCCACGACACTCAGCTTCTGCATTTTGCCTTTAAGACCATCACTTTGCTGTCCAATTTAGTTAGTGTTGGTAAAGAGGTTCAGAACTTACCAGGGAAAGAACAAAAAAGTTTGTGCTTAGACAATGGGATGACATTGACCTTATTCTGTAGAAAATACTGTAAGAAAAGCTAACAAGTTGTCATTTGTAAAAATACATGCACTCTTCCACTGCAGAGCTGGGAATAATAGTACTGACCTACATAGTATTGACCTTCAGAACAGTATTTACATGTGGTGGCTTTTACAAAATGATTGTTTTCTTAATGACTCCAATAAGTCGAAAGAAAACAAAACTAATTTTTGGTTAATCCAGTCCATACATACAGAATGAAGGCTGCAGAAGGTATGGGCTTTGATATTTGGTCAGAATTTTTTGCTCAGCACACTCAGTAGTATTTAACCTTTATGTAGATTCTGCTGCATCTTTCAAGAAACTTTTTACATCTGTACTGTCTTTTTATTTTACTCTAAAAGCAACTGCAGCTAGAGAAAGAGCTTACATGCTGAAAAGCATCTTAAAAATAGGGATATTGACCAAGACAAAACATGTCCTTCTATTCTGGATGTGTGAAGATGTCTGCTAATCCTTGTAAAAGGTGTCATTGACTGAAGTGAGTTTAGAACCTGGGTGAAAATCAAACCACCAGATAAAGTTGGTGTAGTGCAAATATTCTGGAGTAAGATACTCGAAAGTATAGTATGAGTACTCCCTCATTCTAGTAAACATTTGAAAATAACTCCAATCTGCCACCCCTAAGACAGCAGATATTTACTGTGTAATAATTCAGTTTATTCTCAAAAGTCCTGACTACTTAGACATTGAGTTCTGGTCTCATTGGAGAGACTAAGTTCTTAGTATAAATTTGAACATTGTTTATGTGTTGTTATGTGCTGAATAACACTTTGTGGCAAGTATTCTTCAGATGAATTTATTGTGATGGCCCTACTAAAGCTTAGTCCATGATAATTCAGTTATTCAGGTAATGGGATAAAAACCTGTCTTTAGCACTGAGAAAAACTGGATTTTTTTGAAACAGCAACATTTGTTACCTGAACCTATAAATGCCACTATCCGAAAGAGAAGACTGTGTTTTACCTCATTCTGAATGAAAATCATAACCTGTCCTGTGATTGTGTATTGCTAACTCTTTTTAAATCTAGACTTGACCAAGAGGCTGTCCTTTTTTAGGCTTCTTAACAATTTGCCCTGAGCACCTAGGCGTTAACAAATAATGAGAGCATTGATTCGATGAAAGGCAAAAAACCCCAAACTGGAGCACATTAGACTATTAAATTAAAAATTTATTCCAATTAGTACTGGGGGGACTGCTCTCTACTGTACTAAATTAGGCAGCTGGGAATTAATGGCAAGTGAAAATCATTATAATGACAGTCTTTTTTTGGTAAGGATTTGAGAAAGTTTCTGACAGTGTCACCGTGACCTCAGATAGTTTCAGTTGCTCTCTGTACTGAAGATGCATAAATGTTGATTAGTGGAAAAGGTCTTTGGAGTACTTTCTAGCAGAGCTAAGTCTTTCCTGACTTGAGGTCTAACTTGTCAGTGTAATAAGCTAACCCATCCCTGTTTGTTCAAATAGCAGACTTGTCACATGTTCAGGATGAAAAATTCTGTGACTTGATATATGGTATTAATGGCAAACCAGAGAGCCTTTAAGAAGTAAGTTGCTGATTCAATGAGTGCATTTTTTCATTCACTGACCTTCTAAACCAAAAATGTGCTATTTCTTTGCTATTCTTCATTATGTGCACATTATTTCTATTAAATTTATAGGAAGAATGGGAATTGTCACAGAAATATTGCAGATGACATTTAAACTGCCAAGCCACACAGTGAACAGAAATGAAAGGAACCAGAACTGGGGGTAAAAGACCTACAAGCGGAGTGAAAAACAAGTTCTGTGCTTTTCTTTTATGGCAAATCCAGTACATAATTTTTGATAATGTTGTTTTCTGAACAACCAGACACTGATCCAGTTTCTACAATACATGTATTGGGTTTCTACAATATATTATTTGGGTCCCATATGCATGTATAGGTAACATACATTTTACGTAGCATTATTATTTGAGCTTGGTTAGAATGCGTCAGCAATTACATTTTCCCAGTCTCATAAACCTGACATCAGTCTGATTTGTAAACAGCTGTATTGACTCAAATTACTGAAGAATTGGATGTCCTGCCAGCAAGTAACAGTCTGTGATGCAATTAACTTTACTAAGGGTTATGTTGTACTGAAGATGAACTGTGAGTTCATTGCTTTACAAAGGGAACCATCTTCAGGTTCTTCTTTAGGCTCTGAAGCGGTGATAAAACTAGTGCTATTGTTGGGTTAGCCTGGACAAACAGGGGTGCCCAAAAGCTTCAAGACTAGTCTAAGTATATTCTCTGGCCTTAGTTCAAGGAGTGTTACACCTCTCCCAGGAGTGTTGTGTTCTCAGGTCTTTCCACTTCACTCTGGGAAGAAGATCACCCCCTTAATAGTATTTGTAAGAAGAACATGCACACGTAAATACTGAAAGAGGGAGTTATCTTAAGCATCAAATAGTTTTGAAAATACAAGGGAGAGGTAGCAAAGCCTATAAAATGTATGCACTGCAAAATCTTGAGCAAGTGGTTATGGTTTCTGTCTCTGTGAGATTTAGATACTGCTCCAGGATGGGATGTTGTATTTTGTACTGCTAACAAAGCTTGTAACAGGTTGTCTTCCTTCAAATTCCCAATTCACTGCCCGTCCAACTGCGATAACTAAAAAAAAAAAAAAAAAGAATCTTTCTTCTGGACCAGTAATTGCTATTACAGTTTTTCTTTAAAAAAAAAGACCTGAACAAAGAAAGTGGGAAGAGTATGCACTAGTGGGAAAATGAGTTGAGCAGAAGCGTTTCTCAAAGAATGATGTAAAACCCTGTTTACCAGAGCAGCCGTAGGCCAACGTTGCCATGGAAACAGAAGGAATTCAAATAATATTAGCAATAGCATATCTATTATATATTGCATTAATGACACTGTAGTAAAGGGTCACTTGTGGTTTCATTTACAGGGCTCACTTTTTAGTGATTTATCACCAATATTACAGGCTAGAAATTAGAATTAGAAATGGAAGGTTCAGCCTTGAATTGCCTTATAAGAATATTGGGAAGGAAAAAATATTAAATTTTCCTGTTACTAGAAAAAATATTTATTTAATCATATGTCTAGAAGAGTTTTGAGTTTTTCATATGTAGCAAGTTATCAGTCTTCTTAGAAACAAAATCATGCTCAAGCCATAAAATAGATTCATCCTCATTTGGCATCCAAAAATGCTGACTCCAACAGTATAGATTATACAACTAGAATTGGTAAATTCTTTTATTTGCAAGAAAAATCAATCAGCTCTTGAGCTTAGTACCTATCTGTTTGGGGAAATGGGATTTGAATTCAGCTGCTGAATGTGGCTGGTGCTGGATTGTGGCAAAAGGTGAATTGTTCTGATGTGGTTTGTCAGAACAATAATATTCTTTAAATAAGAGTTTGATATAGGGTGGTAGTGGTTTATCATGATTATAAATACTGAGGGTCTCCTTCTTGTATCCCCTGAATTTAAATGTGTTCCTTTTGGCACCCAGGGCCTCACTAGTTCCATGGTTATATCCTTTTTCCTTTGTTTAAAGATTGTTTAGCTGTCACAAAGCAATTTTGACCCTTTAAATACTGGCCAAAGCATTGACTTAGGTGCTCTCAGGACACAGACAAAGTTTTAATTGACAAAATGTTTAGACGCAAGTTATGTGCTTTAATTTGAGTGGCTTTGGAACAATTTACCTCACCATTCGAAGTGTTGAATAACATTTTGTACTCACATCTCTAAGGTATATACAAATAAGTTTCACAAAATGGTCTAAATGATATCCTATGTAAATGCAGAATAGAGATGCTCAAGGTGCTTTTTCTGTGTTTGGCAGAAAAATCTGGCACAAGTTTAGAAAACTTTCCCAAAGCTATGTGATGGTAATGACTGCACTAGAACGCTTGCATAACGCTTTGGCCATTACAAAAGCTGTAAAAACATTAACTAATCCACAAAGCAAATTACGTGTTGCAGATGTATCCTTCTGCTGGGAGGAAAGCATATGTGTGTATGAGTGAGGGGGAAAAAAATCTATTAAAGGAGGCTTTATTTGGTCCTTTTAAGCTTTATTGCTTTTCCTTGACTGCATTTTCATACTTTCTTAAGTGTTTTTTTTTCCCTAGGATTCTCTTAATGAAGTTGTAGATTGATGTATGAAAAATGTATACACCTTTCTGAACACAGAAAATCCAATTGTCTTGAGTCTGTTTACAACTAAAGTGAATCTTAGTGCTCTAGAATTATTTGAAAGAATGGCAAACAGTCTCTCAAGGCTTCTGGTGCACGTAAGGCTGTGCACATTTCATATGTGGCTTTTACTTTGATAGTCTTGCCAGATAGCAAATTCAGAGTTAGGTGATTGCTGTCTTTATCTGGTTTGTCAGGAGCTGATCCTTATCTAGGGTTGACTCGAACATGAATTTCAAATACTTAACAGATGTATAAAATGTGCTGAAATTTAAATGCCAAGGGCATCCGTTGTCTCCCAGCTCTCTTAAGAGCTGTTTATCTGTGCCTGTGAGGTGTAAGTGGATGTCTGCACATATATGTATGTAAGTGCATGTATTAAAGATGTCTGCAGTGTAGTTGTTTAGGAGAGTGAGAAACAAGGCCAGTCTTGCTGGGATGTGAGTACTGGTGATGGCAGTGATCCTTGCCATTGCCCTCACTGAGGCTGTGGACGCCAGGCTTCTGTACTCTCAGGTGTTGGAAACTGGTGCCCAAGTGCGCTGCTTCTTCCTTCCTCATCTTTGCGCACTCGGCCTTGGTGGTTTTGTCTTTATCACCTTCCTCCACAAAAAGAAAGGGAGGGAACCTTAGATGCCTATGGGTCATCTTTTTTTCGGGACTGGGACTAGTTCTGATTCCATCACACACCTTGCCTACATTTTAACCACCCTTGCTATCATCTTTCTGAGTTTTTTTTGTTTACAGGTTTTCCTGTACATAGTTTGTGCAAATATGTCACTGTTATGTGTTTGAGTCTTTGGAATTGCATGTTATTTATATTCCTGTGCTTAGCAGTGTTAAAAAATACCTGTGTGTTTTTACTGGTTACACTATTAGGGGCATTACTGTGCTACAAAAACACTGGTGCCTGGGCTGGGCTGTGTTACACCTGTGTTACGCCTGTGTGGCTTCAGGTTGCTGACCCTGCTGTGGCTGAACGAACCCCGTGCGGGCGAGTGCGAACCTGAGACCTGTTAGGAGAGTACATTAGTTATAATCACTCAGGCAAGAGGAACGTCATTGCAGACATCGATTTAATGCACAGAGAGAATCGAAAGGGCAGTAGCAACAACAGGATGGAAAGTACTGCACTTCCCTTACACAGCCAGAAGAGTGCAACGCAGAAAATATTTTGGAGAATAGTGTGATGGATCGGAGTGTAATAGTTAGACAGTTCCCTCCACTGCTAATTTTCTGGTTTTGGTTCTTAAGGGCACATTAATTTATAATATAAATGGGTTTCCACACGTTAGCTACAGAAAACGTTCTTACTGAACATTACAACATTTACTTTTATTCCTTTGTAAAGTCTCTAATTTGTTTGTGTAGGCAATGCTTTTTGGGTGGTGCTGTTCAGTAAAAAGGAGCGGTTTTCAGCTGCTCTTGGTATATGAAAGTAATCCATAAGCTTTACATTTGATACAAAGATTTTTAGGCTGTTGGCAGGGATTCCATGTTTTTAAAAGTTTTTCTGTTTGCTGGATTTCATGTACTTTCATTTTCCCTTTGAAGTGTGTGGGAGAGAGCAGAAGGGGAAATACTTCATTATGTCCATGAATTATTCAGGTACAGTTCGAGCAGCTAACATTACTTTAAATAGCTCAAGGTCTTTCTTTTTCCTTGAGTATGCCTCAGTTTTCATTCTTATGCTGATTTTATGCCATGTTTCTTTGCTGAATACGATTTTGATGAAGTACTATCCTTCGGCAATCTTTAGAAATTGTTTCAGTCTTGAAATAAGTATTTAATTCTGATCTTTTCCAGCATCAGATGTGCAGTGACCCTGAGGAGATACAGGTGAATTGTCATACATGTGACTTTACAAAAAATCAAATTATTCTCCCTAGAGTGTATTTTTTATGTACTCTTGCAAAGGCATTGATCTCAAATAGCCTCCCACATATATTTCTATAGTGAAGGAAAAGAGGAATCTATAATATTAAATATTAACATACTGTTACACTCTGAGAGGAATTTTATAAACCACATTTGTACATAATTTCAATGGAGAGGTATGAACACTAACTCCTTACCTTCTGGAAATGCCCCTCCTCCACCCCTAATATATGAAAATCTATATTTAGAAAATAGTTAAGAACAATAACACAGAGGAAGGCAATCCGAAAGATGTCCAGAGGCCAATGCAGGGGGAAAGACGGACAAAACAGAACTCTAAGCATTTTTTGAAAAATGAATTTAGAATTTTGTTCTTGTAGTTCTAAGAATATATTTGAAAATCCAGTGATTGCTGCACGATCCATTATGCAAAAGACACACTTATTATTATTATTTGGGGGGGGGGGAAAGAGCTTTAAAAAATTATGCCCCTCCCTGAGGTTTAGGAATTATCTGGTATACTCTAAAGAGGCAGTGAAGTAGGATTGCAAACAATTGAGGAGAAATGCATCTATATAAAACAAAGGTAGTGATGAAGACGTGGGTTTCAGAGAGGGATGCCTGTGACCAAAGCTCATCTGCTCAGTCTGAGTTGCAGCAGTGGTGAGTATTTTGCAAGGCACCCCATCACAGGAAGCACAGTGACAAAATGCTTTATAGGAAAAATAGTTGTTTTGAGAGCACAGGTGCAAAGCTTGACCAAAATATATGTTAAAGATAAATATATAGTCAGTATGTTCAAGTTCATGATAGTAAGGTTTTATCAATGTATTCATAACCTGAGTCAACTTTCAGTGGTTCTGTGTATACTGTCTTCAGCCATGGATTTGTCTGAGAGAAATGTTTATGAACTGAGCAATTGCAAACACACCAGTGCTTCAGTCTTGTAGCTTCATTAAGTTGCTTGCTGGACCTCAGGTTCTCAAAGCCTGGAACCATCTCTAAGCAATGGTCAAGATTTTGTTGCAGTATCACAATATAGTAATGAAATGGAAATCTCTGTGTAAAAGAATCCTGAAATACACTGGAAAATGCAAGGCCTGTGTGGCAACCAAAAACACTGGTTAGAAAAAAACCCCAAATGTTGCATCCTCTTGCTCAGCAAAACAAGATCTGTCAGGACTGAATCTCCCTTAAGATACCAGTATAGAACAAGGCAACTATACGGAAGCCGTTGAACATCATATTAAGCATGTTAATTAGAATAAATTATAATATAACATATACAACCTCCCAAAGATGCTGGTAATGACAGTGAACATGTTCTGCAGCCTTTAGAACCTTTCTGTTACTTAATTATTTCAGTTGTATAGCATAGCAGCAAGAAGTCTAGAATAAAAATGTGTGAAAACATTAAGAAATTAATCTTTCGATTGGTGCCACTGATTACTGGCTGATTTAAATGGGCTAATTTGTTACCTAAACCCAATTATTAATCTTGGTTTGACTATTAGTTGTAAATAGTTCTACATAGATTTACCCTGGTCTGTTTGTGTATATTGTGCAATTGATACAGTTCTGCTAGGTCCATGTATATTGCGCTGTTTGCTGGGTCCATGTGGAATTGAGTTACATTACTTAACAAAATAATATACTTTAGTGTATTTGTATATTCATATATGTGTTTTATTACCATTTTTTAATACCAGAGTAGTCAATTTTTAAAGGAGTATACTGTAATTCCATAAGCAGTAATTTCATTATGTATTTATATGTATAGAAGATGATTATTTGGAATTATGATTTGAAAGAAAAAAACATAGTAAAGGAGCCTTCATAAAGAAATGTTATTTGCTTTTTGTTATTTGATTAAGCCCAGTAATTTGTGACCTGTTATCTTGGGCATTTTATATGTATTCTGCTGCAGCTGTTGTTATTTGTTCCAGCTTACAAACTCTTTTAAGTACTTAACAGGTATACAAATAATTAAGTGCTTGACTATTCCAGAAAGGTACTGAAATGTATGTATTATGCATTAGATTTCCTTTGAGTGGTTATAGGAAGGGAAGGTGTAAAGAGAGAAGGGAGATAGGGAGGGTACTAAGGGAGGAAGGAAATACCATTTAGCAACCCTGAGTAAACTTACTGTCCAGACACACATGATCTGGCTGGGAGGAACTGTGTGTCTAATACATCTCTATCACTAAAATGTTTCAGTTCAATGAGCCCTAAACTGTTGGATGAAAATAGTTTATACTTCTTGTTGTTGCTGAAAGAATTTTAAATATGAAATTTATTAGTAAGAAGTTACTGATGCCTTGAAATATTCTTGGATTAGCATTCTGTTCTGCTACAACCATTATCAGTTATGAAAAGCATCCTGAAGCATTTTACTTTTATTCTGCTGCTTTTTATTCTGAGTTAGTAACGTTTAAGTTATCTCTACTAAATTCTTGTTTAAATAGAAATGTTTAAATAACAGTGGTAGTTAATCAAGTCAAAGGTGGAAAGGGTGGTTGGTAAACTGGGTTTACCAGTTTTTAAGGTGGTTGTGACCTATGTTGACCAGGAGAGACCTTGATGGATGCATTAATTTCTTTTTCTTTATGTAGCAAAGCCTTGAAACTATTTACTTGGAATACTCTTTAGGGCTTGATCTCTCTTATTTTTTTAATATTTAATTGCATTATTCTTCAAAGGATGCAGCATCAGTGGTGAGGGGGAGAACAGGAAAAAGGTCAAGAGATATTAAACTTTAAAAAAAATTGCGATTTTTACTAATTGTCATAGCAACAAAGGAGTAAATGGATCCTGGTGAGGAAGCAGAGGGGTGGAGGACGTTGGTGTGCTCTCACAATGTGCTGAGCTGTTCTGTGACATTAGGCAGATCATTCTAGGAGCCTGGCTCTCTTATTTTATAATTATAGGTTTTCAGAAAATATTACACAGTTAGAACAGACCTGGTAACTTAACTAATGCTGTCTGCTTGGGTGGGCTTTTATTCACTCGTGAGTTTGGTTTTGGTTTGTGTCTGTGGAAGAACTCTGCCCGCAGGTGGGTGATCAGAGCAGGGAAGCAGCTGCACTGCCATCACTGACGTCCTTGGCAGGGGGAGCAGCTCTGCCAAGCCCACGTTCTTGCCATGATAGAGAGTAGCTGCTCTAATTTGTTTGGTCCCAGTTCTGTCATTTGCCCCTTTATAAAGAACAAGTGAGCTCCTGGGAATAGAAGGGAGACTATTTCCCTTAAGGAGGTACTTATCAGAAGAATAAACCTGGAGGAGCTTTTCTTTGACACTTTACCTTGCCCTGCTGTTGGTGCAGTTGAAGAGGCTGTAGACAAGGCAGGGCAAAGGTGCATTGGGAGGGCAGCTGGGAGCCCTCAGCTCAGGTGGACAGGAAGAAGTCTTGTTTTGAGTAGCAGGGTGTACTTTAACCTCACAGGACATATAGGATAGATGGAGCACAGTTTACCTCCTCTCTGGAGATTATTGCAAGTGAAGACAGTCCTGAAACGCAACAATAAGGAGATGAGTTGTATACAAACATCTTCCTTTTGGTCCATCTTACACAGGAGTTTTTTTAATTTAGAAAACTGTGGTTCTATTTGTGTGTGTTTGTTTATGCCAAATCAAATGGAATTTGTTTCTTGATGAGGGCTGTGAATCACTGTTTTCACAGGCAATCTCCTAAGATTTCAGACCACGCATAAGTTACTGCACAAAATGTAGAAGATACCCAATTAGCATGAAATCATGCTCTGTACTGCTGGTATAGCTTATCAAAGGATTCTCAGCTTTACTATCAATGTGGATTGAGTTGGATAGACAAACTTGTCTACTTTCCAACTTTTTGACCTTTTACCTCTACTAGTATGGAAAACATTTAGTTGTTGCTTAAAAATTGCACGGATTATTCTCCTGGGCTTTTTCTCCAAGTCTTTTGCTTACATTAGTAGAACAATATATAAACAAGGTATGTTGTACTTTCTCTGAGTTGTTTAATATGGCATTTGCTCAAGCTTGAGCATCTAAATTTAAAAAGGGAGCAAAAATATAGTAATAGCAGTGGGTTCTGTATCTCATAAGAGGTTTTCCTGTGCTGATGGTAAGTCAGGGAAAGAATGTAAGAAAAAGTCCTTTTGTTGCCTGTGTGTTGCTTGTGAAAGAGTTTGAAGAAATAATTACTCAAAAAGATTGAATTAGGTACAAGTGGTGAGTATGAATAAGAATTGACATCTATTATGGGGAAATACTTCAAAGAATTATAAGGAACGTAAAAAAAATGGTTGGAACTGAAGTCAGAAAGGGCCTTTACTAGTTTAATGTATATAACTGTTATATTTCTGTGCTTTTGATACAGCAGAGTGCTGCTTGAGGATCTCACAGACAGCTTGATACTTTAGGACAATGGCCTGGCCTCCTTCACTCTGATTTGCCTTGTTCTCTGGATTTCATTTGTGTTGGGAACATGTGAAATGTAAGGGGTGCCAGCATCTCATGCAGGATCTACTGACTTGTTTTGCTGTTTGGATGGATTGAAGAATAGGGCTATGCAGTATTGCTTGTAGATTAGCAAACAAAATTGCCAGCTGGAGAGTGCATGAATTAGCTTTGATTAGATGTTGGTGACTGTGGAGAAAGTGATAATATCATGTCAAAAGAAATGACTGTAGAATAAAATATATATGGGAAGAAAATGGAGTATGACTATCACTTAATATGTTAAGTATAGCCACTTGAGGTTGGTGGGGGCTAGAGAAAAAAAATTGCCTCATTGCCTCATTTTCCAAAGTTGCCTGTGGTGAGCATAGGAACAGGGAACAAGAAAGTGAACTCTCCTGGTGTGTGTTGCCTTCTCCCTGGATGGCAGAGGAGAGGCTTTCTTCAGCCATGGCTCCCAGGGTGCCTCTCTGTCCCCTGTCAGCACTTTGTCTCTTCTGACTGTCATTTCTGTGTCTGGCTGCAGACCCTGGTTTTCCAGGCAGGGCTTTGCAAAGGCCGAGCTAACACCGTTTTATGACCCCAGATGAAGCCTAAATAGTGATATTGCTGTACTCAGAGTTTACAGAGTAAAGATGTCTAACTGAGAAATAATTAGTCATTTTATCTTCTGAGAAGCTAATCCTATAGGGATTAGGTAACGTGAAGGCTCCTATTCTGCTCTCTTTTAATTGCAGTTCCTCTACCCATTTTATCTTTCCAGAGGATACATTGTGTAAAGCTGCCTAATCTTCTGTGGTTAAAACTTGGGAAACAAAATGAACTGCCCAAAGGGAATGCGGACCTAAGCAGCTACACTTCAATCAGGCTTTCTTGTCTGTCCATGTTAGCTTTTGCAACCCACAGAAATACTTAAAAATTCACGAGTTGATAATTCATGCCTGAATTTCCTGTTTATCCTAAATTTGTGTCTATCCTTTGGATAAAGAGAACAGTAAATCTCTCTTCAGAGTACATTGGTAAGGGCAGGCAGTGCTTAGAGTTTCAAAATTTAATAAACAACAAGTACTGATACTTTTCTGTTGTGCTAAGAATAACACTTTTTGTCTTCATAAGAAGTTATGATTAGACTTGCAAGGACACCCATCACTGAATTTTAAAAAAGTTGTATAGATGGTATTACTTGTACTTTGGGATTTTTTGATTAAATATTTGAGATCCTCTGAAAAGAGAGACTGGTGACAAATACGTTTGGACAGTTGTTTCATACCTGTTTTCACTGGTCTAGTGTTTGCAGAAAAGTTTTTGGTAGCTCTTGCTTAAACATATTTTCCAGATCTGATTGGTAATTATTTTATGCAGGGCAATATTGCTAACACATCTATCTAAATCGTCCTTTTTTTTTTTTAATATATATTAGGATGTTTTGAATAACTTGGGTTCCTGTGAGTTGGATGAAGATGACCTAATGCTTGACTTGGAGTTCCTAGAAGAACAACATCACCATCGTTCTGGTAAGTCAGATAAATACTGACCATCTTCAGTGCAGTACTGTTATTCTGGAAATATAAAGTAAATGTATTCCCTACAATTACTTGGAAATAAAAAGAAGTAATTTTGTTGGAAGGGGAATAGCTGTAGGTATTTTGTTGTGTTATTTCTAAATGTGTAATTGATCAGAAAAAATGCTCTTTACACTGCATTTGGACTTCATATGGTCAGTTATGAAACGGAATTGATTTTTACAGCTACATAAGAATTTCAGCACCAAGGGCAGACCCATCTGTTTTTCTAGACACTTAAAGTGACTGCTGCCTACCTCAGGCATTTACAAAAAGAGCATTGCTGATATAATTGCGATCACATTTTGTGTGTGCCAGAATAATCTTCAAATAAAGAAAGTTTGACTTTATATGTGAGTGTAATTTGATCGTTTCTCTCATGGATTGGTTAAAGCTCTGTTGCACTGCCTTGATTAGTAGCAATAAACAAGGTCAATTCATAGAGTGTTCGGTACAATTTTATAATAGGATTCTGCAAGGTCGTGCTAAGTTGTATCACCTGAGAAATGCTGCATTTCCTGTGGCTGTGATGTGGGGCAGTGTAGTGTCTAGTCTGTGAATATGAAAAGTCCTGCCAATGCAAAAGGGTTTAGAGAGTCTTAAAACATATATGAGATTTGTACTTATCACAGGTAGAGTTCTGAGTTTGTATTCTGTTGTGTTACTCTTATTTAAGCAGGGGTAATTCTCACCCTCTCTTTTACTTGCTGTTTTCTGACACCTGTTTGTCCATTCACCCACATGGATGCCAATAGTGCCCATTTCTGCAGACTCACGTGAAAGCGGGGGTTTTGAGCCATGTGCTGGCTGGTATGTGCCATCTTCAGTTTTGGGCCCTTCTTTAATGCAAATTTAGCAAAGGTTACAGTTAAACTGCTTGAATTATGCTCTTGTTTCAAATTTTCTGTGTATGGTTATTCTGTGAACATATCTGAATTATCTCTATGATAATTCTGTTTTACCATGGTACTGTGCTTTTTTAAAACTGTTGGCATATCTACTTATATGATGAAACATCTGTTCTATTTTATTTGGTAGAGAGTATGGAGGGTTGTAGCAGCAATATGTGCGTTATCACTGTTTCCTAAATTACTGGTAGTTAGGATGCAACAAATGAACTGCACAGAAAAGGCCCTTTCTAACCTGGACTGAATAATGCTATTAACTGGTTGCAGAAAGTCAACGCGTGGGAAACGTGCTTCAAACAGCTTAAAAACAAACATTAACATTTTATAAGAAATCATAGCGTTTTGACTTGTTTATTCCCTGGACCTCTTGGAAACAAATGAACTGGCAGGACCATTTTCCATAAATAAACTTCTCTAACATGTTGCATTTGGCCTCACATGTGTTTTCCTCCTTTTTTTATATTTACAAAGCACTGAATTAACAGTGAAGAAAAAGTCATGTCCAGTGTATGATTACAAAGATTTGTAGCAGCTTCTGGAACAACTGAGATCATAATGCCTAAATGACATTATACTTGATAGAGAAGTAATTAAGATGGAGATGTGATATGACACATAATCTTTCTGCTCTTGGCTCATTATCCAGAGCAAATGAGATGCTTTTAAAACAGAGATCTGCACTGCCCCTTGAAGAATGGTGACCATTGCTATTCTGAGCAGTAATGTAGAGACTTGTGTTGCAGTGTGCACATTGTCTTTAAAAACGAATGTGTTTATCTTAGTAATATTTGCCCCTAAGGCCATCCATCTAAGAGAAGGTCACTCTAAACAAACCTACGTCCTGAGGACCTCACTGCCATTGTCCAA
>JAWWLV010000144.1:19331857-19353928 GCA_035041135.1 Platyrinchus mystaceus
CCATTGCGCAGGCTTGAAAGGTGGGAACACCTTTCCCAGATCTTCGTTCGCGAAGACTGGCCATTTACCTTTATTTGCTCTTTGATTTATTTGTTTGGTGGTGGGTCTAGTTGCAAAAAATTTAGGATTTGGCTAGCTGTCAGTGTTGTTTTTGAGTCATTCAGTTGGAAGAAAGTTGGAAGGGTAGAGCCACAGTATAAGTTGACACAATTTCATACAATGACACAAAAAAGCTGATGTCTTTTTGTTAGGATCTGGCGCAAAATAGTTAGTGTGGTTATAAGTCATCCTCTTAATTTAAGATATTGAGGTAAGAGGCTTGATTTTCAGAGTTTTTTAGCATTTGCATACCACTGCAGTACAGAAAACCCTTGAGTTAGATACTGACATCCAATCATTTTTTTTTTAAAATTTGCTTTTCTGATTCTTGTGTTAAGCTATGGCTCACTTCCAGGATTTAAGACTTTTCAACCAAAATTCTTTTTAGTAATTCCAAGTCAATCCATTGTCTGTTTTCACTTTCAGGCTTGCTTATTTTTTTCAATAGGCCTCTCCATTCATACCTATATAGAATTCTTATAAACTTCTTCAATTAGAATACATTATCAAATATTGTTGATGTGATTTTTTAAATAGGCGGTAGAATACAGAAGTGATCAAGCATGTTGAAGATACACAACTAGTGTAATGCAAAACTTTAAACTTCTATAAACTCAACAAATTGAAAGTGATCATGTTTCTGGACATGTACATATAAGCTCTTTTAGGTAATTTGGAAGCACTCCATGTTTTTTAAAAGATCTTTAATCTTGCCCCCTTCAGAAACAAGAGGACAACAGATTACATGCGGAGGATGACCCAGTACTGGTAGAACATATTATTCTAATTGAATTTGAATAAAACCAAGGGGCTATTTAATTCTTTGAATATGTGAGTGGCCTGAAGAGTAAATGATTTTCCATAATTTCTGCTAGTAGCAGGTTTGTTGAACTCCTTATAAAGGCTTCTTTAAGACAGTGGGCTTGACAGTTTACCTGTGGCTTGCTTCACTAAAATTCAGTCAACACAGTCAGACATACAGGTTTGTGAGCCTTCTTTTCCCTGCTGGTCTGTGCTGTCTGTCATATATAAGATTCAGCCCTATGTTATGTCAGCTTTACGTATTTCAGAGGTTTTGTTGCTGTATTTGTTTACTTTCCTAACAAGTTCCCTGTGTTTCTCAAATACTTGAAAGAGATCTTTGTATTTGACATGCACACATATATCATACTGAAGTCATCTGGGAATCTTCTATGTCTGTTATCAAAACGAAGGTGTTAGAGTGTAAAAATATGATAGAAAATGCTGTCTTGCATGGAAAGATTAAAATTATTCTCTTCTGGAAGTCAGAGTTATCAACACTACTGTGACTGTTTGTAGTACAATAAAAATCCTGTTGATGTTCTGCATACTGATGCTGATTATAGCATTTATTTGGCTAAGGCCCTCAGTCCTAGAGCCATATTGCAATTCACATCTGCCCCATTTGGCTCCCAGTAAGCAATTCTGTGGGGGATTACTGTAGGGAGAAATGTTCCAAGAGAGGTTCCCTTCAGTATTTTAAAAAATACATTGAACTACGAAGAGGATTAATTGTAAAAGAATTCCATTCTTTCTTCGGTTGTTACAGAGGGATAACTAGGGAATAGCCAAGGATAAGTAAACTTGAAAAGCCTATGAAAATCTTTGATGAGAAATTACACAGATACAAGGGCTAACATCACATTTTTTAACTTGACTATCACAAACTGTTTGGGAGGCTGTACAGAGCAAGCTGTGTCATTGAAACATAGCAATTCTGAAGCATAGTGCCTCAGTTAATAAATAGAGTTGGTTGGTTAATGACAAACTGAGAAAGTCTCTTAAATGCTATAAGGAGCTTTAGTTTTTAGAAATTTTTTAGTTAAGACACGATTTACCATAGTTTTTACTTTTGGCTGCTGTGGTTGTAAAGAACAGTATTTGCCAGGGTGAGGATATGTCTTTTTGACTTTGTACTTAAGCTGACAATATAATAATAATTTAACAAAAGAATTTTATCATATCAATCAACCATAATTTTAGGGACCATTTATGAATAGAAAGTAAGATTCTGTTAGAAGGATTTCTGGGAGAAATGGCTATTAAGGAGTTTTTAAAAGAGGAGTGAGGAGCCAGTTGGCAGGCAAGGAGACATTGTTCCTTAAAGTGGAACACTCTATTAATTAAAATACAGAGTTAGAGAAAGAGACAAAGATCTGTTACCTCTTTCATTGTTTGTGTTTGGTTTTTTATTTATTTATTACTCCAACTCATTTTTTACTTGTGTTCTTATTCTGTCCTCTCAGCTTTTCCCTAATGAGCTAGTTGCCGTCCAGCAGCATCCTCATGAAATAGGGGTCCTGCAAAAAGGTTCTATGAACCCTGATGAGTACTAGAAAAAAAAAAATCCCAAACTTTTTCTCTAACCATACAATAGAAGATAAGGAAATACTTGCAAACCTCAGGCAGATACTTCCTTTTGGATGTAGATTTCTGGGCCCTGCTAGTCTTAAAACAGCTTTAGAGGTCTGGAGTATCCTCACTTCTGACCTTCTCCCTGTGAGTTTACTGCTTTAATGTACTGCTTTCTGTTTCAAAGGCTGTATTTTTGAGATAAAGAGTGTAAGACAGAGACGTTTTATTATCCCACCTAACACAATTGCTTTGAAATTTAATAAAATAATATTTATATAGTACTTAGTGAGTGGAGAGCACTACAGCATACAAATTCAAAATACTAATCAACTTGATTTGCTAAGAGTTTTACCTGCTGTTCTTAAGCTGGAATGCTTAAAACTAAGCATAATATGACATACCTGATGAGCCTTGAGGGTGCCTTTTTATTGCTCTAGTAAATTAGACTTTTAAAATATGCTACAGTGTTGATTTCCTGTTGCAAAATAATGAGGTTAGTGGTTTCTGTAGCGGGAAACTATTGCTGGTTTATAGAAAGTGACAGCATTAATTTAACCTCATTCATTTTCCTTTTCCCTCATGAAACAAGACGTATTTGATTCCAAGTATTGATTAGTCAAATGAATGAGGAAAATCTTTATATTCAGTGGTATAAGCAGGGGGGAATTTATTCAAGTAATGCACATTAATGTACATGAGTTGTGTGCTTGTGTTGTGTCATAGCCTATTGAAAACCAAATGGTTTTATATGGTTAGTGTTGTCATTAAATCAGGACTGCAGTAAATAGTAGCCTTTTCTAAAAGTTCACAAAAGCACAGCTATCCAAGGGTGTTGGTAATTTCTTAAGTGTTTGCCAGAGGTGTCATAAAACCTATGCCCTGTCTCTTTCTACAGAGCTGTGTGGGTGTAGCTGGGATTGGTACCGAGTGGTCGGGCTGAAGTCGGGGGCACTGCTTGTGGTACCGAATATTAAGCACATGCGCCCATCTCCTCCACATCAGGCTCCACACTATGCAGTGACTATTCATGAGGGTGATATTGATTAGCTGTATACCCAGACTGGCCTGTGCATCCATCATGTTGTAGCTTGAATGCTTGCTGAATAGTTTTGAATAATGTAGCTTGCTAAATTTTTTAGAAGAGATTTGTCTTTGGCCAGTGCTTCAGTCGTTTTGGGTTTAATGCCTCAGCCTCAGCTGAAAAGCTGTGATCCAGTGTATACAAGAAGGATAGCAGCATGTTTCAGAAATGAAATTATTTGTCTTATTGCTGAAAAAAAAATGGATTAAAAGTGGAAATATGAAAGTGTACTTTATAATCCATCTAAATGTTTTTCAACTCTTAAAAAACAAACCTTCAGAGACGGATTCATTTTGATCAAACCTGAGATCAGATCGTATCTGTTAGAAACATTTTAAGTGTGTTGTGGACTCTGGTAATACATGTTTTGCTAGTTGCTCAAGGTTTATGAATGAAAAAGAGTACATGTGACTTGACAAAGTAATTTTTGATATGGTGGCAGTGGCTCTTATATGCTCGCTCTATATTTTCTTCTATTAGTGGATGTTGAGAAAGCAGGGCCTGTTCTGGTGTAACCAAAAGGAATGAGCATATGAAGCTCTGATGTAGTAATATCACTCTTATGCTGTAACACTTGCTCATGTATACCTGATAAAAAATAGAAAAATAGTTATTAAATAGATGTTCTTTATGTTTAAAATACAATGCTATGGTATATTGTCTACTTGGCACTGTCAGTAATGAACGGGAAGAGGCACATCTTAGTGAAGTTCTTGGAAACTGTGGGCTCTAACTTTGTAACATGTTGGTATTAGGTAGTTTTGCTTTAGTGCTCATTAGTGACATCCCAAACATAGTGTCTAGGGCTAGAATACTCTATCATAACACAAATGTGTATGCATATTAAAAAAAATAAATTGACAGATTACTGTATGGGTTTTGCAGACTCTGAGGGCAAAGTAGAAATAGTGTTTTGGTTTTTGACCAGGAAACACAAACACACTTATTTAAATGTAAAATTACAGTAATTCATCATATCAGAATATGGTCTTTTAGTAACATAACTACATCAGGTATTAGCAGCCTCACAAACAAAAACACAGGACACTTGTTTTTTAGAAAGGAAAAACAAGGAATTTATATTGCATTTCTTTTAAATCCAGCTAGCCTGCAGATCAATTGCCGTCAGCATCCAGCCAAACTAGTATCACTGGGTCATTACACCAACAATTTAATTAGGTAGTTGCTGAGTTATTTTGAATATGATGAACAAGCTGTGTGAAAATTCTGTGGTGAGGTTGGAGCTCCTCCTGTGTGTATTAATTGAATGTACTAATTATTTTTATAAGTTTTTAGTGGAGGGTAGGAGTACAGAGCTTTGGTCTTTTGGTGGGTTTTTTTGACCAGAGTGGGAAAAATACAAATGTTATTACAGAAAAAGTACATAAAAATGTAGTGGTGGTAGTGGGTCATTAACACTGATAGTTAAAAACTATCTGTAAACCAGAAATAAATTTACTTGATTTTCAGATGTGAAACGTATTTGAAATGTAATAAGGGAATAGAAGAATGTTTAAGTTGCACTACTTGTTTTGGCAGTGAATCACTGAACATCAGCTCCTCGGCTAGGGGGGATCAGCTGGGATTCATTGACACCAAAGGCTGTTGCCCTGCCCGAAGCAGGCAGGGGGGTTGCAGGGAGGCTTTGGCTCCAGGGCCAGTCCTCAGCCAGCCAAAGGGTGGCTCCTGTCAGAAGCCTGGAGTTGGCATTAGTTTCTGTGGTGGGCAGTGAGCCTTGGCATTAGCACAGCTGTTGTCTGGATAGATGGTATCCAGTTTTGTAAGACAGTGGCGACAGCACAGGAACTCAGAAGGGCCAAATACCATTGACTAGCTGTATTTCCTGAGATTTCTAGCAAAGCAGATGTCCTGTTCGCAAGCAGAAGTTGTCTCCAAGAGTTTAATAAAGTGCCCATGTAATCCATTTGTGTTTGTCAGTGCAAGGAAAGCAGATTTTTCAGAGGTTTTAACTTGCCTTTAAACAGAGAATAGGAAAAAAAGATCCTAACTGTGTATTTTTGTCAGACAGTTGCTTTGAACTAGATACTAGATATTTAGGTAATCTGAATGTATTGCTTTACTCACTAATGTACTGTTGGCAGCAAATTATGTTTCTGTGTTTAAAAACAATGACATATTTTGATTTTTATTTGGAGTTGGACACCCAACTCCTTGAGCTGTTTTGAAAGCTTTGCCATTGCCAAATGCCACCTTTTAGAGTTGTATCAGATCAGGTTAAACTATAACTGCATTTTAGTTTTCTGCTTTTACAGTTCATTTTTGAAATGTGTGAAAACATTTTGGTTTATGTATACGCGTTTTGAACAGAATAAAGTTTTTGATGGTAAAATAACACAGAGCTCTGTGTCTCTGCCAAAAAGGATGTTCATAGATTATTTAGCTCACTAGCATCTTGCATTGTCACTACAAATTTTGGACAATAAGATAATAAAAAGGTAAGTACTACTAATAACGAACAAAACAAAAACTGATGTGTGATTTCACTACGTTAATTACACCACTACATAGATATCCTAATACCAATTAAAAGGGAAAGTTCATATAAGTTTTTAATTTTATAAGAGAAAAAACTTGCTGAATAAATGCCTGCAATTCCTCCATCAAACTTCGTGTTGTGAAGGTGAGCAGCACGAGCCAGAACTGTGGCCAGCCTGATTTCACATGTACATCTTACTTCCCGGACGGCTTTGAAGTTTGGAGCAGAGAGTCACATGCAACTAGTTTCTACATAGCTAGAAGAAGTTAGAAATAGAGGGATTTTTGTCTTTTGGGAATGACGTATTCTGCTAACCTACACGTTTCCCCCTGAAGCATTGTGCAATAGATATTGCACAGTAATGGAGTAACTTAAGGTCTCCAGAGAATGAAATAAAACTTGTCATCTTCTAAACTATTCTAAACGTGATCTACAGCTTCTGAAAGAGCACTGGGCATGGAGGAAAGGGGTTTTTGCAGGCCTTGCAGTGAAAGAATGGGTAGCATTATCAAATAAAAAGAGCATATATTTTTTAGTCAAAAATAACCACTGCACACTTGTGGCTAGGCATGTGTTAGGATTCTGGTAGTGAGAGTTACTGAAAGCAAAGAGAAGAAGAAATAGTGACTAGAGAAGTTAGTATTAAATTGGAATGAAACTAAATAGAAATAATTGGCTGTATAAAGTTAGTCTGCCAGCATCTTGGAGCATCCTGGTCCCTATTTTGGAAAAGAAGTACTGAATTTTGAGAGTCCTGTTTCTGTTCTGCTGTTTATGTAAGTGGATGGTGCAGTTTGCGATTTTAATTGAGGGGAAAAAACTCCAAACCCCACAACCTGGAACTGCTACCAAATTAACTTTATCCTAAACCTCTTGTAGTGTATTTTACTTTAAAAGTTAAGTTGTGAACAAGCCTAGTTCATGAGCTGCAGGAGGAGTGTAACACTAACTTCTACCCGTGATTGCCTCAGAACATGTGTAAAACATGTCTGGGATATAGATAATTGGCCTTTGCTGTGTGTTCTCAGTGGATCAAGGAAAATACTCGGTTTCCTTAGCAAATTAGAATGTTTAGCTTTTTTTTTTTTTTTTTTTTTTTTGGTGTGGAGAGATGATATATTCAAATGGTGGGCATATGATAGCTTCCTATCTGGCTGTTACAAATTTTATTAATGATACGTACTTGTAAATCCTACTCAGCTGAATAGAGCAGCATCACAGAGCATCACATCACAATTTAGATGCTAAGAGATTTTTTTCTTCATAAATAGACAAGAAGGGCAAAAGAGCACAGTCCTGAACTCCAGGGTTATGAAAGAATACTTTGAGTGAGGTGCATTTGTATGGTTATCATGGAGCAATTAGAATCAGAGTCTGTATCTCAATTTCCTGCTCTTTCATAATTATAGTGTGACATTTAGTTACAAATACTTATTCATATTGGTATGCTCAACCATCATTTACTGAAAGAACCAGGACAGTAATTAAATTAGGCATACTGCCTTTCTTCATTCCTTTGATTTTATACATATATTGAGATGAAACATTTTCTTTAATAATATCTGCAGGCAGAAAATAAATGCAATAATAAACATTATGACAAATCAAAGCATACTGTCCTATTTAAAGCAATTCTGCATTTTTAGATGGCAAAGTTTAAGTAGGATGCCAAATACTGCTTTTTTTCTCAGGCTTTGTGAATTTACAAAGATCTGGACTGGATGTCTTGCCAAAATGGAGATGTGATGAGAACTTGAGAGGAGCATGCTCTTTCTTCTCAGTTTCCTTTTGAGAGGTTAAGGGACTAAGAGGAACAATTATGATCTCACAATTATTCTGCAGAACAGCCACTATTCAGTTTATATGAAAGCAACTTCACCTTCCATACAACTTCTGCAATGATCCTACTTCAAGGTCAGACTGAAACTGTATGTGTCTAGAAAGTGTGAGTTAGTGGTAGCTTTTGACATTATGAAATATTTATCTCTGGGATCACTGTAGCTTCACTCTTAAAGAAAGGAATGATAGTCTGATAGTTAAAACTTCAGTTTAGGTCTCCTGGGTGGAGTTGGATTCTTTGATGCAGATTTCCAGTGTTACCGTGGGCTAGTCACTTAATTTACTTGTAGTACTTAGAAAGTGGTACTCTAGTAGTCATGGGGATTTGGCATTAAAGTTTGAGAGATACTCATAATACCATTGGGATGGAGCTGCATTAATAACGAGAGTCGTTACAGTCTTTAGAGGCCAATTATGTTCTGTTTTGTGCCTCTTCATATGTCATTCCAGGAAGTGGAGCAGACGCTGCCATTGCTGTTCCTTGTGTGTCCGCTCCTGTTACTGCTCCTGTTAGTTTTTATTTCCTTCTGCTGAAAAAATGCCCACGCAAAACCCAAGTTTCTTTATACAACAGGAGGAAAAAATGTGTCAAAAACTCATTGTACTAATCAACTAAAGCTTGGGCTCAAATATAAATTACCTTTTAAATCTTTCAAAAGTATACCTACTCTCCATCATTACTCACAGATCAAGTCCTGTCTGCTGTAGTGTTTGAAAATATTAGGTGACTTTGTTGTTTTGTGTCTTTCCCTGAGTCTCTTGTGATGAGAGATCCTATTGTCCCTTCTTTTGTCTCTGTGAGGGTTCTGTCAAATACTTTTATTATTTGGATTTTGTCGATTTTTCTTTTCTTGTTTTTACCTCCAACTGTTCTGTTGAGGGATAGATACACATATGCATGGGTCTGCAAATGGCAAGTCATGCACCAATTGTTATTACACTGAATCTATGGATATCCCTGTCATTTTCCTTTTTCTTTTTTCTCCCCACAGAACTAAGCATTTTTCAGTTTGATATTTAAAGAGTTGCTGAACCATGCATTAGTCTGTGAAAAGTTGATTGCCAGTAAAGGTTTCTCAACTTCAAGAGCATATTCTGATGAATGGGTAATTTGAGAGCTCCTTGAATCTTGCTCTATGAAAAGTTTCACTACAAACAGTGGTGAAACTGAAATTCTTTCACATCTGCACAAATAAAGAAAAATCAGCATATTTCTGAAGGCAGTGAATTGCGAACTGGGGAAAGAGGTCACAGCAAGTTGTGTTCAGTAGTACGGTGTTAAGGTCACTTATGCTGCTGATAAAATAGGCAGCTGCTAAAGCAGAGAATTCTCGTAAGAGGTAAGAGGGACTGGGATGTGGGCAGGGGTGCTGGGCAGTCAGAGGGATTATGCTGGTACTTGAGGCATCCACAAATATGCATGTAAATCCAGAGAACGGGATGGGGGGTGCTTTCAATAGTGACCCTCTGTGTTCACCAGCCCATGAGGAGGAGGGGACCTGTCTGTGCTTGCATCCTGAGCCAGTTCTGTGTTGCAGGCAGCACCTTGTCTGTGGCAGTCTGTGTGTCCAGCCACGCCAGTGTCCTGGGCATGTTTGTGTGTCTCTGCCGTAGGAGCTCATTTTCACTACAGGTGGAAGCTACAAATGGGAAAGTGGCAGTAGCATCATTCAGGCTGGAGGGCAGGAGGCATCTCCCCAGTCCCAGAGCTGCTGGAGGCCATGGCCCCATACAGCATCTCTCAGCCCTTAGTATGTGCTTAAAGTAACCTGTGTGTACCTAGGACTGGTACGTACATAAATGTAAAACATTTATGTCCAAAGGCATGTCTTTGAGCTGTTGCAGTGTTTAAAATGCTTTAGTTCCTCACACTCAG
Source organism: Platyrinchus mystaceus (assembly GCA_035041135.1). NCBI lineage: Eukaryota > Metazoa > Chordata > Aves > Passeriformes > Tyrannidae > Platyrinchus > Platyrinchus mystaceus. Next base: position 19,341,626 of record JAWWLV010000144.1, read on the forward strand.
CTTTTGAGTGCTAGTGACACTTGTAACAGAGTAACTGCTGAATGGTGGGAAATAAAACAGAAAATTGATGGTAAATAAGTGTAGTGCTTTTTTGTTGGATAATGTGCTCATTTTTTCTTCCCTTTCGAAATATTTCCCTGCAAATTTTTCCCTTTTGAAATTTTGCCCTGCAAACATAATTCACGTATGTTTTAGGAAAAAGGATTAAAGCAGTGTCTTTGGAAAGGTTAAGAAAACCAGAGGGGCCCTAGGGCCCAAGAAATTGTTATGGAAAAAAAAAATGTTGGTAGTAAACCTCTCTTTGTTATACTAGATTGTGAATTTGCTGACTGTCAAAAGCACAGGCACCATGATTAACCTGTTGAAGATCTTCCTGACTTGACCAATTTTTTTATAAAGAAGAACTTCTGTGAGAAAAAGCAATTTACTGTAAAAATACACTTATATGAAGGTTGAAAAGCAGGTAGTAGATAAAATGAAAGTATAGCTGTGCTGTAATATTATTTTTGTGCTTTTTGCCAAAGCTGTTAATTTCACAGAAAATAGTTTTGACAAGTCTCTGTATTTCTAATACCTTTTCTCCATGAATAAAACACGAAATAACTCTAAGGTTCAATTTCATTGTTTTCTTCCCTACTTAATCTTTAATTTGTTTGACTTGTTTGGAGATTTTTGCAGAATTGGGGTTCAGGAAAAAGTATTCTTGATACTTCTTAATATAACATTACTGACATGATGTAGTTGTAAATTATGGGGTTTAAGCTAGAATGACATAAATACATTACTCAACCATCTTATTGTCAGTGTGTGTTGGATTAAATGCAAATAGCTCCTGGTTCTGAGGATTTTCAATCAAAGCCCTTCAGCTTGCAAATGCACCAAGCTTGTATACACAGATGGGCTCTGCAGAGCTGTGTGGAGTTACTCACATGGAGGAGCTGGTGACTGTATCACTGTGCATCTGGAAGGGGCACTTTTGGCTGTGGAAGGAGTTTGACCAGGCAAAAGGCATTACCTTGTATTGAATTTTTGTGGAAACTCATGCCATGATCCTTTGACACTGAGTTATCACAGGTAGTAAAGAGTAAGGGTAAATAGAAAGGGGAAAAGAAGTGAATAGAGGTAAGAAGGAAAAATGATGTGAAAAAATTCTCACCTTTAGCTCTTGGGAAAAATAACATGCTTTGGAATGAAGTTGCTCTAAGTTTGGGTTAGAATGATATATGGCAAGCAGCTTAAAATAATGTTTCAAATTCTCCCAGCTTTCAAAAGTATTATTCTGTCCCTCTATTCTGAAAAGAAATCAACAGATTGAAAGAAATCCAGGTGGTGTGCATCTTTCAGGCTGCAGGGGTCATAAGCAGGGGCCCTCTGTAATACAAGTGTGCCTGCTGTGTGTGCTGCTCCCCTTGCTACCCGCAGCAAACACAGAGTAAGAAGAGATGGAGAGGCCTGTTTTGTGGTACATCTGGTATCACAATAGCCTGGACTCTTATCTAACCTGCAAGAAAAGCTCTTGAGGTTTTCCCTTGGAATACAGGAACAATGAGCCGCTGAATCAGCTCAGTGGCAGGTGCCAGCAGGGTAGCAAAGGGTACTCAGCAAGGCCAGAGGAGATGAGAGAAAAGACTGCACTTTCTTTCAGTGGGAGAATTTATGTTTCCAATATTTTTTTCATTGTAAGTAAAGGAAGACACTTCAGTTGTGTCAATTTTTTCTTAGCCAGAAGTGAGGTAGTCTTGCTTCCCCCTCCACAGTCACATTTTGCACATCTTTTCCTCTCTTCTTACCTGCCAAGCTTTCTGTACTTTCCTGAAATATGCGGGAGCTTATGTTACCTTAGGTGACACTTGGATTTATTATGATTGCAACTTTATAAAATAAGATACTACTTTTGCAAATTCAGCTCATTTTAAAGGTATCGTGCAAAAAAACCTCACCTTACTTGTTCATCTTTAGCTCTTAACCTCATTCTGTTTGCTTTCTATTAAAGAGTTGTCTCTTGGTGGGCTTCTTTCTACTCTACATTCTTGTTCAAATCTCATATTGAGGTATGAGATGCAGACAGCCTTTATATTTTCAACCTTTAGTTGGTTCTTGATTTCAGGTAACAGCTTTGTCAGGTAACAGTATATATTTTTGAAACTGTAGGTCAAAGATGATAATCCTTGCTTGCTTTCAAGATTGAAAGTACAGACAACTGAGATAAGTCTGATAGATTTTTACAGCTATAATAATGGTGAATTCTATCTCTCAATAGACTCTTTTGTTTCTTACGTTGTAGAATAGAGTCACCATGATTACTTACTAGTGCTAGTTGTATTTATGAATTATAGTTTAGGCATTCTGGAGTCAGTAGAAGTCCTTGGAGATCAGTCTACTTTCTAATAATGTGGAATGAATTGTCCCTATATTCATCGCTGCAAAAATGTATTTGAAATTTTGATATTTCATAAGGGTCTAGGTCACTGAATTTACTGTTCTGTTCACATTCCTGTCTATATGAAGGATGATTCAGCATTTACCACTTTTCCCTTTGATCTGTCTTTTTAAAGTTCATTATAGATTCAGATTTATTCTCTGTTTTTACTCATTTGTATATATGCATATTCGCTAGTTTGTGGGAAATACATTACTAGTGCATCAAAGAGTACTAGAAAAAACATGTTTTTCCTTTGGGAAAAAGGAATTTTTCGATGCTTCAATAATTTGCTGTGAGAATGTCTCAGTAGGGAATTAAGCATGTATCTAGCCTAAGGCATGTAACTATCTCCATGGAAGTCAGTGGGGTCGTTTGCTTCAGATTTAAGCTCATTCATAAGTGACCTTGGTCTTTGGAGCTTGAACTCAATTCATCTAGTGCCTCCTGTGAGACTGACTTTTTAATAGCTATTCAGTTGCTGTCATTTGCTTAAGTACAATTATGTTGTGGCTAAAAGTATATGTGAGCACAGTATTGCTAACAGGTTTGGTAAAAGACTAAACTGTGTAATCCAGCTGAGAAAATTTATAGTTAAATGTGGGTAATGATTATTTTTCCTAAAATAACTTGGGGATGCCATCTATCTGTTTAATTTCATGTGTTTTCTACACATGGATATGAAAGAAAAAGATATGAAGACACCACAAAATTTTTGTTTTGTTTTGCGAGGAAAATTAGAGTTGGTAGCAAAGCACAGTATGCTTATTTAAATTAAAATGTTAATATCTTTTCAATTAAAAAATCCTTCAGAAAGTACTCTTCTCTAGTGAAGCTTAGTCCATACAAACTCTGCTATTTTCCCAAAACAATGAGGACATAGTTCCTGGCTAATTCTTAATCATCCAAGCAGAGTAGAAATAGGTAGTAAGAAGACTTTACTCCTAAAGAAAATTTTTATTAAACAGATTTTTTTTTTTATAGCACTCAGTACACTCAGTAGTCTGAGTAGACCTGGAAAACAATTGGGAGGGGGGGGAAGGACCCACAGCACAGCAAAAATAACTTATTCAATTTTCATTTGGGTGAGGTTCATTTAAAATCTCAGCATGCCTTTTAACCCACCAAGACTCCTGTTTAAGAAGTGAGGTGAGATTGGTTCTTTAATATAAACCAGAAAGAGATTAGAAGCTGATTAAGTCCCTCACTACCTCTCATCTTAAATAAATTAATTTTATTTCTCTTGCATAAATATAGTGCCTTGATATTTTGCATCCCCCAGAAGAAATTATTGGGGGGGGGGGGGGGTGGCTATCTTACTTATTGTTGTAGTAATTTCAACTAAGTCTATCTAGAAAGTTGTATGGTCTGGGTCTCTCCTGAACAGAACCCTTGTCCTTCCTGGCAGCTTTGATCACATGTTTAGGTTCCTAAATAACTAAAATAATCTGAATAGGGGATTCTTAACAAGAATATTTGATTTTTCTTACCTAACCATATTTGATTTTTCTTACCTAACCAAAGACCAAGATCTTACAGTTTCATTTCTGAATTTTGTATCTTAAGCATGTATTTTCCAATAGACTTTCCCAGTAGGTGACCAAAACGATACTGCTACTTTCTTCTCTTCCACACAAGAGTTTTTGAGCACAGGACTTTATAGGCTTTTCCATCTGTGACATGACCTAATACGAACATCTAGAATACCTCCACTGGGAAAAAATAGTCAAAACTCAGTGAAAGACTTTTATATGAGGTTATTTTATAAGAGCTTGTGTGCTGTGGAATCAAATCACAATTTCTGGAAAAGCAGTTCTGTCTCAATAAGCAGAAGCTGGATGTGGATCTACTGTGTTTTAATGGCATCTTAGCTCCTACCTGATTGTGTAGTCTGTTCCATTAAGTGATAGACCTTTACTCCTTACCCTTCTGTTTAGGTACCAAGTAATGAAGTCATTTACAGGGGTGTTATGCACTGATTGAAGTGGTTTTATGGAGTTAAGGAGGACTGATGGTTCTAGTATCAGATCTTCTGATTTGATAAAAATCAAAATATTGTCCATATTTTCTTTTTCCTGATGCAGTGTCTACATACACTAAAGAGGATATGTATGGATTCAAAAATAAACAGGGTTAGGTATAGACTACTTAAAGGAGGAATAGATCTTTGAAGCCATTGTTCCTTAGGTTGTTAGTGTTGTGGTGAGCTGTAGTTTTTTATGTGCTGATGCAGCTTTCCATACTTAGTGGAACTTGGCCTTCTACTCATTCGTGATCTCAGTAGTTTTGGTGTGGGTGTGAGTGGTTTTTTTTCCCCATCTTTCTATTCACATGCATTAGTCTGTGTAGTATAGCTGTCCAGATTGCAAGAATAAGCTAATAACTTTTCACGCCTTTTAGTGTACCTTTAAAAATACTTTAAAAAATACTAGACAGTCTGCTGTCTGAGCAGAGGATAGGATTTAGAAACATTTATCTGTTTTGTTTGTCTTTTTTTCCCCAGTCTTTTACCTTAGGATTTAATGTAGTAGCTTAAAAAGTTCTATTTGTACTTTCCATAGCAAATACTATAAGGAGTATTACACTGTATTTATTGTATAGCTTTGGACTGTTTTGTGTAATTTTTTGCTAAACCCTTTTCCTTTTCTGGTACTCACTCTGAAAAATTACCATGTAAGTATGTTCATGTGAAATAACATGACAGAAATGAGACTTCTTGCACACTGCAAATACTGAAAGCTTCTTGTTTATTTTCTTGGTTCTTGAGGTGGCAGCCAAGCAATGCTGCTGAGTCACTATTGGTTATTACTTGTGCAGTTTGTCATTGCAAATGGAAAGCAGAAGTCACATATTCTGGAGGTGACACAGCAGATGTTATAAAAAGGGAGTTCTCATGTATGGTGTCAGAGTTACGTAGAGTTCCCAGGGAGGAGTAACCTTGAATTTCAGTCATACGCAAGGTGCAGTTTTTGGGGTAACGTCTGTTATTATGGAGCAAATGAGGTTTTGTGGTTGTGATCTAGGGATCTCTTCATGCTCTGTAGTACTTACTGAGTACTTAAGGAGTAGTTGGGAAGGGAAAATAATATTTGATACGTTATTTATGTTAGATGATTGTTTTTCCATTATTTTTGGTAAAAGAAAATCTCTCATTGCTAAGGTAGTGATAAACTTTTAGATGCATATTGGGTTTGAGAACAGCAACAAAATGTTTTTTTTACTCCCTATAATTTTATAAACAAATGTACTTTAAAGAAATATTTGTGTTAGTGACTCTATTTCAGTTTCCAAATGAATGCAGAACTTTGCTTTGCATTTGAAAGTATCCCTAGCAAACTAGTTGGTAAAGATCTAATTTTGCTCCAGTTACAAAATGCAAAGCGGTTTAATTTTGTTATTGTGTCAGACTGTTCTCCTTAGTGCTTTATGATGTTTGAGTTGGTTCAGCTCTAATGAAACTGAGTATGATCAAGTATAACCTGAATTTTACAGACTCATCTTCTAGTGTAGGCTAGCTAGTTTGCTTAGAGAAGTAGTATGTTTTAAACACTAAAACAAATGGATGCAAAATGTACTTGCAAGGATTATTTTAATCAAGGACTGTAGTTTTAAATAGGTGACTGTTGAGTCAGATGGAAGAATTTAGTTCAGTGACTTTAGAGGAAGTGCCATTTGAGTAATGTTCTTCTCATCTGCACCCAGTAGGGAACTGTCTGGTATCGTGAGATCTCACACTCAAGGGTATCGTGCAGATTTGTGCATTCTCTGTAGTACCTCTGATCTAGAAATCAGTAATTATTCTGCCACAAAAATATTGGCATTCTGGTTGTTTGATTTCTGGGTTTTGGGAAGAAAAAAATGGAAAGAGTCAGTGAGAAGGGGAGAAACATTTTTCTTGTTAGTTTTGATTATTTTTTATTTTTTTTAATAAGCCGAGTACACATAAAGGCTGTATAAGCATTAACAGATAAGAATTAATATATTTTTAAAATAGTTTTACTTGATAAATATCCTAAATTAAACCATCACTAACTTTACACTTATATTAGTATTTTGTATTCTGAACAGCTTCTTTTTTGGTAAGTTTTTTGGCCTTCCCAGAAACTGCAATGGAATTACAGATGTACCCTGGGCAAGCAGAAATAAATCATACAGTTTACAGGAAAAGCGTGTAGTCTCAATTCAGGAAATTTGAGATCTACTTTTGTGTTGTCTGTATAATCCTTTGCAAGATACTCTTTACTCATCAGTATTTATCTCTCACATAAGGATTCTTTTGGGTTGCAGTCTTTTCTTCATGGGTGTTTATATATACTGTGATTCCAAGTGCTATAATGTATCCTGCAGTTTAATAACTTACAGTAAGTGTTCTGCAAATAGGATTCTGATGTCAACTGGATTGTTTGAGAAATTATTTGTTACACCTTCTTTTGCTGTAATTTTGCAAGTGATGTTTACTCTTAACAAAGGAGAAAGTAAATAGCTTTCAAATTGACAGTGATGAAACAAAATGCTCCACAGGGAGCTTAGTGTCTTGATTGACAGTGAATAGAAGCAAACAGGAGATTCTGATCTGGAGCATGAGGAACAAGAACCATCAAGTACTGCTGCCTCAGGCTATGGTAATGAGTCTGTACTGAGGGAGGGGCTGGTCCAAGGGCTCCAGCACTCTGTGCTGTCATTCTGCCTTTGGCAGGTCTGTGGCTGTGCTCTCATCATATGTATCGCACCAACATGTAAAGCGTATTTACTTTGCAAGTATTTATTCTGTATGTACGACCATATTTTAACTGAACCTCTTCATCCTGAAGAATCTCAAAACATTTTATGGCGGCATCACAGGAATATTAATGGAATTGCCAGCAGAATCCCAGAATATGCTGAGTAGGAAGGGACCCACAAGCGTCATAAAGTCCAATCCCCAACCCTGCACAGGACACCCCAAGAATCCCACCATGTGCCTGAGAGCATTGTCCAAATGCTTCGTGAACTCTGTCAGGCTTGGTGCTGTGACCACTTCCCTGGAGAGCCTGTTCCAGTGCCCAGCCACCCTCTTGGTGAAGAAGCTTTTTCTTATATCCAACCTAAACCTCCCCTGACACAATTTCAGGCCATTCCCTTGGGTCCTGTCACTGGTAACTCGAGAGAAGAGATCAGTGCCTGCCCCTCCTCTTCCCTGTCTCAAGGAAGTTGTAACTGCAATGAGGTCTCCCCTCAGTCTCCTTTTCTCAAATCCTGAACAGACCAGGTGCCCTCAGCCACTCCTCATATGGCTTCCCTTCAAGGCCCTTCACGTCTTGGTTACTTAAAACCCTATTTGGAAAGCAAACTACAATGCAGGAAAAAATCCTGCAAACCACCCAAGCCATTTTTGTAATCTACACTTACCCATATGCTCTATACCCAATCACAGACTGGATTGTTTTGTGACTTTCTGGATCCTGTGCTTGTAATACCTTCTCTGTACGGTTTTCTGGTATCCACTAGTAATGAGAGTTTAGATGCTTCTGCTATAGACCTTACTAATTATGATATTGCTAACATCTGTTTATTTGCAGAAGTGAAAAAATGCTTTCTTTCAAAGCTAGAGGAAAATACAGAAATTTTGAAAGAACACATAATTGACCATCCCTACTAGTGTGAAAATATTTTGACATCTTTCATTCAGCCAATGAATACAGATTTTATGAGCCAGTATGAATCACTTTAGTTCTGGGAAAAAAATCACTAGTGTTTGGCTTCTGTAAATTAACTAAGCATCCATCTTCCTGCGCCATAACTATAAGAAGGCACAAGTACCGTCTTGTACAGTACTGGGACATGGAACTAGTGCCCTTGCTGGAGAAACAGAACCAATCCCCAAGACACAGGTGTTTCCTGTTCTTTCAGTGGTTTCTCATCTTAATACTGATCAGGCCTAATGCTGAGATCACAGCCTGGAATACCATGACTGAAAAATGATCAGTTACATGCAGTCATACCAATTTACAAGCAAATTGCTTGATACCTTTTTTGATAAATTTCAGATATTGTTATTCAACAGAAATCAGTGACAGAATGGTATGGTTTTATACATAATTCAGCATCATGGACAGTTCATTTTAATACATTAATCACTTTAAGGAGTTCGTAGTTTCCTCAGTACATCATGGACTGTAGGCAGGAAAACTGAAGTTCAGAGTTTACAAGTAAATGTTTTCTGAGCCTCAGGTTGAAGAATTAACTGTGTTTGTTTAAAATATAAACCAATTATTCCTGAATTATACTGATCACCATAGTAACCTACATTAATTTTATTTTGTATGAAGTAATTTAAACTCACTTAGCTGGAAGAAATAAGTGGTGTCAATTATTGATATATGAATGTAGCCTAATTATATTAATGTGAAACATTTTTGTAGGATGAATATTTCTTCATGCATTGTAGTTTCATGTCATTGTCATAATTAGTGTCAGTCATTTATGCAGACTGGAATTCTGAGAGGGTTTTTTCTTTTCTTTTTTTTCCTTCCGTGTCACTCTTAGCACCGTGTGTTATATTCAGCATTTTTTAATTATTTCGGTTGGTTGTTTTTAGTCTGTTATGTGTAATTGCTGTCTTCCTTCTACTGGAGACACAGTTTGTTTTTTTCTTCATGAATCAGGCCACATAAGGTTCTGCCTTGGTTGTCCATGTGACTTAGTTGTCCAGTTTCCCATATTTGAAAACTTTGAAGTGCATGGAAATATACCTTCCCCTATATGTTTTACTACTGCTAGCTGCTTAGAATCATGTTTCTACTCTAGGATTTAGTTAATATTGAGAACTGTCCTGTTGATAAGCCTGTACCCCCTGCCTTGATGTCTGAATTGTTAGCAAATCAGTTCCTGAGCCTCTGCAGTTTAGAACTTGGCATTTTAAGACAAATGAAGATCAGTGGCAATCTACCTTAAAATGTGTTTCAGGAGACGATTTAAAAGCTGCCCACACGTTTCTCTGCATGGGCATGGATAGTTGTGATCTTGAAAGCTATCCCAAGTAAGATGTTGCTGCTGTTCACTCAGTCTTTGATTTGCTTGTCTAAACATCCAGGCAGAAGCTTAGTCCTTAGTACTTAAGACCTGTTTTGACTGCAGTCCTTGGTTAGCATTAACAGCAGGCATTTTGAGTGTCTAGGTTGTATCACTTTCTCCTGCAACATTTCACTGTCCTCAGAGCATGAATGAAAAATTTCAAACCACTTCTTCTACACCTCGTCCCTCTCTCTCCCCTTTTCTCTTGTCACTGCCCAGGCTGAAATTCATGTTACTTAATTTTAGAAATCTACTTCTGAACCATCAAGGACTCTTTCTGTTCTTGGTGGCCGGTGAGCACCACCACTTGTGAGAAGTACGTCAGATGTGACAGTTTCTCTGCATGGGCTGTAAAGTTGTCTAAACAACTAACCCAGGTATAGATGCCTGCTGACATGAATCCTACTGTTATTTTTGTGGGTTCTGTCTTGGTTTCTTAAAACTTATGCAAGGACTTAATCTGTTTTGTTTGCAAATAAAACTGGATTGTATTTGAGAAGTGCTAGATACCTGCCAGGTTCTGTGGTAAAGCTGTAGTCACATATATCAAGATACGTATCTAGAGAATATCAGTTCTCTTATTTGTTTTATTTATTCTCCTTGTAGACCATTATTGATGTGATCATGCAGAGTCACTTGAAGTTGCTGGAAGGGTTTCTTTGGTCCTGATTTTTAATGGCTTTTGCATATACACTTGATTAATCAAACTGTTGCCTATTTGTTTAATTAATTAAACCCAGTGATGTTTAAAGGCTTGAAAAGCAATGAAGTAAACAGTCTATAATTGACTGAAATGGGAATTCCATTTGAAGACTGCTAGAGAATCAAGTTTGCTATGTAATCTTAAAATGCAGAACACTTTTGTTGTTTAGCTATGCAGCTCCTGTTCATTATGCTGAAATTGAGCTGAATATTGTTTTCTTTTGCTGCCATTAATTTTAGTTTTTAAATTCAAAGCAAATTAAGTTGCTAACTTCAACAGCTATAGAGATAGCTTCCTAAATATGAGGTAAACTCAATCTCCAGCTATGCCTAACAAGCCTCAATTTTACTGGGTTGTTTTCAAATACCTGCAGTGAAAGCCAATGTATTTGGAAAAGAATTTGTCATGATTGCTCCAACTAGGATAAACTGCCCATTGCCAACAGTAAGCAAATAACCCTAAAGCTTACTGTCGAAATTTTACATGCCAGCTTTCTCTCTTTCACTGCTAATCACTTCACCAGCTGCATTCAGATCACCTAGTAGAGTTGGATAATGCAGAAGTTAGAGATGGAAAGAGCTAAATAATTCGTTTGGCACTTTTGGTTTTGTTTGTTTTTCTCTCTTTTGTCCTGCAAATACAAGATGTTGCCTACTGTGTGTTTCCTGTGAGCTTTCCATTACCTCAGTTATGAGACTGCAGTGAGTTGCCTTGAGAGTTTGCCATGTGTCAGATTTTTTCCTATTTTGATTTGTATCTTGTGTTCATAGATCTGAGTGATGTCTGAAGGTATGCAGAGGAAAAATAGAGGGTAAGGTGGGTGAACAGATGTACCTAGAGTTCCACTGTTACGTTTTCTACCTCCGACCTGATTCTTAATCAGAATCCTATTTCTTACCATTTTCTGTAACAGACACTTATCTTAAACTTAAGGGATGCTGTTCTTACATGTAAATTTCTCTTTTTCTTTTTTTTTTTTTAATTTTAAATTCTGATGTGGGTAACAAATAAGAAACACCTTTTTTTGTCTCTTTGATACACATTGTGTTTGTTTTCATTCATGACTTCTGTGAAGCAATATGATTTCTTCCTTGTGGTAAGGAAAATGTCCAGGTAAATACAGTCTTGTTCAATAAGTTAGCTTTTGTTGCGTATTTTTATTCTAATCTGCTCACTTTCTGTCAGAGCTAAATATCTAGACTTCTACATTTTGTTTGATCTTTTACTTCATTAGTAGAGGAAAGAGTGTAAAAAGAAGGAAGCCAACTATTTTTCTCTTCTTGGTCTTAACAGGGTTTTCAATCAACAGAACTGTGAGCTGCTTTTGATTTTTATTAGCAATGATTCGTTAGCCTAAAAAGAAACCCAGAGGCTATGTTAAGCATTCTGGTGTTGCCACGAGGGAAAAGAAAAAGGTTATACTAATAAATGGAGCATATTAGTAGAATCATTTTGAGACTAAATGCAGGGCCTCGTGAGACTCTCTCATACACAGTCATGTTGAGATGATGCTTTCAGTAAATACATACACCAGCCCCCAAAATAATACAAATATTCTTATATCTTTTGGTTTTTTTAATAGAACTTTCAAGGAAGGCAAATGGTTGGCTTTGGTCAATTGAATTTACACTTGAACTTTCAGATCCGCACTTCATCTTTGTCTGTGTTCGACCATCCATGGATGTGCCTAAATATAAACTCTATTAGTACCAATTTCAGTAGATTGGTTTTGGTAATAGATCGGTATCTTAAAAGATATTTTGTTCTTCTCAGCCTTGGTGTCATTATATGAAATGTATTTCCCAGAGTGTTCCATTCTTACGTGGAAAATAAATAACAACAGAACTCAGTTCTCATTTTCTCCATCTGAGGGTTGAGATTATGCCACAAATGAGATCCTGGAATAGTGTATTGAAGGTTACCTGTACTCTGCCACGGTTAAAGGTGAGGATGAGTAGCTCACTAGTATAAATTGCTCATCTGTGCACATGTATGTCAGGATAACACATTCATGAGTTTGTTGTTCGTTCAGGACTGAATTAATTAATGTGTTTCTGGCATAGCAGCCTCTTTGTAGTAGAAATTCAGTAAGCGTTTGGGCAGTGCTCTCAGGCACATGCTTGTGATT
>JAWWLV010000144.1:19354028-19367248 GCA_035041135.1 Platyrinchus mystaceus
AATTTGAACTGTAATGGCAACTTCAACCGTGGAAGACTCTCTGATAGTCTTTGAAAATTTCAGAGTAGCTGGAAAATAAGTGATATATCTCCACTATGTGCCGCATAAGTAGCATTATGATAGTGTTCAGTTGTTTGAGTGAGTACTCAGTAGTCTCAGAGGCTTTAAGGGAAGATCTCTGGGGGTATACAGGTAGCTAGACCTGTCATGCCCATCTCCATGTGTTGTTCTTAATACACTTTGTTATAGTGCCTTGAATTGGCAGGATGACTGCGGGGGACGTAAGTCTAATTGGGAGGAGGAAGAAAGTCTCTGAACACTTTCATCTATGACAGTGTCTGTCAGGAAACATGAAAGACTATTCCTGTGGTACTTAATTAAGCCTTGAGTCTCTGTAACAAAAACAGAAAACAATTAATTAATGATTAAAATTAACTGTGTGTCCGTTGTGTAGTGATTTATGTACATAATTAATGCTGTAGCATTTTAAGGTGTTAGCTGTCCTTTACAGAGCTGCGTAATAAATGGTGGCTTCGGAGGGTGTAACTTAAAATTCAAATTAGCATTTACTCCAAAAAATTCTTGGTGCTAAGAGTATAACTAGAAGCAAGAGTAAGCCCTCCTGCCAATTTTCTATGGGTGTGAAGAGACAGCAGTCTTGTACGGGGACTACATTACTGTTCCTGCCCGCTTTAGCTATCTAGATAGGTTTTTTCTGTTTCTAGATGGATGCTTTATGCTGCTTCTATTCCCAGGCTGCCAGAATGACTGATTAAACAGCCATGTTTAATCAGAACTATACGTATGTGTAAGGTACTAGTGCTCAATTTGAGTTATCCCCGTTTTCCTCAGCTCAGGGTCTGTGTCACGCTTATAATGGTGTTGAGGTGCTTTGCTTTGCAAGACCTAACTGACCTCAGAGCACTGGTCTTGTTTTATAAAAGCATTTGGTGACTTCGGGTTCTTCCTTTGACTTCCAGTGAGATACAAGCTTTCAGGGGGGCTGTTGGAATCAGAAGTCCAGTGTCCAAAGAGAGCGAGATGTTGTATTTCATAGCTGTTAGAACTCCTGGATCTAATAAAATTTGGTTCACTTAAGCCCTGCAGCCTAAGAAAAGCAATATGCACATCTGTGATAAAAATTTGGGCCTTAGCTTCATCTTTGAACACACACTTTATCTTACAAAGTGGAAGGCTGAAATTCAGAGAACATGTGCACAGTGCACTGATCTGCTCACAGGAGTTTCGCTGTATCAGTGATGGAGTTAGGAAGGATGACCATTTTCTGTTGTGTCCAGTCTCTTCGTCTTCACTCCAGTTCTTTTCTGAACAAGGTTATTTGGAGGTTCACTCAAAGTGAACATTCAGTTTAACTGTGGTATCTTGTATGCTTAACTACTTTTACAAATCCTTAGAGCCTAAAATAGTATTTGAAAATAGGTTTTTACTTTGTGAAGGAATATACTTTTATGTACCTGCAAATACAGTTTCAACTACAAGCATTGATTGGAAAATGAAGATCTAAAGGAAAGCTGTGATTCAGTGGCTATAAAAGGCTTCAATTTAATATGTGAATTACAGAGAGAACCAATTCAGTGGCAATAAAGTGCTGGAAATACATGAATTAACGCCATAAGGAAAAACTACTGTAGAAGTATGCTTTGGTAGAAATTGGGAAATTTTAATTATTTTATTTCTCACTGTACCTATGATTGTACTCTACCTACATTTGGGATAATAAGGAGTTAGATATAAATAATTCAGTAAAGAGGGGATAACTCATTTAATAAAAATTGATTTATAAGTACAGGGAATTCCTATATATAGAAATTATAATAAAAGGGCCAGAATAGCATGGTAACCTGGGAGTTTCTGTGTTCTCATTCATTCTCCTGTCTTTACCTGGGAGACCTTAGCAACAGAGAAGAGAAAGTCATCTTTTTGTGGAAAAGATCTTACAGAATTCAATATATTTCTATTATAATATGGCATGTGCTCAAAACTCTTTTACTTAAAACAACAAAGAAGTTAATAGCAAAAAATGCCATTTTCGTGCCTTGTGTAACTTTCTGTACCCTGATAGTATTCTTAAGCATTAGGTAAAAATTCATTTAGCTTGAGTATCCGATATATCACAAAATGTGGGGAAATTTTATCTTATCCTTCTGCATCGTCGTCCCTACCTTCCCTCCAGTCCTTCCATCAAAACTGTTGTTCCTGTGTGCCTGATGCCAGTGAAGTCTGAAACACATTGATAGGACAGTTTGTGGTCCTGAGCTGTGACACTGGACACAAGGAGTGGGTTGTAGGTGGAAAAATTCAGATAATGTCTCTTTGCTTATGTGTCAGTAAGTTTAATCTTTACCTGCATGTTATGTAATTATTTTAAAATCCTATATGACATTGTTAATTTCAGCAGCAATTAGCAGCTTGGTAACAAGATAATTTTATCTAGAGACTGTTTTTTAAGTGAATGTTTATCAGTATGCCTAAAAAGCCATGCCGATGACAACCCCAAAATGAGTATTGCATTTAGAGAAACTACAGATTTACTCATATCACTGCAAAGTCAACACGAGTTACTAAGAATTTGAATGATAATCCCTCTCTATCCAGTACCTAATTAATGAAGCTGAATCAGATTCTTAAACATCAAATCCTCCTACAAATTGTACCTCTGCCACCATTCCCATTAAATATCAGGGTCACGGCCCTGCTTATGCCTTTGCTTAAAATGTTCCTGTGGGGTATTTTTACAATGTAAGGTCTTTATGGTACATGCACTCTGTCTCAGGGAAGCAGTGGTACATATCTGAAGCCCAAAAGGAATTTAGACATTGATGAGTTCGAAAAATAATTGGCGTTTAAGGTGTGATTATGTTTTTTTTTCTTAGTGAACCAAAATGCTTTTTGACATCAGCAGTAACTTTGCTGATTAGATATGGGCCTTTCTGAATTAACTGAGTATTGGATGTATTTGAAAGGCACAAGGAAAATAAATGGTCAAACCTCTTTTTTTGTGTATTTACAGACTTCTCTTCATGTTCACATAGGAAAGTAGTCCACAGCACTCCGTAGAAATGAGCATTTGTTTGCCTATTTTTATTCAGCATACAAAATGCAGTGCATGCATATTCTGTGTGCTTTATTTCTCACCATGAGTAAGATTTTGCACTTGATTTGACCTTAACCTGGAACTTTCTGAAATAACTGACCACTTGAGTGTTCCCGTGTAACACACAGTGTAAGCCACTTCAGGGGATTGCTTACTTCTTCATCACTACTTACTAGGTTCTTAAAAAATGCAAAGTTAATGCTGTATTAATGTAAATTTTGCTGTAAAATTTTTGAAGTTGATTTCTGTTGTTGAATATTCCTGTCCCAGTAGCATTACTAATTTATGTACATGACAAAGCATTTCTGCAAATTATATGCAAGGGTAATTTCTATTATATTGGACTTTAGCATTCTCACGTTGTAATAATAGTAAATAAACTGTGAAATACCTCTCAAGGGAATGCAGCTCCGTAGTCAAAACTGTGAAATACCTGTTCAACAGCAGTTATTAGTTTACCTGCAAATAGAGCTTGTAATGTTGGAAGTACTCTTATTTTATCTACAGAAATGTTTCCACGATATTCCGTCCAAACTGATTTCAGCCCCTGTCTTCGTTGCTTGTTCAGTGAAAAACTGGAAAATTTGTTTTAAACAGGCAGCTACATTTTCCTAAAAACCAAGAACAGAGTCACTCTGTAACTGGGAGGCAAAAGATCTGTTTAAGAGAGAGAGAGAGAAGCAGCAGGAATTGAATGTCTCCTGCTTGCTTATACAGAAATTCAGGCTAAAAGGAAAGAAGTGGGTGAAGCTTCCCATGAGGATGTGTGGTAGCACTGTGGTATGCTGTTAACAGGAGTGCCCAGTGTTAGCCTTCAATTGGCAGTATGCATGCATGACTGTAGACTGAGTGTAACATTTCAGGAAATTCTTACTTTAAAAAAGCTTTCCTATTGATTTTTTTTTTTGGTTGAACTTATAAAAACTTATGCTTGTTTAATCTCTGGCATAGCTACTATCAAGTATTATTAAATTAAATATTGTAAAATGCTTAAAAATCTTTCATATACTTTTGTAGCAGCTCTGTAAATTTTTGTTTCACCTTCATCATTAAAAATGAAGAGGTGGTGTTGATAAGCTTAAAATTTCATATATTGCAGTCATCCATACTCTGTCAACATGGAGACCTTAGTCAGTGGGTAGGGCTCTAACCTACCGCTTGGAGCCTTCTTCCCTCCCAGAACATCACTGCAGAATGTGGTGGGGCCAACAGTCCCTTCAGTCTTCATTCACTTCTGGTATTTCTGCTAGGATAAGTCTGGAACAGTATAGCTCTGTGCCAGGAACGTATCTGGTAGTGTTGAAACTCCTAAAGAAGAGGTCTGTTTGGTTGAGTGTTTATTTGTTTTTAATTTGTTGTTTGTTTTGTATTTAGTGTGTGTCTAAATGAACACTTGTGAGTCTCTGTTTGAGTACCTGAATAAATGCATTGTTTTCAAAAAAAGGAAGAAAATACCATTTGTCTGACAGTAAAAGTGATACTGGTTTGGTATTAAGCACTTAGGAAAACGCAAGCATTTTTTTCATGCTTTATATTGACTAGCAAATTGGGCAGGATGTCAAGAGGTTTTTCTGTCTTCATTGGCTCTGCAAGCTAAACACTGTTCTGTTGAGATTTCAAAGCAAGAAACTGGAAGTTTCTGATGCAGAAGTTTCTTGAATCATGGTTGTTTGAGACATTTACTGTGGAGCTATCAAGGAAACCCTCTCTCATTTGACAGTCTTTCTTTTAAAGGAGTTTTTCATTTTTTTGCAGTTTTATTGGTACTTGTTTAGAAGACATTGTATAAGTATCAGTGTAAGTTACCCAGATATTCCAACAATGTGGCAGTGTTTTGCCATCTTTCAAGGACATGTCATTGGGGATATACCTGTGTGCCCTCCAGATGCTTGTGACCAGATTACTTTGTAATAGTAGTGTCTTGGCCTACAAACTGTTCTTGTGATGTTTCATTGTCCTGTGAGAAAGTGTAAAGCCCAAAATGGATGTTATTTCCCTTGTTTTTAATGTGTAAGCAAGGCAGAACCTTTGCCTAACACATTTCTGTGTGCTGAATTTCAAACTGAGTTTGGTGAGATTATTTAAAAATACTTCTTCATTCTCTTTGTATTTATGACAAGTTAGATATTCTATAACCCAGGAAGAGAGAACAAAGCTCCGAGAACAGACACTCAACAGTGTCATTAATTGACTGTACAATGTCTGTACATCAGCAGAAGGACCTCATTGCTGCTTACTGGCACAACAGGCTCCACATCTTCATGTTACAAGTCTTCAAAAGGGGTTTGGGGAAACTCCTACTGAGAATAGATATTGGGCACATCAGCTGTATCTCAGATTTACATATGGTTTTATTTTTGATACACTTTGTATACTCCTTGTCAATGCATTTCTTTATTATTCAGAGGCATAACTGGATGATTTTAACATTAGGCCATTTCTGCACAAAGAGTACTGAAGTAGAGGCTGTATCTTAACTCACAGTTTCCTTCTGGTTTGTTAACTACTTCTGGTTTACTAATGTTTCTCTTGCTCTCAATTAGAAGACAGGCTACCTCTTCTATATCCTTCAGGGCTATGCCAACATCAGACAAAACACTGAGCAACGTGTGACCCCCAGAACTGCTGGAAACTTCCTGCACCTTAGGCTTTAGTTACTGAGCAAACACCAAGCTGAGGGCTATTAATTCTGTCTGCCAGAGCCAGAAATCCTGAATTCCACCGTCCTGAAAAGACACCACCAGTTGGCTGCTATTTTTTCAAAAAAAAAAAGTAGTTTAAATTAGTTATCTAAGAAGGAAGGTTTCATGTATCCCACAGTAAATGTGTGTCTTTGAGATCTCCATGGTCAGCCTTGATCCCACAGTCACAGAATCACAGAATTGGCTGAGTTGGAAGGAACCCACAAGGATCGCAGAGTCCAAACCCCAGCCCTGCAAAGGACCATCCCCAAGAGTCATACCATGTGCCTGAGACTATCATCCAAATCCTTCTTGAATTCTGGCAGGCTTAGTGCTGTGACCATCCTGACTCTCTCTTAGCTTTAGTCTTTGACTACTTGGTCCATCTTTGAATTTCAAGGGACTGAGAAGTGCTGGTCCTTCTGTCATTCTCCACCTTCCTTGGGGCACGGGAGTCTGTGTATATCCTATCTGTAGCTGCAGTGAGCCATACCTTACTGTGCAACCTTCACTTTCTACTCCATCAAAAGGAGTCATGGTTGTGTAAAATAATCATTCCTTTCTTTCATGTTTATGGTCTGACATCATTAATACTGACAGTACAGCTCTGGGAATCATTTGCTAGTTAGGTTGAACAGCCTCTCTGCTGTCTAAGCATTGACAGGTTGCAAAATGTTTAATGTATTACTTCATATTAAAATCACATTTCAGTAACAAATCCGTCAGTAGATCTAAAAATCAAAATAGATGCACAGAATTCAGAAGTACTATAAATATCAAATTTTAATGTATTGCTCTTTCCTAGAATGTTCATCTGTGGGTAGCAGTTCTGTATATAATAATTGCTATCCACATTGCTGGCCCAGTTGTACAGAAGCAGACAGGGAAATATAGTCATATGAAACCTTGGTCAGGTATTTAATCCCAGGGGTTTGCAGCTATCTCATGATGGTATTTTATGCTTTATGTTGTTAGACTAAGTAATACCTCTAAAACCAAAGCCAGGAAAAAGATAGTGAATGTATGAAGAAAAAATAAAAGCATACAGTGAGAAATCTTCGAGTAGAAAATGCATTGCCTGCTTTTTAGATCTAAATGGATGCTGATGGCCTAAGCATGGTAACTTTAGCACATTTTATGCATGGTATATCACACCTGAGCACAGGAATTACTCTTTCCAATGCAATAAAGATAATTTAGATAGCTTATTTTCCAGCTTTTTTATGCTATTGAGTGTATAAAGCATCTAACTGGTTTAAATGCCACTGATGGATACAAATTAATCATATAGGACAATTACTAGAGGTGTTTTTGAGGAAGGTGATGTGTTAAGTATGTTTCCTTCACCTTTTGGATCTGTAGATTTTGAATATTTTAGTAGGTTAAATGCAGTACCTAACATTTATATTCAAGATTTTATCAAAAGTGAAGTTTTGAGTCATACACATGATATTTAAAATATTGGGTAACTTCCAAGTAATTCTTGTTTTTAAATTTCAGGGCTTTCAGCAAATGTCAAGTGTTAATCTTAAGCCCGCTCTTAAATTCTAATCAGCTAAGAACATAATTGTTCACTAGAGAGTGAAGTCAATTACCTTCTTATACACAGCGACTTAAAGAACTACTTGGAAGGAAGTTCCAGAGTTGGTGACCATGTTCTCCAAAATGGAAGGAAATGCTCTGCATACCAAAGATCACATTAGTCACCCTCGTTTTGAAGAGACAAGGGTAACCTTTGTGCCCTGGCATCTAGAGTATTCTTGAAGTTAGCGGGACTCCTTCCAGTGAGTGTTAAGATTTTAAATGAGGTTGTGGAAGTGATGGCTGTTGACCTATGGATGAGAATGGAGCAGTGCCGTTAAGTGCATTTAAGTTAACTACATTTTAGAAACCTTGGAGCCTATTTCTTCTTATTCACTATGTAGTTTACGGCTTTTCTAGAGCCTGGACGTTTCTCTGTGTGTGGTGTTCGTGTGTGCCATCCTTTTGGAGCAAGCTATAAAAATATGTAGTAAGGAAAGTATTGTCCCTTGGAAACAAGTGATGAAGGCTGATGGATATAAGCTGATTTTATATAAGGCCACATTCCCTGGTATTTAGTTGTAGGTAAAAGATGTCTCCAGGATCACTGTGGATTAGGAAAAAAGTGGTTTATCCTAATTCTTAGGTACCTCTAGAAATCTGGTCTGTCTGTACTCCTCTGACTTTCAGTAGGATCTGTTGTACTTTAACTGGTGCCTCGGACGCCTCTGGCATGACATCTGAAGTAAAGATCGAAGATTTCCCAAGGGAAGATGGAACGTGGGTCTGTGAATGTATTCTCACTATTTAAATAGTCATTAGGCCAGATTTTGCTGGATTCACAGATGCACAACCAGTCTTCCATATTCATGAACACTCTTCATCTGCTTTGACAAATGGTGCAATTTGAGAATTGAGCTTTCATCTTTTTGCTTCTGTTTAACCAGTTCACCTTGGGTTCAGAAATTGTGAGGTTGCTGAATCCACAGAAAGCTCCAGGTGAATCTGGCCATTTAATTTTTATCTTCAGCTAGAGTGTTATCCAGTCAAAATCAGTAATGTATGTTTTACTCCTGTTTCCTGTGCATCTTCTGCTGATTTAGAACATAATGACTTTTTCTCTGGAACAGGTTTTCAAGTTATCTTCCTGCCAGCTCCTACAGAATTTCCCAGTATCCTCTTCTATATTCATAAAATTTATAACCTAGATTAACACCTGGTGGAGAGAAGGAGAAAGAGCATATAGTTCTTTGCTGTTGGGGGAGACAAAGGAAAAAAAAAAGATTCAATGCAGGTTCCAAATCATGCTTTAAATAAAACATCATACTTGCCCAAAAAACATTTACAGTATTTCCTCAAGTAAAAACAACAGTATTGAAAATGGTGCCAATGCTTATCATTTGCAGTTCCTGTACTAATATTGTCAGTGTACACTATTGTATTCAGTTTAAAAAGTGCAGCAAACCTACCTGACCACTAAATGGCAGTCTTTCCTTTTCTGAGCCAAAACTAGAGGAAAGGTATTTAAATCAAGGTAGAGGGATAATATGCAAATGTATGTTTTCTTAATATCTAATTCCAAAATCGTTGCTTGTCACTGAAAGAAAACTAACTTATTTATTCATTTTTTGCTTTGCATCTGGTATGGCTGGTATAATCTGAACAGAAACTGATGAATTTGTAATGGCTTCGTTTTAGCTGTTGCATTGCTTCATAGGTTTGTATCACTGCCTTCTGTGAAGAACTTCACCCGTAACATGAAGAGAAGCAACTGAATTTCTTTGCAAGTTAGGTTTCTATTTGATTCATGTTAGGAATTTGAATTACTCCTCATTGGTAAATTTTTTGATATTCAATGAGATTAGAGCAAATGTAATGCAGGCCTGGATGGAGACCACTGAGGTCTGACTATTCTGTTTTTTCAGATATTTTCATATAGGTGCCAAGCACATGGACAGTTAACAGACATCTGCATGTCATGCAGAGTTGTTACCTATGCAGAAGAAAATATTTTTGGAAGAAATTAAACCTATGTAGTTTTACGTGTAATCTTCTGATACATGAATCTCTTTCACTTCACTGAATTTTGTGGGACTGCAGTGTAAATGCCCGTATCAGATTTGAAAATTACATCAAGAGAAAAATGGTTTAGGTAACTTTCTTAAAGCAGTCTCCCAAATACTTCTACACATGCTAATGTTTTTTTTTGCTTGCCATGACTGTATAATTAAAAACACTGTCTGACAGGCCAGTATAACTGAAGCATCTATGTCACACCTTTGAAGTGTGACTTCGAACAATGAACTTCTGTGACTTTCGCAGATGGGGGCCTTAGTTCATCAAGTCCAGTCTCCCAAATAGCAAAGTAATTATACTTTGCAGAGTTATGCAATATATACTTGACTAACACATATCTTTCAGAATAGCATTAATCTTAATTTTAAATATGTTCAAAGACAGACAGTCACCTTATGTTTACTGTTTGGTGTCTCCTGCCCCCCCCCCCAAAAAAAATAAATTGCTTTTAACAGTTTGACTTCTGCTTATTTAGGGATGTCTGGAATTTTCAACCATACAAGATCACATACAGCAGAGTGTACCCTTCAATCATCTTTACAAGGCGAGATGGTAACCAAGTTAAGCCTGACTATAGTGACTTCAGAGTCACCAATTCCGTATTGGTAGAGCCAAAGGCTTGTGTTAGACCTTTTTGCAGTGGCAGCACATTGAGCTGCTGGTTTGCTCTGAACCAAAACTGCACTGGTGTAGTGCTAATCTTCGTTTCTAGGGCTATAATCCTGCACTGGGCTCCATTTAAACAGTGTTGGTTATAATCATCTGGTTTAATGGCTCTTCAAGATTGCTGAGCTTGTCTGATATGCCTGTCATTTTGACCCTGGCCCTTTTTGCCACGTATAATCTATTACTATTATTTCAATTTATTTTTCTTTAAGGTAAAATATATTGCCCTCAAAACTTGGTTGGATTTCAAGGCCTAGTGATTTTTTTTTTTTTAGAATATTTGAGACTTTTAGAGAAAGTGTGAAAAGGCATCAGCATAATGATCAATTGTTTTATTGCTTTTCAGAAAAGTGCATCTATATTCCTTGGCATGTGCTTTATCTGCAGCGTAGATATATGGCTAGCAGTCTGAAAATCAATGGGAAAAATTATGCTGTTATTTTGACCATTAATTGGAAGAACTCCTCAGATCACTTACAAACCTGGTGTAGCAGTGACCTCTACTCTTCAAAGTTTTACATCTGGACTATAATATTGAACTTTTGGAAGAACCACAGGATGTACCTGTGCCACATGTCAGATTAGATGATCCCAATAGTTTCATTTGACCTTGAAATCTAGTAAATCATATTCAATAATCACAAAGTGTAGCAAAGTCTGCAAGCTGTGTAAATGGGCAGAGTTTTAAAAATGCAGGTACAACAAATGGTATTCTGTTTCCCCATTTTCTTTCTGGCACGAGAGGCTTCATACCATTCTCTTTTCATGACTGCTACTAACCTTTTTTGTCACCTAACCAACTTGTGAACATCGTTTCCATGGTATTGCATAAAAAGCTGTGTGAGCAGCCTAGGAAATTCTTGTGTTGGTTGTCTTCTAGCATCCTTCTATTGCTTGCTGTCACAACATACCAGTGAACAACCTTCGCTTTCTAGTCCTGTGAACATACAAGTGTTCTCGTTCATGTCCTGTTTAGAGGGTACCTGATGGTGGATGCCCATAGGAGGAAGTTGTGTATTCTGTTTTATCCCGTTATTTCACCTGCTGTTCCCTAAAGCCTCTCTATTTCCCCTCTTGGTTCAGAGGTCTGTCAGTAGATGCTGATAGTGCTGCTGGCCTATCTCTTTGCTTATGGAATACTGAGTGGAAAGACTGTGGGTGATGCTTTACCTACTTTCCTCATTTCTCTGCTGCTGTGCAGTTACAGTGGAGCAGTCAGCTAGAGTAGTAGCAGCTGTTTGCTTATGCATGATAGTATGCAAGATTGTTCAGTGACTGCAGACGTGTTTGGGCTGAATTTGCTTTCCTGTATGAGTGTGGGGGCCAGGCTGCAGCTTAGCCCAGGTCAGGTCTGTAACTACTCCAGAGTCTGATGAAGACGGTGGAATTGACTTTTCCTAGTAAATGTTTATTTTTGTTTTCTGAAAAGGTTGATTTTATTTAGTGTGGGTTTTTTGTTAGATTTATTAAATAGTTGTACAAAACTGATTTCATACAGTTTTGAAACTTTTAGCATTAAGAAAAAAAAAAAAAACAAACCTCAATACCAGTTAAGTACATAGTGATTTTGAAGTTTCTCAAGGGAGTTGGGTAAATAGTGGAGTTATTAACTAATTAGGGTTTCAGAGTTGGGGCAGTTTAATCACTAAACAAAAACAGTGACTGCGAAATTCCCTGGGGGTGGGAGATTTGTGTTTCTTGATTGGTTGGGTGTTTTTTTGTTTTGTTTTTGATGGAAACCACACCCACCTTAAAGAGAGCAAAGGAATAAAATATATTGGTTGCATTGTATAATAGATATGGAAGATGTGTTCCCTGAGAAAAGAGAGAGAGGTCGTTTTTGTTGTGGATTTTCTAATCGCTTCGATGGTGGGTGTAAATTTCTTAAATATGGTATGTGAGTGACTTCTGTGAAGGAAGGAATGAGTCTGGAATAGCTACGACCAGTGTGCTGCTGTAGGGACTGCTCACTGATGTGCTTGTCACCGGAGTTGACAAGGGCTGTCATTCTGTGACTGAAAAGATGAACAGCTCTACTGGCAGCTGTACCTGGTGCTCCTGCCAGTGACTGCCAGTACAGCTGTAATAGAAATCCAAATAGTCTCGTAATCTTGCAAAACAAAAATGCCTCATACAATTTATGTGGTGAGCTTTTGCTGTTAGAGTCTGCAAGGAGAGGTGATGTTGTGGTTTTATTTAATAATTTATCTTGAGAAACTGTGTTTTTGGAGGTTATATGTGTATTAATTGTTTAAATAAATTTCTTCTGACTACAGCCATTCAGTACAAACCACAATAAATTAATCTTACTTGCCCGTCAGTCTTGATTTCAGCTAGGCCAAGAATAATAGTTGAAGCCAAGAGACTATGCTCCTGAAAACACTTGCTGTTGAGTTTTGACAGGTTTACTTGTGGTGAGTGACAGTCGAGGATATTGTTGTTAGAGTAGTCATTCCTTCGGGGGCTTGTATTATGCCTACAGAAATGCCCTGCAGGCCTTTTTATATTCCTCCTTTTAAGATGCCAGTGTCACAGTCACTCCTGTTTTTCTCCTTTTCTTGAAGGCATCACAAAGCTTGAATAGAAACCCAAATGTGATCAAAACCAGAACTAAAATTATTTTTTTTCTCTTGGCTGAAAAAGGAACTTGTAGGCAGCCAGCTCTTGCGGCTGGTGACATCCCTGTTGGGTTTTCCTCCGTGTTCTTTAGGAAGAGAGACAAAGGTTTCACAGTTTCTGGTACCTTACAGTTATTACTGGGGCATGGCTTTATGCTTCCATCTGAAACTGGCACTTTCAGTAATAACTTTTCCATTCTTACTGGAAAAGTGGAGTTTTGGACTGTTCTGTTTTCTTCCATCACCTAGGACCCATGTTTTTCTTTCTTATTAGCCACTGAGACCTCCTGTGCCTTGTGTGCCTCCCAGTGAGGCAGCTTTCCACTTTGTAGCTCCATTGGTAAGTCAGGAGGAGCAAGGGGTCTGAGAGCTCAGGTTTGTGTTATAGGCCAACAACAGAAGTATGCTACCTACAGAGGAGATCTGGGCCAGCCTCAATTCCCCATGAACCTGCCTGCAGCTGCTTCCTATGGTAAATTAATGTAACCAGTTATCTTCAAAGCCTCTTTGTAAATAAACCAATGCACTTATTTGGACCACATG
>JAWWLV010000144.1:19367348-19378345 GCA_035041135.1 Platyrinchus mystaceus
CCTATGGTAAATTAATGTAACCAGTTATCTTCAAAGCCTCTTTGTAAATAAACCAATGCACTTATTTGGACCACATGTGATTACTACCATGCACTGAGACCAAATGACTGAGCCTCCACATCTTTTTTTAATGGATGTTCATACTGTTCAATTGTGAGACTTGCTGCAATAGGGCAGAGTTAGGTGTGATTGGTGGGGCTCAGATCATTAGCCTTTC
The DNA here is from genome assembly GCA_035041135.1 of Platyrinchus mystaceus. NCBI lineage: Eukaryota > Metazoa > Chordata > Aves > Passeriformes > Tyrannidae > Platyrinchus > Platyrinchus mystaceus. Next base: position 19,367,566 of record JAWWLV010000144.1, read on the forward strand.
ATTATGATCTTTCCCTCATTTGTGTACGTGGTTTTTATTCATATTCACGTCACAAAACAAGTCACAGACTATAGTGGTAAAAATACAAGCCTGCGACATCATCCTGACTGATAGTTTTGCCAAAAGCTAATGAAAGTTAGTTGTTATTTTAAAAGTCCTAATGTTAACACTGAACCAATGCCTTTTGACATCGAGAAGCAATACCTACCTAATGGATACAGAATATGCTTTTATTTTTAAAGGTTGATTTTTCAATTCCTTTGTACGCTGCTTGGAACAATATTTGCTGTAAGTAGTTCACTGTGAATAAGAAAGTATTTTAGAAGCAGCCTCGAGCACAAAGAGATATACTTAGAATGTTTTAGGTGTACAGTAGTTACAGCTGAAAAAGTAACCTACTTAATTTTCCATAAATGCAGTTACAGTTCCTCCTGGTATTACTGTAGTGATCCATCATTGCAGGAACTGCAGCAAGGAGTGGTTGTTTGTGGAGAGGTCAGCAGGGTGGCCAGAGCTGTGGAACAGGTTTTATACAGGAACAAATGCAGATTCTGCAGCCTGCAAAAGAAATGTCTGGCAAAGTATCCAAAAGAACCCTGTAAAATCCTGAGTGGAAGGTGATGGGAGAATTGTCTTTTCCAAGTCTAAAACTGAGGGAGTCAGAGGAAACTGCCCGGTGGCAAGTTTAAAGTGGACTAATAGGAATATTTCCTCCCATAACCTATAGTTCAGCTTTGGAAGTCTACAGGACAGTGTGGATGTTACGAGTTTGTGCAAGAATGTAAGTAACCGAACAAATTCATAAAATCCATGAGAGATTAGTATATACAGACACAACCATTCTATTAAAGTGAGTCTGCAAGTCTTTGTAAGCTGGGGGAGGCTGCTTGAGAAGATTGAACATGTGTTAAGGTGCTATCCTGATTCATTTCTCTACCTCAGGAGAGACCAAGCAACAATCCTTTTGTCAATACATTGTACTTAACAGAAAATATGCAAGAAGTGGGCCACCCCCATTACCTGGGTGTTTGTTTTAGGAATAAGTGTTTCTCCATCACCATGTCTGTAGGGTACTTATGTGATCAGAGTTTACCCTTTCATTCAGTATCAACACTAACATCAGCATTTCATTAATCATGAACACTGAAAGATTACAGTTAAATTTCTTATATGTAGAGTGCAAGTCACTAACTCCAAATTTCACGTGTGGCTCTTACCATATTATCGCAGTGGCTTGTGACAAGAAAAGCAAGGGTGCAGATAATCACTGCAGAACTGCTGGTGTGTGAGAATTCCCTGACTCCTCTTAACACTGCATTATGTACTCTTCGCATTTGCATGCCACTGTAGATAGCACAAAGCAGATATGTGTGTGTGCAGCCTTTGTGAATACTATAAAAGAACCATGAAACATAAGAACCTGATAGAAAGTAATTCATTTGCCCATAATGCGTCTGCTATTGTTGCTATTACAAAATTTCTGATTGTGACTGTGTTGTGTTTAAGAACTGGGCCTGTGGTTTTATTGCAGAATTATTACAGCAAACCCTTTGGGGACTGTGAGCATATACTCTTTTAAGTATTTATTTGTCCAATATTGTGAAATGTTGTTTCTAAGGGACAAGAGGCCCTAGAATAACTGTTGAACTACTAATAAAATAGAGATCCATTTGGTTTCCTTTTTTTCTCCAAAGACCATCATCAAATCTAGAATCAAGCAGCAGGAAAATTAGGCTTTTTTATTATTATTTTTTAATATTAGACTTTTTTTTAAGCCGACGGGCAAAAATGGCTTTCACACAAAGTACCTTGACCTTTTGTTGCTTTAAAGAGACTGAAAGTCTCCATGGGCTTTTGGGTTTAATAACAAAGTAGTGAAAGACTTTATTGTGTTTCTGAGGGTATGGAACTGAAATCATACACTTGGTTTTGCTGAAGTGTTTCATGTAGGTGATGTTTGGGGTTGATGAGGAGACAAGTTGGAACGCTAGTTCTCTTCTGAGCCCACTGAGTGGCCTGAATCTACCTGGGAGGTATCTGTGCAGTCAGGAAGGGATTATCATGGTGATTATTCAGTTTTTCCTGGGCATACCACAGTTATTAGACTGGATTTCAACATCCTCTCATATTCTATTTCTAGTGTCATCAGCTTTCCTAGGAAAATAGCTTGAGTCATATGTTTGAAATACTTCTTTTTCTTTCCTCAGCTCTTCACTTGTCCTAATGTACTAAAGGAATTGACAGCAGATCCACTATTCCTTTTTGGTTGGTTGGCGTTTGTCGTTTGTGTTTTGTTTGTTTGGTTTGGTTTTGAGTTTTTTTCTTGAGCAAAATCTCTGTTAACGTGTAACAATTCTTTGTCCTGCGTTTTCCTTATCTGAAGAACCCGCATGTCGGTTACATAATTTGCAGCTCTTCCTTGTCCTTTGCTCAGACCACCTCAGTGTGGCTCATTTCCTGAGCCTCTTCATGGCAGAGACACGTGTTGGAAATGTGCTAAGATGTAGATGCCTTCACTGAGAATTGGTGTTCCAGAGTTATCAAAACATCCCTTCTGGCCTTTGGTAGTAAAAGGAATGTGGGATTGGATATTGGGATCCAGACATTGCTCCTCCACACTTCAGTCCCCTCTCTCCTACAGTTATTACTCAGATATTTCAGAGTAAAGTATTTAGCACCTTCCACGCTCCTGACTGGTTGCATAGGTTTTTACCAAAGCAGAAGATTTTTTGGTAAAAACAGTGGCTGTTTCCAGACTTGATCTGTCTCTTGAATGATGAGAGCTGATTATTTTAAACTTCATAGTCGTAAATGTAAATAATTGAATTGCCAGGATAAGGACCGAGCTTTTTTAAATCCAGAAATACCTCACTGATTTTGTCTCCCTGTGTCATATTTCCCTTATGTTTCATTGCACACTGCATATGAACATTTCCCTTCTGTTTTCTCTGAGCAGGTAGTACTTGCTGCAGATTTCTTCTAACCATCACTTGCATCTTGTGTCAAGGAAGACTTTCTTTTTATATCAAGCAGTGATAACCAGATTTTATTTCTTTCCAATTACAAAAAACAAAAAAAAAGAATAAAGGGAAAAAGTTTGTACAATTAAGTGTTTGAAATACATGATGTAAATGACACCCCTAGAACTTGAAAATCTTTTTGTTCTCTGGAGAAATACATTCTATTCACTAGCTGTTGAAGGCTTCCTACTGTCCTACTATTTAGGGAATTAAAATTTTTTCACTGGCTGGTTCAAAGTAGAAAAAAACTGTCTAATTAGTCATTCTCATTGTTCTTGAGAGAAACAGCAGAGGGGAATAAAAGGCAGCTAATGTTTTTCTTTTCCAGATGTAGAGATCTGTTTTGATAGTGAATGATGTTCTGGGACTGCTTAAACCAGCTAGGGTAAATCCAAGCCAGCACTCCTAGTGATAAATATATGGGGTACTTTTAAAACACTTGGCAATGGAAGAAAGCAAGCTGTATGCTTCATTAAATTGAAGAATCTGGGGAGAAATTGTGCAACTTCAAAAATGGTGTGGATCTTTTATAATAGCATTCTATGAAGTTAGACTGTTTGTTTTCCCTTTCTGTAGAATTGTCCTTTACAGGACTTGTAATTGGTAGGTAGTGTCTTTTATTTCACTAAGAAAAATGTTTCTTTAATGATAACATAAATAAAGATGTTCCTCCAATTGTGTTATTTCACTACAGTTATTAGCTTGTTCATGTAATGGTTGAATTGTGAATAAAGGTCTGAAAAATACAATCTTGCTTACAAATTACTTATTTTTTTTTCAAAAGTTATTCAGTGTATAACACCTCAGATAGGTAACGCTAATTTCTTAAAGAAACTGCTACAGGTGGTGTAAAATCAGCTGATTGTTTCCTTTGTTGTTGGTACCTTGTACAGTTTTTTCCATCATTCTGGAGGTACGCAACACCAAGTATGATCATGAACCTCTACCTACAACATCTACTTCACGTTTGTGTGCCATTGTAAAAATGTAGCAGGTAGATGAGCAAATTTTCTTTATTGGTTTCTTTGTTGTGTGCCATGGCTTTAGTAAGGTCTTCAATACTCTCTCTCGTAAGATCCCCATAGACAAGCTATGGGTGGTTGAGCTGGGTGAGCAGAGAATTGAGGTGGATTGAAAACTGAATGGCTGGGCCCAGAGGGTAGAGGGCACGGAGTTAGCTTGCACACTCACATCAGGAGTAATAAAATAGGCTGGGCCAGCTGATTATATTGGTGGCTTTGCCAGACACCAACTCAGATGATTGAAAATTCTGCTTTTCTTTATTTCCCTTACCAATTCATGTGGGAAGGCTAAATTTTTAAAGTTCTTGCTGGATGTTAAAAAGCCAGTTGGACATGTGAGAGGATTTATGGTTAAATGGGGTAATCCCTTAGTGTAATTGTTATTCTGATGTTTGTGGTATTTTGAGGATCAAAGAGATTTTGATTCGTGAAGAGTGCAATATGTAGACATCACAATTTTTCTTTTCTGGGGAAATATAAGCCTCTTGTAGATAAAAAATCAAGGTGTAGAAATGAAGCTATGTTTAAAGGTTGAGTTTGAAGTATAAAATGCAGACAGTCTTAAGTAAAACAATGCTCATCTCTGTCAATATTAAAGTTGAGAGTCCACATTCAAATACATTGTCATAATTGTAATGCAAGTTATGAATAGATAATAAGAGCACCACTCCAGTAGCTGAAAATTACTTGCTGCTGTGCCATCGCTATTTCATGACATTTTTGTTAATTATACTGTCCCATAATGACTTGGAACTGTGGGCACAGAGACTTGAGATAAAAAGGAGAAATTGTAGTGGTTTTCAAAAGTGAGACCAAAGAGTGCTGCCTAGAATGAGAAGATAATAAATTCCATTAGCTTCAATCACTGGATGACCACTGGATTTGTCTTCAGCTGTAAATTAGGGGATTATACAGCTATTAGATAGCATTAATTATTAAACAAAAGCAATTTCACAGTTTTATTCATTTGTGGAATTTCTGTAAAGACTAGCAGTGTCATCTTTGTTACTTGTGATTCCCTATCTTGTCTTTCTTTGTAACTGCTCTGATGGACAGTGGGTGATCTAGGGCAAACCCTACACTTTGATGCTTGTCATGAAACCTTTTACAAGTTCTAAAGTAATAATTTGATATTCAAGCAGTATCACAAGTCTCCTAAAGAAAAAATATGTATTTGCTTCATCCTTTATGCTCCCTTTTTTATCAGTGTTTCTGGTTAAAATTCAGGTACTGAATGTCAGTATCACCCTCTGACAAGCCTATCTTTTTGCAATTCTTTGTAAACAAAAGAGTCAAATAGACATAAGTGTTCTTATTTGCACATATTCAGTCCCTGGTTGTAATGAGAAGATAGTGTTTTGTACATTGTTTGGTGCCTACCAAATAGCACCTTGCTAGTAAATGGTCTGCTGATTGCACATAACATAGTAGGATGAAAATCACCTAAAAATCCATTTTTTTCTTATGACGTTTCTCAAGTTCATAGTATTTTGCATTAATTCTATCTTAATTTGTTTTGCCTGAAGCTATAGTGTCTATTCTTCTGGCATACCTGTAGGCAGTATAGCAAATTCTCCTTGTGTATGACTATGTTTTGGAGCTGTGTGTCTATGATAGTGGCAAAATTTCGAGTTGCGCTGGTTCCAAAAAAGAAATGGAGTTAAGGTTTGAAGACGGGTCATCTTATGTGTCTTAGTCACTTAGCAGAGTGTGCACATTAATATTTAAAAATACAAGCATAAACAATGCTGGAGAACATCAGATGAATTAAATGTAATTACATGCACTCCCAGAAAGGTTTTCTTCCTGACAGAAGCTGCTTGTATTCCTGCTGACCTTGTGCTGCTTGCTGAATGGCTCAGAATTGCTCAGAAAGCAAAAAAGATTTTTGCACTTTTTTGACCTTTGTAGAAATATCCAGCCCCAATCTGACCTGTTCCTTAAAATCTACTCTGTGACTGCCTTGCAGCACCATTTAGTATTTCAGGGTGTTTGTTGGGCACGGAGCGTGTCTTGTTGATGTGTGCTGAGCTCATGGTGAGGGTAATTTGAGTGCTCAAACACCACAGTTGATTTTGACCTGGTCAGGGTAATATGGATGAAGTTTTACACTAGTTTTGCTTCTTTTGTAAGGGGAACATAGGCTATGCAAGTGGTATGTTATCTGTTTGAAGTAAGGAGGCACATAACTGTGGAGAATGATAGGTAGGAAAGACTTCAGAACTAAGTTTTCCACTGATAAATAAATGCCATAGCTCAATGTTCCCAGCTGTACCAATCTTGCATATAATTCATGTACCTGTAAAATATGTTCTTTCTGGTGAATTGCTAAGAATTTGTCGCTGTCATTCTTGTTTACAGGCTGTGTTGTTGGATGTGTATGTGCATGTGTGCACTCTGTAAAATAGTTCTGTATGTTATAAAATACCAGGTGACTTTCTGTTTAGTTTTACGCATAGTTTATCACATTTCTTCTCATTTATATATGATACCTTGTAGTACCAGATATAAGAGGCTGCTGTGCTTTGTTAAATATAACCAACTCTTAATTTGAGCTCTTATTCATCTCTGAAAGGTATACCTTGGCTGTAAAGGAAACTTATGGCTTCAAAATCAGTACGAGTGCTAACTGCTAAAAGCTAAATTATAATGACAGTTTAGTGTTTAGAACTTGTGTAACCTGTGACACATATAATTGTCTGTTCGAAGGTCATAAACTTTTGGGTGTTCATTTATTAGTCTTAATTGAGCCAGGTGCTCAGCTGAAATACATGATCATTCTTTGAGCTCTAAATATTATCTAAGTTATAGCATTCAGCACAGCAACACGTAGATTATTTTTATTAAAAGAAAGCATCAGATAGCACTTCTAGACCACTTGGACTTGGCCTTTTTGGAGTAAAGTGAGAAAAAAGAAATCACTAATGAGATTTTCTCAAATTTATTTTCTTACAAAGTCTGAAATTTTTGAATGTAGGAGGTTTGTCTGGAAACCATCCTTTATTTCCTCTCACTTTTTCAGGCTGTGATGAAAAAGGACAAAGAAGTCCATCATATTCTGAAGTCATATATGAAATATAAATCCTTTTAGGACTCAGGCACACCAATGAGTACACTGACATCAGATCTTGTGCTAGATAAAACTTAGTGCATGATCAGTCAATGTAAAAGAAAAAAGTGTCAAACAAGCACATTTAGGGAATGTGGAAAACAATGGTGTTTTCAGTGCAGGTGACCACAGTGAAGTCTGATTGATCATTTGCATTTGTATTTATGACAGTATGAATTGATTTATTTTTTTCCCCCCTTTAAAGTGCAAACCGAGTTCACTCTTTAACACTGAGATTTTTTTTATCTTTGCAGTTTGCCGGGAAGACTCGTACCAGTCAATAGTCTCATGTGCTGCTGTAGTACTTACGCCTGTAGAGCCAACGGTGGATACAAGGAAAAAAGAACAGATGATAATGCCTGATGTGTCCAAACAGTGAGTTATTCAAATAATATGATCTTTTACAAGTGCAGTTTAAATACCAGGCCAGATTCCTTCTCACGGCTGTGCGTTTACACCTCCCTTCTCTTTCATCAGGGGTTACGTAGGTGTTTCCAAAAGTAGAAACTGGCCTGAGGCTAGGCTGCTGCTTTTGTTCATTAGCCTATATTTTTTCCCAAGGCTTTTGGTAATGACATATATAGAGGGAATACTGGGAGAACTGACTTTTTAAGAGGCTTAATAAGATGATTCTTTTTGTTTAAATAGTCCTTTCTTTCTTGCAGGTAGTTGATTTTTATAAAGAACATAATTCTTAAATGCTCAGCTCATCTGAGACTATTTCTCAGTGACTACTTTACCTCTGTGATACAAGATAAGATTGCATCTTCAAAAAAGTGGTAATGGGCTTCCAAAGAAATTCTGTTTAATTAATTAGACTGTATTTTGATATCTTGCATTAGATGAGAATCATAACCACAGTGTGCAAAGTAACATTTGCCTTGCAATACCAGGCAGGATGGTTGTTTCTTAATGATTGAGTCCTTGGAGAATAAAAATAATTTTCTTCTCATGAAAAGAAAGCAAACACAATGGTGAGGCCTTGTGACCACACCAGCTTGGATCTGTGCATTTTAAAGTGTGGAAGGTAATTAAAAACGTGACAGTGGATAGTATTACAATTATGTTTAGTTTTCTGCTTCTCTTCGTATATACAAATTTAGCTTTGACCTTGTCTGTGAAGTCCTGGCTTGCATGCCTATTACTGTAAGGAAATAAAACTATCCTCTCACGCTCCCCCCCGCCCCACAGACACCACTGGTGGATTAGATAAGTTGGGATGTGATCTTGCTACAGATCTATGACTTAAGTCTGTATTTGACTGTGGCATCTTTTTCAATCTGGTGATAAACCCATTTCATCTACCCTACCTGTACTTAAAATTTAACACAGTATGTTACCTATCATCTAGGTATTATTGCAGTGACTTAATGTTTGAAATAGTGTTAGCATCTAATTGTTTTAGTGGTTCAGTCATGTGGCTCTCTGAATACCAAGGAATTGGAAAGTCAATGAGCTGTGAAATACGGTGCTGAAATCCAGAGTAATTTTTGTGGTTAGTTCAAGCAGCATAGAACATTTTTGCCTTCTCTTCATTGAAAGGCAAATCTGCAGTGTTGTTTGAATGGGTTTTTATCTACTATCATAAGATTCAGCGCTTCATAATCCCTTATGAATTCAAAGTAGGAGACTCTGGTACCTCTTTAGCATGATGCCGCCTCCTAGACTTTTTTTTTTCTTCTCCTTATTGGTAAGAGCAAGTACATTAATCTGTTTAATCAGAAGCAAGCTTGTGCTTAAACATATTAAATGTATTTGAACTTTGCCATATGAAATTGCATCAGTGTATTAGTATCTTTAAATTAATGTTTCTGACAAGTATACTGGAAAGTAAACAGAACTATCTTGCTGGAAAAAAAATAGCAACTGGAGTTCGGTAAACATTATAGAAACTTTCAAAGTAATTGTAGGGAGGTGAACTAATATGGCTTCAAGAAAATCTCAAGCACTATGAAACATCAGCATACTGTTCACATCTCTCATTTCATCCAGTGATTTCTACATGTAGATAGTTTTCTCCATATCCAGCAAAACAGGTCCCAGTTCCTGTGTCTAAATAACACAGTGTCATCCGTCCCTAATGCAAACATGCCCTTGGCACATGTTGAATTCCATTGACTTGAATGCAAAGTCCATATATGACTTGATCTGCTTGTGCGAATTATAGTTTTTGATAGTCATAGCTGGAAACAACACCAGTGCTTTGATTTTTATGCTTATCTTTGTGCACCTCTATGGTTTTCACTTGCACGTCCAAAAATTGTGCATATGACAGAGGGCTGAGCAGTGGCCACCACTGAGGTCTTGAAGTTACTGCCTTCAGGCTCTACAGAGACAGAGTATATTTAGAATAACTAACGCTTTCTGAAACTACATAAGAAAGTGTGTAATCCAAGCTAGATAAAAATGTAAGTTAATGATAATAAAATGTTAAACAGTTACAAATAACTAAAAATAATTTTACTGTAAACCACAGTAAAATTATATCCAAGACCTTCAGGACTCAAGAAGCTGTAAAGCCTGAGAAGAGAAAAAAAAAGCCTTTAGTGAGACTTGTGTAATATTTGATTAATGGTGTTATTTTGTTTTAGAAAGAAACTGTTTAGTGGTTTTAAATAATGCACTGTATTTGCTTAATGTATTTTTTTGTAAGCAGTAAATGGTGCCAGAAGTGGTAGCAGCAAAGCTTAATGATTCTTTGAAGTGTCAATGATTAGATGTTACAGCATTGCAGGAATAAAAGGCTAATTTTTTTCCCCTGTATTTTTCTTGGAAGCTCAAACCATTTCATCAGGGAGCAATTTCTTAGTGATATGTAGGTAATTGCTAATTCTTGTGTGCTTGTGCACTGGGCAAAATCCATACCTCAGTTATTCAGCAGGAATGCACTTGCCAAGAGAAAAAGCACTCCTTGGTAGCTTTTGTCCTTCCACTCCACAACAGACTCTGAGGCAGAGAAATACATGGTCAGTGTGAGGTCAGGGTGAAAAATAAGAAATGTGAGTTCTACCTTACTTTGCCTTCTGGACCCCCAACTTTGTCTAGGATGTTGCATTAACTTTGTTATATTTTGTAGAAATACAAGATTTAAAAACCTCATGCTGTCTTTACAGTTTGAAGTTATCGAGGACTCTTTATGTTGCCATAGTGATAGATCAGTCAGTGATAGGTAAGTCAGTTGTTCTCCGAAGTGCCCAGGTGCTAGAACAATTTGAACATTTTGAACAGTGTATTCTGTTTGCATAGTCTTAATTTTAGTCCTTCCTAGCTGAATTCTAATATAAATAAATCAGCTGCTGGCACAGAGGAATGCCATGAGGAATCCTCACTTCCATTTCAAGTTCTTATGAAGAAGCATGGAAAAGGAAGCATGGCCCAGGCAACTGTCTGTTATGCTTTAAAGCAACTTAGCTTCAGCTTTACTGGGCTGAAAGGTCAGCCTTCAAGGGTGTTGTGAGTTTAGTTTGGGCCGATTTTCTCTCACCCTCCACACAATTGTTATAAGTTGAGAGAAGATTTATGCAGACAAAAGAGATTTGATGTGGGGAGAACAATATTAGGATTTATTACTAGCAAGATAAAAACTAAAGAACTATATATACAACAATTCTAACTAGGCAAAAGTGCTA
>JAWWLV010000144.1:19378445-19428348 GCA_035041135.1 Platyrinchus mystaceus
CTTCCCCCTTTGTATCAGTTCAGGAGGAGAAAACAGTCTCTTTTCCACTTCCAGAGCTACAGGTCTCCCAAACAATTCTGCAGCATTTGAAAGTTCTTCTTCTATTATCTCTGGGACAACAGCTCCGATACATCGCAGCTGGAACCATCTCTCTCTCTTCTATGTCGACCTCAGGGCTGGGCCTGCCCCCTCCTGGGCTAAGACCGGAGGCTGGGGGTTACCCAGGCCCTGTGGGGTCCTCCATGGACTGCAAGGGGACACTTGTCTTATCATGGTCTTCACCACAGTTACAGGGGATAATGGCTTTTGAGTCCACCCCTGTTTCTTGTGGGGTTCCTCCTCACAAGAGACAGTCCTTGATGGACCTCTCTAGCGTGAGTCCACCTTCGGGCAACAGATCTTCCATTCTCTGCTGTCCCTTAGGGTCACAAATTCAGCTGCACCAGCCTGGATCCCTCGCTGGGATCACAAGTCCTACCCGGGACGACTTTCTCCAGCATAGATCTCTCCATGGGCCACAGGTCTCCAGCAGGACTCTGTTTCGTCTTAGGCCTCCCACAGGGTCACAGCCTTCTCGTGCACTCACATTCATCTGCTTCAGCACAGACTCCTTCATGAGCTGCAAGGGGTCTCCTCACTCAGTAGTCTTCCACAGACGGCAGGGATTTTTACTTTTCAGTCTTTGCTGAAGGAAGAGAAAGGCGTTACTAAAACTTTTGATTGGCTTTGCTCTGGAGATCCACCTGGAAAAACTATTTTCAGCCCCAGGGGGGCTGGTCGGCAAACCCATGACAAAGGGGCAGTGTGGAAGAAGATGTTTCTCAGACATGTGTCCCTGAGCAGACAATGTTCTGCTGCTGTATGATGTTCCTATGTAAACACAGAAAACCTCTCATGTGCTTCTAGTGCTTGAAAAAAGTATAGTGAAATTCAGGTGCATCATTTTCAACTTATCAGATTTCAAGTTGAGCTGGTACTTATATACTTTGTTTGATTGGTTTCTTTGGATATGACTGCCCTGCAGTTCAGAATAGTGATGGCAACATGTAGCCCTCTGAACCAGCCAATTTAAAAGTGGTTTGTGCATTAGTATTTTATCTGCTGTCACAATTTTGATTTTGATTTTTATTTAAGGCTCTTATTTGCTGTTAAATTGTTTTTTAGAGCTACGGGTCTTATGTTGTAAAGCAGACACAGTAATTTTCCAACTATTTTTTATGTCAGAAATACTTTCCTGAAATTTAGGGGAGATTTATAGATGAAGATCCTAGAGAAATGATATGACAAGAGGTAATGATTTTAAACTAAAAGAGGGTAGAATCAGACCAGGTCTAAGGAAGAAGGCTTTTAAAATGAGGGTGGTGAAACACTGGAACATGTTGGCTGGAGAAATTGAGGCCCCATCCCTGGAAATTTTTGAAGGGCTGTTGGATGGAGCTCTGAGCAAGCTGATCTAGTCAAAAGTGTCTGTGCTCATTGCAGGGGAGTTGGATTAGACGGCCTTTAAAGGTCCCTTCCAAGTCAAAATTATTCTAGGATTTTATTCTGTTACTCTAAAAGCTAAAGATCCTTTGGCAGTTCTTTAGATTTTTAAGAGAAGTCAGATTTTTTCTGGTAAACACATGAATGAGCCTATGTAGTGAGTCTGTTCCATATTCTGTCTGTGCCAAAGCTGTTTAACTTGTACCGTGCAATTGTACTTAACCCGAGGAAATTCTTACACAATGTCAATACATGAGAAGGCTTCTTGGAGTCACAGTAACTAGCTGGGTGCTTACTGGTGTGAAAGAGAGTTGTGAGAGGGTTATGTCTTTAATGCCATTCTGTACATCACTGTTCAGTACAGATACTAACCTGGGACTTTAGTACAGATACAGATTGGTGTCTGATAAGATTTTGATGCATACATAGTCTATATTTGTTAGCTGCAGTAAGCTTATTCCAAATTTTAGGAGCATTTTTTTCTCTCTGAGTCTTTCAAATTGTAAAAATATAATTGTTACATCAGAAGACTATTAATCCTTTTTTTGACTCTTGCAGCCTTGCCTAATTCCTTTCAAAAGAAGTTCAAACCAAGCTGATTGTATATTGTTCATCACTTATTCAGTTGCAGATTTTCTTTTCCTTTTTTTTATCCTTCCCTCTAGTTTTGTATTTTATTAAATTCCAGGGAAGATTTTTTCCCCCCCTCAAAGCAGCAATGTTGTTATTTTATCTCTTTAACTTTTGGTGGTCCTTAGTGGTAATGTGAAATATGGTCTCTAATGCAGCCAGGTTGTCAGGCAGTGGTACCCACTGCATGATTTGTGTATGCTTTGACAGTCCATTCAAAAAGGCATGTTTCAGCTACATGAAAAATGAATGCTTTTCAGACTTGTTTGGAAAACCTGATAAAAGATGATTGTACGGTTTCAGTTTTCTGGATAATTGGGAAGATGCACTGTGTGTCACTCTTAGGGTAGTAGCGAGAGAAAATAGAGATGCCCCATGTTGCCCTGGAATGACAGTACTTTGAAAACTGTGGTTTCAGCTGAATTATAGTTTACTTTTCACCATTACATTTTACTGATAGGTGACAGGTAGAGCAGGTGGAATTTATATCCATTTCTTTAAAGCCGGTACTTTGAGTAAACATTAGCAATGTGCTTATGCTGTCTGTGGTCAAATCCATCATTAAAATATCTTTCTGGGCTAGTAGGAATCAAATATGTATCCACAGGGGCCAAATACATTCCCAGAATTGATCAACACGCTTGGGGTACTGGAGGTCCTCTTTGGGGGACCAGCCAGGTCTGAGTCTCCTGAGGGTGCAGGCCAGAGCAGTGGGACACGCTCCACATAGGACCCTGCAGCCTCCTTGCTTTGTGGTCCTTTGCAGGTAAGTGTGGGGCTTTTTCCTCTGTGTAGATTTAAGGGTGGCTAAAACACATTAATGTGACTCACACGATAGGAAATGCTGGTGCACTGTCTCCTCCTCACACCTGTGGAAACTGGTCTCAATGGACAGGACAGATGCAGGTATTACTGGTGAGGAGCATCATATACTTTTCGTGTGACAGGCCACCTGCAAAATGTGGAAATCGCAGCAGATGAGTTTGGAAAGGTAACTTCCACTGTAGAATAGGATGTTTGATTTGCTTTAGAGCCTAGGGAAGAGGTGGGTTTTGCATAGGGTATATAAAAGTCTTCCGAAGAAACATGGGATGAGCAGAATATATCTGAGTAACAGATGTCAGTTTCCTTTGATAAAGTTAGGCTTAATGAAACAAAGGTGGTTTATTTTTGTAGCAGCAAAAAAAAGCATAATAAAAATAATATTAAAAGTATGTAACTGGCTATCACTATGCAAAGAATTAATTAATACCTAAACATAATAAAGGTAACAAGTGACAAATTAACTCTTTGTTTAAAAGGTGCTACTAAGATGTTACATTTAGTTAAAAACTCGTTTTTGATTTTTCATGTTTCCTGTCCCTCTGCAATAAAACAGAGAAAGATCGAATCATAGCCCACAGCTATAACAATTCCATGGTCTCCCTGTACATCCTGTATTGCTTTGTGCACATAATGGGAAAATAAGTTATTTTGCTGTATTCATGTCTTCTTTGAAATAGGAAACTTTTCTAGAAAACAGTAAAAATACAGTATTTACACTTCATTTACTATCTGCTGGTCCCTAAACTTAACTTGTTGCAACTCCTATCTGACATAACCTCTTCTCTAGGCTGCTCAAATTGGTAATCTCTTTCTGCTTGCTTTAAGTAAAAACAAAACAGTAAACCAGACTCTGTTGTTTCTACCTTTTTTTTTTAATCTCTGTGTCTGGTCACTGCAAAAATGAAAATAATTTTTTAAAAACAATTATAAATGTTGTGCAAAGGAAATACAATTGCAGTGCAAAGTGAATATGGAAGAAACTTTGTGTCTGGTTATAGAATAGGAGCATCATCAGTTCTCATGTTTCTTCTCAGTCACTGCAACCATCAATTTATGGGGGAGATTGACAGCAAAACAATCTACATAGGTAATTTAAGTATCTTAGGCAGTTGTTTGCAGCTAAAGGGTTAAGCAGTTATGTGCAGCTTAATTTGATTTTTAGTTGCAAATATTGAATAAGCTGGTTTTTGGGAGCCACTAACTAATTGTAATTACAGCACTCAATATTTTCAATATTTTGTAGTTCAACTCCTGTCTTTTCCTGTGTGGTGGTGAATAATTCCTCTGCAGGAGGCAGAGGAATGAGGGCAATTGTCCTATGGAGGAAAGGGGTCATATAAACTTCTTCTATAACCCTGCCAAGAAAGCTCTGATCCTTTCCAAATGTAGTCAGTGTTTGGAAAGCTTCCTCTTTCCTCTGAGAAGAGACTTGGTTTCTAATGGACAATTGACTGTGAGTGTTTCAATCATTTCGCTTAAAGTATTAATGATGTGACTGAACCCTACTTGATGAAAAGATGTAGGGATGGAATGTTGAGCAAGTTGTTTAAGGGGATCACTTTGATCAAAGTGTGGAGGATTAAGAACACTAAGGAATTTTCTAGTTGAGAAAATTGTAACTTTAAAATGAGTTCATTATATCATTGTGTAGCTAGTCTTTATTAATAAAAGAAAATTCAGGAAATAAAAATGTGTGGGGGTAATACAACTTCGTTGAGAAGTGATGCTTCTGAGCACCAAATGATGAAAATTTGTATAGGACTTCTGGAGTCAAAATAATTACTTTAATTTACATTGGTAGAGACCATGACCAAAGCTGACTTAAAGCACTGGACTGCACAGTCAAAGGACAATCCAGTTATAGTAATCTGGAATACAAATTTCCCCTGCTTCAACAGCTAGCAACGGCTAACATAACTGCATCAACAACTCTAGTTTCTTAACTAGATCTGAAGTCATTATAAGAAAAACATTATCACCAAATCACAGTGACATTTAGAAAATGGCTTTGATTTAGCCTGAAGCATGAACAAAAGATCACTTTGTTCCATTCACATCTGCAAAATTAGATACCTTTATGATACCATAATGTCATTCTGGTTTTGGATATCACCCTAAAAAACATGTCCTTTAGAGTAAGATTATCCATTTATTTATCAGACCTGAGAAAATTTTTTAATTCCTGTATTAATTTTAAATCTGTGCATTCTCATGAAACCATCTTTTCTTTGTTCTCTGTGAACCATCGTGGTCTCCACTGGACATTTCTGCAATAGAGCAAGCTTTAGTCATCTGATTTGCTTGTTCCTTCATGCCCACACATTTCCCCAAAAGAAATACATCAAGATCAGTAATTTTGTACTATATAGTTAGAGATCTTATTTAAAAATATACCAGTTGTCACCCATATATATCGATATATTTATATATCTATATTTATATATATATATCTATAAAAAAGGCAGGGTCTTAAGATGCACTTGATTAGAGTGGAAATTTTATCCTGTGTGTACTGTAGTGTCTGGAAGTGTCTGCTTTATTTACATTACTGAGAAGTATGAATCAGATCACCAATATCAACTTAATCTCAAAGTGACAGCCTAATACTTGGCAAGGAAGAACTCCTCTAAACTGATGGCCTTGAGTAATCATTGCAAAATACTCTTGGCATATACATTGTAATTAGAACAAGGAGCCATAAGACAACTTTGCATTTTAATTTTGTGCTGGGATTTTTTGTGTGTGATGAAATAGAAATTATTACATATATAACAAGAATCTTTAACATCTGGAGCAGTTTTAAGAGGGAATGTAGATGAAGTAAATAAAATCTTACCTGGTTCCTTGAAAAGGATGGTTAATGTAGGCAATGCAGGCAGGGATGGTTGAGACAGGCTTAGGCAATTGAACATGAAATACTTTATCTGGAGCTCTACATCTGAAGAGCTGCTGTTCTAAATTGAAGCGTTAGTCACTTACAGTGCTAATAAAATTACAGTGTTTTCCATTATCCTATATGGCAGCTGCCTGATCCCTGAAGAGCACACCCACTGTCTGCTGGGATGACTGTACAGAGCCACTGAGGCATAATGCCTTTCTGAGCCAGGGTTGCATCAGGCCTGTGGAAAATGACTCACTCATTTACTTCATATTTAAAAGGAAAAACAAGTTCCCTGTGGAAAACCAACTTCATTTTCATCCAGCCTAAATTCATGTCCAACTTAGAAACTCGGAACAAGCATTGTTACTCCCACAGTTTCAGGTTTTAAAGGAGATCTGGAGTTTTTATTTAGCAAGTACTTATTCAAGGGGTTGAAAGAACCTGATTTCGGGGCAGCACAAAGAGTCCTCAGAGATTTGTGAGAAAGCCCTTTTACCTCAAATGGGGAGACCGAGGGAAGTGCCAGCCATGCCTGTTTATCCTTTTCTTCTGGCATGTCCAAAATCTTGAAAGTACACAGAAGTTATTTTGCTGTAAAATTGGGGCAAAAATACTTGTTAAACCTCTTTGACTCAAGCTTTCACAAAGTTAAGTGGAAGTGCTTAGTCTTGGGAACCACTGCAGAAACAGAATTACACTTTCTGGTCTGTATGGCTGTTGCCAAACTACAACTGAAGTTCTGTTTGATAGACAGCCAGTGGTTGTATTTTATCATCTCACAAGGAAATTAAGGCAGGTTTGGGTCTCTCTGCTACCTTTGTGCAGCAGAAACATCAGTCTGAAGTAGTGTTGTCTAAATGCTGAAGAGACAAGGGTGGGGTGGTGGGGGAGAAAGGAACCAAGGGATCATTTGTTTTTTAATTTAGAAGTCTGTGGCATGTGTATTGAAGTACATCCTCAATTCTTACAAATTAGATTTTAAAACATAATTGCAGCATCAAATATAAAAATTAATCAACTGTGTTATTACTTGTGAACAAACAATTAAAGCATCATAAAATGAAAAAAATATGAAGGAAATATGCTTGTACATGTAATGCCAGGATTGTAAAGTGCTTGATTTGGTTAGAAAAATGTATTGTAGATTAAAACTAGAAAAACAGATCAAGTACATAGCAGATATGTATTTGTTTCACTTTCACAGTAATTTAATATCTCTGAAGCATAACAAAGAACAGCATTTATTAGTGATTTCTTTCTGTCATTGGAAGTGGGGAGAAAGGAGGGATGTCAGGGAAAAAACCCACATAGATTTGCAGTTATGACTGCACGATAAAGCTGTGGGACTGTGCTGTGCTGTTTTATAGGTCTTTGTACACTTCCAGCGAAAACATTTATCAGGTGTTCTCTTGAATAAGATCAGTGAAAAGTAATAGTGTTGTTGTGGTGATGTTATTGGTTTTATTGAGGGATTTTCTAAACCATGGATTTTGCAGAACATTCCTAAAAACCATCATCTTGTGCAGGGGTGTGTTAGAGTTAACTTTGTTAGAAAATATACTACTCTTGAGTTGTATTATCATGATTTAAATAGGAATATCACTGGAGCAAACTTACTGCTTAAAAAATATATAAAGTGCTTCATAGTGCTTCAAGATGAGATATTACCTGCATCCTAGAGGGAATGAATTATGTGAAAATGTATATATATATACTTGCATGCTACGTTTCACATACCATCAGGGTATGTTTTTATTTTGCCAAACTAAATATAGAGAGATGCTCCAGAAGTATTCATAATCTAAATATTAGTATTTCTAAAAGGAGGATTTGGTCTGTTTTGCAGAATAAAAAAGAGATATTAGATAAGGACAGAAATAATTTTAAGAACAAGTTCCTTATCCCCACCTCTAGGTACAGTTTTTTTTGTTCTTACTTATTTTCTCCTGGAGGTAACAAAGAAATAAAGGCAATATCCCTTATTCTCTTCTATGTGCATTTTCAGTGTGTCTGTGAGTAGCCCTGGGAGCAGGGATTTTAGTAACCTATGAACATGAGTATTGAATACAATATTTTTACTTACGTGGCTTTGGTGGTAGCAGAGGTGGAAGGCTGTAGCTAAAAAGGTGAAATGATACTATTGTTTTGGGGGTTTTTTCCCCCTCTTCTGGCTTTTTCCAGTCAATATACTTGCTGTGGTAGCCACTATATGTGATATATAAAACACCTACAGCTTACAAAAAAAACAAACAACCCTGAAAAGCAAACTGGGAAATGGGGATGTAGGAAGCAGAGGAGATGAAAGTGAAAGGACTGTGCATCATCACGCTAGGACACATGCAGCATCGGTGCGGTTGGATTAAGACATAAATTTGCAATTATATCGCAGTAAAGTTAAGCTGTAAAGACAAAATATTGTACCAAGTAGCAGTTAGTTTAAAAGAGCTGAATGCTGCAAAACCTATCCCTGCAGTTATGAAGTGAGTACAAATAAAAGTTTTTCCTCTCATGCTCCAGAAGGAGGATTAATCCCTGTTATACTAATATCAACTGGCCCAGCTGCTTTTTATCAGTACTGCACCATGTAAAAAGTTCACTGATGTTTGTGAGAGGAGAATATTTTTTTGTTTTCTTTTCCTGTCCTGAACCTCTAAGTATTTCACGTGCTTCCAGTTTTGTTTACTAGGTCTTTGTGGCTACAGTAGGATTACATTCCAATTGTTTTGATTACAGGTTGTTTTAGTTATTTTAATCCTCTCTTTATCATTACATAATGGAGTATTATGTAGCTTTTGTTGCACATAAAAGATATTTGCTGTGTCTGCACTGATTAAATGCACAACAGCATGTATTGCAAATATTTCCACCTAATAATAATAATAATCCAGATTTAGAGCTTCCATTGCAGCAGCCCACAACATCAGCTTGTGTACAGCTCTAATAAATGTCTCCAAAAAATAGAAGCAGGGAAAGAAAAAAGATGCCAATGCTTTCATTGTAAGTGTGAGGTGGCTTTTGCAGGAGCAAGGACTTATACATCAAAATATGACATAGGCTACAACCCCTTTTTCCTCCCTGATCAGCTGTTTTGTACATTCAGTGAATCTCCAAAATCCCAAGAGGATTCCTGTGATAAGCAAGACAAGTAGGAAGAGGGAAATATAGATAGGTGATTATTGGGAGTGAGCTATTGGGAAAAATCAAGGGAAGCACAGGCAGGGGAAAAACAGGGGTAGCTTTGAGGTAAGCTTTCCCATGTTTTAATCATAAAACTATAAACTATACTCTTGGTAAAACTCTTAATCTGTTTTTTTGTTTGTTTATACAGAAAGCCTATAGGGTATTCATCCAAGAGTATGGTAATGTTCATCTAATTGTTGTACTTACCTACTGCTCCATCCCCAGCCTTTTATTCAAATGTTTAAATATTGATTTTTTTTCGGGAGCCAATTACCTTTTTATGATGTCTATTTGTATAATCAACATCTTTGTATACAATTTTAATATGATCCCAGGTTGTTACTTTAGAAGATACTGAGTTTAAAAGGACTCATCTCTCCTGGTAGCAGTAGGTGCAGAAGTGACAGAGACCTCAAATAAGAGCCATAAACCAACCTGGAATAAACGTTATGAGAACCAAGAATGAAAATAATTCTTTTACTTTAACATACACTTCTTGTAGTTTTGATTGCATCGATCTGAAAGGTCTCATGCACACAGTTTAAAGTCAGGACAGGAAAAACAGGAGTCCTTTTTGACAGATTAACTAAGTGGTAAGGTGATGCAAAGTTATTTTGTCTTACAACAGCCCCCAATTAATGGGGCTGTATTTTTGTAATCCCTTTTAATCTAATGTTGCATTCTGATTTTTCTAGTCCTTATCTGGACCTGTGTAAATAGAAATGATTGATATTTTTAACTGGAAAAATTTAAATGTTCTAGTAAGCATTTTCAGATATATGTCTAGATAACCATTGCTAAACTTGATTCTTTATTGTCAATTCTGACAAAGTGTGTTACAGCACTCCAAAATAGGTAAATAAAAACCTCCTTATTTTCTTGTCCAAGGAACAGTGCACTCTATTTGGGATAACTTATGGAGAAGCTAGAAAATTACATTTATGGATCAATGAGAAAGCACAAGTGTTCGGAAGAAGGATTGCCTATTACTTTCTAAGTCTTGTGCTGGTGATATGGGAACAAATATACATAGAAATAGCGTACAAAATACATTTTACTTTGATAGCAGATGGACTTGAAATGGAATAATGCAAGTAAGGTGTGTAATAATAAGTACTATTTGCATTTGTTTTCAAGTTCTCTAATCTTCAACTGTTTCACAGATTAAAATTACACTGTGCCATTAAAATGAGAGAGTAAATACTGTGCTGCTATAAACCAGATTAGTTAAGAAAATTTAAGAAAGGAAATTGTCATCCTTCATTTATTGTCCCAGAAGTTCTTTTTTTTGAAGATGTCCCCTAAAGCCAGGAATATGTTCAGAGGGCTTGGAATTTAGTCCAGGTCTCTTACAGGAGTGAATCATAAAGCTAAGAAGTTCAGAAAGGAATCATATCCTCATTCAGGTATGAGCTCTAGCAAGGATTGTTTATCACCATATTTAAAATTGAAGTTACTAAAATTCACCTGTTCAGAATAATATTTAATGCTTCCAGCACTGTGCTATGTTCTTCTTCCTGAATTATTACTGTGATACTACATACTAAAATGTGGTAAAGGCTTTACATTTCAAATTATTGGAAGCAAAGATGAATTTATAATAAATGCCTGATAGACTTCAGGGAATCCATAATTTAGATGGCAACAGAACACACTGATTCCAGCTACAATAACAGATTATATTTGAAAAGGCAACAATTAAATACAAAGAATGGCTTTGGTTACTATGGGAACAGTTAAAGAAAGAGTTCTCAGCATTGAGAGCCACTGTGTGTATACAAGCGAAATTATGTTTTTCTGAGTCAAAGAAGCTATGAAAGCTTTCCTAGAAGAAGGCTAAATAGAGTGAAATGTTTCAAGCAAAAGCTTTTAAATACCTCTGTACAATATGTCCCTGTTTTTGTGTTCTTTCTTCCTGCTTTACCTCCATTTTTCTGCCACTAGTTTTTGGAGTTAAGAGTTTTTTGAATTGTGTAGCAAAAAGCACTTTGCAAAGAGGATTAGTGAATGAAAGAGCGATGTGGACGAGTTATTTTATTTCTGTGGCTGTTTACAAGAGATCTAATCCTATTTTATAAATCTTACTCAGATGAAGGCATCTGTAGTGTAGGTTCACACTTTCTTTCACATACTTTTCTCTTTATTCTCTTAACCTGAAAATAATGAATGCACAAATTAGAGGAGAAGTAAGAAAAATTATCAAGTCTGTATTTCACTAAAGCTTAAGTGCTTTCAAATAGGGTGCAGAGTCACATTATGTATGCAGTATTTAATAATATTGCTAAACCAGATGTTAACCTCATTATTTTTAATAGTTTTTGACTCTGAACCTTGTCATTGATACCTCCATTTTTATATTTGTAAAAAAAAAAAAAGAATGTCAGATGGGTACTACTTACAGCATCAACTTTGCAGTGGACCAAATTTTAAAAGTATTTTAACATCTTTTATACTTGGTCTAAATCAAAGGTTTTGTTTATCTATTGAGGAAGCTTTAAAAGTTTTATCAGGAGTGATCAGTGCTGTATGGAAACTGGCACAGTTTGCAAGACTTTGGATCATCTGAAGTGTGGTCCCTTGAAGTCCCTTCAACCTGTAGTTGAAGTTGTTTCATGATATGACAATGAATTTAAAAAGGAGACTGTTCATTTCTTTGATTTCTTTTAAAAGAAATAAACTGTCCTAAAAGTATATTATCAGCTGTTATTTAAATACATATTAAACAATATTGTGCTATTTCTGTGTATTTTTCAAACTCCAGATACAGGAATGTGCTGATGTTGAACTACGAACCAGCAGTGAATTCTCTAAATATGTCATGTAATTTTCTGTGCTTAGTTGAGAAGTGAGAATGCCCACCTCGTGATGCTAAGTACACTACAGCTTTTTTATTCTTACTATTGAAGCAAGAGTACTGTATATTGAGAAAAACATGTTTGGGGCACCAAGGATACATACTTAAAAGTCTTGACTCTGTTGTTTTATTATAAAATTATTATTTTAGGTTTAGATATATATATAAGATTGATAAGCAGTGTTTTTCACAGTTGTATATGAGAAAAAACAAAGACTTTGTTGGTAAGGGAAATACTCGGGAGAGACCTGGGACTAACAGCTGTGTGTGCAATCATGAGTGAGGGGAAAGTCTCTACACTTAGACCAGTTTTTGCCTTATGTGCCTGTGTATGTAGGTCTGGCTTTCTTACAAGTCACCATTAAAAAGCAAGGAAGTGTTTTATATCCTGCAGCCAGAGTGTTATAAACCAAAATTTTCTGGATTCTGCATTTTTGGGAAAAGAAAACACATCTCTTAGCAATTGATTTTCACTTTCACCCACATTAATTCATTTAGATCGTTTCATAACCTCTAACTTCAAATGGTTGTCAGGAACAAGGGAATACAAATCTAGTAGGGGGAGATAATGCTGGATAGCTCACTGGTCTTCTCAACTTTGCGAATATTCATTGGCCTTGATGTCCTCCTCCATGGAGAAGGGGGCTAATAAGTTGTGTTACAGATGGTTTTGTGCTGATCTCTGTTAGTTGTCCTCTGTGAATTCCCACTGAGCACCACTGCAAGGCCATACGCTCCAGGTGTATAGCTGCCATGACTATTATGTGCTGCTTCATTACCATCCTGAGCCTTTTCAAAGCCGTACTGAAAGGCTGATGAAATTACTTTTAATGAGGATTGAGATAAATCTGTTGTGCCACCTGCAGACAAATTGCTACCTGAACTGAAATGAGTTTAGTGCTCAGCATTATCTGTTTGAAATACTTCCTCATATGAGCCCTGTTTCCCAATGTCTAACCTGGTCGTACCAGTGATAGTCAGGGGAGAGAGCAGCGAGAACAGGCACTGCTCAGCCTGTGCCACAGTCTGTGGCTGCGAGGAACGGGCATGGATACGCCTCCTCCAGCAGGAGAATACCTTTTGTATCACTGACAGAAGGCAAGGGCTGTTTTTCTTTGCCTGTTGACAGCTGCTTCGAAGATGACCTCAGAGCGTTTCAGAAAAAGTAATAAAAGACAGACAGGAAGCCTGGCTTTAGACAAGAAAAGATAATGAGTACATTTTGACAGATTGCTTTCCTCTCACTCAAGCCTAGACATTGCTAAGGCCTCAGAAGTGGTGTTACAGGTAACCTGGTGATTTTGGGCAGTCAATATATCATAAAATAATAAGTTTATTTTTAATGAAGTAAAAGCAACCTTGCATCTGTTAATCTTACAGGTGGTATTGGCATGATTTGCCACATTTACCTGTTTTCTTAAATGGCCTTTGCAAAGTTAGTAAAGTGAAAAATGGATCTTTTCAGAAAGCCCTGTTTTTGCTAGCAATGGCTGTGAAGAAAGCACACTTCTGTGGAAAGTCTGGTAGAGTCATTCTTATGGGACCAGATAATTAATTAATTTTTAAAAATCCTGTCTTAAAAATAGGTATTTGTGATTTTCCTACACATCCTTGAGCAATAGTTACTTTTCTACGCTGCAGTTTGCTTTAAGTGGGGTGAAGGAAGCAGTGTTCCTTAATTCTGAACTAATCTTCTCTAGGCCCTGGATATTTTCTAAAATATTTTCCAAACATAGCCTCATTATTTATAATGAAATAAAGTCAGTGGTAAATAGTCAAAAATAAGAGCAGAGATTATAAATGAGTTTACTTAATAATACCATCATGCTGCCTTGTGATCATCATGATCTTCATCATCTGCTTTTGGAGGCAGTGAAAATTGCAAATCTATTAGGGAATATGTATAGGCAATATATTTTTGGGGGTCTTTATATGACCGTATGTGAGGTTCATAGAGGTGAGTTCTGTTGCCTGCTTTCTCTTATCAGTGTAAAACCAGAATGATGACTCAGGCTCAGCAAACTCTTGGTTATGCAGGAGTTCACTAATTTTATCAGCCTGTTTGCTGCGTTTTTCTTGGGGTGAATGGGAAGAAATACTTCACATGAAATGGGATGCCTGCGCTATCTGCACTGGATACATGTGTACCTTGCCAATAAGTCAGGCTGTCCAAGGCACTTCCATTG
Source organism: Platyrinchus mystaceus (assembly GCA_035041135.1). Classification (NCBI taxonomy): domain Eukaryota; kingdom Metazoa; phylum Chordata; class Aves; order Passeriformes; family Tyrannidae; genus Platyrinchus; species Platyrinchus mystaceus. The sequence goes on from JAWWLV010000144.1 coordinate 19,392,484, forward strand.
CTTATCCTCAGAGTTGTCTTGTCTCATAACAGAAAGCTGCACAGATATTTATTGAATTAATATATGCAACTATGCCTGTAGATATCAGTGGTTCTATACAATGCCATGACAAGAAATCTAAAATAGGTGAGCAACCTTCCTTGGACTCTAGAAACAGGAGTTATCTTAGAACTTTCTTGTTCACTTGTTTTACTAAAAACTTGAGTATTTTAGCTTGAACGGAATGCTACCTAAAGTGATTGGAGTATGCCTGCATAATGACATACTGTCAACTACCTATCTGGAAATAATAGCAAATTAATTATTTTTAACAAGTTTTTTTTTTGCTTGATGCAGTTGATCAGTGTAGAAAATGGTTTTATTGAGTATGGTCTAGATTTTTTTTTTTAATGTTTTTGTTGTAACCCTGTTTCTATAGATTCTATAGGAAAGAGCTTGATGGTTTATTTATATTATACTGATTAGTGTATCAGGTAGAGATTCTTCATTGCTGATGGTGAACAGAAGAACAAATGCTAATCTTTCTTCCAGTGTGATTTTTTTTTACTAGAAGATTTAGCAGTTGATCATTTTGATATAGCTAATGTGTTTTGTGAGACATCTAATCTTGAATCTGTGCTTGCTTACATTAGGACATTCTTTTCTAACAATGTTATGTATTTTGTGCCTGTTGCTGAAAAAATGCGCTTCAGCCCTGTCTATGTTTTGAATGCTGATGAGCAGAAAGCAGGTTTACTGTCTTGATTTCTGCTCCTTAGGTTTCTTGGGGTTATGAGTCCCAGTTTATTGATGACACAGGGATAAAGTTGTTCACTCAAGCACACCTATGAAAAATTCATGTCTGTTCTAAAGATCTGTCACTTTAGATGCATATTGGTGGCTATGTGAGCACTTCACATCATGTGTTGGTCAAAGGCTGTATTTTTTAAAATTCAGTTCAGAATGGCTATATTTATCTGCCAGAGCAAAAATAAAGAAAAACCTTGGGTCATCCCAAATTTATAGGGAAACTTTGATTGAAGATGATCATGCCTATCCTGAGGTTGCTACTTCCTCCAGATAGTGATGAATTAAGATAGTTGAAAGTAGGAACTTAAAACCATGACTTATATAGTTAGATGAATATAAATTTGGCAGCTGTTATACTGTCTTCAAAAGACTAATTACAATCTCCCTTTTCATATATTAATGCAAATAGAGTGGTAAAGCGGTTGAATGGTTGAGATTTGCTTTGTAGACATTAATTTCCTGACGTTAAAAAGTCTCTGTATTTAAAGATAAAATGCCGGATGCTGCATTATGCTGCATGTTTTTGCCCATTAGTTTGTACTGGCCAAGAGTAGTGCTGCTTCTCTGATTTAATAAAACTAGTAGGGAACAGGTGTTCCTTATACCTACGTATGCTTGTGAAATGGGGGCCTTTAGCATGTATGAATAGTACCTTTTGAAATAAGTAGCTATTGTTTTTTTACTCTCTTCGTGGAAATAGAGAATTTGGGTTGGGTTTTTGTTGGTTTGTTTTGTTGTTTTTTTTTTTTTCTAAAATACAGTGGTTGTGTGCATTAGAACATTATAAAGTCAGCAAAGTTCATGAGAGCCCATTGGATTCATAGGCACGCTTTGGTGCTCAAATCCCCCACTGAAAGAGAAGAAATAAACACCGAAGATTTGAAAATTCTCTTCTGTATTATTTGCATGTCTGAAAGTCACAGATTCTGATGTATTGAGTTTTGCAGAAAGTATAACTTACCATAAATGCACTTTTATCTGAAGTCTGAAAGTGTTATAATGAAGTTAATATATGTTAAAAATTCAACTACAGTACTATGAAGATCTGCATAGTTATTCAAATTTAAGCAAATGAAAGTCCGTTGAAATTTAAGCCTGTGCATAAATCTTTGTGGCAAACTTGTGCTGTTTTATCCAGTGTTCTCTTTCATTCAGTAAAGTAGCTGGGATGATACATGTCTGTGAAATGTAAATATAAGTACATTTGTGTGGCAATGTTTAAAGAACTTTAGGAAAATAAGTACTGAAACACAGAAATTAAAGATAAAAACATTCTTATTTCCAACAGAACTAGCCATAAATTTTCAACTTTGGGAAGATACAAAGGACAAAACTGTAATTCAAACAGATAAATGTTGTGTCCTTGCAAAGAGTGGACCCTCTTTCCATTTTTAATAATTTAAATTATTTCTTTCTTTTGAGGTGCAGATTGTAGAGAGAGAAAATCTCTTGTACCATTTTAACCATTAAAAAGGAATTTGGAGATCTCTTACCTTTTCTGTCCTTCATTACACTGAACATTTAAAATTCACTTTTGATATTAATCATACTTAAAAATCCATTTGCTACCCGTAGTGATTTCACTAGGAAAGACTCAAATCTTTCAGGGTAATGAAGTTCTAACTAAGTATTAGTTATTAGATACTTAAGATCTTACTTTTTTCCAGATGGGGATGCTTAATCTGGATCTTTACCACTTCTGGTGGGTAAAGATTCCAAATCACCTTCTGAAAAACTTATTCTCAATAGTCCAGTTGAATCAGGTAGTAGCTCTACACCTTGTACAGCTTTCCCAGGCAAGTCATCTTCTGCCAGCTTCAAACCTTATTCATTGTGATTTGGCACTGCACTAGACCCTTCCAGCAGTAAGAGAGGTTTAACATGCAGTTTTACAGCCTATCAGAGCATTTAGGGAAAGATTTCTACTTAGTTGCAGTTTTCTTGAACTGGAAGTCGAAAACTGACAGCAGTTTTCTGAGTTCATGCAGCATCTACTTACACCATAGTTATTCTCAGCTATGGATCATAAAAAGTAAGGTTCATGCCTGCCTTACTCCACCATGTTCCTCATCCCAACCCCACCTAATCTCAGGGTGGGGCTGGGGTGACCTCTTACCTGCTTGTTTCAGCATCACTTGGGAGCAGAAACAACAGACAACTGAGGGAGAGGAGTGCATGTCCAGAGTGGGGGAATGAGGAAGAAAGCTGCAAAAGTGTAATTGCTATCAATAGAATGAAAGGGTTCTTTTTTTTGTTCCTTTTTTTTTTTAATGGCAAATCTGCTTCTTGGAACTTTTCTTGGGACTTTTTTGCCCCTATAGTCCTCATACCTAGCCAAGCACTATGTAGCTGATTTAAAGATTTATAGCTCTGAGTTCCAAAGAGGTGGACACGGTAACAGATGGTTTTAAGTCAGTTGACATATTTCAGGCTAAAAGGTGTAGCACAAGTTGTTGTTTACAGGATTTACTGTTCCCAGACATTTATTTTCATGGATTTTGAGGTGCTGAAAAATGATGTAGAAAATTTAGCATGATACAGTAGATTTTACCACAAGTGGGATTTTTGTAAAAGCCCATCCCTGTCAAAATCAGCACCCTTGAATAACAAAACAGAATAACGATTAGAGTCCACTGCTCTTCACATCTTTTCTTTATATTTGCTATGTAAAATTAATCCTTCTGGGACAATCATTAAAATAAACATCCACTCAATAGGAACAACCATTACAATGAATCCTAACTATGAACAAATCACAATACTCATTAAAATAGATCTCAGCTCATTAGGAGTTTTAGTATACAGGTTGAAAACAGAAGGTGAGAACATTTTTTAAACAAGAAAATCAGGTGTCAAGGCCTTTTCTGCTTCTCTTACTTCCTCACGAATGAGGGGCCTGGGTGTGCAGAAGGAGCTGGAAGGAGATACAGCTGACCCCAGCTGACCAGGGGGATGTCCCAGACCATATGTTGTCTTGCTCAGTATATAAAGCTGGTGGAAGAAGGAGGAAGGAGGGAATGTTTGGAATGATGGCATTTGTCTTCCCAAGTGGCTGTTGAGCATGGTGGAGCCCTGCTTTCCTGGGGATGCCTGAACACCTGGCTGCCCATGGGAAGCAGTGAAGTCATTCCTTGCTTTGCTTTTTTTGCATGGACAGCTTTTTCTTTACGTATTAAAATGTCTTTATCTCAACTCATGAGTTTTCTGGGTTTTGCTCTTCTGATTCTTTCACTGGTCCTGCTGGTGGGGCAGTCAGTGAGCAGCTGTGTGGTGCTTAGTTGACAGCTGGCGTTAAACCACGACAATCCTGCATGAACTGCTAATACCACAACTGTCCACACCAGTGTTCCCTTAGCTGATTTTTCATGATGCTGCAGAAATGAGTCAAGTCATACCAAAATCTTGGTGTGTGGGTGCAGTTCCATACAGTGGAAACTTCAAAAATTGGGTGTGTATTTGCTCTTACAGTGGAAATGCTCACCTTTTCTATTCAAAAAAGATACTAATACTGGCAGTTTAGGAGTACATCTTCTATGCAATCAAACCCTTCACTTTAAGATTTTGTTGTAATAGTATTTTTTAAAGTGTCTTTTAGTCACTCTGGATCAAAATCTTCTCTGAAGCAGAGTGTTCATATTCACCGCATGTTAAATTCACCTCTCCCTGGTATGGACTTGAACTTTGTTCATTGTTTTGTTCTTCAAATGAAAGGAAATGGATCAATGGGAGTTGAAATCTGGGTCAGCTGAATAGGAGTTACTCGTGCATACCTGTGGTCTGAGTACAAACCATTTATGTTCAGTTAAATGTAGTGATCTGAGTGCAAAACAGATCTAATCTCTGTTTGTTACAATGCAGGAATGAGCAAATCTAGTTAAGCAAAAGAATAGAGTACTGTGTGGGATCTAAGGATATGGAGGCATTGTTTGATGCATAACAATGGAGCTTCATCTATACCAGGAATAAATTGTATAGGTGACTCTTAATAATGCTGAGTTGTAGATTCTGGTACTAATGAATTTCTAAAATTAATAGAACACGGTTGTAGAAAAGAATGGCTCTGTACAAAAAGCATCAGCCAAAGACAGTATGCCTTTGGATTAACTCAGTTTTTAGATAAGCATTTAAAGCTATATTAGATATTTCTTAAGGTTGTAAAAGCTGGATATCTTCCTTATAGTGTCTGTTGTACTTTGTGGTGGACTTTCTTGGAAACACAGTGATTATATATATACTTTATTAAAGCATGATTTTCTAAAGGAAGTTTTTCTAAGGGGTGCAACAGGGAACGTAATGCCATTTTTTTGTTTTAAGATTATAGTGATACTTTTACCCCAAGTAATGCAGTCTTTTTCAGGTGGTTCAAGGATGCTTTTTTTCCAGAATAAAATCCAGATTTTATTCTGAAATCACATAATCTGTATTTGGCATATCCTAAGAACAGAACCTGAGAGAGTATTTATTCCTACTGAGATCAGAGGATATGGAAACTAATCTGTACCCTTAATGTTAGGGATAATCCATCCATGCTTCCTCTAAGGAACCTTTTATGGAATTCTATTAGGCAGATAATAAAAGACTCAAGTTTTTATCAGTCAAAGCTATTTTGGCAGTATTAAATATGTTTTATAAACAAACCAAAAATACCCGTGAAAGTTGCTAAGAAGCCACATTCTGTGGTTTAAAATTTCATATTCTTCATCTGTCTGCAGTACATTCAACAATATACAGTCAAAAGCGGAAAGCAATCCCAACAGAGATGGCTCTCTATTAGGACAGAGACACTCCCACCTCCTCCCCACCCCCCTAAGTTTTTTTAGGACGTTGGTCACTTTGGAGTTTTCTGATCTCCACAGTATATTTGATTTACACAAATAACTGCAGAAAAATTATTATAATAGAGCCTTGGGATTTTGCAAGGTTAAGATATGGCTGCTTTTTTTCTCAACCTCCTTTGGAATGTAGTTCACAGCAGTCTGTATTTCCAGTTCCTAAGTACTGCTGGTTGCAGGAGCCATAGCTATTACATTGTCTTTGCATTGTGAAGGGTAGACCTATCATCCTTATTAATTTTTCTTCTGTAGAGGTTCATTTATGACAACCTAATCAAAACTCCAGTTGATGTCCAGTGTGCTTGACAGTAATTGCACAGGTGGAATTTCCTAAAATGTCACTGCACAAGGAAAGAGAAATTTATGATTTCATTTATAGAATTGAAATGTATAGGTTATTTTGTTTAATATTTGCTTACTTAAACTTGGAGTGGTGGGATTTTTGTGTGTGTGTGGTTCTTTTTTTTTCTTTTTTTTTTTCTTTAGACTCGTGATTGCCAACTAAAACTGAATGTGGGGTTGGGGGTTTGTTTGTTTATTTGTTTGTTTGTTTTTTAATCCAGAATTCATGAGGTGCTCACTGAAGCAAAGTGATTATGTTAAGATGGTTTTTCTGCTTGTTGCAGTGAACTCATGCTGTTTGAAGCCCAACAATATTGCTTTAAATCTCAATTTTCTCACTGTTGTGAGCATTTTATTATAAACACATAAGAAAAAAAAAATCTTACTTGAGTTATATCAGTATGCAAGAAAAGAGTAGTGTTAAAATGTTCCCTTGAAAGGTTTACTGTTGTTAGTATGCAGTAGTGTACAAGATCTGAGGAGCAGAGAAGACATTTGCCAACGTAGCAAAATATAAAAACTTCATTAGTTTTGCATAAGGTTCTTAGGTGGTGTATGACACACATACAAATGTCATTTTGGAAAAAACTGTTTTCAGATGCTTTTTTGTGCCTTCTGTCCAGCCAGTGGAAGTTGTTTGTTACAATGCACTGCCTTTAGCTTGCTTACCTGCCTTCATGAGGATATTGTGCATCTGCTGTAAGGGTTGCAGTAATTTGAAGTGATCAGCTGTATAACCTAGTTTAGCTCTAGAGAAAAATCTTGTCCCTTCTCAAGAATTATTTGTTTTCATTCTGAGCAGGACAGTATATGTTTAGGATATTCAAAACCCATGTGATGGTGAACAGTGTAAGCAGATGGAATCTCTGGAAGACTGTATATGTTTTGTTCTGATTTGTGACTAACATCAAACGCAAAATTAATATTTCCAAGTTTGTATATCTTGAATTTAGAAGTCATGGATGTATGGTGAGAAAATACATCATGTGAAGAATAACTTCTGTCTTTTTAGATGTCAGGCATGCATATGCCTACACAGATAAAACTCCTTGGTGGAAAGTCTGTCTTTGCTTAGATATATACAATGCTGTGGAAGCTGTTGAAGATTCACGTGGGTGATTGAAAATTCAGATTGGCTCTTTCTTTCTCTTTTTGAAAGTAATGTAAAAAATCATCTCCTGTGCAGTAATCATAGTTTCATATAAAAACATAAGCTCATGTGGATATATTTGACCTTAGGGGATTATCAACAAAGATTAACATCAGGCAAAATAAATAAACCATTAGTTTTTTCACTGTCAAATCTGTGATTGGGCAAGAAGTTTCATTTTGTTACTGAAACATTTCATTGCTCTTAAATTTGTATTTGTATCATATATTAAATTATTATGTTGCCTCAGTATTTCAGTAGTACTTGCAAAATTTTTGTAAATGAAAAAATATGGTATTGCTTGGCATTTTCATATTAATGATTTCTAGTGCACATTGCCACATGCAGTTGATAGTGCTTGTTATAGTCAAGCTGAAGTGAATGAAAGATCCCAAGCTTTGTCATAGAATATGTTACTGAGCCCTCAGTATTCACCTCTAACATGGCTATTTACAGACTGTCTTCTCACTGCAAATACATAGCTGAATCTTTACCTCCAGATAGTAAAATCTTACTGAAGATGAGAATTAGCTTGTTTTCATATTGACTAGTTTTACATATCTCTTGTGATTACATGGGCCCCAGTTCCTCTTCACAGACCTCTTTCTTGAAATTGTAGATGTAAGCTATGTGTTTTTACCTTTATGGCTGTCCTAAATCAGAGTTTTGCCATCAGATTGCATTACCCATCACAAATGTAGTTTGTGTAAACTCCTTACTCACACCTCTGCCTACTCACATTCGTAGTAACCAAAACTGTTGCTGCCACCCACCAGCCCTTCACATTTAAAAGCCAGGTTTAGAAGCCTAGCAGTCTTAGGACACCTTACACAATTACTTGAGCACCACGTTGCTCAGCTTCACTCTACCAGCCCTGGCTCTCTGCTCCTCCTTATCTGCCCGGGACATACTACTGCAATTTAAGATTGTGTGAAATTTACCTCATTCCCTTCTGGGAATAAATAAACTTAGCTCATACAGGTCATCCTCATTTCACTGGGCATAAAAGGCGTTACAGTGCATGAGTGGAGCGGGAGGGTGGAAGTGAAATACACACATACAACCTGTGCTTTTCTTCTGGTAGATCCCCATCGTGACGGCAGCATCTTACCAGAGCTGCTGCCCTGGTGGCTATGTGGAGGAGACTGAGGCTGTGAAATTGCATCAGCTGTTATGTTTTCAGTGAGGATCCCAGTGGTTAAAAGGATTATGATTGTAGAATTTTGTACCATTAAACTGATATGTATTATGTGCTGATATTTATAATTTGCAATGACAATTCAGTTTAATCCTGATTTACAGATGTATATTTTCCCAGTTTACAAAGAACACCAACAATGGTGTTTTGCTTGAAGATCAGAATACTGGCTTACATATTTCAAATTATTCTGTATGAAAGCATGAACTCTTTTCCCTGCACTGTAGTCCCAGTTCATGCAAGGAGTCAGATGGAGAGCTGCGTTCCTTGCCAAATGATGGGATGGATTCCCAGAGAAGCCTAGGAAATTAACTATAGTGGGCAGGAACCATCCGTATGGTGTATGGAAGCTAAACGTGTAGCAAATGTGGGAGGATGCAGATGCTGTGGACAAGCAGACGAGAGCAGTTGCCATAGCTGGGTTGCGGTGATGTGGGAGATGTATGGGAACAACACTGTGACACAGTAGGCACACTGACAGAGCTGTGGGAGTGGTCTCAATATTCTGAAAAATCCCAGATCTGTTGACTTGAACATAGTGGGTTATTTTCAGTAATCATTTCTGTTATAATTATTTTAAAATTAAAAAAAAAAAAATTGTACAGGTGGGGTAGCATTTCAGGAAATAGAAGGTACTTCTGAAGTCAAACATTGATGCCAACCTTTCACCAAAATAAAATGAAATATTTTATCTATACCTCTATGGAATCTGTTTTTGAAAGCTTTGCCTGAAGGAATTAATGCTCTGCATCTGTAGTAATGTCAGATTTCCATGGTTTATTAATCTCACAGTAGGATGGAATTTAAACAGTTTTATTCTTCATGTTGCCATGTAGTTCTTAATAGTAAGAAAGAAAGCTACAAGCCTTTATGGTGGAAACAAAAACAATATTGAAGGCCTCTGTTTTATTTTTTAAACACACTCTTCAGCCTGACACAAGCCAGACAAAAGGGAGAGACTAACAAAAAATACCTCAAGAGCTTGAGAAGGCCCACAGTTCAGCACAGCTTTCATTAATATTAATTATTTGAACCGATTAAAATACTTTTGTAAATTATGTGCAGTCAACAACTGGAGGGGCAAATCTGGAGTGAGAGGTCGCCTGCTTACTGTGGGTTTTATAAATCCCTGTGTCCCATCTCTTCACACAACTCAACGTTCTGTTTCCTTCAACACTTTGCCTCGTGAGACACCAGTTTTGTGTCTGAGCTGCTGGCTGGGTTTCTTCTTGCTTCTATCCACGTGTCACTTGTGGTACTGACTATATATCAGCAATACAGTTACATTTTCTCTTGCCTCTCCATCTAAAATTCATCAGTGAAATACAACTAAGAATGCCACAGAATGGGCAAAGAAGAAGAAAAGTTTTGTTAATAGAGAGTTAATTTAAAATATATGTTTTGAAGAATGAGACGGTAGACTAGCTAAATTTGTTTTCTGCATGAATTAATGAGCAGTGACTAGACCAGCTGAGGTTCTACAGAAAATATTGACATTTTATCACTGTATTCTCAAGTGTATTTCTATATATTGGTTTTAACTTTCTGGTGTTCATGTTCAAATTTGTGTGCCAAGTATAGCACAGAAATTATGTGCTGATGTAGATGGAGTTTGGAATGCGAGTTCATCAGTTAATATGCCTTCAGCTGTCTTGTCAGGATGAATGTGATGCTTGAATTCTGCAAAAAGGAGGTTCTGGTCTACTCCAGTGCAGTTTCTGAACAGCCCTGCTTCTGGACTATACAGTGATCATGCTGAAATTATTTCGTCTTTATTTATGATGAGACAACAAATTAATTTTTAGGAATCTGTCTCTCCTTGGAAATTGCCTGATATCGTCCTTTCAGAAAAGGCATTGGAGCGTCATGATTTGCATCCAAGATTGACTCTCCAGTTATGACCTATCAAGTAATCTTACTATATCTCAGAGAGGGAGGGAGGAAAAAATCACACACAATTACAGTTGACAGGATCCTGTTTTCATGATTATTTGATTTTTAATCAAATGATTACTGGTTTTGACTAATATGCTGTATTAATTTAACTGAAAAAAATAGAGTCAAAGTCTGAGGTTGAGAGGTAAAAATCTAAAAGTCATTTTCTGGCTTCCAGTGTCCTGGATAAAATATATTTTCACCATACTTAAGGGAAACCAATGGAAGCTTCACACCTGTCATGTCTGTGATGACTTTGCTTATTGGCTCCTTTGACAGGAAAGGTTAGGAAAGCCTTTGGGGTTTTCAGAGAATTTATACAGAATGAAAATAAAACACTAATATTACCTCTCTTCTTCCATTTTCTCTACAGAAATAAGTGTGGTGGGTATTATTTTTAATGGTCCATAGATACTGCTCAATGCAAAGGCTAATGCATTCTTGAATAAGTCTTCCTTTAGAGACATTAGCAGTATAAGCAAGAGACTTATTAAACCTATCTATTTGCAGTTGCACACATCCATCCAGAAAACAGTCCTTAATTGCCTCCCTGGATGTGGACAAGAGCTTAAAAAGAAGCAAAACATAAAAGATTAAAAGAGCATAATGACATCTTCAAAAGATGAAAGATATGATCTAAATGTTTAAAAACAACAACAACAAAAAAAAAACAAAGGGAGAAAAGCTTGAAATCTCTTTGTGTTCCCCAAGTTAAGTAGGAGAACTTTGAAGATGACAGCAATGTTCCATTGTGTTTCATCTTTTTTCATAGTTAACGTTTTGAAATCTGGAGTGAATGTATCACCTAATAATGCTTTTCAGGACTACACAAGCTGTAGTAGGAAACACAATATAAGCAAGATTTTCTTCTTTTTGCAATAACGACTAAAGGTACTGTGCTGTTTGGCTGTAAATAATTCTGGTTGGATGTGTACTTGGATAAGGCATTCTTTAAGCAAAAGGAGATTGACGCTGATGATTTTTCAGGTGGTGTTCTACAACTTAGTTGCAAACTGAGATCTTAAGTGCTCATAGTCATGAGGTGCTTTCTTTTGGATGAGGTGTGAAAACATGATTCAGACCATTTGTGGTCATGAAAGATCCCATGGTACTTTTGGGGATAAACCCCCCTGTCCTGGCCAAATTCAGTTTTGGTTAGTTCCACAGTGATTACCTTATTCTCCCTGCAGTTGCAGTTAGATGTGACATTCCTTGCTTTCCATTCTGAATCCCTGGTGGGAGTTGCTTTGATGTTGCTTAGCCCATAGGTTTCAGCCTAAAGGCGACTGCTGTTCAGGACAGAGCTAAGAGGTACAACTTCATGTTTGCTATTGAGGTAGGAAGTTCCTGGATTCTTTTGGAAAAAATGTTTTTTTGCTAGATAGACATTACAATTTAAATACCAGCCCAGGCAGTGTGAATTTACATATGCTGGACCAATGTCTGACCCGTTCCAATTAAAAATCAGATTTTTTGAATTGGTGAGCTTGTTTCTATTACACACACACTGATGATGTGTGTAATAGTCTCAGTCAAGGAGCTGAAAAGAGCCCGTATTTTCCAAATGCAAGAAGTTGCTGGAAAATTCTTGACTCGTGGTTAAAAACCAGTATTCAGTTTTTTTATCTGAACATGGAAGTGCAGATTTCCTATATGAAAATGGCAATGTTCGAGCATGTGCTCACCCAGTATAAAGGAATTTTACAAACCTTGGTGTTCCATGTCTATAGTAAATGGAATTACTACATCTGTTTAGGTTATAACAAGAACTCCCCTGATTTTGGAACACTGAAGAATCTGAAGTGTTTAATTGATTTTGATGCTGTTTGTAACTTTGTAGTTTGTTTAATTTTCCTTTGTGTTATTTGAAAGGGATGAATGTGACCAGCATACTGATTACCAAGTCTCAACTCATTTCCTGCAAATTTCCTTCTTGCTGAAGAGAGGAGAGTGAAACGTTTCCCTGATAGTTTCAGAGTCTCGGTTTGTGTCAGATGAACTTTGTCAGCACTAAGCAGAGAGTCTCTGTACCGCTGCTCTGTATTCTCAAGAATTTTTTTGCTGCAGCTGCTACAGGAAAATATTACGTTTGTGGTAATGCTGTGTATCTTTGTGGTGAATGGGTTTTGCTATGCAGTGGAAATCCTTTTTCTAGATACACCCCTGATACGAATAGCTTCAAACTATTGCTTAGAACATCCCTAGAAACCATAAATCAGTAACCTTTTCTAGTTGTTAAGTGTTTATAATGCATGTTGATGTGTGTTTGTGTGCACACAGGAACACCTGCATTAATACTGCATGCTGAATTTTTTTGTGGAGTGATTTATACTTGACTTTGCGTCTGCCTTTGTAAACATGGGGGCAGTGATGGATCTGCTTCTTTTCAAGTAGTTTGGTGATGTAAGGCAGATGTAAGCCCCCTATCTGGTAAGAAGAAGTTCGTGCATGAAAAAATTCAGGCTTTAAATGGGGACGGAGCTTAAATCTTGTCTTTGACCCAAAGTGCTGTTTGACCCTGATGCTGTAGAAGAGGAGCAAAGCTTTTGTGTCTCAAACAATATTCGTGGCATGAGTTTGTTCTATTGATTCCATTAGCATCTTAATACAGCACTACTTTTACAGATACTGTGCTTCAGTTAAAATGATTTTAACAAAACAGCAGATGAAAAATCTCACATTTAATTGTATTACTTCATGAAACTATATAGCTTTTGTTGCTATCATGGATCTTTCACCCCTCTCTTAAACAAAAATAATTGCAGGTCCTCTGAAATGAGTTACATGAAGAAGTCATAATTATTTCATTCAGCTGTTTAGAAGCCAGATTTTGGATCTTGTTTGAGGTGCTGACATGAGCACTTTCAGTGAGCTGCAGCAGCTGTTGTGCAGTTACTGCTCCTTATCTAATGCTCTGAGACCAGCAGATAATTTATATTTCATTAACATTTAATTAGCCCACTGTACCTATGCCTGACTAATGACAGATGGCTACAGTGAACTTGAGGACTATCTGGCTTTTTAAAATTTATTATTTTAAACCTGTTTTTCTGTCTTTTGTCTTGTCTCTCTTTTAATAATCTGACATAGTGGTTTTATTTCATTTTAATTCATCTTTGGATACTTAAACTAGAAGAGGGAAATAAACCTCATTGTAGCATTAGCAATCACAAAATTCTGTAGGAGTGTAGTAATTTCATGTTCTCTAGCATGTTGTCTCAAAAAGACCTTTCCCAACAGTTTGTGCTGTGGTTACACACTGAATCATTTGAAGAGCAGGAAATGTACAGGCAGTCAGCCATTTCAAATGGATTGCTTCAAATATCAAGTTGTGCTCGCTCAACAATCTGACCAAAGTATTTGTTTAAAGGAGCATTTTAATTATCTCTATAGTCCTTTGATGGCATGAAAAGCCTTTATGATTTTGCAAAAGAGTGATCTTTAAATTTTTTTAAAGTAACACTTAAATTATAGAAATATAGAAAATTATATAGACCCTTTGCTTCTTTTCATGCAGAGAATTGCTACTGCATCAAATTTGGAAATATTAAAGTATTTTCTAGGATTAGAAGAAAGAAAGAAAGGAAAATGAAACACTGCAAAATAAGGGGAAAACCTGGTTATTGTTCTGAAACACAACAATGAGATTTATGTGAGATTCTTCATTGATTTTAGTTTGGAAAAGTAGCAGGGCACAATTCTTTTTTGTAATTCTCAGGAGTTCAGTAAATATCCCAAAAACAGAAAGAAAAAAAGCAACATACAATGTTATTGGCATCCTTCAAGTTTTGGCTCTTTTCCCTATGTCCTTTCTTCTCAGAGGAAATTCTGGTTTTAATCTGCAGTTTATTTTCTGCTTAGAAAAAAAATGCTTTTGACTGTTGGTGTACTAGAAATAGTAGATTTTGCTGGCAGAATCTAGACAGAATTGGAAGCACTATTTCTCAGCCTGCCAGGAAAATCTTTAATAAATGTACATTATTTTCACGCATACTCTGTTCACTTACTATTCAGGTCTGTGAAGTCAAGTAAGTCCAATGATAATCACACTCATAAGCACAAATGTCTAAATACTAAATCTGAGTGGGTTTACAAGGACAATGAAAAAGACGAGCTGTAGTAACATTTGATTTTTATCTTCATGCCCTAGCTCAAGTTTATATTGGTAACATCAATAAAAAGCACCAATAAATTCTATACAATAAAAGATTACCTCTTCAGATATGGTCAGCTGTATCTGCTTGGTTAAATTGATCACTGGGGACTCTTTCATGATGAAAACCTATTTCTAGAAGTCAGGTCAATATATCTTTTTCAGCATCATGTGGCCAACAGCAACATTGGCCCTGTCTCAGGAAAGGAGCAAATTTGCCAAAGGGGGAAGTTTTCTGAGAACTCTGTATCCTGTAAAGCTGAGGGATGCTGGAAGGACAAAAAGCAGTTTGAGCAAGTAAAGGTTGGAAAGACATATGTTGCCCTTACTTCTGCCTGTTGGGATCTGTCAGTCAGTTCATTTAATGTTCTTTTTTCATGACTGAAATGGTTCACCTGGGAAGTCAGTAGTGAAAATGTCCTCATAAACCCAGAGTCTGCCTGGCTGCCCTCTGCCATAGATAACCTCCTCTCTGTAAGAAGGGAGAGTGTATCTGAAGACATTGCAAGAAAAGCTGGTTTATAAATCTGCATCAGGTATAATGTATTACTGAGCATGAAGGTGTGTGCCTGAAGCAGTTGTCTGTCCTTTCCAAGTGTGGGTGGGGAAACCAGGTGGTGGTGGTGTTTCATATATCATATGTGAGGTTTGAGAAAAAAATTATATTTGAAAAGAAGTTAATATGAAATAGCCACTGTAACCACCCCAGCACTACTGCCTGGAGCAGCACAGGGCATCACTGGTGTTTGTGTCTGCCATAGTGGCAGTGAATTATTTTAATTTCTAAGTATGAAGCCAGACACAAGTACTTGTGTTTTGGGAAGATGAAAATTTTCATTCTGAGAATTCCACAGCAGACCATTTTATTAATTGAAAAATTGAAAGTAACATTCGTGGTTGTAAATTTCTATTTTCAGCCCTCAAAAAAGAGCGGAAGTGAAGATTAATGCATTCTGGATTAAGTTTTGGTGGGTTTTTCTGTGTGCAGTTTTTAAAGGATGAGCTGTATTTCTTTGTAAGAGTCTTAGCTATTCTTCTATCTTCAAAAATATCATTATGCGAACTGATGACTGAGGATACCCCTGAGGATATTGCCATATAAAAATTTTGATTTTGTGAAACTAATCTCTGTAAAATTGGATAGTAAACATAAGCAGCAAAGCTCTTGAAGAAAATCTGTTGACTTTAGCAATTACATATGCCATCTCAATGCTGCCGAAGGATGATCACAACTCAAAGGTATTATTTACATGTAGAAATATGTCACTTCCTCTGTTAAAAACTCTTGATCAACACAGTATTTGTGTATATTCGTTTTTGGTAACTACAGTTTGAAGGGTCTCTTTCTGTTTGCATTTTTCTGTTCATACCATAATTAATTTTTTCACAGTTTTACTTTGAAAAGTATTTTTAAATTTAAAAATAATATTGTTTGGGATGGTGAAAAAAATATTAACTTCTACACTACCAGTCACTGCCATCTCCACGATAGCTTGCAAGAATGTAGAAGAGAAACTGTAGATTACTGAGTAGGACTTAATTTCTTACATTCAAATCTTATATGGTCTCCCTAATTTTCAACCCCCCAAATATATACTATTATGATATTAAATGTGAATGCGTGAATCCTCATGTCTCTGACAGAATTTGTGGTTTTGGGATGTCAGAGTAAATTGTATTAAGATGATCCATGCGGTACTACAAATGGTGAGGAAGGATATTCAGCTGTGATTGCTGATTCCAGTAAAATTATAGGTGGCTGATTTTGTGATTCAACTTTAAAAAATCTGAAAGCAGCCTGATAATAGACATAATTTCCAAACTAAATTTTTTTTTCTAAGTAAGTATGAGTGAAGAAACTTGATGAAGTTATTTATATCAAAGTTTGCAAAGAGAGTATCATGTCACAAGAAATTGGTGTCATTGTTTGGATATGAACTAAAAAATTAAACCACAATAGTAGCCTTTGAAACAGCTACACAAAATTATACAACTCTTTTAAAAAGTAAAGCACACTTTTTTCATTTATTTCTTTATCACCATATTAAATCTCCTGTCTGACAGCTAAAAGGAAATTACTGTGATTTAGGGAGTGAATCTTTATCAGTAGTTGACAGGTAGAAATAAGTGATAAGGCTATATAAACAGTTATTTATAATAGCATTTAGCTGGAAAATGACAATTGCTCAGCATTTGATTTATGTAATTTTCCAGGGCAGTAGAAATACCTTCTGCAGTCCATCAGGCACTTTTTATGAGCCTGTTACTGAAGCATGAAAGTTTGCCTGCTCACTGCAGAAGGAACAAGATAAATGCAAAACTGGATAGCGTTGTGTAGCAGATAATGCATTTACAGATTCTCGTCCTGCTTAGAAAACATGATTCCTTTATAAAGTCAAGTTGGTATTTAACCGTTCCAGCTTTTTTTTTTCCTGAAGTACACACTGGCCAAACTCTGCCTTGTAGAGTTTAGTCTACTACAATAAATGGGAGCTTGGCACAGCCATTGAGGATTTTCCTGATAGACACAGAATGGTGGCATTAATTTCACTCTCTTTTCCATCTTTTTTGTGTTTCTGCTGTCCTATAGGAGGATGTCACTAGATGCTTAGCTGGTGTTTTGGGTGGAGAGATGAGTCCCCTCTTTGTGTCATATATTAGTGAGAAACATTTTTAAAACAAATCATTTGAGAAGTCTAGAACTGCTCTGTGCCGTGTTACGTTGCTTTCTAAAGGGGATGACAAGTGGAAAAGCCAAAATGAGGCTATCTTTTCCTTTTGCTAGTGTTCCTAGCAAATACTGAGAAAGAAAATCCCAAAGTGAGTTCCAAATAGAAATTCATCTTATGACAGAATTTCATGGCTTTGAAAAGACAGGAATAAGCACCTACATTTTTAGAGGTCCAGCTGCGATGCTTTGGGATTACCTCCCCTCTCCTTAGTTCCTCTCAGTTTACAGGTGGCTGTGGAAAACTAGTATTTTGCTCATGCTGTGCTTCTCCAGGTGATAAGCCAAACTACTTCATTTTGCAGGTATCCAGTCAAAAGCGGGTGGACCAGGCAGACCTCTGGGGTGCTGGAGAGCTGCTAGAGTTAGTCCAAGATTACAGAAAACACATCCCCAGGAGTTTCTGTAAAGGGGAAAATGTTTCAATATAGATACAATACAGTTTCAAATCCTGTAATGGTGTGAATATACACTAGTCAAGAGAGATGATATCAAGCTAATTCACGGAGGAGCTGTCCTGAACAGAATTAAACCCCTAGGAAAGAATTGATGAAAGTTGAAAACAAAAATTAATCATTCAGTAATCATAGCCAAAGATGACTCATTATGAATTAGTTTTTCTGTCAACAAGCCTGTTTTCTGTCTTTTTTCTGCTAGTTTGCACCCTCCACCAACTCCTTTTGTCTGTGAGCAGTGCCTTATAAAGTAATAGTGAATTATTGTAATGTTGCCCAAAAACGCTCTTTGAAGAAGACAGCCTTTGCTAAAGGAATTGCACATTTTAAATGAGGCCTTAGGTCAGCATTATTGTGCCTTACAAGAAAACAATAGCATCCTAAAAGCCAATTGTTATTGTTGCATGAAGGGTATGGGAGAAAATTGTATTTGACCTTTGCATGCAGATCTTGATAAAATGGTTTCTCTCATTGCAGGCTTCTTATGTATTTGTTAAAGGCTTCCTCTGCAGTGCTACTGCAACTGATGATTTTACAGTGCCTTCCCTAGCAAGCACCAGTTAATCATAAGGTGCTTAGATTTAGAGTTCGATTTTTTTCCTTAGGTCTCAGTACAAAAATTTAATAGGGGTTTCAGTGCTTCAAGGAAGAAGAGTTAAGTAGCCTGCTAGCTGAGCTTCCTCATTATATTACCTTATGCTTAACTGCTCAGATGAAATGAATAATAATTTTCCTTCTTGGCAGGATTAGCTCTACAGAAGCACCATAAGCATCCAGTCAGGCGGTTTTGCATGTTGAACTGTTTTTAATACATCCATTTGAATACCACTTTAACGTGGTTTGCTGTGATGTTGCCATCACACATAAAATGGCATATCTTTTAACTTTTTTTTAAAATTAATTTTGAGCTCACTATGTGTTAGGGTGTATATATATAACTAATGATTCGTGGAGGTGTACATCGCTGTTGCAAATATGCATCAGTTGTTTGAATAATTAGATAGAGGCACTGAATGTGTAGACTATGAAATAGAAATATTCAAGCGGAAATCCTAATCTGCCACAATAATTTAAAGAAGAGGTTTGTCATTGCCTCTTGTAAATCTTGAACAGACTGTTATCTTGCAAAGCCACAACAGCATAAAATTTAGCTCAGTGAAATAGAGGTGCTTTTCTAATATCCTGGGGTTTTTCAGCTATGGAAATAGGCATTTTAGAAATAATATTTAAAAAAAACCCAAAGTTTTAATAATGGAGAAGAATTTCTTCTGTAATGCATGGTGTTTTAAGCAGAGGGTTAAAGAGATCTAGAAAGTAGGCAATTAGGTGGGAAAGCTCTAAGTGCTTTGTCACTGCCAGTGGAGAAGACTTTGATATACATAAAAATAATGAGAAAAACATGTAATAATTCTTCTTCTGTGCACCCGTCACAATGTATTTCCTACCTCTCAGTCACATGGCTCTTACAAGAGCGAAATTTTCAAGATTTTTCTGGAGTCAGATATTTATCTTTAATGGTTCAGTCTCACATTTTGGCTTTAGCAGCCATAACTCAGAAAACAGAGCAGTCTGGACTAGTGGAACAAACTGATGCCTTCAGATCAGAACTCCTGAACTTTTTCATGTAGTTTATTTTTGATGCCAGACCTGACTTGTATTCCCACGTGTTATACAGCCCTGTGCTGGAGGAAACCAACCAGTCTTTGTCATCAATATGAGTTGATTCTGGAGCTCTGTTTTTTTTTTTTTCCATATTTTTTAGGTTATATCTTCTTGTGCAACATCATATTAAAGTTCCCTTGGACTTGAGACAGAGGAAAGCATTTGTTGTTTCTTAACATCTTAGCATATAACATCATAGCCAGTACATCTTGTCACATGGCATCTATGATGGGATGATGAAGATCAAACATTACTTGTCGCAGCCATATGATAAACCAGTGCTAAATTATTGAATCTCAGTTGACAGCAGTTAGTAGTGGAGAAGGCCTTTGAGTCATCAATTTCAAGAACTAAGGGTGTTAGAAGAAGGCATTCCTTGCCAGAGAAAATTGAAATAAATAATTTTGTCGACTCTGCTGGCTTATGTGACATGTTGATTTGCTTTTCTGCCTTTCTCTTCCCTCTTCCCCCCTTATTCCGTGATTTATTTATCAGTATTTTACCATTGACTGTTGAGCATAAGTAGTTACTGTGATAATAATAGCATGATTGCTTTCCAAGATTCTAATGGCTGCAATCTCTGGTTACCTTTTCTATGATCGAAAGTCATGATGGAAGGAGCTGAGTTAATACATTACAGGATTTATAGGTGCTGGAAAGAATCTAGGTTTGTCTCTCTTGAATGCTTTTCTTAACTTCACCGTCATGACCAAGGCAAGGTTTCCAGTATCTGTTGGATAATGGCAAGGGGTGCGCATTTTGGATGTAGGGTTTATATGGTGTATTTTAGAGTTGTTTTTCTGCTACGTTTTTGCTGTGTAATGCAGTTTAATTTTGCTTTCTGTGAACTTCACTAGATATTTACTGGTTTTGGTGAGTATTCTTCCCATTAAACTCATTTGGAAGGAGATTTAGGAGAAATGACTACATGAGTTATGCAGGGAAAAGCAAAGGGAGTCACACTTTTATTTTCTGTTTCTTTCTATTTTTGTGCATGTTTGTGAAAGAATGTTAAGATATTCCCCTGGGCTAGGAAAGCATTTTGCTTCTCTGAATGGGAGCAGTTGCTTGGAATCAGTGAGAGCTCTGTCATTGATACCAGCTGGAGCATTAGTCAACTTGTTGCAAGATTTGCCAACAAAACCTGGCCATGTTAAAATAAAATTTTTGTCTCCAAATATTTCAGGTCTAAGACTTGTCAAATATATTTTTCTGTTCAGCCTGCTCATTTTTTGCAGCTGTTTGAGAATTACAGATTCACTTGCAATTTGTTTCCAAAATGCTGTAGCTTGGCTACATACCTCTTCTGTGGGATGATAAAATAAACTAATTTTTGCAAAAGTTTAAGCATTTTATTTTTTTTAAATTAGTATTTTATTATGGTTATGAAACAAACTACACTGTAGAATTAATAATTCAATTTTTCACCGTTGTGATAATAGTACTACATTGTATCTCTCTTAAACACATCCAGTATATGTCTGTCAGTTAGAGTATTTTAAGATAAGAATGAAATTGTACTTATACTTACAATTTTAAACCTGTAAAATAAATTATGTATGGTTCTTTTATTATTAATTTTATTTTAGAAATTGTACAGGTAATTGCAGATTTAAAAACTACAAACTAGAATGTCTTATTCAGTTTGGTATTTATGTCTTTGCTTTATTTTTTTTTCTATTGTTCTTGTAAGAGAACAGGAATATTTTTCAACCTCCTATTTAATTGTTGTGTAAATTAATCTTTTATTTGACAGTCTAAACTTACTTTAGATGTCATATTTTAGCAATTGTCTGGGATTATTATGATGGTTACATATGGTATATGTTTTTCTGTTAACAAGTAGGTTAGTCAAAATACTTAATATTTGCTACTAGAAATTCAGTACCAAGTACAAGCTATTGAATGGTTAGCCTTTAATTTTTATCTACTTTTATGTACTCATATAGTAGGAATCATTAGGGACACAAGGAAATAAGGAACACAGGAGCAGGGAGTAGTGGCAAGCTTAGCAGATGGCCAAATGATAAGTGGCTTTGGATTTTTCCAGTCCAGAATTTTAGTTCAATATAATGTGTGGAGTGATGGACAGCATCAGGCAGTGGTAATTCCAGCAGAGAATGATGAAGTACTCGAGGCAGGAGGGAGACAACTGTTTTTGTAATGAGAGGTAGCTGGGTATTGAGAACTATGTTCATATCCCCAAAAAAACATTTAGGAAGAATTTAGGTACTACAGTCAATATATAATAATAATACTTGGAGGAGGAGTAGTAATAAATATCCCTGAGCTTGTTCAAGGAATTGTAGAATAATTTATTTGCGAAGGGGTCTTTGGAGATATCTATTCCAACCTTTTACTCAGAGCAGGTCCATGTGGAGCCCGTTGCACCAGCTCTTGTCGATTTGAGTTGTGAATATCTTCAAAGATGTAGATCTGAGAGCCTCTCTGAGGCCACCACCCAGTGTTTCATAGCCCTGATGAGAGCTAATTTTTTCAGTGTATCTAGTAAGAATTTAGTATGTTCTGCATCTACATGTTATGATGTTCTCCATATTCTCTGTCCCTGGCATTAGGTAGTTTTAGATAGTGTGAGACTTTTAAAGGCTGAAAAAACCCTGTTCTCTCAGGATTCCCCTCATAGATGGAATCACTTCCCTCAGCCTGCTGGCTTCACTAGTGCAGCTCAGTGTGCAGTTGGCCTTCATTACTGCTGGGGCATTCTCTGACCACTCTCTCTTGCCAGGACCCTGAAGTCCTTTTCTGTAAAGCTGATTTCCATTTTGTTGGTGCCAGCTCTATGTTGGTGCAAGTTCTAATGAAGGGGGTAGGAAAACAGCTGATTTCTTGCTTCCTCCCTCCAGCTTGCGCTCATTTAGCAAAGTGAATGTTGGAACATGTTCTCATGGTTTAGATGCCTAAATGCAATAAAGAAAACCTGAGTGTCAGTCTGACAGTTGACAGTTGTAATCTGTAACAGAGTAGCTGTTGGACAATGCAAAATGTAATTTTACAGTTTGGGATGTCTCTGACATCCCGTTTATTCATCTTAAATGGAAAAGATTTAAGACTGTCCTCTCCCATGAGTGTTTTACACGGGTTGCTTAGGGGTTCCTGTTCTAAGTCTGTTCTACTTTTAGGCAACTTCTTTTTCTCTACATGCTTTATAATGACTTAAGGTGCCCAAGTTGTGTCTGTGCTTTCTGCTTCAGGGAACTGGGTTCTCAGCATCTGTTACCTTGTTCAATGTCACAATCTTTAAGTGTCTTTTGTATCTCACCACCAGTGACTGGATCACTCTGCATAATTTACTTGACATATTTAGCTTGTTTTTTCTGGTTTAATGTTTATGAAGAAGGTACATTTTAGATTAATTATCTGAAGAGCCCCAAAGAATGGCTTTGTCTGTTGTTTTTAAAGTTATAGGATTAATTGTATAAAATTCATACCCCAGTTTCAAAATGTGTGCTATGTTGTCAAGTTGATCTTATTCCATTTGTCGTGGCTTTTTTTCCTTTTTCTGTGTTTAAGTACTTCCCCAATCATGATTGCAAGCTGAAGATCACAATTTAGCATAGTGTATTTCATGTGAGATTTGACTGACTCTTCATAAGAGTAAATGATTCTTTCTCTCTAGGAGGACAAGTTAGTGCCCATTATTCCTTACAAAAATATGTCACCTGTTTGTTTAAACATAGAGTCAGAATATTTTTTTTTTCTTTACAGTTATGTCAGTGTGCAAGGGTATATGTAGAGCTATCAAAGGAAAATAAATATATTTTAAATCCAGTTGTTGCCATTGCTAGTGGAAAGTAAGTCAGATCTGACTGGCAGACTAATAACGTGATGTGATAAGAATTACTGTGCTTTTTAGATACTGACAGATTATATTGGATCACTACTTATGTGAATAAACGTTGACTACCTTAGATCAGGTTTGCTGGTGTGGGTTTTTTTTCTTAGCTTCTGTTTAGAGTTATGGTGTCTCATAATCTGTGTATATATATATAAGTGCCAAGGTTATAGTTACAAAGTGATAATAGAAAACAGATTTTGTAGGCACCTTGTTAGACCCTTCTATTGCTGGGAATACTGAAATGTTGTACTACTGCACATTAAAATGCTATCTTTCAGATGATTTTTAGTGTTGATTTTTTGCGTTGTTTGTTTTTTGTTTTGAATGTAAGCAAGGTGTAAGAATAGATCTGAAACAGGAGCCATTAATTTTCCTCATTTCTGTTCGTAGGGTGGCCTGAAATATAAGAGGATGTCTAAGATTCATTTGTTTTGGGGAGTGGAGGGATAAGCAGAAATATTTTTTTGTATAAAGAGAAGGGGAAGGTTAAAAAGCAGGTATTGTGAAAGTAGTTTCTTAAAAAAAGAAGAATGAAAAATTATATGAGCAGTTACTGCTTCACTTCCTTCCTTGGAAGGATGCTCTCCAGCTGTGTCCCATCTTTTAATGGAGGTAGCAGCTGTGTACACATCATTTATGTCCTCCTGTATGTGCCATGGTTTTTGTAGAAATAAAACCTAAGCACAGAAGTCCAGGACTGACTGCACATACCCTGTGGCCTGCAGTTAACACATAAAATATGCATCTCAGAGGAAACCTGAATGATTACCAGTAGGATATACTCTGTATGTGAGCTATAGAATGTATTTGATCTATTTTTATGATTTATTTCCCTCTTCACTTGTGGATTAAATGTATCATTGCCAGTCTGAGAAAAAGTATGTTTAAAAGAAGGTAATTTAGCAGATCTGAAGATGTACTGCAGGCAAAATATTAAGCTGGCAAATGGGCAAAATGTCTTACCTTATAGTTGAGACTGAATGTCATTCAGAAGAGTTTGCTCTGTGCAAAAACCCACCCTGTATTTTGTGCTGTGGCTTTTCTAAAAAGAAGCTAGTAGGCAGTAAAGTTGCTTCATAATGCTGTCTATCTATCAGGTCTTTCAGGAACAACAGAATTTGTGAACTTAGTGTGTTGTGTTGACATATCTTAACATGGCATTAATTGAAACAGACCTTTGGAACAGGAGTGTTCAAAACTGGTAACCACAAGAGAATGTTTTGATGAACAAATAACCTATGTAAGAAAGACTGATTATGACAGTAAAGTTACTTGTTATATGATATGAGTGAAATTGGCATTTAATTTGTAGATCTCTTCCTCATTTTTCTTAGTCTGGCTTTTAGGTGTACTTTACATCCAAGTATTGTGTGCAAACTCCTTGTTTTTAGCATTAGCTTCGCTTTGCATCCTCTCCATTTAGTAGCATTTTCTTCAAAAGAGAGTTGTTCTGATTGCAAAATCAATTCCAGAAAGGTTTGATGTAAAAATCTCTTCCAAAAAGTTGATTTAAAAATCCCTATAATTTTCAAAAATACTTCTAAAATGAGATGTTTAAATAAAAGGATAAAAATGTACATTACCATTTCTGGAGGTAATGTTTTCCAAAGTGCCTGGAAGTACAAGAAACAATAAATGATTCTTTTTCAAATACTTGAGCTGTTTTATACCATGTTAGATTATGTTGCACACAGCGCGGTGTACAGTGCGCACACAGCCTTCATCCTGGCTTACTGATTGTAATTCTTCAAGGAAGGAATTTTTGAGTGGGTGATTTGAGAGTATACTTAGCTGAATGTGTGTTCTGGCTGAATGGGAGGTTACAAACGAATCCAGCCTTCTAGCTGTGTATGAATTTTATTTACTACCCTGTGTGAGTACTTTTGGAAATAGAAGATCCCTTTTTAAAGTTTGTTTGTCTGGTCAGTCTTATTGGAACTTTGTGAAGTTTAGATCCATAAAAAAGGCAGACTTTTAAAGAAAGGATAGGATTTTTGAAAAATGCTGTCTTCTACTATTTTTATTGTGGACAAGAAGGTAGAATAATTTTTAGATTTTTACCTGGCTTCTGTCTTTCTTAGGCACCGAAATATTTATAATGTTGTCCCGAAGCCACAGGAGACTTGGTGTCTCATCCACTTGAACTTTGCTCTTGAACTGTTCATGTTTATAGCTATAGTGTTCAAGAGGAGCAATATCTGTCACTGTGCTACGTATTCCTTGAAGGGCTTTTGTTTCGATTCTGAAAATAAAAACCCATGCAACTGAAGGCAGAACATATTCAGTAGTGCTTTTTGGTTTATGAGATCATTCGTGCTCCAGGCGGTTCAGGGGGAAGTGATTCCAGCATGCCATGGGGCACAGTGCTTAGAGGCTTTTTTGTGGTATCTTGCTCAATGCTTTAAATGATCTCTTCTTGTCATTGTGAGATTGCTGCCTGTAAATGTGCTCTAAACATGAGAAAGGGGCTCGATGATTACCCATTACACCAGAAATACCAATTCATTAAGAAAGGATGGATCTCAAGAAATAATGTAGACATTATTAAGCTGTCTGTTCAATGAATGCTTGCATTATATATTAGATTTGAAAATAATCATAAAATGGTTTTGGTCAGAAGGGACCTTAAAGATCATCTAGTTTCAACGCCCCTGCCATGGGCAGAGATATCTTTCACTAGACCAGGTTTCTCAAAGCCCCATCCAGCCTGGCCTTGAACACTTGCAGGGATGGGGCATCCCCAGCTTCTCTGGGCAACCTGTTCCAGAGCCTCTCCACTCTGATGGTGCTGAATTTCTTCCCAATATCTATATCTAAACTTACTCTCAGTTTGAAGCCGTTTCCCATTGTACTGTCCCTACCCGCCCTTGTAGAAACTCTCTCTCTGGCTTTCTTATAGGCTCCCTTTAGGGACTGGAAGGCTGCAATTAGGTCTTCCTGAAGCCTTCTCTTCTCCAGGCTGAATAACCCCAGCTCTCTCAGCCTGTCTTTGTGGGAGAGTTGCTCCAGCCCTATACAGCTTTCTCAAAGCATGATAGATAATATGGTGTCTATGGGCTTTTTTGTTCCCCTTTTTATATAGAGACACAATTTAAGATTAGCTGTCAGATCACATTGGATTCTCTGAACTCTTCTGTAATTTAAATGAAAACAAGTCTTCACACAGAAGAAAGTGAAAAGAGCATTTATGCTAGTCAAGCTTATAGACACTGTACTTTTTCTCACACTTTTTTTTTCCTCCTTTTCTCTTCCCATTGCTGGTAACAATTGCATCAATCATAGTAAAGCTATCAAGTTAAGCTTCATGCACCCCAGTGAAGTTGTTTTGATGCAAATATGGTTCAGTTGCTTTAGTTTCTCATTTATGAGAATTTTTAGTAACAAACCTGATAAATCAAAACTGGAAAGCTAGTGGATAAAGCAAGATAAAAAACCCAGCTCCTTCTTCTTGAATAATGGCTTTGGATATTAATTTTTTTTTTCAATTTAAAGGAGAGTGATGAAGTTTAGAGTAAAATAATTTTGGAACTGTAGCTTGGAAATGAAATCTGAAATACTTCAGGATCAACAGCTATACTGGCAAGCTTTGAATGAAACACAACTAGACAGAATTCCCCCATAGCTCCTCACATTCATCTTCTTTGAAGCTGAGCAGTGCCCTCAGGGTTACCCCATCAAAATATGGATTTGAAACATTGCATTTGTTCAGCAGGCGGGCACGTTCATTTGCATCTCTCTGCTTCCTTAAGAGATTTGTATGTTCCTAAAAGCATTTCCTATATCAGCACAATGGTGAGTAGTTTCTGTCACTTTAGACAGAAACTAGATACTAAATTGTGGTTTCAGCAAACAGAAAAGTGGGGCCACAAGGAGAGACTGAGAACACAGGGAAAAGACCGGCTTGTTGGCATAATCAAATCTTTTACAAATTGTGTAAGTCTGACTTTATAGAATAATTTTTATGTGCCTGTGGGATTGTAATTTCTGACAAAGATGGTTTTAACAGCATGTAGAAAGACAGTAAACTTCAACATATTCTGAGAAATAACCACCCACCTGTTGGTACAGTTCTAAAAAGAAGTTTCCAGTGGTTTCTTCTGCAGCTTCACACCCATTTAAAGCTAAGCTTTTATTTTTCATAGTTGTGTTTGTTAAATGTTTCATTTCTACCCAGGAGACTGTAATGGGCTCAGACATGTCATTCTGAAGAATACAAATGTTAACTCCTATGTATGCAGGTCAGCATATTTAGTGCTAAATAGGTCACTTACTCCTCACAATTAGAAGTTTCAGGTAGCGAATATGTATAGAAAATCCGGTCATCAATGAAAATAAACTCTTCAAGCCCTTAGTGGGTTGTATTTCTTAATTGGGTTGAAGAAAGAGCCTGAGAATCACATAGTAAATAGGGTCTGTCATTTTATGTTGCCAGCGTGATATTCAAATGTCTGCATTTGGCCTCTGCATCTGGAGAAGTTTCAGTGGAGATGGTATCAAAATGGGCACTGGTTGGCCCAACACTCAGACCTGTTTTCCAGTAAAAGCCTTTGCAAGGCTCTGGAAATGGAGAAATCCCCTTTCCTTAGATCTTTGACCCTAATAAAATCCAGAATCTTAGTATTTTACATTCTTTCTGACAAAAATAATAGCACTCACTGTTACTTCGTAGCTGTCAGTTTTAAAAGCAGAAAAAACGGAGTGGACAGCACTGAGGTGAAGACAGATGAGAGGAGGCGAACATTTTATTAAGCCTGAGAATTCTAGATTCAGACCAGTAACTGTCAGTTCTTTTTCTGGATCTGGTCTGCATTAAAAATTATTATAAATTTAGATTTGCCTTTATTTGCCTTCACTGCATATACTTAGACCGAGGGCTCATAAGTGAAGTTTTCCTGTAAATAGTACAATTTTGTGACTTCTGTATGATGAGCTGATACGTGGCTTTATTTATACAGTCATCTAAAGTTTATTTTCACTGTAAGAGCTTCAGTTTAAATACTAAAGTTACATAAATCTCATTGTTTTTACAACATTTGGTGTTCTTTGTAGTCAGCTTACAGCATTTGAATAAACAATTCAGAAAGCTTGAGTTTAAAGCAATTGTGTTATTATGCTTTGGTTACTTAGCAGTTTAAAACTATTTTCTTCCAATTTGGAATTAAAGCCTTTATTGGCAGACATGGAACTAAATATAAGATGGATATCCTCAGAACATTTTGCTTCTGTTTCAAGCTTTAATGGTTTCTCTTGGCCTTTTTAAAAGTAAAATGCAATTTTAGTAACAAGATTTACTTTCAACTGAAACTTGTGTATTTTTTTTAAATTATAAGAACTAGCTATTTCTATTTTTTTTCAAAGGATTTCAAATAAAATTGGCTTGAAGCTGTAATTTTTATTCCATTTGATGGAATCCATTTTGCATTCAAGTAAAGTTAGAGCAGTTTTTTGCCCTTTCATTTTTTCTTCTTAGTGAACACTGAGGAGGTAAATTGAGTAGTCAAAAAATGTTTTCACTGTTTATACTGCAGCTTTAGAGTCTTCAGTAAACAGCCAAATTTTTGGCTCCTTTGCATGTTTAAAATACCTATATTGCGTGTTCCAGGCTGGAACATGTATGTGTATAGGCTTATCTGCCTCTGTACACTTATTTGGTTAGATTCTCCCATTCTGGGCATTGTACTTGTTGCAGGAGTTTTTACTTGAGTCCCTGTGCCCCAAACAATCCCCTTTCTCTTCTTGCATTATCCCTGTTCAGTTATTTGTGGTAAACCTGCAATAACAATGAAAGAAATTATGGCATGCTCCTGTGATGCTGTTGCAAGTGCAGCAGCTACGCTGGTTATCGTGTATTTTTTGTTGGAGGCAGCTGTGAAAAGCTCGTGTAGAAATGGGGAAGTTTTAAATTTTGCACAACACATTTAATTTGCTGGACTTTCCTCTGATCTGTGAATCTGGGAAGTGATTACACAGTAATCTGGGGAGGGACCTCTTCTAGGATGAATCCCATGGCATATTTCTGGATAATTGCAAGTTGGTCATCTCTTGTATTTGATACTGTCTTAGAGGCACCCTCTCTTTGTGATGCAGCAGGTGGCCAGTTCTTCCAGATAGCAATTGGTAAGCCTGTCAGCTGTAATTGCATCTCACTTGCATCTTCTTCCAGGAACAAAAATATATATTGACTGTGTCTCTTTCCATTGCCATTGTTAAAAAGAAGGCAGATATTCAGGTAGCATTTATAAGAAACACGATGCAGTCATAGCATTTTGAGGACTATGAGTCCTGTGATATCAGCTCTATAAAGATGATAAGCCACAAACAGTTGCTTTGGATTGTAAGGGACATCTAGATAAAATCTGACAGAAAATAAAAGTGAGATGATTTCACAAACTACATCAGAGTTCAGTTGAGCTTCTCCTTACTTTATTCAGTGCCAGAGAGCTTTTTTTAGCAATCATTGCTCACTGCAAAATGCTTTTTTCCCTGTTTCTTGATGACTCAATATTTACACTTTAATAATCAAGTCTCTCCACTGCTTGAACATTATATTTTATATTATCCTATAAAGTGAACAACTCTACATGTCACAAACATCTATATTGGATTAATGTGTAAAGCCTATTAATAGGTCTGGACTGAGACCAGACGCAGTGGTAATCAATTGCTTCGGGATAATATCAAGTTTGTGACTGACTCTAAATCACATCATGTGTGATTTAGACAACTGCTGGAGCAAATGAAATGTTGAACATAACATTCTTTACAGCAGTGAAAGTGAGGCTTTTTTTGATGGATTCAACATTTTGTGAAACATATCAGGTAGCCCTAGTCGAGAGACAGTTTTCAAGGTTTTTGATTTCTTTTAATTGTATTTTTTTATTTTGACTCTGTAAGGTCTTGTAGGGTTTATAAGCAGTGGAAGCTGCTGAAGCATAGTCTTCACCTGAACATGGATTTGACACGTTGATTACATTTTCTTTGCAGAAGAAATGTATCAAAATTTTTTTGTTTGTTTTTACTTTGTACTTGAAAGGTCAGAATGATAATACATAAACTTAGAGAATTTCATGTAAATAAGGAGGTAATGGTTGAAATTAGTTTATGGAATTAAAAACTTAGTTTTACTGAATCTTTGTTTCTCATACTGGAACTTCACTTGCTCTTATTTCACTGTTGCATTTGATACAGAAGATGCCACAGCTTTGCTCAAAGCAGTTTGCAGCTGCCAAAACTCATTTTCGAAGAGTGCACCCTAATTTCTATTTACTAGCATAGGAAGGCATAGTATTTCCTGCTTAAGTAATGTGGATCTTCTGTGTTCTGAATGTGTTGGAAGTCCACATAGGCTGATTTTTTTTGGTCAATAGTCCAAAAATCTTGGCCACGTTGTCTTCTTCACCCAAACACCTCTACCACCTAGAAATGCATTTTTCAGTAGGAAAAAAAGGAGTATTTGCATTTGGTCAAGATGGATTCATGTACGAGATGGGAAATAGAACAAAAAACCCTACTTGCTAAGGTTTTTTTCCACTCTCCTAGTACTCTTTTTCATAGCAGCCAGCGCAAGTCGTGCAGAGTTTATCCTTGAAAGTTATGACTAAATCCTTAAATTGAGGGAAGTATTATGAAATTTATAAAATAGCGGTCAGGTGAACCTTTAATTCAGTAGGCATAATGTCAAAGTTTTTTTGTATTCAGTAGAGCTAGACTTCTAAACACTTCCTAAAACATTTTGAATTGAATTTATGGCTTGTATTCAAAGAAATTATATATATGTGTGTGTGCATGTGCTTGAGTTTACGTACATATTTAGAATATATTTTAAAACTGAATTACAAATGCAGAGTGCATATTAATTTCCTCAATAGTATACCACAGAAATATATGTTGATCCTTTTCATGAATCTGTTTCCTGGATTTTCTCCTTGTTCCTGTAACAAAGTCCGAGCACCAGGCCGTCAGCCAGGAAAAGTCTCAGGAGAGTTATTCCCGCAGAAGAGCTGCTGTTGCTTACTCCACCAGACACAAGCCACTGTCAGAAAATCCCTTCACCTGTTTTGGTTTTTTTTCTTAAGGAACAAAGAAAAGATGAAGTTAGCAACATCTTTCCTCCTCCCCCCTCAAGGCTTCAGTAATTGCTATTATTGTTAATTCATTGTTACAGAAAATTCTGTAATCTTCTTGAAGCAGGGATTGTCTTCATGTGTGCTGTGATCAGCCACACCAGTCTTTTAGTTGACACACCACCAGCAGTAGAATGGCTTTTTTAATTAAGCAATATTTTCAATGCAGTATTTGTACTATTCAGGGTTATTACACACATGCACATTACTGTACAAGTTTACTAAGAAGCAAATTAGAAGGAGAAAAAAGGAATGTTCTGTGAAGCCTGAATCTAGAAGAAATTTAAACAACATCACTGAAACTATTTCACTAAAAACTTAAGAGGTAATACCTCCTGGGGAGGATTAGTTGGCAAATGTGATTTTGGATATCCCTCTAACCTTTGCCATGAGTCTTCAGTTAGTTACTGTTAAATTTAGATTTAAAGAATTTGCAGTTTGCTAAAAAATGGCAATATTTGTCTTTGTCAACTGCTAGACAGAGACAAACACTATTTCATAAGGGAATTATTTATTCCATTTATGTGAAGGGCAGAAGTTCAATTAAATTAGTTGGAAGGTCTTTTTGCTGTTTGTTTGTCTGAACTAGATCATATGAGAGAAATAAGAATTGTGAGATGTAAGCTACATTAGGCTACAACAACATAAAGTAATATAGTGCCTTCCTTTTTATTTTATTTAGAAGCTTTTTTTCAGGCATGATGGTTCACAGGTTAATGTTGAACAATAAGGTAAACATTCAAAAGAAAAGCAAATCTGGATGGTAAAGCACAAGAGAACAAGTATGACTTTAGTACCACTCTAAAAGTGGGAGGAAATAATTCTCTTGGAATATTGAAGTTACCCACACAGAAAAAAAGCAGAAATTAATACGAAAGTGAGACACAAGCAAGAAAACCCATTATGACTGACTAATAAAAGAGATGGGGAAAATATTTGAAAGTAATGGCATGCAGAATAGAGCTTATTCTGACACACCATATTAAACACGGTGCTTTGCCTAAACTAGAAATGATACATCACCCGCTATTTATGAAATAATAGTAGACATGCTTGAAATAGTTGGAAAGAGTGGGATGTTTATATAGGCAGTATGCTGCTTGAAATGAGGAAAACTCAATGCTGTAATGGATTATGTAAATAAAGTAATATAGATAGTATATGAATATAGAGGGGACTAAATCAGTCTAATAATCGTAAAACAGTATTGATTTTCTTTGCAAAAAACAAGTTTGCAAAATAATTCTTCTTTGTTTGCTAAATATGGTGAGTCTTGAGGTGAGATAGTTGTGTGGATTGTGCTTATATCAACTGAGGTGCAATGAGGCAGTAAAAGTTGTACCCTGGTTTTTATTTTTAGCAGTGTAAATAGTGGTAATGGTACTTTAGTCTTTATATAACAAGCTTTTTATAAATGCAAGGATAGAGGAAATGATTATTGTATATTAATAAAGTGAGACTGATTACCTCATCAGAGTTACTCACTTTTGACAAATTAGTTTTATTTGAAAAGCTGTCATGAGAAGAA
The DNA here is from genome assembly GCA_035041135.1 of Platyrinchus mystaceus. Taxonomy (NCBI): domain Eukaryota; kingdom Metazoa; phylum Chordata; class Aves; order Passeriformes; family Tyrannidae; genus Platyrinchus; species Platyrinchus mystaceus. The sequence goes on from JAWWLV010000144.1 coordinate 19,425,235, forward strand.
TTGATGTTATCCATTTCTACTTCTGAACAGGCAGCTTTCCTTCACAGTTACTCTCCTGCAATGCTGAACTTTCAGTAGATTTTGGAATCCAGTAGCAATACCGACAGCACTCTTCCCAAAGATTTGTTATGGAGCTTGGCTTTCACTCTAAAGGAGTTGGATCAGGTTGATGGTCACTGTTAAATTGATGATCGATAGGATGCTGGATTAGAACTATGCCTGTAACCATCCTGCAGGGAAAACATGGTTTTCTCTGGGATGGTTGCACAGGTGTCTCCTTGCCATAGATTTATACGTGTCTGAAATACATACCTGTGAGAAGAAGCCCTGGCAGACACGCAAGCAGTATTATACTTCAGCAGACCTTGAGTCATATAAGGTCTTCTGGGTTCATATTAAGTCGTCACAGTTTATCAAAAAGCCATTTATCACCCTATGCTGCTAAGAGCTTAATGATCCCCTACTACTTGTAATACTAGGAACTTTCAGTCAGATTAATTTGCAGCTTCCAGTTCTCTTTGCTGAGGAGTAAACCCTTGAGGCTTTAGTTGCACTGCAAGAATTAAAACTATAGTTATGTTGTTGTGCTGTCAGTTTGCCCTTTTTTATCTAAATGGTGAGAGACAGTCCTTGAGTATAGAGTAGTATGTAAAATTCCCAGTGCACTTGAGTGAGACCAAATATAAATGTGAGTCATTGGCTTGAAGGGAATTTGCCAAAATTGCAGATGAGATCTGTTAGAAAAGAAGTATTTCCCTTTGAAAAGATCTGTAGCTTTTTGCAGATGTCAGTGAGGGCTGCAAGCCCTACTGGGATTCAGTCAAAATATCTTAATAAATATGTCTCAGAGTAAAGGAAATTGTGACAAGAATAAACTTCCCTTACAATTTTATTCCTCATAAAACTGTCTTAACTAAATACCAATAGGAGGACACACTTTCTGTTTATTTTTCTTCATCTTACCTAGAAATAACAAGCTAGGTTTATGAAACATGATCGGGATTTAATTGTATAAATAAGTCAATGCACACTTATATAGTTTTCAGTCAAAAGTCTTCGTTAAATCTCGTAGAGGCAGCTTTTCTATTTCTTTTTAATGGTATCCTGGTTCTCCTCTTTCAGAAAAAGAAACAAATAGAATAATCTTGACTAGATCAAACCTTTTCACACACCCCCACACACCCTCCGTGTGCATACACAAGATCACTGAATATTGATGAGATTCTATGTTATAGGTTATGACCTCAAATTACAGCAGAATTTAATTCCTGATCAGAAGCCTGACATCTGACCTGTTTCTCTTCCAGTATACAGACTTTAGTTTTATTATGTCACTGCTCATGCCAGTATAAAACCGTGATATGTTCAGTTTCATTCTTATGTATTTGGCATAAATAAGCCAAGGCCAACAGTACAATTCATGTGAAAAATACAAATTCTGATCATATAGTGGAGACAGTGAATAATTCATAGATTCTCCTAGCTGGTTGGGATCAGCAGGTCATCATGTCAGACCTCTTCCTTAAAATAAACACAAGAATTTCATTCAAATACTCTTTTACTAAGAATATTATAGCTAGGTATACTTATAACCAACTTTCTGCTTTGATTGCTACTCCAATCAAAGTGGACCCAGTCACTTTTCCATATATAATTAAGCTATATGCAAGACAGTAGGTAGACATTTATTTCAACCATCAAGAAATTTAAGACCATAAACGGGGTAAAATGTACACTATAAAAGGCCTGAGGAAGGCAAGGTAATTAGCAATACTCTGGTTAGGTCAGAAAGTGCTGGTGGAGGTCACCGATAGCTGGTGACAGTATCAAGGGTCATAATTGCTAAAATACTTGGAATTAAAAATCCTAATTTCAAATGTAGCTGTGCATTTAGGTTTTTAAAAACAATTAATCTCAATGAGATTTAGGATAAGCATCCAGTTTTCTTAAATTACAGAATATAGGACTCTTTTTTACTTAAGATACCTTCTAAATTTTACCCCTGCTTTCTTACAGCCTCTGCTCTAAGTATCTTAGAGATCATAAATAATCAGGTCCTGTGTTTTGTTTGTTTTGAAATGAAAAAGATAGGGGGTAAAAGTGCTCTTCAATTTTATTGTAGTGGTTCTGGCACAGGGGATTTCCCCCTCCCAGCCTTCCAACGCTTTTTCATCAGTTCATGGGCAAAGTGCTTTTCTGTATTTCTGTCTTTCATTTATATAAATTACAAGAGAAAACAAAGTCCAGAGTGTTTTTGGTTTTAATACTGTTAATAGCACAGCCTCAATTACTGATTCGTTTCTGGCTTGAACCTGTGGGTTTAGCAAATGTGCCCTAAGGCCATGTTTACATCCTGTTTCACTCATGCCTCTCTTCATCCCATTTCCAACCTATCCCGAAGGAAAGGCTGGAGAACACACTTTTTTGAGTCCTGTGGCTGAATGGTTGCTGTGGATTGATTCCTCTGTTAACAACAATATAACAGCTATGAAATTTTCAAACTTTTCTGCTAAGAAGGAATGTTTGGAGCTTGAAGATATTAAAAGCCTATGGGGTTATCTTCTCATAGGTGATTAAATCCAAAGAAAACTTGTGTCTTGTGGAAAATAAAAAGTAAACAAAAATGAGAAACTGGAGAAACCCTCATACAAAAAGTGCTTCTACAGCTTTTCTGTTTCTGTATTTACATCCTAGACTCAATTACTCCATGAATGTAGTTGTGAGTCCAGGTGACCTGGTTTGGGTTGCCTCTCGATATCAGCATCATTTAGAACATTTCTTGAGTACTCTCAGTTACTGTCTCTTTTCTGTATGGATCCAAGACTAAGGGCTTCACAGCATAAACTCATGCCCTCATGTGTTAGTGATTTAATTGTGAAGCACAGATCTTTCATCCTGTTTTTCAAAATGCTGCTACCAGGTAGAACTTATTCCCTGTGCTGACAGATGCTTTGGAGATAAAGGGGAGGAGGAAGAACTGTAGATCCTTAGTTCAGGTATGCTTCCATTCAAATTTGGAAATTAAGTTTTTCTCTATATGAGCCAGCAGTGTGCCCAGGTGGCCAAGAAGGCCAATGGCATCCTGGCCTGCATCAGGAACAGTGTGGCCAGCAG
>JAWWLV010000144.1:19431257-19441572 GCA_035041135.1 Platyrinchus mystaceus
TGGCCTTAGGGGCTGACGAGCTCCATCTACCCGGGGGATTTTCCCTGAAGCAGGACCAGGAATCGAACCTGCGACCTCGGTGCTGAGAGTGCAGCATCTTAACCGTTAGACCACCAGGGGTCCCCTATTCTGTATACATCATTTTCATAAATGTTACAAAGAATGAAAATACCCAATGCTTGTTTAAATGTGATGTGTGTATGTTTTTTTTCTTAACCTTTCCCTCTTATTTCTAGTGTTCTTTATGTGCTGGCAGACTATTTGTCTCAGTGCTGATAACTATAATATCATGTAATACCACTTATGAGATGGAAGCCATATTTTTGCCTAGGACATAAGTTACTGAATTTAAGGTTTGACTTTTTGACTTTTTCTGTGCTCCTGGAAAAGGATCTCTGCTGCTGCTCTCACTTGTAAATGGTGATTTATAATTCTTTTGGTCTGTTTGAGGTCAATTTTTGTCGTCTTTTTACTGTAACAGGTCACACAGAGAACTCCTTATCAGAGATGAGAACCCAGCTGTGCTGGTATGAAACGAGCATATAAGATTAAGATAAGGCACATCCATCACCTAAAGAGTTTGCACTGTGTGTGTCTATATTCTGTGACTGGTGTAACTGTAGACTGCTCTGTTGGCTGCTAGGTGTATAGCTACCACACCTGGATTCCTATGATAGGAGAAGGGAATGTACCCTCCTGTATTAGCTTCATCTGGTATTATCTGCATAGACCTTTTTTTTAACACTGTTTCCTACAGTTCATTCCTTGTTTAAGATTTACTATGTATTTACTCAGCTTTTTTGTCTTTCAACCCATGTTGAGGTCTAGATAATACCATCTTTAACCAGTTTAAAATTTGCTTGAAATAATTAAGTGCATAACCAACATGCATGACTTCATTAGGAGAAAGTCCTGCCTGTCAAACTTAATTTCCTTTTATGACAAGGTAACTCACCTAGCTGATCAAGGGAAGACAGTTGATGTAATCTTTTTTGATTTCAGTAAAGCTTTTGATACTGTCTGTCACAGGATCTTTCTGGACAAAATGTCCAGCACACAGCTGGATAAAGCTCATGATGTGGTGGGTGAGCAATTGGCTCACGGGTCGAGCATAGAGGTGAGTAGTGAATGGGGTGACATCAGACTGGTGACCAGAGGGAATGGCATGAAGCTGTGTCAGGGAAGGCTTAGGCTGGGTATTAGGAAAAGTTTCTTCACCTGGAAGGTGGTTGGGCACTGGAACGGGCTTTCCAGGGATGATCACAGCACCAAGCCTGACAGAGTTCAAGAAGTGTTTGGACAAGGCTTTCAGGCACATAGTGTGATTCTTGGGGCTGTCCTGTGCATTGCCAGGTCTTGGACTTCAGTGATCCTTGTGGGTCCCTTCCAACACAGGGTGTTCTATGATTCTGTGCAGCTATTTCATTATGCATTGATGTAAAGTAATTTTTCCTTTGAAAACTTTATGTTAATTTAATAGATATGCTGAGATACGTTCATGCCATGCTGCTTGTAAGACAAGTGATTTTTTTCAACCTAGTGCTAAAGGAATGAAACTCTTCTAAATTGGCGTACATGAGAATGAAGGGAAGATGCATTGCAGTCTTTTCAGGCTTTGAACAGAGAAGCCTGCAGGTATTTGCACAATTTTTGATAAATAATTTAGTAAAAACATTTCATAGTCTATTAAAAGTCTATTGATAATGTTTTTCAAGGTTTGAAGAATGATTAACATCTCCTACATTTGGTTACATAATTTTCTGTAAGTCCTGCAGAATTCAGTAGAGAACCATGACTTTTCTACATAATTGACAAACCATCCATAGAACTAAATAAAAATGTTATTTACAATAGCAAAGTCAGAAAAAAAATGTACAGGAAGAAATCCACTTCAGACAGTGAATAGGGAGATAGAGGTAACAGAATAGCTTTTAAAAATGTAAATGAGAGCTTCCAGGCACTTGCACTATTCCCAAAATCTTTATTTAATTTGTGGTGCCCAACTTTATGCCTCTGGACATGCTCAAAGTCGGTTAATTTTACATATGGCTCCTTTTTTTCTGCTCCTTTGGGATTCACGGAATTGGCATTGCCCTGACTTCTTCACCTATAGAACCAGATGTTAGAAGGATGCTAACAGAGTTTTTTCAAAAAGCCACTGAAAACATACTAAAGAGCAGTTTCAGGTTTTATCAACTCTCTTTCTTATTATAATCACTTTAAACTTGACAAAAGTATTTCTACCAGGTCCTTTGTTCAGTGATTTGATTCTCATAATATTTCTCCACTTGAACACGCTGTTTTTCTGCTGTGGAAGAGAGGAACATAACTGCCCTGATGGGGAATTTTGTAAAAAATGAATCACAGACTTCTGCTTTATTCAGTAGGTCAGTGACTTGCAAACTGGACTGTATTTGGGAAGCCTCCATTTCAGTCCTTCTGGCATAGAGGTTGTGAAGCCCTATGCCCAAGTAGAGCTCCTTGAATTTAGTATTCTGAGAATATTGCATTCCCTTTTGTTGGAGCTCTTCTGTTTAAATTGGTCAGAAAATGAGTGGAGCATTCAACACTTTCTGGAAAACTCCCTGTAGTTTTGTGGTTGAATCATGAGGAGGAGTAGAAACAGGTAGGTCAAAAGTCCCTCAGACAGAGGAGCAATTTGCATCCAGGACATCTAAATGTTCTCCTAAATTCTTATTATCAGGCTGTAGAATAGAGAGGCTTAGCATCTCATAGATTTCCTTTTTCACTAATGTGTATGAGTACTTACCCTAGTGTTTCTCTAATGCTTTTAAGTGCTTCTACCTTAGCATGCTTTTCAGTAAAGAAGCATTTGAAATGAGTGTTTTCCCGACAGGAGGAGGTGATTTTTGCTGTTGCTGTGATATGAGCAGCTTAGGATCACCATCTGTAGTCCGTTTCTACCTCACATAAATTATTGGTTGTTTAATTTAGCTTTATTTTCATGTCATTTATTTCCACATATGGAGGTAGCAGCTTTACCAGTAGATAATAGGAAGTTAATAACTTGTTTCACCTTACATTCCCACAACCACATGCTGCTATTTCTTATAATAACCTTGGCTTCAGTAATGTTGCCCTTTTTGGGATCTTTTGAGTGTATTGTGTAATTATATTGTGGCTACAGAATGAATGTGGACTGTCATTCCATTACCCTACTAATCTAATATGGTGATTGAGGTGTTGTTTGTGTGATACTTTCCCACTTTTCTCATCTGATAACATTCTATTTTAAATAAACTGTTTCCTTTTTCTGCAACATTGATGGATTCTTCTGCACTCTACAGCTAGTGCAGGAATAGGGGAACAACTGTAGAACTGCTAAAACTGAAGTGGTTGAATTGATGGAAATAATATTAATTTCCTTTTTGTTGAAGGAACACTGCCAGCAGCAGAGCAAACAAAATTCCAAACTGTTTCTGGGAGTTTTTTCAGTGGTTTTGATAGGGAAGTTCGAAGTATTTCTTTTTCTGAAATGTGTCAACCTGAAACAATTACAAGTAATTTTTAAAGACACCACAAAAGAAAAGAAAATAAATGTTAATTTTCTTTTTAATTGTGTATTACTTGCTGTATTCTTAACATTGCAGTTTTCCTTTGTAAATTCCTAACTAAACTAAATAGAGCATAAATAATTAAAAAAATATAAGGGAGAGAGTGGCCCGAGACTCTAAAACTAAGTAACATATGCACCATGGGCATTTAAATTCTCAATGTTAACTTTTAGTGCTAAGTTTGGCTCGTTTCGAGAATATTTCCTAACTGGCAGGTTATGGGACTCTCTACAAGGAGATGGCAGTAAATGCAATTTGCCATCTGTGGGCAAGTTTTTTTTTGTGGCAGCATACCTGTATCAAAAATGGATCTTTGTCATCATGCTGTGTTTTGAAGTAAATGTCCAAATTTTCTAGTACTGCAAACCAGTCTCTTCAAATGAAAATTAATGAAGTTTAGCTAATTAAGCCATGTGAGATCTGACCCTGTTTTTCAAGGCGTCCTTTATTGTTCATAGAATGACTCATTAATAATTGTTAAGAAGGACATAATAGTAATTGTTAAAAAGAAATGAGTTTCTGGAAGGTAGAAAGTTGAAAAAGTAAGATGTAGCACCATTTAGAGATGGAGACCTCTGTCTAGATATTACCTTCCTGATAATTACAGTGGATCACAAGTAATATATGTCCCCACTCTGGTTTCCAGTATTTGACAGTGGTGGTTACAAATGTTGCTTTCCTTCTGCTGCAACGAGGCAGGCACATTTCCCACCATGAAAATACTCCTCGATCTGCCCTCTTACATGTTGCTCTGAAGCACTTCAATAAAATTAAGATTGTTTCTGTTGGGGATGAAGGGAATACTTTTGTGGATCAGTGCAATCAGTTAATTGGTTTATGAACCCAAAGTTCTCTAGATGATGCCAGAAATACTTATGATGTCCTTGAGTTTTACACCGGCTTTGTAAATTAGCTGAAAGATGTGTAAAAATTCATATAGTCAGACAGCTCCCTCCTGGCTATGCACATAAAGTGGCTCAGGAGCATAAATTATTCCTGCTGAGGTCAATCATAATTTATGCTATTTTGCTTCTGCATCTGCTATTCTGAGGAAGAAGCATATAAAGAACATCTGCATTTGAAGAAAGATTTCCCTCTTTGCATCAACTTCATTCACTTTGGAAAATCTGTTAAAAATGCTACTCTGAAGACCTTCAATTGAAATTGGCAGGTCACAATGGAAAAGTGATTCAGATTGTGTTTGTGAAAAAGCTGAAAAAATTACCACAGCCTTCACAGTTGAACCTTAGAGATGTTCTTATTGAGGATGTATTCGTGCACCCTTCTGTGCATTTCCCTGAGTAAAAGTATGAAGTAAAAATATGTGATAGTAAAACGTAGTCACAAAATGCCTAAGTTAACCTTTGTTCTTCCAGTGTCACATTAAAAGTATAAATACAAAACAGTAAACAAATTCCAAATTACAGTGCCTAGAGCAACTTGAGTGCAGTCATACTGCATGACTGATATCCCACTGATGGCTATGTAGAGTTGAAAGACTTGCTTATGACTTTGGAAATTTTACATGAGCTTGAGGCCCTCCTCTGTTTACCTTTGATAGTGATTAAAGAGGATCCTGCTCTTTGACACAGAGAGCTATTGACAGAGTAGTGACCTAATCATATCATGGTTCTGAGGTTGTTTACTGTTTCATGGTCTGTAATATTCCACATTTAGTGTAGGATTGTACAATTGCAAACACCACCTCTTTGGTGGTTTTATTTGAACTGAAAACTTACTTCCCTTCTTGATCATGTGATATAAAGTGTGATGACAAAATTGGTAGAGATTTTGCTGAGTACATGATAATTTTGTTTGAAGTTATTGGGTAGAGGTGATTGGAGAGTGATAGAATCTGGCCTTGTCCTGTTGAAAGGCTCAGGCTGCCTTGTCATCACCCTACAGGGGTACCTGCTACTGAATTGCCATCACTCTATAATGCCACAATTGCAAAGTTCTGAAATACATTTTTGTTTGCATTACTAGAAATACATCCTGTCAGGTATTTTTATCTGACAGGTTTAGATTTACTACCATCCTTGACAATATGAGGACTTCTAAGCAGCTAGATGGGTGTTAGGATATATCCTTATGTAGTCTGAAAATTCTGATTTAAAGCAGATAAAACTGGAAAATAGTAATTTAAATCAACTAAAATCCTGACACTATATTGCTAGGAAAAAGAAGCATGTACAAAAATCCTAGTTTTATATTATTTTGCATGTTGAGGAATAAATTCTAGCATAATTAATCTCACAGGGATTTCATTTATCTGATATATGAGGGCAGAGTAATCCTTTAAAAAAATTATATTAGACCAATTCCAATTTCTGTTCTCTGGGATGTAGGTGAAACCAGGAATTCATGTCATTAGTTCTCTTTTGGCACAAGGAATTGCGTCTCTCTTTATGATGGCAATGGACAGATTTAAAACTTGACTATCTCTTTAATTTTCACATTTTCTGTGTTCTTAGCTCCTTGAAGGAATTTTTTGTAATATACCTGAAGAATGCCTAAAGAATATTTCCTAGGGAATATCTAAAAATATCTTAAGTGTTTTTAGTACATGTGTTGATGATAACTTGCATGGTTTAAAACTTTGATGTGGTAATAATTTTAGAAACTTGTTGCCTTTAATTCTTTGCCTAATTGTCCTTACTTTATTTGGGTGCTAATGTGGGTTTTTTTTAGATTTTTAAAAGTAATAAAAATAGCAGATAAAAGCTGTAGTATTGCAGGTAAAAGTCAAGAAAGTAAAATGAGTTGGACTATTCCTACTAAATAGTATTTCTTGTCTTTGTCTATTACAGCTTCATGACAATTTCGGCTGAAGTTGCATGCTGTATGTAACAATAGCTCAGGCCGTGAATTAATTTAAACATTTTTCTTAATTTCTTAATCTATCTGATATGTATCACTAAATAAAGGCTGACTGAGTGGCCATTATGAGAAAAAGAATCCAGTTTTCCTTTATGTTGCATCCAAAAGAAAGATATGTCTGTGAATAAAGTGGTTGATTTAGGCAAGTATGAACAGATTATTTACAAGACCTAATGGTTGTTTTATCTCTAGTCCTTTTCTTTTTTCTTGAAAAAAAGAGAACAGGATGAAAAAATAACATATCAGCTTACATTCATGAAGTTCACCTTTTTGAGACATAGTAATACTGGTTGTTTATATTAGGAATGGGTTTTGCTAGTTTTAATTCAACAAACAAGATATTTTTGTGTTAATATCTATCTCCAAATGCTTATTTAATTTCATTCTAAGAAGGAAAAAACCTGGACATTAGCTTTTTTTCCCCTTACTTTTTTTCAGCCCATTTTTCCAGTCTAGTGAGCTCTCCTAGGCAGCATATACCATATTTCATTTCCAAAACTATGTTATAACACCCTTCCTCTAGATGAGCAAAATTGTTTGGAAGCAAATTTAATGATTTTTTAGGTGTGCAGTTTGGTGGGCAGATATGCTATCTTCAGAGTAAGGAAATCTAACAGTAGAGAATACAAACTGTTGGAAAGGCATCAGGATGCCAGTAATATAATCTTTAATGAACAGGAATGGAATGAGTCAGTCTGTATTTTTAATTTTATATTTATACAGTGTTTCATATTAATACAGATTAGTGTCCCCTCTGCAGAAAGGCTGAGTGAGCTGGGATTATTTAGCCTGGAGAAGAGAAGGCTCCAGGGTGACCTTAGAGCAGCCTTCCAGTAGCTGGAGGGGGCCTAATAGAAAGCCAGAGAGGGATTTCTGAAGGGTGTGTAGGGGTAGGAGAAGGAGGAATAGCTTTAACTCAATCAGGGTAGGTTTAGATTAGATGTTAGGAAGAAATTCTTTATTCTGAGGGTGGTGAGGCACTGGCACAGGTTGCCCAGAGAAGCTGTGGATGCTCCATACCTGGGAGTGTTCCAGGCTGGGTTGGATGGGGCTCTGAGCAACTGGTCTAGTGGAAGGTGTCCCTGCCCATGGCAGGAGGGTTGGAACTAGATGACCTTTAAGGTCCCTTCCGACCCAAACCATTCTGTGATATTCTGTTATAGCATCTATGACGAGGCACTGTGCCTAGTGCATAATAGCCCTTTATGAAAAGTTAGACAGCCTGACATCAATGCTGTGAAGTGCTGAACAACTCCAAGAAATTCTGAACTCCTTAATTTGCAGAAACAAGCAACTCTGTGGTATAATTATCATTTCTGATGCCAGTACCATCTCTAATGAAGGATGTTTTTGTGCTGAGATGTAAAAAATTTGCATTTAAAATTCTCCTCTGTTTTATTTTTAAAAGGCAGTTTATGTCTGAAGAAGTTTCATTTACTGCAGAATGCCAAAACAAAAGCATGCAAATTATACCAGAGTTTGCCATTTTCATCATGAATGTTGTTACTGCTTGTAGAATGAAGATTTTGCTCCTATTTGCACTCTTTGTTATGTATATTTGTCATGTTCAGCATGTTTGATCCTGGTTTTCTTCCAAATTTCATTTTCTTTCTCCATAAATAGTAAGCAATGATAACGAAGCAAAGTGCCCTTTCTATTTTGTACTCTAATTGAGTATAGGTTATAATAGCCTCTCTTACCATATATTATAGGAATTGCTTCAAATCATGTATACTATATCCCACTGTTTTAAGAGATGCACTGGAAGAAAAATTGTCTATGTTACTAGCTTTAGGCTCTTTGGAGGGGGAAAAAAAAAGTAAAAATTAGAAATTATGCGTTTGAATAATGCTGCCTGGAACAGGTTTTGCATTTTTCTTGATACTTAGAGAATTTAATTCAAAAATATAAATTGTCACTTCTTTTTATTACAGTGCCTAATTATAGTTGTAAGTTTTGATTCTGTTCTTGATGGTTTCAGCTCTTAGTATTCAGTCTCTATCTGCATCACATTGGGGTATTTACTGTTTGAAGCTCAATAAAAATGGAATTCTAAGGACAACTGTTTTTAGATTGTATGTTATTGACAAGATTACACTAAAGATCAAAACCTAGTAGATTTTACTTTGCAATTACATTTTTCTGTTGAAATGCTGTAGACTTGCGAAATTTAGCAAAAGGTAGCAGAAAAAATTGAGAGGTTTTGGAATACTATTTTAGAGTAACTATGGCATGTGAAGACTTCTGTTGTTTTTAAACATTTTCAGTCATGTAGACCTCCTTTTTCACAATAAGAAAGAAATGCTTTATCTTTTTAACGATTTTACTTGAGATTTTAGTTTTTTTTTTTTTTGTTTTTTTTTTTTTTTTTTTTTTTTTTTTTTTTTTTTTTAATGAAATGCAGTGTGTGGCCTTGGACAGCCATTCACTGCTTTTTCTTGTCTTCAGATTTATTGCTTGTTTTGCACTTAGACACTTCTCTCATTTTTCTGTCTGAGTATGTTTGTAACATGGCTAAAGTTGTATGAAGAAATTCTCATCTTGTCCTTATTTTTCTGAACACCTTCCCTCTAAATAGCAATTCATATCCTGCCTTTCACCATTCGTTACTGTTACAGAGTAGATAACTGGTCTCTGTGAACTGACTTACTGATCTCAGTCCCATCCTAGCAAGGTGCAGAAATGCTGTCACAACTGTCATTGGTTGGCACCTTATTTATAGACTCAAGAGCATATTAATCAGTATCTCATGGAAAACTGTGCCACAACGTTCCTTTAAAAAAATGTCAGTAGTTTTCCGGTAATGTGGCGGCACCACATAATATGTTGTCAAAGAGTCATATGATATTGCTTCAGTGGTTTTATGTTATACTTCATATGATATAAAAGGTACCTCCCAGGTCATTCTACTGCTCATGGATAAGAATAAGATTTTAATTGCCTCCAGGCTAATCGGATCTCTTATTCTGAGCTTTTCTGTAAATGAATGCTGATTTGTGGAATAAAAGGAGAAAATCAGGAATATTTTATGCTTTCAGAAAAAGAAAACCTCACTCTCTTGACAAAGCCAAGCTGTGTCCTCATTGATCCCATGCTCATTTGACTGTATCTTCCCAAATCTATGGCAAATCATCAACCAATATATACCGTAACTTAGAAACACATGCAACAGTCTACAATACATGGCCAGACCTGATGCACACTGTGAGCAACGTGAGCATCACAACTGGGGGTAAACTACACTGGTTGAGTGGGCTGACAGGGTGCCAACCCCATTCACCACCTGTAGCTGTTCCCTTAGACCTTAATGCTGCTGTCTGTCTCCCTCTTGGTAATGCTGAAGTGTGTCTGAGTGGCCAAGCTGGCATGGAGGCCAGGAGAATGACAAGCTGAGATTTGAAGAAGTTCCCAGTTGTGGTGGTTTGGTGCTGTCTCCCTGCCAAGTCCCCAAACCCCACCGCAAGGGCTCTCCCCGCTCCTCCAAAACAAAACCAAAGGGAAAAAGAAAAAAAACCCAAGTGAACCAAAATAAAAGAGAGAGCTAAAGCAATATATATAAATATATTTACACTTATATTACATTTATATACAATTTACAGAACTATATACACATGAAAAAACCCAAAACGCAACACCCGAAAACAAAGAAGGGGGAAAGGGAAAAGGGAGCAAACAAAAAAACCCAAAACCCAACTGAAAAACAGATATACACACTTGATAAAGCACTAGCCCAAAGAAAATACTTTCCTTGAGATAGCACAAATCACGCCAAACTCCGCTGCTGGCACCCTCCGCCTCCCAAGGCCTACAAGGCCTCACTAGGCCTCACTCCTCCACAGAAGCGGGACCGGCCGCAGGGA
>JAWWLV010000144.1:19441672-19462546 GCA_035041135.1 Platyrinchus mystaceus
TTTTTTTTTTTTTTTTTTTTTTTTTTTTTTTTTTTTTTTTTTTTTTTTTTTTTTTTTGTAACTAAGGAATGCCAAAATGCATATGGTGCTTTCCAGACTGTTAATACTTCAGACTTGGAACGTAGAATGGGTTCTCTTTCAATTCACCACAGGACAGATGGAGCAGAATGATTCCTGCTTTGCAAAGCCATAATTTTTTATCATTTCTTTGAATGGTTGTTTTTTAGGTGCTTTCCTAAAGCAATAATTTTACTAATAGCAACTGAAAATTACTGTACAATTTTAGCATTTCTGACCTTTTTAGTTGATCACACAGGAATTGCAGTACAGTGTCTTCTGCACAGTAGATTATCACAGTGCTGCCTGTGGTATTGCTCTCTTCCAGTGCCATTTCTCTTAGGATCATTGCTGTCTCAGTCTCATTTACCCCACGGCTTATCAGCTCTATAAGGGGCTCAGTTACTGTTGGAAGTGGTAGGAGGTTGAGATATTCCCCAGTAGCTCTGAAAGTTTTCCTGAAGTGCTGGGTTCAAAAGCTCTGGCACACATCTTATGTCTGTAGATCAGGTGAAACCTCCTTAGGCCAAAAAGCTGGACTGGCAGAGTATAAAGACATGATTGTTTACCAGAGGTCCAGCAGAATCACTCTTTGCAGCTGGAGGGGGGGAGTAGTATAAATTGACTTCTGATGAGTACTCATGCTGTCAGGAGGAGACATTGGGGGTGTAGTGCACACAGTTGATGTTGTCCTCATCCTTCCCACTGCACAGCAAAAGAAGCAAGCATTGGCTGCAGATATGAGGAATCAAGTTTCAATCACTTGAGCAATATGAGTTCTTATCTTTCCTTTGTTGTGCCGCAGACACAAAAAGGACATTTGTTATTTTGCTGTTCAGTTTCACTAAACCATCTTTTTGGCCCTCATTATATCTTAGTAATGGCACACAAATGAAGTGAACACTGATATGGGTAAATAAATAGTCTCTATAACCCTTCAAGTGCTACACTCAACTTCCGGACACTTTATGGCTGTGCTGACATGTGGGGGAGAAGGGAAGTAAATCGAAGTTTTTGAGCTAAAGGAAGTTAGCAGCTGTTCAAAAGCCAGCAAAAGACTGATTTTCATGGTTCTCAATAGAGGAACGTAGAGATGGATGGACGTTAAAAGGCAAATTGGCACTTTATATACAGATATGTTAATATAGCTGTAGCCTTTTACTGTGCCAATAAAATGATAACAGCCATAAATTTCTAACTGTGAAACATTTGGCTTTATATCATCATTTACATGAAGATTTTTTTTTTAAAACAAAAGTGAACCATGTTTCAGCCATTTGGTTTAATTAGTATTGTCTGCCTAAGAGTATGAAAAAAAAATTAAATTAGATGGGCATTAAGCTTGCTCTTTAAAGGGTTTTTGTTGTCATACAAGCATGAGTCAGAAATAGTGCTAGGCAATGTAATTTATATTTTTGTTGCTTCCTGATAAGCAGCAGAATAACTGAAACTGCTTCTGAAAGATTGGTTCTTCAAGTAACTTTGCAGTGCTTCTATTTTCTCACTAACTGTTAATACAACTCACTGTGCTTCTCGCTGTTTCATTTCTCTTCATTGTAGAGAGGCACATTTAAGAAAGTAGCAGAGAGATCTGCCAAAAAATAAAGCAGGTGTTGCACTATATGGCTCTTCACATCAAAAATGAGCTCTCTAATAAGTATGAGACCCTTCCTGGGTTTAATTTAATTGATTTCCTCTGTCAAGTTTAGTGTAAGAATTTTCTGTAGCTGAATTCTACTCTCATTGCTAGTGGCTAGTAAACTTTTTCTATTTTCTATAAATAGGTGTGTAAGTAGAGAATCACTGAACCTTCTTTTCTCCTGTTCATAGAAAACAAAGGAAAGCAACTCCTCCCTGCTATCACCGGTATTAAAAATAAATGAGATAAATAAATAAATAGTCATTACATAGACATTATATATCATACCTAGGTGTGCTGAATGAATGGCATTATATATAATGCTTAAATTTGCTATTGGAAGCAGTCTTCAACTGCGTTAGCTGAGTCAAGTGCTTCACAATAAATAAATATATGGCCTACATAGTAGAGCCTAGACTTTGATAAGCCACTTCATATAGACAAAAGTAATTGCGTGTCTGAAAACCCAGTCTCTTGACTGGTGACAGATAGGGAACAGATTGTGCTGATAATCCATAATGAAAGAGTTTCCTGGGCACACATTTTGAGCTGTGCCTCTTAACCAATGCACAAAACATAATGTTAAGATAATGCAGCATGCCACGTCTGTAATTATGGAGCCTGATTTGGTAACTGTGGAACCCAGCACAGCACGATGTAGATTGCACTGCAGACCAGTGGTCTGGTACATTAAAGCTGTGATCAGAAAGAAGCATAGTATTTGAATCTTAAAGGAGCTGCAGGTTTTCTTTGCCACAGTTTCTGCTGTCCTATTCTCTGTGCAAGAAATTGGAAGGCAGGAGGTATCTCTCAGCAGAGAGTTGCTTTCCCTCCCAAACACCGTGTGATGCAGCATCATTCCTAAACCTCTTACAGTGCTGTGGCAAGATCCTTCTAGGACTTGATGTCCTCAGTGAATTTAAAGTTTTCGGGAATGATTTATTGCCAGTTCACAGGATGCATCCCGAAAATCTGTGCAGTGCTTCCATGTTTTTTGAGATGCTTCCTTCTGAGTGGTAAAGCTCTGTAGTGCCGAATTGCAAGGAGAAAGCACAGTCAGGACTAGAAAACTGAGATGTGTGCATTTTGCATATCAGACACAAGACTAATTAACTGTGAAATCTTATGTGGATCGATTTGCTCTTTAAACCCACAGAATCTATACAAACTGGAATTGAGGCAGTCTTTGGTGTCACTAAGAAGAAATACTTGTGGGGCTGTAAAAGTTTGGAGAAACCCAAGGTGACCTTCATAAAATGATACCAAATGTTCCAGGTCTGTGGTTCCCTTTCTAAACCATTGCCAGAGAGTACAGCAGATGAATGACTCAGCTGAAGTTAGGACAGTTACATGAGGCAGATAATAAGGGCTTTTGCAGTAGAAAAGAGTCAGATTTAACCTCTAAATCAGAACGGAGAATAAGCACTGATACATGGAAGAACTAAAAGAGCAATACTAAGTACCCAGAACGACAGGAATCCCCTGATTTACAAGGTGGGATACAGAGGGTTTTTTCATGTCAGTGGTACCTTGAATATCTAACTAAATATCTAACTAACTCAGTAGAATTACTACTTCCTGAAGTTCATGAAATACTGAGCATGATTCTGAGTTTACCTCAAATGAAAGGTAAAAATAATAATCTCATGTGAACAGATTAGTAAAAATAACTGCAAGGCCAGGAACAGGTTGATTAAGTTTGTAATAATGAGGTTACAAGCTGTGATTGCATGTTTTAGGAGCCAACTTTCTGGTCTCTTGTAGCTCTTTTAAATAAACTGTGAGAAAGTTAACCAAATTCCTTCTGTGCATAACTGCAGATGTTTCAGCGTGTCATACCAAAAAGTAGTAGCACATGGCATTCAATTCAGATTCCTGTAACTGCTTAAAAAACCAAATTCTTTTATTAGTTTTTGCTGTGGGAGTCCCAAGTTGTTACAAAAGTCGAATGAGTTGAGTTGCTTTGAGGCAATAGCTCTAGAAGATAAAATGTAATTAACTTGGGTAGGTGAAGTTGACTCATCACAGAAGATATTCCAAATGTGTCGAAGGCACTCCAGGAAATTTGTCAGATTTCTGCAGTAATTAGAGAAGATTTATAGTTCCTTGTGTAAGTTATATAGTATTTTGGTAGGTGTGTTAAAAAAAAAAAAAAAGACATTACTGATAATAACATGCATTTGGTTATAAGTAAAGAAGATAAGTTTACAGTATCCAAGGTGGCACCTTTAAGAAACAAGAAATCAAAAGGCAGAAAATTATTTCAAAGTGATTTGGACATGGTAGTAATTTTATCTGTGACCTGATTTTCAAATTTTTGTGAAAAGGTGGGTTGTCTTTTGAAATGTAAAGCAGAAATAAAAGACTATTTTGCAGGTCTCCGTTAGTCCTGTGAAACACCGATGTTTAGAAGAATTTTTTAGACAATTTCCATTTCTGGTAAGAATTAGGTACAGCCTTTACAAGATTTAAGGGGGAAATGCAGTGAAAGCTAAGCTTTAAAAGAAGTGTTTAAAACTTTGGTATCATGGATGCTTTGGCTTTACCTGTAGCATTTATCACTTGCCTCTTTCTTTACTGGCCATCTTTCATAATCCTCTAGCTTAAGGTGAGAGGAAAAATAAGAGAAAGGAATGGATTTTTTTTTTTAACATAGCCCTGGAAGTCGAAATATCTGGCTCATTTCAAACTGTGGTAAGGAAAAGTATGGGAGAAAGAGGGAGGGAACAAGGGTTGGGAATCAAAAAAGTCAATTTAATTTTTTGTCTCTAGTCCTCATCTCCACATGGACTACTGATGGCTTAATACACAGAAGTTTTGTACTGCAAGACTGATGATTTGCAACTTAAAACTGATCATCACCAAACTTTTTTTTTCTGGTCGTGGGAAGGAAATAGCTACATAAATTTTTACTGTTATTACTACATTAATAATATATATATAATAGAAAACAGATGCCTTTACAATATCTGTAGGAAAATCCTCTTGAAACTTATGCTATTTTGCTGCTTATGGGAGTCTATTTCTGGTCAAAGTACATTACAGAAATTGTATTACTGTAGGCACCTCCTTATAAATTGCTGTGTAGGTTCTTTGTTCCCTTGTTTAGATTAGTTTTTCTTTTCTATTTAAAGATAAATTGCTGAACTTTCTGAAATGTGAAATTGCAAGGTAATGTAAGAAGGCATTTTTTATGGATGTTCTGTAAAATCTCTCTCCTGTGGTGTTATAGATATTATTGATGTATAAAGCAAAAAATAAGACCACCTTATTAACACAACAGCAAAAAGCTACAGATTAGCTGAATATTGCATTAAATACCCATGTTAAAAGTTATGAACTGGCATCAGACCGAGATGAGTGATCTTTATCTTTTTTCTGAAAACAGCTCACTGGGCAACACTGGTTGCACATAGGCAGTCATATCTTAAACTGAAGTTCAGTCTTAAACTGAAGTTCTTTCTCAGTCCAGTTAGACAAATTAGATATTGATAAATTAATTGTTTAATATTAATACAGAACTGTTCATCCAAATTGATTGTGAAACACTTATGTCCCTAAGGAATTCTTCTGGTCTAAACTTCCATGTTGAACTGTTTAACTGGGTGTGTGTAATCTCCAGCATTGACAGCTGGGAATATTTTGGCATTTAGGGGAAACATTATTGGAGAAGACACCTGCTTGTGATGAATATGGCTGGTGTCTTGGAAAAAAAAGGTCTGTATAGAAGTCTTTGGTAAGGGGAATTTGGTAGAATGAAAGATGCAGGTTATCACTCCAGGTAATTAGGAGGTACAATGAAAGTGTTGCTCAGGTATTCCACTGCCACACCTGGGAGTTGGAAGGGACCCACAAGGATCATCGATTCCAACCCTTCCCCTTCACAGGACCATCCGCAAGAGTCACACCGTGGGCCTGAGTGTATTGTCTTCTTCAGCTCCGTCAGGCTTGGTGCTGTGACTGCTTCCTTGGGGAGCCTGTTCCAGCAATGTACCACCCTGAAGAATCTTTTTCTAATATCCAGCCTAAACCTCCCCTGACACAACCTCCTTCCCCACTGAGAAGAGATCAGTGCCTGCCCCTTCTCTTCCCCTCACAAGGAAGTCGTAACTGCAATGAGATCTTCCCTCAGTCTGGTCTTCTTCAGGCTGGACAGACCAAGTGACCTCAGCTGCTCCTCATATGACTTCCCCTCAAGGTCCTTCACTATCTTTGTTGCCCTCCTTTGGACACTCTCCAATAGCTTAATATCTTTCTTATGTTGTGGTGCCACAAACTGCACACAATATTCAAGGTGAGGCCGCACCAGTGCAGAGCAGAGCAGAGCAGGAGGTTGTGATATAGTCTGGAATGGATACAGTGATGAAAGGAGAGAATTCAAGTTCAAATTGAAAGGTATCTGTGAACTTTAAAAGAGAAAGCTTTAGGTATGAGAAGAACAGGGCAGAAGGTAAAAAAGATAAAGATTGCATAGTCACTAGATGTTGTAGATTCAGTCTGGGCTAGGAAAATGTCAGAGACCTGATACAAGTCTGTAACTGTCAACAAATTTCTAATTCCACTCAGGTGACACAGTGGTACATTTTTCTTGAATGATGGCACAAGATTGGCAATGTAGGAGGCAATGCTACATTTTGTGAGATGGAGATGAGGAAAAAATGAAGGAAGAAATCTAAAGGATGTTGATGAAAATAGGCAATGTAGACTTGGTAGAAGTAAAGAAGAATGAACTAAAGGGAAAATAAATCAACCCACAAAAAATACTTTAAATCAGAGGTGATTAATCCAAAACTGAGGAACTAAGCCTAGAAATGGATTTTAAACTTATAAAGATAAGGCTAAGGATTAACCTCTTTCTTGGCACAAATTCATCCTACTTCATTCTTTCTTCAGAAGCCGCAAAAATGGGAATAGGATATAGGTGATTTACTGCCTCTCACTGGGCTTTGTTCAGCTACATCCTGCCATGTTCTCTTTCTAACCACTGTCTAATACCTCCTGTGAAGAAAAAAAAAAAAACATGAAGAAAAAGACAGGATTTACTTGACAGGGGAAAAAAAATATGTTAATATGTTAATAATTTTGAAGCTGTTGTTATGGTTTGTTAAAAGCCAACTAACTCCAAACTTCTCATTGGAACATTTTCAGGTGCATTCCCTGATATAGAATGTTGGTTTTTTTTTTTTTTGTTTTTGTTTTTGTTTGTTTGTTTGTTTGTTTTTTGTTTTTTTGTTTTTTGTTTTTTTTGTTAAGAGAACTTTTTTCTTCAATAAATTAGTAATTCTGAAGAAAGCTGCTAGGTATGTAGGATGGATTTCATAGATTAGCCCTTACTTTCTGGTAATCACTGAATATATTTCCCTGCACTGAATTAAACTTTTCAAACTCTCACTCATTAAAAAAAAAAACCTTGTGGACTGCAGAGTTTACATGCACTGTATTCTTCCATTCCTCCTGTATAGGAAGAATGGTTTGACCATCTGCAGTCATAGTAAGTCATCTGTATATCTTTTCTCTTGGATTTGTTGTTGTATTAGCTGTCATTCTGTTTATGTTTGAGTAAATGCTCAATTTCTTGTTTTTTCATTGTTATGAATCAGAGAAAATTACCCTTCCTTATATGTAATATAAGGTTAATGGTTAAGGGACAGGAGCACAAGTAGTGAAGCCTCTCTCCTTCCAGTTGCAGAGAGTGATGTTGGAAGAAACAGATCTGTAGATCCGAGCAGATCAATACCTGGCTCCGTGACTGGTGTCACCAGCAGAATTTTGGGTTCTTCAACCACAGATTGGTCTACATGACACCAGGCCTGCTGGCAACAGACAGGGTACACCAGTCTGTCAGGGGAAAAGGATCTTCACACAAGAGTTAGCAGGGCTCATTGAAGTAGATTGAAACTAGATTTTAAAGAGGGAAGGGATAAAACCAGGCTTAGTAGTGATAAGCCATGGGATGGCATGCCAATGTTCAAGGGACAGTATATATGCATTTTGAACACTCTTGAGAGTGATGAAGCCAAGAGCAGCAAAATCCACACTAGAGCTAAACTCTTGTCCATCTGTGAGTGTATTTCTGATAACATTTAGATGCCATAAAAGTGATGCCCATGCCATTGACTAAAATTTAGGCTTTGTAGAGGTAAACACCCTCTAAAAATGTTTGTACAATCAAGGAGCTTTCAATCTAGGATATACTGACTTTTTTGTCCAGGAAAGAAAGCATAGTCTCACTTTCTGCAAAAAGCAGAAAGCAAAGCTAAGCAAAGAGTTTGAAACTCTGAAGTGGGTTCCTTACTTGCTCCAGTGGCCTTACACTAGTCCAAAGTATAAAGTTAGTTCATACACTTAAATTTCTGTTTCCATATCACCAGAGCAATAGTGGTGACAGGACATAGCAGACTCCATTCATGGGTTGCCTTGAATTTTTCAATGTATGTTTAGTCTGTTACTGAATACTTTTTTTTTAAAACATTTTCAATGATAAAGAGGCTCCAGAAAGTTAGCTCCAACTGTTTATTGCAACACAAAGTGGAACTCTTCCTTTTACAGTCAAAAAGGGACTCATTCAAGTAGTATTAAACAGTTGCTGTAACAACTGAGCAATAAAAGGAAGAAAAATGAAACAGTAGACTATATCAGGTGTTTTATATTTGATAATGGTTCACCTCTCCTCTAAGAAACCATAGAAAGATAATGTTGACCGGACTGACAAAATTGACGCAGAGCTGAATTTTGTTGAAAGATGACCCTTTTAAGTGCAGCCAGCCTTAAAGATTTGGGAGAATTGAGGTCTATGTGATTATGTCTCCTCATGGTTCATTGCTAAACGAGGCAAGGAGATCACCATGAGGAGAATTTTTCCTTGTATTTTGCTAGCGGGTCAGCCTGGCTATTGCCCCATCAATCTTATTTTGGAAGAATTGCAGCAACTTTGCCAAGCTTGCCTCAGTTTTAGAGATACCTGCTGCATCTGGTAGCTGCAGCAGTAGCTTACACCATTCTTTGTCTTACTGATTTTCATATTTTAAATGTATTCTATCCATTTTAGAGTAACACCAAATTCACATCCTACTTCCTGCTGTTTCCTTTTCCTCCTGACTGCTTTCCTTTTGGCATAACAAGCCCTTCTGGCACACAATACTGAGAAGGCAATTTATATGCAGGAGAACAAAAGTTTCACAATTTGAATTTTTCAGCTATGCACTTTATACAGAAGAGCATGTTTGGCACATTTTCCATAGGGAGTGAACCAAAGCCTGCTGTCTGCTGTACATTATTATAAAGGGAAGTGTCCTTTATGCTGTCTTTAATATTTATTTTATAAGCTAACATTTTGAAAGCTGAAACTCTGTCATTGCTATTTATACTGTATTTGTGCTGTGGGATAAAATAGAAAAGCATCTGCATAGAAAAGGCTTGTGGGAACTGTTCATACACTGAGATTTTTCATCCTGGGGTATGAAATGCATTGCATAAAAAGCATCAAGAAATCTTAACCCTGTTTATGCTTCAGAAGTTCCCTCCGGGGTTTAAATTTTTCTGACAGTGGAGACTGAACTCTTTATGAAAACATTAATGGTTAGAAACGATTTTCACATTAGGTGAAATAAATAATTGGATTTTATTCTGAATGAAATTGGATAGAGTGGCTTGTATCACCTACTGCTTTTTTGCACTTTCACTACAAGGATGTAAAAAGATAGGTGTAAATGTCAGGTCTGAGAAGAAACAGTGTGTGACAGCGAATCTTCCATTAATTTCTTCATAAAATTACAATATTTTACTGATCATGCAATTAGAATTGCAATAGCATTTAGCTATTAATGGAACCTTCTAAGGTTATTATCATATATATAAATTTCTTCCTTTCATTCCCCATGTTATTTCTATATAAAAAAATTCTCCTTAGCTGAGTGGCTACTTCTGCCCATTTTGCCCCATGTGCAGGAATGATGTGTAATTTGTATTTCATAATTTCGTTTCTACTATGCAGGAGGGTATTTAAATAAAATAAAATAAATAAATGAATGTATATTTCCAGATATGAACTAAAAATGTTACATTATACTTAAAAGGTTAATCTGATGGCTGTAATCTGAAAAAAATTATAGCAAAGGAACATTAGAGAAGGAACTACTCGTGCTGAATTGTCTGTTTTTAATTTTGTTTTTCTGGACTAAAGCTGATTTGTTTTGTAAACTCTCTGGAATGTACTGTAAAATCAAATAAGTCTGAGAGTGATGGTTTCATAAAAGTAATGAATTAGTGCTGACTTTCACATTCTCATCAGGGTTTCTTTCTATTCTTTTTTTTTTCCTCTTAAGGGATTAAAAGGTATAAAAATGCCAGTTAAACTCTTCCTTTGTTTCTCTCCATGCCCAAATACAAATAAGCACAATTTTTGTTAATCACTGTCTCCCACAATTTTTCACATATTAACTTGCTTGTCTCATGGAAATGCCTTGCTTTCTGTTTCAAGATCTGACATCACCCTTCTTAAGCTGGTTTTGGCTGGGGTAGAGTTAATTTTCTTCGCAGTGGCTGGTGTGGGGCTATGTTTTGTATTCGTACTGAAAATGGTGTTGACAATATAGGGACATTTAATTACTGCCGAGTAGCGCTTGCAAAGTGTCAGGGCCTTTTCTGCTCCTTGTACCGCCCCACCAGCGAGGGGGCTGGGGGTGCACAAGGAGCTGGCAGGGGACAGGGCCGGGACAGCTGACCCCAGGTGACCCAAGGGATATTCCAGACCATCTGGCATCGTGCTCGCACGTACAGCTGGGGGAAGAAGGAGAAAGTGGGGATGTTTGGAGTGATGCTGTTTGTCTTTCCAAGTCACCATTACATGTGATGAAGTCCTGCTTTCCTGGGGGTGGCTGAACACCTGCCTGCCCGTGGGAAGCAGTGAATGCATTCCTTGCTTTGCTTTGCTTTCATACACAGCTTTTGCTTTACCTATTAAACTGTTTGTCTCAACCCATGAGGTTTTTGTCATTTTGAATCTTCCATTATTTCTCCCATCCTGCTGGTGGGGGGTTAAGCGTGATGCTTAGTTGCCAGCTGGGGTTCACATATGACACTTCTTCAAATTTTGATGAAAAACATAATCTGTCTATGCCCGGGTTTTTCATCTGTGTGTGAGTGACAGTGATTCACCATTATTCTTAGCTGTCAGTCAGGACTTGCTTGCAGCTCTATGCTTACCTTGTGGTTCTTATTCAGTCTGCTTGGAACTCTGTAATATCACAGGTGGGGCTAAACTGAAGTTGAGCTTAAAATACCTATATTTAGTCTACTTTATCCTGTCACTTACATGCGCTTGGACTGTAGGACCAGGACATGTTGTTTGTAAAATAGGGTTGTTGTTCTCTTTTTTGGGGGGTTTTGGGTGGTCATGACTGATGAAGTAAGGCACAGATGTGAGTGTTTTTCCAGTTGCCTCTTGTCTCTGGGTACTTGATATATTCATATTTGCACTTCCTTTCTGTTGCTCTTCAGAACTGTCATTCTCTGTGTTAGAGTTAAATTGCTCTTACTGTAAATTTCATTCTCAGTTATTGATTTTCTTTTCTGTGACTGGTTCATTGTGTATTTATTTATTTGTTAGTGCTTTGGTGAGGGTTTTTATTTCAGCTTCTATGCTCTACTTCCTTATGAAATGTCTGTTTTGATGTTTATTTGTCTTTCCAATCATTATTTCTACTAGGAAACAGTGGTGAGTAGTGGATTGGTAATGTGGTGTGGCTCTTGGGCTTTTATGCTTGATAGGATTTTCAAAATGTAGCAATAACAGGTCTCATCATCAAAAGTTTGGAAAAATATCCAAAACAGAAGAAATATTTCCTGTTCCTTGCATTCAGGCAGCAAAAATACTCTTTAGTTGTCCTTCTTTGTTCCCGAGAAACTCTCACTAAAGAGCAGGAAAAAAAGTCACTTCAAGATCTTCAAGCAATATTTATATTTTCTTAAATCTGTGTTGGGCCCAGTGAGTTCTAATGCAAAAGCTTCTTTGTCCATTTGCAAGGTTTTGTCTCTTGAAAGCAAGAGCAAGGGGGGGAAATATAAGTAAAAAGTTGAAAACACTAGCAAGGAAAATGTTCTTGAATGTCTTTGATATAATCAAGGAAACAAATGAGTAATAAGGCTTTTAGCCAGGTGTGTTCACCTAGAACCACTGAAATCACTCTTTGCCATCTGTCTGGCATTACTGGAATGTGTTTGGAAGGATAGTTTGGGGGATTAGCAGCACAAAATGAGGTGATAACTTTTCTTCTATATCCTCTGCTTTCCACATACAAGTCCTTGAGGAAGGGAGTATCTTTAATTCTATGTCCTTTTTCTCTTGTTCTCATGTTTTCACCTGAGCCTCTGCATCGATGCTGTGGGTGGCAAAGAGCTTTCTCCTGCTCTCAACTACCTAAGTGCAATTTGTGCACCTGTGACAGGAATCTTTGATCAGTCAAGAAACAGCGTTAATTACCTCATGCAGTGAATACGTATTGAGATGGTTTGGTTAAGATTCACAAACATAAGTGAAAGGTTTTTTTTCACCAAAAACATTGCCTTCAGCAGCAGTAGCCCTTGTCACATCAGGTAGAGCCCAGCACTATGATACATGAAGCTCCCTCTTCTACATATATAAATCTTTATCCTAGTTTCTACAACCGTGAAATACAGGGAGTCAATAAAAACATTTTAGTGGCAATACTCTTCTAGAGCTTCACAACATCAGTTCAAAAATATACTGGGGTTACTTCAGTCCTAGAGCCAGAAGCAGCTCTTACGGGTTTTAGCTGGGATGGATTCATACTTTCTCCATGTCTCCCTTCCTTGACACCACTGTGCTAGGACGATGCACTTCCAGTTGTGGTGTCCTCAGGTGTTGGGGTTTGGCATTGACATGTCCTTGGGCCTTTAACACATGAATAAAATGACTTAGCAATACTTGACCAAGCTGACCTGCTAATGTTCTAGTAGTGATGGGCCCTACAATCCCCAGAGTAGAAGACTTTTTTCAAAAATCCCCTGCTTTAACTCTGCTTTGTGACTTCAATTACTGATGGCAAGCTAACTGAAAATGGATTTTTTTTCCCACTTACATGTTGAAATTTGAAATTCAGTGGAGTGAGTCAGGAGAGACCACAGCTGAAGTTAGACAAGTAGTGTGGTAAGCTCTGAAATGCCTCAGCAGAATATGCAATTGCTTTTGATCTCCTCCTTAGCTGGAACATACATAGAGATAGACTGCTGAAACACAGGTGAAATAGTGTCCCCCAGGCTGGAAAAAGGACGTCCTTCAACAGTACCTCCTTATACGTTCCCTCTATATTATTTGCCTTCCTCTCTAAAAACTTCTCAAGGTATATTTCAGGTGTTATTACCAGCAGTTGGATGTATGACTGCCATGAAATTACTGTCTTTGTAGCAAGTAGTGCTAATGAGAGGCTTAGAACTTCCTTTTCACATTTCAGGAATAGTTTAGTGTGATGAGAAAATGTGCCAACTTAAACGGGGATATAAAGTAGAATTCCTGCCTATATTGTTATTAAAATTCCAAATATTTCTTATGTAAGAGCAGTAGCCCCAGGTATTATTTGTAATTGACATTTATAAATTTCTGCTCTTAAACCAGAGCTGTTCAAACTTGAAGAGATTTTTTTCTAGTTTAGAAGGAGAAATTTGTATTTCAGGAGCAAATAGATTTATGTGGTTTTTACCACATGCATACTGAATTAAGCAGTGTGCTTATCCAAGGCTTTAATTGTTTTTTTTGCTGTCAATATCAATAATGAAAGAGGGTTCATGTACCAGATATTAACAAAATGACAAAACTGCTGGCTACCACACATCCCTAACCCTCATTTTGCACCTGTTTCTATTGATAACCTTATGGGCCTATAAAAAACCCCCCAAAAACCAAAAACCAAAACACTTTTTGTTTGGTTTAGTTGGTTAAATTCCTGGAATTTTGTGGATAAAGAGTATCTGTGTATTTTCCAAGCTTCCACAGCTTTCACGGTTTTCAGAAATGAGTATAGAGAGATATAGAGAGACAGGTATAAATATATCAGTCAAGGTGTAGAATTGCTATTTTATCACTTTTGTTATTTTCAACTGTAGTTACCCACTGTGTTTTGGTGTACTGGAATTTAATGCTGATTAAAATGCCAGACTTTTTTTTTTTCTAAAAAAGTTGTAGAACATAAAAAATGAGAAATAACATAATTAAGTATAGAATGCTCAGCCTGATGTTTTAGATGATGCTGTGGGGAAAAATGTCATCTATACAAATAACATTACCAGTTGTCTCACTTAGTCAACCAAGCAGGATGAAAACAAGGAATAGTGGATGCTAATAAAGATACACCATCTTAAACTTTCTTCCTTAAAACCTTTGCTTATTTCAGTGGCTGCCTCAACAATTATATTGATACTGCAGTGTCTGCTGTAAATATGCAAATGAATTCTCTGGTTCATGTTCTGAAGGGGTGATCATTTATTCTTGTGTAACTTAATTGTCCTTATAGGATCCACAGGGTTCCTCTCTATTGGCAGTGAGCTGATCACAAATTTGTTAAGTGCAGGCTTCTAGTCTTCCACTTAAAGGCATGGGAATTGTAATTATTTCTTTGGTTATCCTCACTTAGTTTGTTTTAAAAATGAAGTTAATACTCCTCTTGCATCACCTTTACATTTTCACATTTTCTCTCCTCTTTATTATTGCTATGGCAAGAGAGTACATGACTTGTGCCATGAAAGTTTTGCATGTGAAAAATTCAAGTAGCTTATCATGAAGAGGAAGCATGAAAATCTCCTACCTTTCACCGTGAGTTTTGTAGAGTTGTGCCAATGCAAATCAGAGGTCCAGTAGGTTTGGATTGGCTTTCCTCTGTTTTTTGGCACATGGATAAAGGTGTTAGTTGTCTGTCTTAAAGTTTTTGTCTTCAATTAAATGAGTTGCTTCATTCATCTTTTATTTATTCCTGTGACAGGCTTTGCCCAGGAGTGATGGGATGAATGAGAAACCATCTCTATTAGGTTAATTATTTCTTAGTGTATTTTCTGTTTTCTAAAAATAGCTTGTAATATTACAGGACTTACAAAGTAATATAGAAGAGATTTTTGCTTAAACTGTGCTCTGACCTAGGCATTTCTGTTTCCTTATCTTTTTCCAACATTGCATTTGTTCTTGAAAATTAAACAAAAAAGCTTGATAAATTATGTTTTGTAAAAAAAAGGCAGGCTTCAGCCCATCATGGTTGATTTTGTCTGACAGATGATACTGAAATTTAAAAATTCTGCTTCTAGAACAAATTAAAAATGTCTCTAAGGAAAACTTATTTAATTGTCTGCTGCCAGATTCTGCTGGCAAATATTGTGTTTTGTTGTATGACCCTGGACAAGCTGAAAATTTATTTCAGCTGAAGATGGACGGTAGTTCTGTTGGAAAGGAGAAAAACTTACAGCTTATGCTTGGAGTTTTGTTGAAACCCTCATACTAGTGATGGTCAAAGTACCTTCTAAATCACCCTGTTGTCAGTTTAGCTTGACTGTGCTTAATTAGTCAATTTATTATGCTGCCTGAATGAAACCTTTTGGGAGAAAGACAGTGGCTTGTTGGGGGTGTGTGTAAGGAGATAATCTTCCTTTGTGGAAACACCTCTGTAGTAGATTCGAAGGTTATTGCCAGGTGTTAAAGTGTGGGAGATGCAGGTACACAGACTGTGGAATATTAGGAGCCCAAATAAGTGAAATGGATTAAAAAGAATTCAAGGACAGATATCCCTACTCTTCTGTTTTGACTCTGAGGAATATGGATAGTTCCTGGCCATTCATAGAAGTAACTAAAAATATGCATTCTGCATGCCATAGGCCTTCCGTGCCCTCTTTCCCGTCTGAAGCTTTGATCATACAGTTTACAGCAACTTGTTATTATAACGAGTAAAAGAACTATTTAGTTAGGCGGTAAAAGTCTTGATAAATGACTAGATGCAGACTGAATGGCATGACACTGTGATTTTTGTGGGGAAAAGAACTGTGGATTTAAGTGAATGCTGCTAGCTTCCCTATGGTTTTGTGGCATCAAGGTTTTTTAAAGAGGTAATTTGTTATCTGACTCATGTTTCTCTCAACTCCTCACAAAGCCAGTGAAAAAAAAAAAACCAGCACACGTGTCAAATGTATAAAGTTTATCACTCCTGTCAGAAGAAATGAACTTTATCCCTTTTTGACCAGTTCCCCTAACTGTATTCACTGGAATGAGGTTGTCCCTCCTGGGATATGTCTCAGAGGAGAGGAAGACTTTTATCATTTTTACCATCTTTGGACAGAGCAGTATTTGCATTCTGGACTTTGTTTACAAGACAATGGAACACAGATAGTGATTGCTGTCTATGTGGCTTAGTGTGAATAGAAACCTTCCCCTTTGCTACTAGCCAATGTTATCTGTTTTTAAATGTCAAGTACCCTTCAGTGTGCACAAAAGAGAAGATAAGATAGCATTCACATTGGCCCATGCTGGAAACCGAGGTATGGCTTCGGGAGATGGGTATTCACACCTCTGTGCAAGCCTTAAGAGGGCCATCGGTCCAAATGAGGAACAGAGACCACCTCTGAACACAGTATGTTCTGTTGTATATTGTATTGAAGTTGTGACATTAGTCTAAAGCTGGGACACTCCAGACTAATTACATGTCTAATTACAGGTCCAGACAGAAAAAACGTTTTTATTCCTAGGCATGTTATCTTTACTCTTTTAATTATGAGGCAAGTGCAAGGTGCTGCACCTCGGTTTGGGCAATGCCCAGAAACATACAGCAATAGAGACTGAGAGCAGCCCTGCAGAGAAGGACTCGGAGGTGCTGGTGGATGAGAGGCTGGACATGAGCTGGCAATGTGCACTGACAGCACAGAAAGCCGACTGTATCCTGGGCTTCATCAATAGTGTGGCCAGCAGGTTGAGGGAGGTGATTCTGCCCCTCTACTCTGCTCCGGGGAGACCCACCTGGAGCACTGCATCCAGTTCTGAGGTCCACAGCACAGGAAGGGCATGGACTTGTTGGAGCAGGTCTAGAGGAGGGACACCAAGTTGATTAGAGGATTGGAGCACCTCTCCTGTTAGGAAAGGCTGGGAGAATTGTTCAGTCTGAAAAGAAGCATCCAGGGAGACCTTATAGCAGTGTTCCAGTACCTAAAAAGGGGCCTATTAGAAAGATGGGGACTGACTTTTTAGTAGGATCTGTTGTAATAGGACAAGATATAAGGAAGTTTTTTTAAGTGAGGGTGGATAGATGCTGGAATAGGTTGTTCAGAGAGGTGATGGATGCCCCATCCGTGGAAACATTTGAAGTCAGATTGGATAGGGCTTGGAGCAACCTGCTCTGTTGAAGATGTCCCTGCTCATTACAGGGGGATTGGACAAAATTACCTTTACAGATCCTTTCTAACCCAACCTAATCTATGATTCTACAATTTCTTGTTCATCCTTCTGTTACCACCTCCCAGTTAATTGGTCTCTTCTTTTCTCATCCGTCAGTGTCCAATGTGTAGTTGTGCAACATCTTCCCAGTGGATACCTCCACAGCCTAATGTGTTCCTAAGGTTTTGTGTGTCAAAGTTAGAGAACAACAGCCTGGACAATAATATGTATGCTAATCCAAGTGTCTGATGGATTTCTGGTCCCTGAAAGCAAAGGCAGGAGGGTGGCTTTGCATTAGTAACAGAAAAGATTCATAGTCATAAGTCAAGCAATACTCAACTTCACAGATAGTACAATATCTGTATGTGCACAGGCATATCTTTTGAGTACTTTGTTTTCCGCTTTCAAAATCTATAGGGTGTGCTTAGATCAAAATTTCATGCTGGCAACAGTCTGGGTCAGAAATTGACATTTTGTGCATTTTGTTTTAAAAAAGGGAATTTATCTGAAAAGCTGGAATTACATTGCTAAGTGCCTTGAAAATAAATGAGTTGGCAAGTCCACTTTTAATCTCAGTCTAAAAGGAGCTTTGGGCAACAAGTTTTAACTCGGACTCCAGCAGTTATTGGGGTTGCTCTCTTGACAAACAGTTTGCAAAATTAGTAGCTAATAATATTAATTACTCTTTTATATAATGTACATTTAATGTTTCACAGAAGAAATGCTATGAATTCTATTATAAATTAATAATCATACTAAATTTTGAATTATTTCCTTAGAGCAACATTTACAAGTGTGTTTTTTCATTGTCGTATTTGTTGCAGCATTTAATACATTAATGGTACAAGTTATCACAGTAGTGCTAAATTAAGGGAAATTGTTTTCTGAATATTACTGTCATTTACTGCTTAAAATTTGAAAATGTGTAGTGTAAAAGGATTCAGACATCAGACATTAAATTCAAATGATGGGCTGTATGTTTTCAGTAAGATGCACCTTTTCTAAACTTGTGTAGTTTCACACAATATTGCTCTTCATGTTATTCTCAGCCTTCAAGGTGCCTGGCACTGCAAACTAGAAGCAGTTAAAGTAACTCCAAACATTCAAGTAATTCAAGCAGAGTCCCCGAACTAGAGAATGTAACAACCAGAAAGTAAACAACTGAAATAAACATTGAATTTTAATATAATAATCTAAAAAAATCCAACATTAAAAGGCAGGGGACCTAATGTCCTGAAAGCAGAGAGAGACGGGGCATTGTAGGGAGAGTGAAGCTCCTGATGGGACTTAAATTTGTAAGCACTTATGTATCAAGTAACATTGCATTAACATAAAAATATTGTAAGCAAGGGATACCTGAGCTAGTATTCAAGTTTTAGCATACTACTTCCTTCTGTGTGATGGTGTGCAAATATATATTTAGAGATACTTCAGTATGACTCAGAGTTCTGAGTTTGGGTCCTTCACAGTTAACCAAAACAGAAACCATCTCTTTTTCATCTGCCTTTGGCCTTAGTTTGCCAATTCATTAGATTTACTTTTTCACAGCAGGCCGCATTAGGGGGGAAAGGAGGGAGGGGAAATGTTTTCTTCTGTAAAAGGACAGTATTGAAGCGCTACTGCAGTGCTTCAGTCAAATCAAACTAAATATTCTGATTATTTTTAATGAGTTATTTACAATCAGAAAAGTCAGAGAAATCTCCTGTAGGTGGGCTAGTTTCACTGTATGATATAATAACACATTTCTGCTGTGGCACTTAGTGATTGATTATGTCATGTAGGAACAAAGCAATTAGGTTAATTTACACATTCATTAGCTTATTGCTTGCTTTTTGTTTGGTCTCTGATGCCTTTGTTTAAAAAATGGAGTATGTGCTGTTGGACGGTTTTAATTTCACTAATTAAATTCCAAGTGCAGACATTGCAACACCTGCCTTGTAAGTGAAACCTTTCTGAATAAATACAATCCCTCTGGTTGTTTGAGAGGATGCTCCCAAGGAAACAACACACGAAGGTTCCCATAACTTAAAAGCTTTCATCCTCGTGTACAGCTGGGAATTTTTCTTAATAAGTTATTTGCCTCTGTTTATGCCAGTGACAGTTTTTGTAAGTTCATAGCTTAAGCTGTACAGTGTTCTAGGGAAAAGGGGTGGTTTTCAGCTGGTGATTCCTGGGAAATCTTTGTGCTTATGAAGCTCTCAGGCTCTTATTTTAAGATGATGTACATCTGAGTGTGAGCTGTTTGTTTCATGTTGGTACCTGGTATCTTCACAGAGCTAAAGATTTAGCTCCAAGTGTTAGACCTACAGTTCTGGAATAGCTTTTACCCAGTTATACTAAAAGGAAGTTTGTTTCTTTATTCTGTTCTGTGCACTTTATTTATGATCAGTTTTGGCTGGAGGCCAGGAGGGGTATATTATTTAGCTTCTTAACTTTTTTTTTTCTTATTATTTCTTATTTAAAGCTGCTTGGCAATGTTGATTATGAAACAACAGATTTTACATCAGTGAATGGACTGAGGAAGATTTTTGTCTTGCTTTTATCTTGAAAACACTACTTTTTTTTGTAAGTTCCACAGTTTCCCTAGGTACATGGTCTAACTTTCAGTTTGACTTGTGTGGAGTCAGGAGTTGGACTTGGTGATCCGTATGGGTCGCTTCCAACTGAGGATATTCTGGATCTCCTTGATAATATAAACAACGTGTATATGGGCATGCATAGACACCACTACTCATCAAGAAAAGAGATTATTTGCAACTGCTGTGTGAGGACGTTTTTGTCTGCAAATTTCACTAGAGAAATTAATTAGCACTGGTGCTGGATTTCTCACGTTTTATTCCTTTTGTGTAGACCAGGCTTCCATAATGTTTCCTAAAAACCTTATAAAAGGATACAATATAAGCATTAAAAAACCCTCTAGTAGATTTCCGTCTTTTAGGAATGGATATATAGTAACTACATGTTCTGGATTTCTTCATAAATTATGTCCCTAAATCCACTGCATGCTTTCATTTATTGGGCATAAAAAAGGATTTAACATAAAAGGTCTTTTAATGTTAACATTAGGTTCCAACTATTTTATGTGATAATGAAATAGGATGGGTTTTAAAGTTGCAGTTTCCTCCTGACATATTAATCAAATTTGCTACATAAAGTAGGTGGATGTATCCTCTGAATTTAGATGCAATTGTTTTCTACTCCTTGTTTTAAAACTGTTAGAGGGCAGGGAGAAGGGATACATTTGTTTAATCATATATACTTGTGTAAATAAAAGTCCATTGTGTTGATTCCATTGAAGAGTATTGAATGGTATTGTCACTCAGAAAGCTGTGTTTGTAATTACTGAGTATTTTGGTGATTATATT
This sequence comes from Platyrinchus mystaceus, assembly GCA_035041135.1. NCBI lineage: Eukaryota > Metazoa > Chordata > Aves > Passeriformes > Tyrannidae > Platyrinchus > Platyrinchus mystaceus. The sequence goes on from JAWWLV010000144.1 coordinate 19,462,152, forward strand.
GTATTACTGACTATTTATTTCACTATATGAAAATGTAGAGTTAATGTTAAATTTTAGGATTGCTAGTTTCTGAAAACTCACAGACTTCTAACTCCCTAATTGTTGTAAAGAGCAACCCTTAACTCTTAAATGCTCAGCTCCACTGCCATTTTATTCTTCTTTCTTCCAGTGCATGCCATTTATCTGGCATCTAATCCTGTGGGCAGGTGCATTTTTCCTAATCAAGGAATGTGTGTGGCTATAGCATGAGAACTTTGTAGGGTGATTATTTAGATATCTGTATCTGGTCTCAAGCCCCGGCATGGTCAGAAACCAAGACGGTGGCCTAGCGGTTAAGATGCTGGTCTCTCAGCGCCAAGGCCACAGGTTCTAATCCTGGTCCCCCGGGTAGATGG
>JAWWLV010000144.1:19466177-19489421 GCA_035041135.1 Platyrinchus mystaceus
TAGAGTCTGGGGTCTTTTGCTCTGCTTGCAGAGCCTTTCTGATGCCAACAGCATTACATGGGTTCTCTTCTGTTAAGCTGGTATCAAGAAAAGCAGACTCAGGGGAACCAATTGTATTAGTTTAGGCTAATTCTGCTGTAGCAACATCTTGAGCACTGCTGATGAAAACTAAGAAGATTAAAGTCCACATAATCTGGGGATCTTTGTGTAAGTGAAGTTCAAATTACCATAAGCTCTTCAAATCATTGATCTGAGGATCAGTAAGAAGGGAAGAATAACTTAAACGAGCTAAAGTTGCAAATCCTTATCTTTGGTCCTCTTTCTTTTCTTTTTCTTTCCCTTTTTTGTCCTTTTTTTTTCTTTTTCTTTACTCTCTTTTTTTTAATGGAATATTTAAAAAATCTTTGACATAAGAATATTGGTTTTGTTCTACCTTCTTAGTGGGAAGAAGCTTTTGAAAGAGCTGCACAACTGTGTCTCTTCCTCAGTTAACATGCAGTTGCATTAGATTTATAGAGGCTGTTAGAATGCTAAAAGTCACTAATTGACTATTTTAATGCTATCACACTGTTTCAATAAAGACTGCTTTTGAAACAGAAATCTGTCTTAAAGGCATTAGCATTTTACTAAATGTGGGTATTGTAGCTTCTGGAGTTTTTATCAATTAGAAATGAAGGTGACTGGTGACAGGTCCCCAGGGAATGGCGTTTCAGGTGAGGTTTAGGTTGGATATTAGAAAAAGGTTCTTCATCCAGAGGGTGGCTGGGCACTGGAACAGGCTCCCCAGGGAAGTGGTCACGCCTGACACAGTTTGGACAATACTCTCGGGCACATGGTGTGACTCTTGGGGATCATCCTGTGCAGAGCCAGGAGTTGGACTTGATGATCCAAGTCTGCATATTCTGTGATTCTGTGATAGCTATGCTTAGAGATTTGAGGTGGCATCTACATAGGATGGTACTTCAAGTGCACATCTGCACCACTGACATCCTCCAGAATGGAGTGGTTCCATCCAATTTTCCTGTAGTGACAACCAAACCACGCCAGGGAATCATTTTAAAGAGTGAGGGTTGGCTCAAATGATTTCAGAAGTGTTTTGAAACTGACTGACTTTCAGTACCCAGGAACTTTTTCAAATTAGGTTTTATTAAAGTAGGAACATAGCCTAAGTGTATATCAGGCAATTTTACAGCTCAGACAGGAGCCACATATTTAAAAGTGACCAAATTGCTTTTCTGAAATATTGTACATTGATAATATTATAGAATTAAAGAAAATACGTTGTCTTTAATCATTAAAATAGATCTTTTGAGGCTTTTTAATCAACAATTTGTCACAGATAACATTTGCGTCTGAAATGTTTTTATTACAATAAATACATATTTGGAAGGTGGAGGGGACTGGCCCATCTGTAAGGAGATTCTGCACTACCAGTCTAAGAACCAGCTCCTTCTCCAACTTCAGAGGTTAAGGGGTATTTTACTGATAAAGTAAAACTTCTAATTTACTAAGGACTTCCTTCCCCCCTGCTGAATCTCTAGTGCTTCATTGAGATGAATTGCAGTGGATTAATGTAATAATCCTGTAACAGACCACCTGGACATTGTTAATAATGAACTTAATGAAAGATCAGTTTTGAAATATATTTAAAATGAGCCTTTTTTCTGCAGCCAGTAGAATGAGTTGTATCAGACAGTGAAGAGGTTTTCTGTCACAGATCAGTTAAAGTACCTCTGAACTATCAGAAAGGATTACATTATCTGAATACTCATTGTATACCAACTCTTGAGTCACTATTTTTCAGTAGCAATTGAGTTAAATTTTAAACTCTTATGACGGTGAGTGGTAATATGTTATTATGGTACTTTTCATACTTTAGTACAAGATTCTGTATTTGAAAAGATAGTAAATGTATTGAGTGGTGTGATGTCAACATAAAGCTCACCAAAATAATTGAAGATATTTTATTTGAAATTCAGAATAATTGTATCTCCAGTGCATCTATAACTTATACATAACCACTTTATCTCTTCCATATAAGAGAGTAGGATAGTTTTCCAAGAGTACTGTTTATTTCCTTGTCACTGGGGAGCTTGGTATGGCTGGTGATATCAGGTTCTTCTTCCTGGTAATGTGCAGTAAAAGACTCTTTCTGGGAGGCAATAAGTCTTAAATTGGTCCTTTCTCAGTGCCAGGATGTTACCCTTTTAGAATGCCTGTAAAGGAGCATGAGGAAGGTGAAACTTCAGTGAGACTTGCAAAGTGGATGTGTAGAATATTCTAAGGAGTAAGTCTGTAGGCACTGGTCAGGGAAAAAAGAGGGCCTTTTTTTTTCATTTTACTTAATTTATATAATGTGCTTTCCTGGCTGCTTTTTTTATGAGCCCTTAAAAGTGGCCTATGTTATGAAACTTCAGTTTTATAAGTTGTTTTCCCTTTGCATTTATACCTGAGTCTTCTTTAATAAAGGCTATGAAAAAGCAGTGGCTTAATATCCTTCAATCAAAAGCAACTTTAACATGCACCTCAGATTATTGTTTTAAAGGATACAAAATATTCTACCCAAAGTTGTTTCAATGCATTTAAAAATTAAAACAGACTAATTTTGCTGTTTTACGAGAGTCTTGAAAAGCCTGGATTAAAAAAAAAAAATTTAGTTCTTCTGGCCAGCACGAGTATCTGTCCATATATGTGGTCCCTGTGGTACATTGTTTGATATAACATGTTCTCTTACTGCATATTACATAGCTTGCAAAATATGAAAATGAACCATCCTTAAAGGATAGTTCTAGTATTCTAATTTCCAATTTTTTTTTTTGTATGGCATTGGGAGTTGTCTTAAGAAATCACATTAATCCATTTTTGTATGTGGATCCTATAAAAACAAAGCTCACTAAGGAAAATTTAATGTGAAAAATATTCTTTGTCCTTCCAAATTATGGCAGAATCAGTTTTGTGTTGCATGAAAATTCAAATGAAACAGAAAATTGGAACAATCCATTAAATGAATAAAAATTGTCATTTTCTTCAACACTTATGCTGTCTTTAATTGTACTGAATTAATTTAGTATGAACATGGGTGTCATGCATTGCTGTTACCACACTTTATAATTTAGTAGTAATTACATACTACTATTGCACAGTGAGGCCACATTCTCAGATTTATTGTCCATTCAGATTTGTCCTTTTTCCCCTGCTGGTCAGAGAGCCAAATAGGTGCAGCGTTGAAGTTGTGAATGCTTTCACGCCACAAAAATCCTTCCTGTTTTTAGTTGCATTCTCTTTCACCAAAATGTCAAGCAACCTCTATTTTTCTACTATTAAACTTCGGGCTGATTGTGGCTGATAGAATCTCTGACCTCCAGATCATAGAGTCACACAGGTGGGAGGGGACCTATGCAGGACTCTGTCAAGCTCTTACTAAAAGCAGGTCCAAACAGAGCAGGTTATTTGGGCTTGTCCCAACATGGTGTGAATATTTCCAAGAGTGGGTTTGCAGTATTATCTCTGAGCCTCTGTTGCTTTGTTTGACCATCCTCATAGTAAAAGAGAAGTCAGTAAATAAATAAAGTTCTTATATCTAGTCACAATTTCCTGTATTCTATCTTCTGTCCGTTACCTTTCATCCTATTACTGTGCAGCCCTAAGGATAGCCTGGCTCCATAATCTTTGAACCCTCCCAATGGAAACGCTGCTCCGGTCAGCAATGAGATTCACTTCTCCTCTTCGGAAGAGTGAGCAAAGCTGGCTTTCTTAGCCTCTCCTCATTTATTGTGCAGTCCAGCCCCCCTCACCATCTTGTTGATGTTTGCTGCACTTTCTTTGTCCTTGGGAAGTCTTGTAGATAACGTGCTCTGATATTAAAGAAAGGGAGTATATGTGCAGCAAAATAATGGTCTTTCATTACCTCCACAGTCCATCAAAATATTTCTGAATCTTTCTGTGTCTTAATGGATTCTCAACCACAACTTAATATTTTATTTCATGTTCTGCTTATATAGCTTTGGTAATAACAACTTCAGAGTGAGTACAGATTAGTTAAATTTCAAATTCCATTTTATACAGTAGCAGGTTCATTTTAAGTCACTGGGCCAGCCCAGAAGGGAGTATTTTTTTTGCAGTTCTCTTTTCTTTTTGAGTTCTAAGTCAAAGCATATGGAAGAATGTGATTTGATTTGGCTTTTGAAAGTGCATGAGTGATTCATTTTTTTCATGAAACTGAACTGAAATAAAATAGGCCCATAGCAGTTTTGCCCATAGGATATTTTGTTTTAAGAAAATGCCTTTCTTTTGAAGGGCATAAGATAGAGCATGGTTTCAATTCCTGTAGAATATGGTACATTTATAAATGTATATTTTATTGCTAGCACCATATGGCTATATGTATATTGTAAAGGCCGTTCATGCTTGCAGGCTCAAAAAGTGAATGTGTTATGCGTCTTTAAACTCAAAGGAACTAATTGTCCCCCCCAAATTATTAAGTTATTTTTTTTTCTTTTTCATATTTTAGTGTTGATCTTTCTGTTTTGTCTTGTAAGGAATCTATCTCTGAAGCTGTCAAAGGAGGTAGACCAAGGAGAAGCCAGGTACCCTCGTGTTAGCCAGCTGGCTGGCAGCCCATCCGTGGAGTGGCCTTTCACCGGCCTAGAAGAAGGCGGAGGCATTGAATCTTTGCCCTTCAGATTGATGCTACAGGACTGCACAGCTGTAAAGACATTGCTTCTGAAAATGAAGAGGGTTCTTCAAGAGGTAATCACCCACTTATTTGTTACATTAATGTCTTTCAGCATTAATGAGCTAAGCAGCAGAAAAGGGTCAGTGAAGTTTACGACTTTATACCTTTTAATATGTCTTGAATATATGGAATTGATGCAGAAGTATAAATAGTTGTGCCTCAACATGGTGCAGGTCAGAAAGTTTATACTGTAAGAGAATTTAATTGATACTGCCATCTTGGCTTCCAAAGTGTAAAGCTTCTCTTGAACTGCAAAAAGAAGGCAGGGGAGACCAACTGCTTTAGATCAAAATATGTTGTATGGTTTTCTTCCAATATTTTAGGGCTTTTCAATTTTATTACTATATTTGTTAACCATTACGAAGTCACATGCAATTTATTTTAGAGGAGAAACGGTACAAGAAAAAAAAATCTCTTAACTAACTGTACTATAAGTTTACAGCTTGAGTTTGTAAGTGATGTCTGAAATCAGATTTTGTAGGCTGTTCCCAACAATTGCAAGAGTCCCGTCTTGTCCTGTCCTGCTGTTTTCTCCTGCTTCCCCTATGGACAGCTGGTGTTGCTTTAAAAATTTTATTTTGTTTCTGTTTCCCTTTAGAATTTTAGGAAGATCAAATTATTATTGTGTTGGATTTTTTTTTTTTTGGTACTTTCCATCTCTGGAACCTTGACTCAGGTGTATATTACAATCTTTTATCTTCATCTTAGTGAATTGAAGTGTGTGTTATCTTTGACATGTAAAAGATAATTTTTTTTGTTTGCTTTTTATCTATGTAGTTCATAGAATTACAGAATAATTTAGCTTCAGAGGCATCTCTGGAGGTCCCCCTCCTCTACTCAAAACAAGCCCAGGTCAGAACAGGTTGCTCAAGTTCTTGCCCACTTAAACTTTTGGTACCTTAAATGGCGTTTCCATATTGTCTCTGGGTAAGCATTCCAATATTTGACTACATCATTGTAGTTTTATTCCCTAAGATGTGAACAGAATTTCTCTTGTTGCAGTCAGCTTCATCATACAATAAACACCAAAAATAAGTTAGGGTTTCTTTTACTGCTCGGGTCTTTGTCATCTGTTTCTAAATTCAACCAACTGCTGTTCTGTCTGAAAAGGTTTGTCAACCTTTTGTTTGATAAACTACATTTATCATTTAGCCACTATAGTATTCAATTAGTCCTCCTAAATCACATGTTTTTGCTGGACAGCAAGCCTCATGTTTTCCAGTTTCCTTTGGTTCACTAGAAGCTTCATGTATGCTATTGGGATTCTTAATGCACTTCTGTTTTGCTGAATCCAGAATTGAAGTCATTAGTTTGCAAACAGTTCCCTCTTATATAATGTCAGAATATAGAGTGAATTTAAAGGATTTATAGCCTCATTGTGTCTGGAAAGAAATAATAAGAATTACGATACTACATGCCATAGCAGTTGTAACATTCAGGTGGTAACATTGGCAGCATTCACTGTTGCTTTTAGTGTGAATAATTCTATTACACTCAGAAAAGTTCCTTCTTACCATGATGGTAAGTGTAAGAATTTTAATTTTAACTTACCAAGTTCGACTAAGCTTGTCTAAGAATCTGCTGTTTTTTTTCTATATGGAAATATGTTGTACCTTATACTACTTCATTTTCAAGAAAATTCACCAGTTGATCTGCACAAAAGAAACCCAAGGTATTTCGTGCAACTCACTCGAATTTCATGTTCAGTTACTAGTATCTCCTTATGTAACTCACTGATTTTAGTTTTTCATCTTAATCATTCAGTCTTTTGCTTACTTGTTCCTTTGTACCATATAATTTCCATCTCCTCACCTGACTGTTACCAAGTGTGCCTCTGTTCTTTGCTTTTCTTTTTGTCTTGCCTTATGAAATCAAAATGGCTTTTTTCTAATTCCAGATTAGATGTGCTGGAATTTAACTCCCTTTTTATCTGCACCTTTGAGATATAATATCTTGACAGAATTACACCTTTTCTTAGCTATGTTTTTCTTAGAAAAACTTCTTACTTGGCTAGAATGTAATCACCAATCTGATGATTATTGAAAATTTTTGTTACCTTGAGTTGTTATTTCTGTTTTAGTTTTCAATGAATGGCTTGTGTAATATCAGATGTAGAAAAGTTATGAAGAATGCTGTAAAATGTTATGGGAGTGTACTTCTTAGTATCCCCACATGAGAAATAGCTGTTTGTTATGTAGTGTAGTATTTCAGTTCTACTGATATATATACCCATACTAATTCTTGAAACAAATAATAACACAGTAGGTGTTATCCATAGTATAATTGCAGAAGAGTGAAAGAACTGTAACAACACAATATTCACAGTCTTTAAAATACATTAAATATTAAGAATTAAACCAAACGCAGAATATGATTCAAAAGACCATGAGTAACTAGTTTGAACAACCAAAGAAAAGATGACCTTGAAATATATTAGAAGTTTTTATTGAAATGACACATCTTGATTATCTTCAGAAATACAGACATTTATACATTTGTCACTTTTAAATTATTAGTGAAAGATTACAGGAAAATATAATCCCATCAAATTGAAATATTGTATTGAAGAATCCGATAAAAAGTCATCTGAGCATATTTAGCAGACAGTTTCCATGGAGAAGATACCCTACTTCCATTACAACTAGATGTAATTTCTTCATCCAAAAATCACTTTTGCCCCAACCAATATTATAAATCAGACTCACAACAGTACAGAACAAAAGACATAAAGGAAAAATTCTTTCCTTACTATGGAACGCTCAAATGTTTTTAGATGTAATGAAACATAGTCTCTCTCAGGCTTATATGGTATAGAAATGATATATTTTGTTTAAAAGTATAAAGTAAGATTATTTATTTAAAAAATAATAATAATATGTCACATTTTCATCCACTTAAAAAATATACAAAGCATACAAATTACATGGGGAAAATTACATAGGTTACCAGAAAAAAAGCTGCAGTATTTCTGTTTTATACCTGATATTACGTATAGAAGAAGGAATTATAGTAGTGTACATCTCTTTGTTGAAAAATAAAAACATCCTAATTGAGTTAAAATATTAGCCCTATTGTTCAATAAAATCCCTCTTCTTAAGCACTGAACACTTCTTCCAAGGAATAATTTAATTATGATCTGCCAAAATGTAATACTAGCTAGTAAAATATGCTTTTTTTGTTGCAGTTGCTTGTAATTGAAGAATCTAAATGGAAAAACTTCATGCAATGTATGCTGTACTGTGCTGCAGATTTATAAAGCAGTGAGTTAGCTTGTTATTAGTCTTATCTTGAAAATGGAAATTGAAGACATGGCAGTAACTTGCAAGATTGAGAATGTTATTTAGAAAAGGCTAATGAATGATCGTTCAATTAAGAGAATTAATTACATTTTCAGTTTCAGTGAAAAAGCCTTGAAAATGTCTACTAAGAATTCTTAATAGTTTTGGCCGTGCAAGTCTCATAAGGCAGATTGTCCTCCAGTGTTTTGAAAACCTCATTGAACAAACCTGAAGGTAGTCTGGAGGACCCTGGCAATTGAGGAAACTGGGCGATCCACCAAGCGGTCCAGAAAATATCTCTGAATACCTTCAGCAGGTTTTTCTCATGGCAGTTCCATTCCTAACAGACAGATCTGCAGTAATGGCATAACAAAGGCTTGTGGGCTGCATTATTTCATGAAAAAGTATTACCAGAGATTAGCATCGTGGGCAGCTTGATAAAAGCCACTAAAGGCTAGAAGACAATACAAGCTGTCGTGTAGCTTGCCTGTGATTTACAAGTAGTTCCTGGTCTCCCTTTTCCCTCCAGCTCTCTGATGTTTATTGAACTGTTTGGTTTTTGGTTTGGAATTTTTTTTCCCCCTCAGAGTCTACTCAGTGTTGACCTTTTTGTCAGTAATGACTGCTCACATAAAAAAGAAAAAAGAGAAAAAAATAGGGAGTTGGATGGATGAAATTGGTATGTTTGCCCACTCCTAAGAAATGGATTCTCTACTTTCTGACTTCAGACAGGCCTTTCTGCTCTGAACTGCTCTTAATCTCTGCCACTTTTTCTCACCCATATATTTTATTACATTTCTAGCAACTAATTGATTGTGTATAGCTAATGAGCTTCTAAAAACTAGACCATAGGTTCTTTCTCACTTAGTGCTATCTACAATAATGAATATATAATGTCTCTTAACCAAACAATATATGGGCTTTCCTGTATTCGTCCAGATGAGAATGAAATTATTTTCATCTCTTAACTTTTTTATGGCTAGACTTATTGCTAGCTTAGGCAATGTTGAAGGCTGGCTAATTAAGAGGACATTTAAGGGCTTTACCTTTTCCAAAATCATTGGTAGAACATTTCAGGTAGAGACATATGAGTGAAACTTGTATGGTTTTTCGTTCTGTGCTTAGCAAAAGAAGGTCTTTATGCTGAAACAAACAATTGGAAAAATACAATTGTATTGGGAAGGAATCCATTTAGTCATTGATAATGGATTTTTGTTCAAACTTGAGATGTTGAACTTGTTTATTAATTTTATTGAATGCTCTAATAAAAAAGAAAATCTTTAGGCTTGTTTCTGCAGGTCATATTTTCCCTGTATTCTTTATGAAATATATAGTTTATCAACTACATAATTCTACGTTGGATATTTTTATGGGGCTAACAGAAGTGACCTTACTGGTTGCTAACATAGAAAATTAAGATACGTTGCCTATATATTTGTGTAATTTGGAATATAAATTATTCAGTGCATGCCCATGCTTTTTTTGGAGCTCTGCAAAACACCATGCAGGCTGTAGAGCTTTAGCTAATTCCTACAATTAGCAGTAGGAATAAGTCACTTTGGACATACATTGCATACTGTGTTTTACTAACTAATCATTTATTTTACTGAGGGAAATTGCAGCTGTCTGTGGCTGTCATTAAAACTTAAGGGGTCCAATACAATGTCTTTAGATTAAACTTGGGAAAAGAAAAAAAAAGAGAAATGTGGAAAATGAGGTTAAAATTGCTCTGAGTCTGGCCCTGAGAGCTGCCTGAGATTAGGAGGGCAGAGTGAGACCACTCAGTCTGCAATTAGTCTGTCAGATATCACTGGCTACATTACTTCTCCCCATGCATCTTTCACCTCATCAGTAAAATAAGCATAATTATAGAGTCTTCTTTTATGCTGCACTTACAATCTACTAATGGAAAGTACTAAGAGAAAGCTAAGTGTTGCTTCCAATATTTTGTAGTCTGATTGCTAAGCCATATAGAATTGTCCTTAAACTATGGTTTTTAAAAACATTAAAGCATTTCCTGCAGTCCACTATGAAATGTATTGTGTTCACTAATATTGTGCTAGCCACTCTAGGAACCAATTGCAAGTTTAATACACTGTAAAAGACTGCAGGTTTTCTTCCTTTAAGTAACTTTGTAATTAACCACTGTAGCATTGCTGATTTATTCAACAGCTCTGCATTTAACGCAGTCCCTTCTATCAAGTAATTCATGCTGGAAATGGGTAATTCCTTCATTTCATGGTGTGTTGACACTGCATATACCCATAAATTTAAATAACTAATAATAAAAACGTTCTAGATTTAGTAATAGAATTTAAATTTGTCACATTAAATTGCTTTTTCACTTGAAAATATGCATTGGCATACCTATGCCCAGCTACTTGCAAAGACAGAGGCAGAACACCCCGTTTTCACACTTTGTGTGTATTTTCTAAGAGTATATCTCAGGGGAATGGAGAATAGTGGGAGCTGGTGGATATAATCCAGTGTTCACTTTGGTAGTGAAGATTTTTTTACTCTAAGATTATCCATTATAAGGTATTTAATAGCAACAAACAAACTCACTGTTTGTTATGTCGTTAGATGTTGTCAAGTTACATGAAAACTTTCCTCTTGCCCCCCACTCCCAACCATAATTTTTAGGCACACTTCACAGGGCAAACACCAGCTCAAACGTTGTCATTATGGGTGCTGAACTTAGCATGTGTAGTACTCTGAAACAGGTTATATGCTGTAATTCAAGTCCTTTTTCTTAGGTTTCTTAGATGAATATGCCTCAGAAATCACTGACCAGCACCACCAGGTCCCTTTCTGCCGAGCAGCTTTCCAGCCACTCTTCCATGCTCGTATAGTGCTGTATGGGGTTGTTGTGCAGGACCTGGCGTTTAACTTTGTTGATCCTCAAATAGTTCTCCTCAACCCATCAATCCAAATCCAGCCTGTTCAGATCCCTCTGCAGAGCCTTCCTACCCTCCAGCAGATCCAGACTCCCACCCAACTCTAGGCTGATAGGCCTGTAGTTTCTTGGAGTCTCCTTCCAGCTCTTCTTGTCGATGAGCATAACGTTTGCTAACTTCCATTCAACTGGGACCTCCCTGGTGAGCCAAGACAGCTGGTAAATGACTGAAAATGCCTCGGTGACCTGTTCCACCAACTCCCTCAGTACTTTTGGTTGGATCCCATCTGGCCCCATAGACTTGTGCATGTGTAAGTGGTGTAGCAGCTTGCTGGCCGTTTCCCCTTGGATTATGGGAGTTTCCTGTCCCTGTCTTCCAGCTCAAGGGTCTGGGTTGTCCCTGATTACAACTGATCTTACTATTAAAGACTGAGGCAAAGAAGGCATTAAGTTCCTCACCTTTTTCCTCATCCTTTGTCACTTTGTTTCCCTCCACATCCAGTAAAGGATGGAGAGTCTCCCTAGCCCTCCTTTTGTTGTTAATGTATTTATAGAAACTTTTTTTGTTGTTGTCTTTTACAGCAGTAGCCAGATTAAGTTCTAGTTGGGCTTTGGCCTTTCTAGTTTTCTTCATGTATAACCTCATGAAATCTTTGAAGTCCTCTTGAGTTTCCTGCCCTTCCTTACAATGGTCCCAAACTCTCTTTTTTTCTTAAGTTGCAGCCAAAGGTTTCTGCTCAGCCAGGCTGGTCTTCTTCCCTGCCAGCTCGTCTTTTGGCACGTGGCATGTCTTTTGGCCTGTTCCTGTGCCACTAAGATTTCTTTCTTGAATGACATCCAGCCTTCCCTGACTCCTTTTCTCTTAAGAATTCCCTTAAGGATCTTTGTACTTTACAACAGATGCTCCTGAAAATTTGCTCTCATTTGCTCTCATTACACACTATGAGTACTTCAGAGTGTGAGGTTACAGGCTGGGATGGGCACACAGCTTTTGGCTCCTGCAAAGCCACACTGATCTTGACTCAACAGAAAGATCTTCTGAAATGGTTCAACTCAGTTATCAGTTCATGTCATTGCCCATGCTCACTATGAAGTTCTTTAGAAGGCCACATTCAGAGTGGTTTTGAGCCCCACTTTGCGATTATTGGTCTCAGATGAATACCCTAACTTTTAATACTGAAAGTGGAAAATTTCTTTGCTCCGTTTATGTTCTGTTTGATCTGCTGCTGACCTAGTGGCTTAATGTTTGTAGATTACATATGTCTGTGTGCTGCAGCCTTAATGAAGCCAGAGTCACCATGAAACATTATTCTCTCCTACGTGGAGGTGGTGGTGATACATGTGTGTCTACTCCATGTATTTGGAAAGCAAGTGATGAGTTCTTTCTTTTTTCTGCTGTGGTTGCCTGAATGAAACGTTTTCATAGGGCAGGGTGATGTGCTCCAGGTCAGCACGGATTTGCATAGCATACTGCCCCAGCCTTCTCAACAGCCAGGTCTTAGCAGCACCTTGCAGAGAGGCATTAAAATAGTAACCCTATTAATATGTAATGTCCCTACATCAGCAGTTCTGTGCAGTTGGCTGTGATTAACCTGTGGCTGAAGACCAGAAAATTGTGGCCGTTACAGAACTGAAACCATTTTGTCATTTAGCACTGCCATGGTTTTGATCAGTTTCTGCAGGTCAGTCAGCTAAGTCCCACCTGACACTCCTTGGCAACAGAGCTGATCACACCAATTGCATTTTCTGATAAATCTACAAATACAGGAAAGTACATTAGAAAGTTATGAGCAAGCAGTGGAAGAAATCCAGAATGCCTGCAAAAGGCTGTAGAAGGAATTGATTATACTAAGTTGTTAGAGCTCCTAAGTAATTTGAGTTAAATGACAGAGGGTAGATAGAAGAGTATATGATAAGAAAATGAATAATACTGCCAGATCTAACAAATTTCCCAAAAAGTTATCCGTTTTCTTAAGGAAAAAAACAATTGGAAATAGGAGTGGGATGAAGATGAGTGCATGACACCTAAGCTGCACTATAATTGATTTTCCTGCACATTTACTGGGGTTGTAGATATGAAAGTACCAACTTGTCAAACAGTTTTGTAATTTATAAAGAGCACTTCATACGATGTTTATAGCTGATGTCATTGCCTTCAAATGCAATAAGTTAAAACCAAAAAGAATTGTCCTCACCTACACAGTTTCTCAACGTCTGAAGTTTTACAGTCCTATATACCCACTGTATTAAGATTTTCTTCTTCCTTGTGATAGGTTTCAGGGTTTTCTTGACACTGAAAACTGACTGGTTCTATAGATAAAGCAGTAAAACTAATAATATGCAACTGCTGCTGTAAATGCATGTACAAGAGGAATAAAATATAATAGATAAAAGTGTAAGTCTTGTATTCAGGTAGTGGAGTGCCAGCTGGGCATATAGTTACTCATTTCAATATTTGTGTTCATATATGATTATTTAGATGATTTTCCAGAATTTAAATTTGATCTCATAGTTATCCCTTAATAATCCAGAATTTCTGAAACAAGTGCGAATGTAGTTGCAGGAGAAATTCTCAGTTGACAGCATAGCTGGATCTTGGCATAGCTCTGTGCTCCAGATTTGATTAATGCTTTCTCTGCACAGTGCATTCCATTACTTTGTAGCCCAGGTTATCAGAACAGTGCTGATCATTTTTCTAGTGGAAGAAAGATAAGATATGAAAAATGCTGATATAGCATGCTTACAACTGAGCAGCCTGATCTAGCAGAAGATGTCTCTGCTCTCTGCAGGGGAGTTGGACTGTTCTATAATTCTGATTTTGACAAAAATAATAGTGCTGGGTTTGTGCAGTCTGGCTCCACTTGAATTCAGGAAGATGAAGTGATTTGTTTGAAGGCTTACATGATGAATCCCAGTGACAGAAAAAAACCCCATTGTTTTGGAAAAGGATTTAGAAATTGCACATCAGGGATGTATCCTACATCTGGTTTTGTAATTGTCCAGAGCCAGGCACATGTATTTTTCATGAATACATGGTGTCTCTAAAGAAATATTGCGTATGTCCAGCAATCTGTATTTCTCTCCTTTATATATCTTAATATTTTAAATACAGCAGTTCTCCGCCTTTGGTCAGAGCCTCAGCTGGGTGTGAAATACCAGAATGCTGCTCTCTTCATCTTTCTTTCTCCTTACATTTTTGTGTTCATGGTGAGTTCCCTTTACAGAGACAGTAATCATCCTTGTGATTAAGAGCTCATGAATGTTAAATGCAAACTTAGCTCATGCCTAGTAATTTATTTTTTTTTAATTGAAATTGAAAACTGTCCTCTGTTTTCCCTCGTGGACTAAATCTAAAATATTGGAAAGGTGGCAGGTAAAAGCAATATCCTCATTTGCAAGCTTAAAAGGGAGAATTCTTCTTTTTATCAACAGCTCCTGTGTCAAATCTGTATGAAAATAATCTAGATAGGAACAAATATAAGTTCAAAAATAACTGATGTTGCCTCAGTATAAACTGAACATGTCATAAAGCAACTAAGCAAGGATACACTTTGATGACTTACCTCTTTTAAGTAAGGTAGGGATAAATAGAATGAACAACTATGCAAGGATCACTTATAATCTAGGGTTTTTATTTCTCTTATAGAGCACTATATTTCCTGTCTCTATTGGGCAAATCGTTGTGGTGGGGGTTTTTTGGGTTTTGGGTTTTTTTTAGATATTCTTTTAATATGAGGTTCAAGTGACAGCTATAAACTGCCACCGTGGAAAAAGAGGAGAGGTATCTGTTACTTGCCAACCCATGCAAAATCTCCTCTAAAAATTGTTCTTCACGTTTCATTTAAACTAAGTTATGAAATTAGATCAGTGGTGAAATAAATGCTTGAATCTCCAGTGTATAGCCGTGCCAGTCCTACTCATTTGTGTAGGACTCATCTCTGCTGCTAATAAATTTCTGGCAATAGCACAGAGAGAGCAAGCAGTTTTTGTGTCAGTCCTTTTGCTATGAAAATGAGCTTTTTTCTCACCAGTCCCCAACTCCTTTTTTTTTTCTCTCTATACTTTGTGAGGCAGCTTTGGATCAGTTGGTGTCTTAAACTTGTACTCCTAGTCTGTCTGATATTTAGTGTCTCATGCACAGTGCTGTGGAGCAATGTTTGCTTTTAAAATACAGCTGGCATGGTGCATATAGAGAGAAACAGTTCAGTGTGTATGAATGTTTTATAGCTAAAAGATTTAATGAAAATAATCACTTAAGATGTAAGCAAATCTCCCACGCAGGTGGGACCTTTCCTAATTTGCCCATTCAGAAGGAAGAATTTTGCATTCTGTTTGTGTGAGCTACTTTTATATTGAAACAGAGAGTTAGCTTCCTGGAGTACTGAAACGGAACAGTAAAGGTAAAGTTTAAGATAATCCAGGATAAAAACACTGCTAATTATACTGACTTTTGTGAAACCAGTCAACTGTCATAAGTGTAGGCTGTCTAGTTCTTCATTTCATTAAAGGTCTCTTTCAAAGCTCATTGAGATGGAGAGCTCTACCTTTCTGTTGGTGAGCTTTGGACTCCCTGAGTGAATAAGCAGTGACATCAATATGGATTTTTACTCATGGTTCCTGTTTGTATGTGGTTGTCATTATAATTCATTTCTTGTGGACCTGACTGTGTTTTTTCATTGAGATTGTACGTGTGTGTCTGTGGGTAAAATGTCAGTGTATAGCAGTAAACTATTTATATATTTTTACAATAAACTACTTAGAAAGATACATGTGGCTTTGTAATACTCACGTAACTATACAGTTCTTACAGATATACCTAAAATATGCCTCTGTCTCTTGCTAATTACACCAATGGTTGCCTTGAATTTTCTGCTAAAAACTGAACCCATACCAGAAATCTGTTATAAAATTTCAAATGCAAAGTACTTTTAAATATGTGCTTCTTAGACTGTTGTTTAGATACTGGGCCTTTCCTAACCGTTGTCATTCTGTTATTGAACTGTTCTTTCACAACTGATTTTTCTAATGAATATGAACTTCTAATGTATGTCTTTTGACTTTTGTGATTAAGCTCTTTCTTAGATATATCTGTCTTTATTAACGTGTCATTATGTTTTGACGATGTAAGCTTCATCAGTATATTTTGTCTGGCAGTTCTGCAGGCCATATTTTACCATATGCTGTAGTTTGCTCATACAGTGCAATATTTGACTGTTGGTTTGTTTATATACCCAGATAATTGGGGTTTTTTCCACAACTCAAGCATCTTTTTGTTTATCTCATATTAATGGCATATTTTACCAGCTTCTTGAGCAATTTATTAGGGTAATTTATTGGCTCAAAATATAATTGTTTACTATTTATATCCCAGCTTTTACAAAAACATAATTATATAGTATTATTTTGATAAATTATTTTCTCATATTCTAGTCACTTTAGGACTTTCATAATGTACAACTTAATAGCTAGGATTAGTAAGAATTAGTATAAAATAGTATACTAATATTAGAAGTAGTACAGCATATTGTTCTCATTATTTTGATACTGTGCAGTTTCTTTCCCCCCATGTATCTCCATCAGAATACCACAGAAGCTCTTAGAGAGGCATTTATAAATATCTTGACAGTATTTAAATCTTAGGGAAAAAAAAGAGCTTTGGATGAACCTTGGTCCTGTAATATTGTCATTGCAAAATTCTGTGTTCTCTGTAGTGTTTAAATAAATTATAATCAGTTGATCACTGATTGATCTCTGTATAGTGATATCCAAAACTGTGGACAGATAATTGTGTGGTCTTTCAGATCCCACTGGAAACAAATTGAGATTTTGGTAGTTAGATACAGTGTCTTATGGAATATGTTTCCATCAGAGCTGGAAGAGCATGTATATGGTGATAGATTCAAAGCTAGTGCTACCTTGTATTGTTCACATTTTTTTTCATGTAGTAGAACCAGTTTATAAATAGATACACAGTGAGTCTTCAAGAGCCTATTATTCTTGTGCTGATTTTTTTTTCAGATTCCATTTGTGCCATGGTTATAGTTTAGAACTTGATTCCATTTTCTGTGGAATACAGATAGAAATGAACCTTTTTTGACATACTGGGAAATCAAAATGTGTATTCTTCTGGAGCTCTTTCAGTGTGTCAGAATAATCAAAATTTACATAGCTATAAAATACTTCTTCATTTGGATCTTCTCATTGGGAAATGCAATGTAAGTAGTGATAGCTTTACTCATGTGTGTCATCCAGAAGGGCATTCGGTGCAAGTTACACTAAAATACCCCTTCATTTATTCCATCTTGGCTTTAATGTCAAATTGCAAATTCCTGCCATGATCTGGAATATAGCTGCACAAAGGAGAGAGAATGAAGCACAGATGCAAAAATAGGAACAGAAGAAAAGTGGTGAAATATGAACTAAATGTAGAAATGCTTTGCTGGAAGGGGGGTTGTTTGAGCTTGTCTGGCACCCTGACAGGCCTGCTTCTGTATTTGGTATTTGCTGAAGCAAGTAATTTATCCTGACAGTAACTTTGTCAGTACTGCAAGAATCCGATTTCACTAAGATTAACACTTTCTCCCTTGTTTCTAAGAACAAATATGCTTTATTTCTTGTTTCTGGATCTTCTTGTCATGTCTTACTGGTCTTCTGTGGTTTGTGTGTGCACACTTTAGCAAGTGTTCTACATGAACTCCAGAAGTAAGATCTAGTAGACAAGCTTTTTAGCTTTCTTAAGTTGTTTTTCTGTTTAGTTTTGTTTGTTTATTTGTTTGTTTGGGTATTTTTAGAAACTGTCTCCTGTTGTAAGATTATGAGCTCCAACCACAAGAGAAAGTATGAAGACTAAGGTTTGGGGTAGCCATTATTCCAGATGGCTTTTGGAGCAGTAATGTGAAATATTCATATACTGTCTGATGAAATTCTCATGGCTTTGGCCCATGACATTATTCAGGCCCTTCTTATTCATCACTACTATGGTGACAAGTTGACTCACCTGCTTTTGAAGGAAAAAAATCTTAAAAGGAATGGATAAGGAAAAAAAAAATAATGCATTCATAATTGTGTAACATACAGGATTTATTCTAAGTTAGGAGGGTGCTGGTGGTGAGATTATGAGACGAGACTTAAAACAAGATGTTAGGGGATTTTTCATCCTATATTAGGTTTTAAGGCAGAGCTTTATTTAGAGAGGTTTCTGCCCAGCAGAATGAATTGATAGCTTGTAGTACTGGCAGAAGAGAGGGCATTGTGTACTGCTGGATACCAAGATACTGCTTATACCAAAGCAGAGTTTAGTTTCACACCACGATTGGCACAATACATCTGAAATTAAAGTAGTGACATTAATGAAAACTGGGCTAATTTTTAAAGTAAATTCAAACACAAACAGTAGTTTGTGCATTTTTCTGATTTTCATGTGGACGCATTTCAGTAATTCTTAATTTTTACTGAAAATAACAAATCTGAAATCTGCCATTCTTCTCCATTGCAAAGGCTGTTCTGCTTCATGTGGTGGTCTTACAGCATAAGTAATCAAAGAATCACTAGTTGCAGTTTTTGCTATAGGTGCCCAAATTTCAGTTTTCTACTTCACTTTAACACACAGCAGCTAAATTGCAGCATGAGACAAGGGCTTTCATGCAACAGATAAAGTTGGTCTGGTAACTTGATATTGCAAGTTCTAAAATAGCCCGTAGAGCCTGCCTGGATCAGCCATCCAAGCTGACATGAACTAATTGGGATGCTGCACAGTGGGCACTTGTAATGACAATACCTCCTGCTTCTGTTCCTGTATGTAAAGCAGACACATGCACTAAGACTAATTTCTAGTTTTCCTACATAGATTCTCATCTGTCTAGAAAATGATGTTTTTGAGCACCTTAGATTTCAGTAACATTGAATAGTGGACTTACACTGCTGATTGTGGTACCTTAACTTCTGTTGCAGTGAAATAAAGAAAATGATGACTGTATGAATTTATGAGTATGTTTAGGGTCTAGAGGGGAAGCCATATGAGGAGCAGCTGAGCTCAGTTGGCATTTTCAGCCTGGAGGAGACTGAGGGGAGACCTCATAGTGGTCTATGGCTTCCTCATGAGGGGAAGAGAAGGGGCCAGTACCCATCTGTTCTCAGGGGTGACCTGAGATGACAGGAGGGAATGGCCTGAAGTTGTGTCAGGGGAAGTTTGGGTCAGGAAAAGGTTCTTCGCCCAGAGGGTGGTTGGACACTGGAACAGGCTCCCCAGGGAAGTGATCACAGCATCAAGCCTGACAAAGTTCAAGAAGCATTTGAATAATGCTCTCAGGGACATGGTGTGACTGTTGGGGCTGTCCTGTGCATAGCCAGAATTTGGACTTCGATGATTTTTTTTTTTTTTTTGATTTTTTTTTTTTTAAAGCACTGAAGATCTAATTTAAATTTGGAGAGCTAGGGATCTCAACAGCTTGACAGAGTTTTCACATATGAGGCCTCAGGGGGCACCGGGAAGCTTCTACATCTCTATGCAGCACAGATGTATTCTGATCAGTGCTATGTTTGTAACTCCGTTCTTTCACGTACTTATAGGGCACAGTGCAGCCATCAGTTTTATTTTTAAGGTCTGCCTAGTGCAGTTGTTTTGTCTTTGATTAGACCAGGGAAAGATCCTTGGCTGTGGAACTTAAAAAGCTTTGTTGTTGCTATTGTCATTTGATTGATTACAGCACAATATAAAAAAGTACAGTACACATCAGTGCAGGCTAATTTTGTTTACAAAACACATCTTTACCTATAAGTGGAATAAGCATTGTCATGCTTTAATGTAATCTGAAGACTTTCTCAAGCCAAGCCAGTTTCAGAAGTTAGATGCTTGCAAAGGTGTCTTCATGACGGTCTCTCCTCTACCTCCAGTGCACTGTTGCATTACAGATAGGGCTTGGACAAAGGGCTCATTACACCTACTGTCAGAGAACATGAATGATGCCGTTCTTAATCTGAATTTGTTATCTGTGCCTTAAGCATTTTTTTCCCTCTAGTGATTGCAGATGCTATAAATGTTTGTGAATATTTGGTGAACATTTTGCGAATATTGCAAAATACCAATTTTCCCTTTTAATTTATTCCATCCATGGGTTAATTAATTCATAGTAAATTTCTTCTGCTCTGTGTCACTGGCCTCTTGCTCTGCATATGCATATCACTTTTTGTAATATCCATCTTTCAGTGACCATCTGGTATATAAAAGGTCAGTTCAAGTCTTTCCATTAACAGTAATAGATACCAATTGAGAAGATACTCCAGAAGGAGTTTTTCAGTCTCCTTTTAAATAAATTTTACAGGGTTTGATGTGGAAAGATCAGTGTTTGTTAAGGAGTTTCTAAACTATCCTCTAAAAATTAATAGATTACTGTACAGTTACTATAGAATTTTTTAGGACTCAAAAGACCCATTAAAAACTTTTTTCTGTGGAACCCTGTACATTGGTTTTTTTATGTTTTCACCTTCATTGTTTAAAGACAGAAACAATCACTAAGGTCACAAAGCTCTCTGTTTAGGGCACATGTGTGCTTGTATTCCTAATAATACTGCATCCTGTAAAATATTTATGGGTTTTTGATTTTGCAAGCCCTATTGCTGAAATGTTTACATAGTTTTGTTACACAAATGTTAATGTTGATTGCTTTCAGAGATGGAACTGAAGCAATTTTGAAGTGCATGCATATATATAGAATAATTCTTGGAGGTAGAAAAAAGGCTGCCTTAAGTTCCAGTAAAAACAGCATAAAAGCTAGTGTATGTATTCTGAATTATTATATAGTTTCAAATGAAATCATATCTTTAAGCTGAATCTTCAGGAATTTTAGTACTACCTGAAAATGTGCAGTTGCTTATTTGTCTTTGTGTACTGTTAGGGTTTTTTTTAAAAACAAAGTGTCTTAATCAGATGCTGATTATCAGAGGCAATAGACCTAGGAAGAAAAGGCAAACATAGCTTTGGAAAAAAGGAATTAAGATTTATGACATGCAGAGAAAAAAAGGCTTCTCAAGTTACCTGAGATCACCTCTCAGCTATTTCTTGCTGGGAGTAGGTGTTTATTTTTTTTTTTAATGAAATATGTTTATGTTGAAGATGAATGAGTTGTGCGTAAAAGTTCCAAGAGGCATTTTTAAGTAGACAGTTTTACATGCTTAGCAGCTGTTAAACTTTGTCCACTATTAAATGTCTTCAGGGAGCAGAAACAGTTGTTTTAGAAACCATATATGGAATGGCAAGGATTGATTTATTCTGCCGAGGTGCTCCTTCTTTCTGTTTAAAAACTTGTAACAAATGTTTCCAGTGGTTTCAGTTTTTCATTCTGAAAAAGATGATAGAAACCCAGGAGATTTTAATTTGGTGCTTTCTCATTCTCACATAGAATAGATTTTGCTCTATACCCAGACTACAGGAGATGGATTGGGATAGCATCAGTCTTCCAGCACGTGTCAACACAAGGAGCAGCTGGTAACTGCTCTTCTTAGTTCGAGGAAGCCAGAAGAAGAAATGATGTTTCATTTCCTGCCTTGCTGTTCTTTTGGGCAAGGGAAGATGAGGAAAGAGAGGGAAACTGTTACATCTCTTCAGAGGGGGAATCTTATTTCCTGCCTTGTTCCTGTTGTGCTTTACTGACTGCAAGCCAGAAAACTAAACTTCTGCCTTCTCTTGATGTATAGCTTCAACACTTCAGTGGCAGGAAGGGAGAATCCACTGGGCAATCACCAAGGGAGTCATTGGACCAGAGCCATTTCTGGGTAGGACAAGTAAAGGTCGGAGGAGGAGGGAGTTTATTCTTCTGTGTGGCTCAGAGCACACCAGCAGATTCTGACATCCTTCTGTGGTTTCCATGTACTAAAAAGCCTGCCTTTATTTTCTAATTAAGCAACATTTACTAGTGCTTTGCAAACACACAGAGCAAGGAAAGTTTGTTTGTTTGGTTGGTTGGTTGGTTTTTATGGGTTTTTTTGTTGTTTTTTTTTTCCAAATTTACCTTTGAATGTGGAATATAAATACGCATGTGTGTTTTACAGTGCATTTATGAATGTTCTCATATTTGTCATATGGAGGTTTACCTTTAAATATTGAAGGATACATGAGCTTGAACAGACAACTAATTAGACATTTCTTCCTACAAGAGGGGCTTGCGTTTATGAGCCACATATGTCCTACTTGTATTTTCAAATGACAAGCCTTTTCAAATGGTGAACTTGTTTTCTGCCTGATGCTCACACAGACGTTTTCTGGTATTTAGAAGTACATTTGCAGATTGCAGAGCCAAGCCAGTTTCACAGCATGACAGACCAAACTCTAAACACTGTTGCTGACTGTAAGGAAGATGACATTATCCTTTTTTTTTAATTTCTGTCAGTCATTATACATGATAGCAAGCTTCAACTTTAAATTCAAACATAGTGTTATAAAAATAGCTGGGAATAAAATTAAAAAGAATATATTAAATCTAACCTCTTTGCATGGCATGCTATTTTTTAAAAGCTCTCAGGTAAAACCCAGAGGTAGCAAAATATATAATTTTCAGTCTGGAGGAAGATTGATAACCTTAAAATACATCTTATCATGCCAAAAATAATCTTTATGCTAATGGACATTCCTTATAATGTTGCCTATAGGTAACTAGAAATTATGAAAGAGGGCAGGAGACCTTGAGATCACATTAATAAAGTAGTACAATGAGGGAGGATAGACAATAGCTAATATGTACTCCTGTCTGGCAGACAATATGAAAGATCATTGAAAGGGTATTTAATTTTGATACTAGATCAAAATTGTGTTAGGAAATGGAAGACAAACTTTTTCTATCAGAAAAAAAAAAAAAGATGATAAAATTGGATCTTCACTGGCTGTTTTTAGTTGTAGGTTCAATAGTAGCAAAGGCTCTTCTTAGAGCTGCTTCCCTCACTGAAAAGAATCTCCCAAAGATGTAAGGACATTTGGGTGCAGGTTTTGAGCATGATAGATGGTACTGTCCTTTTATCAGAGAGAACGGAGAGGAAAATACAAGTGTATGTGAGGGGAAGGAGAATGTTATAGGCACTGGATAGGAGTGGGAAGGTGTAAGAAATGGTAAATTAGATATATCCATCAATATCAGAATATAAGGAATAGGAACCATCCTTCGTGGAGCAGTTTGCTAATATGTACTCAGGAAGGAAATGAGAATATAAGAACAGAAAGAGATTTTTTCAAGCAGTGTTAAGATATAATACCAAGAGTGGAAACATTTGTTTATATTCAGACATAATACACTGTATTCTGAGAAGGACAATGTTAGGAGTGCTAGTGTGTGCCCTGAAATTTTCTC
>JAWWLV010000144.1:19499810-19532004 GCA_035041135.1 Platyrinchus mystaceus
AACTAGTGAATACAGGGAGGTCTTATGGGTGTATTTGAACAGAATAATTAAAAAAAATAACCATTAGCTTTATAATGGATGTACAGTATGTAGCAGAAGTATGGTAATAACAGATTTATGTGTAGAAGAAAGATTATAAATGCAATGTCAATGTGTTTATGTAACAGAAAAATGAACTGTAATGTTCATTATTCTTTTGAGGCAGAGTCAAGGCAATGTCAGGTTATACATTAGCTTGCTTCCATTATTTGTTGGGTATATGAGCTATGGAAGTTACATAATATATAACTACACTTTGTCATGCATTTTGCTGCTGTATTTTTTTAATATTTATATATGTTGTATATATTCTAAAAACCATGAGTAAGCTGCAGTTGTCTGAGAACACTTACCTGGGTTTGCCCAGGTGAAATAAACTAAAATGTAAATGATTATAGTTGCTAATAAAGTTAAGGTGAAAACCAGCAAAGGTTTATTTCACTAATTATTAATAATGAATTTTCAAAATAAGGCAGAATTTAAAAGCCCCATTCCTTTTCTATCCTCATGTGCACAAGTTTATGGGTAGCTACTCTAGAGACTGATCTTTTCATTCTGTTATTATAGACCTCATATAATGATGTTGTGGTCCACTATACAGTTAGTCCTTGTTGCCATTCCAGTGCATATAGCAAAAGAACCTTGTCAACATGCATTTGAGTGCCTAAAATTAGTTTTCAAGACTGGTGTCTTGAAGAATGCTGATGAAAATGAGTTCTGATTCAGTTGATGAGTTACAGAAGATACACTTTTGTCCTTCAATTTCTTTAAACTTCATCATTTTAATGTTTAGTTTTCAAACATTATGCTTCTTTAATAGTGCCTTTAATTTTAATTTTTCAAGGGGAATAGTATTTTAAGTCTCTAGAATTTTGTCATATTATTTTCATGTTTTTCTTCTCAATTTCATGTTGTCAGTCCATTTCACTCGTGCACAGTTGGCCATCTGTCTAGACACTCTCCCTTGGAATGATGCTCAGTATTGCATACACTTTGGTCATAGTTCCTTTCAAATATTATTTTGTTATTATCTACTGGATAGCTGATGGTGAAAGCAGACACCTGTCGATTGGAGCTTTGTCAAAGATCTTTCCAAATAATGAGGGCCTATTGCAGTCTTTTCACAACAACTCAGAATTTCTTCAGCACTCTAGGTTCTTAGTACTGGGTTTTTTGGCATGGTGCAATATTCTTGTGTGTTGTCCTTGGCTGACTGCTGAGTGTCTACCAAGCTGCTGTGTTACTCCCTCTCCATGAACAGGACAAGGGGAAAAAGATGCAATTAAAAGCTCATGGATCCAAATAAGGGCAAGGAGATCTCTTAAAAATTATTATCTTGGGCAAAGCAGACTTGACTTGAAAATTATTTTAATTCCTTTTATTTAATTGCCGATTAATTTTAACAGAGTAGAATTGTGAGAACTACAGCAAACTGAAACACCTTCCCCCTACCCCTCCCTTCTTCACAGGATCAGTGTCCTCTCATCTCTTCCAGCTCCTCTTGCCCTAGTCCCCACCCAGCCCTGACCAGCACATGGGATGGGGAATGGGAGTTGTGTAAAAGTTCATAATTCTTTCTTTCTGCTGCTCTTTCTTCCCCTGTTCTTCCCTTTCTCCAGCAGGGGAGCCCTCCTATGGGATACAGTCTTTCACAAGCTTCTCTCTTGCTAGCTGCAGTGCTTCAAGAATTTCTCCAGCATGGGTCTTGGCTATAGGGTTCAGTCCTGCAGGAGTGGACTGATCCAGTATAGGCTTCAGCTTTTTTCAGGGAAATTCCACCTACTCCAGCATGGTGACCTCCATGGCTGCCGGTGGATGTCTTCTCTGTTGGGGACCTCCAGGGACCTGTTTCACCATGGTCTTCACCACGGGCTGCAGGGGAATCTCTGCTTAAGTGTCTGGAGCACCTCCTCCCTCTCCTTCTGCACTGACCTGGATGTCTGTAGAGTTGTTTCTCTCACGTATTCTCACTATTCTTTCCAGCTGCTGCACAGCATTTTTTACCCTTTCTTAAATCTCTTATCTCAGAAGTTCCACCACTGTTGCTGATGAGTTCAGCTTTGGCCAGCAGTGAGTCTGTCTTGGAGCTGGTTGGTGTTGGGTCTGTTCAACATGGGGGGCAGCTTTTCACAGAGGCCTCCTGAAGCCCCCCTCCCTGCTACCAAACCTTGCCATGTAATCCCAGTACAAGTATTAAAAATGGGGATGTATGATGTAGGGAAATAAGATATTAATAACAGTATTAACAGCTACAGATAGTTGAGAGCAAAGCTGTTTAAGTAAAAGAAACAATGCTCTTCCTTCTGGAAACCGTTGTTTTTATAAGGAGCTTTGCTGCAAGGTAGAACATTTCTGGAAGTTGATTTCCTTTCTTCTGTGCTACCTTTGTCTCTAGCCCTTTCTCATCTTCCCTAGGAATTTATTATGAAGTTTTACATTTAAGGACGTGATTCACACTACTGCTCTTGACCTTGTATCATGAGTATCCTTAAACATGAGACAGTGATGGAATAGCTTGTGTCGATCATCAGGCTAAGTACTCACAACTGTGGGGCTTTATTCAATTTATTATGGCACTCCTTGTGCATGCATGCAGGCTGAATTGTGTTGCATTTATTCCTGATAAACTAGTGTCACCTGTTGAGCAGGAAATTTTGATGAAAGAGAAGTTTATAAATGGCTTTGATATCACTGAAAAAGGAAATTTTTTATGAGATATATTTGTTAAAAATCTCTGACTGAAAGTATCTGTCCTAACTAAAATATTTGCGGTTTTGATTTGTGTCAAACACACCTAAAACCTAAATTCATGTACCTCTGGTGCCATCCTTGAAAATCAAAGCAATTTTAATACATGCTTTAGACCAGCCTGAGCAGTCAAAAGCAGTGGAGAGAGAGCCTCTAGGGCATCAGAACATCCGGTGATGAAAGCTATTTGCTGTCATTTTTTGCCTTTGTTTCCTTACATCTTTCAGACCTACTTTTGTCACGTCAAGAAGTCAATAGAATTCATGGGTTTTATATGTTGTTATGTATTTGTATAAGTCTTTATCTGGGCTCTTTGTATTGGTTCTGCTCTAATGGTTAAGTACTTTTAGTGCCTAAACAAAGAGGGATTTTTAAAAAACCAAAACTGCGTGTGAATGAGAACAAAGTATGAGCAAAAGCTCAGCTACATCCGTGACACAGAATGATGGGAACAGGGCTCTCACTGTCCTCGGAGAGAAGGGAAGAATGGGAATTTTACAATTTACAAGAAGCAGGTGCTGGAAAAAAGACTGCCAAGCGCTGGGAAGAGCCATGCAGAATGTCATGCCAAAGACTGAGAAAATTGGTGTGATTGTGATATTATGCAATATTAATTTGGAAAGAGCTTCAGCTAACTAATCACCCTTTGCAAGTTAAGGCTGCACACTTCATGTTAACTTTACAAGTATCTAAATTTGTTGAAATGAGAATCAGCATGGTCCTCCTTTACTGCTTTTGGGGTTTGTCTTTGAGTTTGGGAGCTCAAAATTCGTCAGTCTTTAAAACTTCTTCACCATATGTGGTGCAGAAAAACCCAACATATCATTCCCTAACTACTTCTCGAGCAAGCTGCTTTGTGAGCTGAGCAGGAGATGAAGGGGTTGTAGTGCTTTATAATCCCCTCCCTTTGGTTCTTTTTGCTCCATGAGAATTCAGGGGCAAATATCAGTGATTTAGTCTTTCTGTTCAGAGAGTGCCAACAATAACTTCAGTTATCACTTCAAAATTTTCAAAATTCAGTGCAAAACATCCCAGTATCTCAGAAAACTCGAATGCCCTACGGAGATAGTAGGATATGAAAGTATATTATCATGATAGCAGATAGTAAACATGTACTGCTGCTGTATTTCTCATTTTTCCAGCCAGCCTTTTAGAGTTTGCTTTAATTCTTTCTTATTGTTTCTTAATTTAGCCTGTAATCTCTGTGAAAGAAGTTGTTTTCAGGAAGAAAATATTTATATTAGAGCTTTGTGTTTGCATTGCTCTTATTGTTTTATTTTTACTTTGTAAGCTCTTTGTTTGTTGTCTGTGAGCAAGTGATTAAAGCCAATAAGGGTGAAAGAAGATTGTGTGGATGAAGCTCTGATTTGAGACATTGGCAAATACAAAATTAGTGCCTGCATTAGCCATGGGGTCTGATTTTTGGGCCATCTATTTATTCTTTGCATCTTCCTATCGTAGACCTTTTTAAAAATTAATTAATTGGTACTAGTCTTAGTTATCACATTTTTGTTATATCACAGTTAATCACTGTGATCTAACAAAATATACATGTATATCACTCTTTTAATCCATAGGATAACAGGTAGGGTAAGGGGTGTTGGTTTTGAGCCTCTGAAAGGCTTGCAGACAAAAACCAGTAAGTGCTGGTTAGCCAAGAAGCAGACTGAAGGTGTTTGCTCAATTCAGTTTTGGCAGAAGCAGCTATTATTCAGTTTATTTGAGTTCATCTGCATTGATTGAGATAGTAGCAAGTCTGGCATACTCTCTTTGTTTCCCTGGCACTAGCCAAAAGTGCTTGAATCACATAATTGATACTTGAGCCTGCATCTTCATTTAGCAAATCCAAAGGGCTGATAAGACAACTGGAGGAATCAGCCAAAGCAGAAGGACTTGCAGGTTTTTGGGCTCTGTTTGCCTCTAATCTTGCTCTCTTTGCAATTATTTGTTGCTCATGATTTGTACGGGGTAAAAATAATGGAGCATCAAAACCTCCACTGAAACCTATGATTTGTGCTGGTTCACTTGAGATTGCTTGCTGAGAAGTCTTACTGAATTAACTTGGATGGTTTTCCTCTTGACTTTCTAGTTCTGAAGAAATCTCTGTAACTTCTGAGAAGCCTGCAAAAAATACAGGAAAACTTACACATTACACATACTGTAATACTGATTGCAGACTGCCATGAATGCTTTCACAGTTTCTTTCATTCCTTATAGTTACCACTAAGGTAACTAAGTTTGAATGCTTTTTGCTTAGGTAGAATAGTAAATTCAAGGCAATGAACTATAAACTTAAACAAAAACAATTGATTAGTATCCTGCACATCTGTTATATAGACCAGCTTATAGAAATCTGCACTTAAAAACACGTAAGCAACACCATGCATACATTGTATATGTTCTAGCCTAGTCTTTACAGACATGCTGATGACACTGTGACGAATGTCTAAGGGAGAAGAAGGAAGAGAGAGGAATACTGTGGGAAGGAAATATAAGGTTTATAGGCGAGCTATAAAGTGTTACATTGCCTTCTGTTTTACTTTATGTTGCTACTTGCAAATCTGAGGACATGATTTGCTGAAGATCATTCATATCTAACGGTGTGACTTTGAAAGAGAGTTTTCTAGACGTGCCAGTAAAATGTCTGAGAAGAGATGCCATTTTTCTGGACCAGATGGCTAGATTAAATATTACAGTATTTTCCGCTCACATAAATCATTAATTGAAGGCATCTTTTGTTTATGCTTTAAAGGGAGAAAGCACAAATACAATGTTTCTTCTGGTCTATATGCAATTAGCTTTTTGTCAGCTGTGCCACACTGAAGTTTGTAGTGTAAGCAGGAGAAAGAATGATGTTGGGGGCGATGGTTAGAGTAGGCAAAATGCAGTATTAATCACATAAAATGCCATTGCCATGACTCTGTTGGTACTAATAACTATTTCTAGCCTCTTCTGCTGTAAGTGGAAACCATAGCTTTAGCATACCTGTTACAAATGGTCTCAGTGTTTACAAGCGGCTGAGTCTGCCCGTGCCAACAAACACATCTTGAGTAGTGTGGTCTGTTTGTAGCAAACTCAATGGATCTTCATCACTTCCTTTGTGCAGGCTTACTTTCTGTCCTCCTGTATCTTGCCCTCTTCTCATTGATGCTTCCAGAAAGCTTATCACTTGGGAATGAAAAATTATTGCGTCAGGTAAAGGTTGCTTTTCAGCCAGCACAGACCTGAGATTCTAAGCCTGCTATATCACCTACTGGCTTTAGATAACAGACAAGGCATGCTAGCAGCCACTTTCATCTTGAAAAGGAGTGATAGTTAATCCCTTTGGTGTATTAGAAGAGCAAGGGAAAAACATTTATGGTGTTGAATAAACAAGCCTGTTTTTTACTTCTGAGTAATGCTAAACTGTAATAACAAAGCTTTATGGTTGTTTTTTATGCCACATTTATCTGTGTTTTGTGAGATCTCTTGAGCCTGGTCTTATTTATTTTGCCCACATTTTGAGACTGAAAACATCCTATAGTTGAGGTGTCTGTCTAACTTTCAAGCACTTTTTTATTTGTGAAATAGTGACTTGTAGGAAAAGAGGGGGGGGATTAGGACAAAACTGCTCTGTTTGCTGGTGTTGATCTGGTCTGAAGGTCACCAGTATTAAGGCACAGGGGAACTTCCATGCACGGCTGCCTTTTCCTGGGCTTCTCTTCAAACTAGAGTCTCTAACTGAAGACAACATTGGTGTCTTTCTGTACCAGCCCACAAGGAACTGCTGTAGCACTTCATCTTCAGAGAATTTCCTCTTAAGTTCCCATATGTGCATCAGAAAATGCATTATATATCCCATCAAATAAGGACCAATAACTCTGCTGGCAGATACGGTGGGTGCATTTTGCTTCTTGTTGTTGTTCGTTTCCTGTACTTGTTGTGTGTGATTCTCAGAAATTTCCTACATCTCCTGCCTGCTCTCCCAGCAGCTGTCCATGTTTCTAATTGTCAGCTATATCAGCAACCAGGAAGCACAACTGAAATTTCAACAGTTTGACAGTTTGAATGTGACGGGATGACTGTCCTGAATATTTTCCTTATAAGCAGGTGTTGCATCTGGTATGTTCTACTACAGGTCTTGGTAATAAAGATCACACGTTAGACCATATAATCCAGATTTGGTGTCTTTGGTGCAATTTAATTTTAAGGAATTTTTTGCCATGTCTGTAGATTTCCCTTTATGGTTCAGTTCAGGTAAAAAGTTCTATATTTCCTGGCAGAAACTGGTTTGTATCATACAGCAAAGGGACAGTTTCCTCCCACTGACAGCTCACAGCTATTCCTCTGTGGATTTAGTGGCACCCAATAGTACTTCAGTAGTGCAATGAGCTAAGTTGTATGGGTTTTACTGTACTGTTTTAGCTAGACTGCCAACATTTTCCCAAGGAATGTGAAAAAAGTGCAGAGAAATTGTACTTTAAAGTGGTTTATACCTCAGCAAGATTTCTTGACACAACGAAAAGTCACTTCTTCAGTTCAAGGCTGTTTTCTGAACTACATATAAAAGACCTGCAGAGAAGAGAGTGTGCATGAAAGCTTTGAAGAAAAGGTCAGAGGAATTCTTTAAAATGAAAAACATTTGGCAGGCTGCCTGTAGGTGTCATTACAAACTGTCTTGTGTTTGCCCGGAGGCCTAATCTTGGAAACAATTAAATGCAAACATGTGAGTAACTTTAATTGTGTACCTGAAAAATCAGTAAGACAGACTGAAATCTTCTAGCATTTATAATCTTCAGGTTACATGTTTCCCCTTTAGCTGTTATAGCAAAACCATTAAATGAAACGTGGGAACCTTATCTAGTGTATGTTTGGTATTGTATTGCAAGACACCAGAGAGATCTTTTATGTAATATTTGTGGAAATTTTTTTTTGTTTTGTGCTCTAAATAGGGTTATTTTATTCAATACATCAATAACTAGACAAATAATTATCATGTTTTCTGCTTTCCATTCCTTTTTCTGATAGACTTCTTGATCTTAAATGGACATTTCACTTCCTTTTAGGGTTTAGAGAAAATACTGTCTTCTGTGTTCATGTGTGTTACAAACTAGGTGATTTGCATACAATATCAATCCATTATCTGAGAGAAAAAAATAAACAGTGAGCTCTGCTGGGAAATGAAATCAATTTGTAATTACCTGGTTAATTGCATTTATATTGCACTATATATTGCACGGAATTCTGTAAACTATCTCACAAGACATCATATCTTATCTGTTTTTTCATCTGTCTTACAGAATGCACCTGCAGGAAAGTGAGAGTACTTATTTTGCTTTGTTTGAACATCAGAGGAGTGTGAAGCGTGCATCCTTAAGTATATGTATTGAGGATAGATAGATAGACAGATAGCTTTTTTTTTCCCTAAGTCAAAAAAAAAAATGTTGATCAAGGTGAAGAACAGTATTCACATGCATTAATGCAATTAATGTTTTAATTTGGCTTGGTTTTGCTTTCTTTGTGTGTATTTGCAAGCACATGAAATGATTTTATCCTTTATATTGGCTAGTGTCTTGGACTGATTTCAGTGCTTCATCACTATTTTATTTTGTTGGTTTTTTTGTTACTTTATTTGCAGATCTAGCAGGACTACAGTTACATGCAAAAGCCCTATTAGAACACACACATGAAATTGTACAAGAAATCTGCTGTTACCCGGATAGGAATAGAAAGACTTTTCTTGTATTGATTTCTTCTTTTTTGGCCTCGGATTGTAATTTGTGTAGCACATTGTGAAACTGAAGAATTCCATCCCTGGAACAAAACAAGTAATACTGAGGATGCTGTGTTGCTTTATTTCTTAGTATTCTTTTCCCTTTCAGAGAGAAGAAATTAGGTAATACCTTCTTCAACATCCCTATTCCAAACAATTCCTTTCTTTCAACACTTCCATCCAGCTCTTTGTTCAGCCCATATCAAGATCCTCGGTTGTTCTTATTCTCCAGTCTCCCCACTTGCCCCAGTCAGCCCACTGTATTTCGATTAGCTTTTGATAGACAACCTAATGTCAATACTTCCTCCTGCTAGTTCTCTTCCATGTCTTACTTGTCACAACACAACACAAACCTGTTTTAATGTCTTGTGTAATAACTGAAGACAACCTTGGGATCACTTTAATGGCTTATTTTAGATCTACAGAGAATCCTCTTAGACTGTGCTTAGACTTCTGCTTCTCCAATCATCCTACTCTTCGTCAAGGCCATCCTCCATCTCCTTCACTCAGAAACGTTCCCTCACAATGTCAAGACATTCTTCTTCAAGTTTTTGTCCTTTTTGGCATCAGTGGGTGTTTGGCTCTCTTTCTTCTGATCCTCTATTGGTTTCTTCAGCACAGAATGCCCTGGTTCTCTCACCAGCTTACAGTCAGATGCCATGAACCACTTTAGTGTCCTTTTCTTCTTCATTGATACCTCACTGAATTATCTTATCTGACTACATTAATCTGTCAGATAAAAGGTTAACTTGGAGATCTCATAATCTTTTCCAGACAATTTTTGTCTTGTTGAAACTAAATCTGAGTGGCTTAAGAGAAAGACCTACTGTTTATTGCCCTGATATCAATTCATCCTAGTTATACCTCTGAAATTAATTATGTGCACTTCTATGGAATCAGTGGCACCATCAGAATGCCACTGTATTTCGTTTTCTGGTTTTTCAGCCTCTTACAAAAATGTTCCAGTAAAATGCCTTAATTCTTTGAGAGAAATCTTCATTTCAGGAGCACATCTTATCACAGCAAGCACTTTAGGCATCAGCTGAACTGATAAAAATATAATAAAGACTGTCCTATTAACTTTTGCATACTGAAATGTATTATTCATCTTTCTTAAAAAAATATACAAAATGTACGTAATTACTAATGGAGATCAGATACCAAAGCTGTTTTTGATGGTATACCACTGAGACTTTTTTTAGGGATTCTTTTATTGACACAATCCTTTAGTAAGCTGCAAAGTTTTATTTCTGTCTAACATAGTTCTTCTCATGTCAGAGAAATTACCTTTTGAAGGCTTCCGTTCCCTTCTTCAAGTTTCTGTTGCTCAGTGGAAATGAACTGCAACTGATATTGCTTTGTATGAAAAGTCCCATATGTGGCACACAAGTGGATTTGCACACAACCCGGATGCCAGAATGCTGTCTGAAACCACTAGAGTAGAGTAAATTATCAGATACTACTGTCCCATTCTTTGTAAAGTCTTCTGTTGTTTAACTGGGTGAAAATCGTGCCATACAAGGCTTTAGTCATACCAAATATTACTCTGCATGTATACATTATTATGGAGTTGAGTAGGGAGTTGTACAAAGAAGTGTTTCAGTCCTTGTGTAATCATGATGTGTATTAATGGCAGTATATTCTTTGTAAAGGCTGTGGGGATAGATAATTGTTGAAAATGAAAAAAACACACGGTATCTCATCCAACATCAGGACTGTAGATCCCTGCAGGATCGCTGAAGGTGAGAAAGACTCATCTGCACATCAGTGACAGAAATTTCTGCTAACACCATTTTTCAAATGCAGTGATGATTCACTATGTGAAAATGGTCTTCTGTATCCCCTGGCAACCAGAAACAAAATGTCTTTCTTCTTGTCTGCTGACCTTCAAGAACACATCTGAGGAGTGATTTGTTTTCACAAGATAATCATGCACCATTAAAAGCCCACTTCCACCCATTCCTTATAGCAAATAAACAAAAAGTAGACTATTTATTCTAGCTCTTGATTGAGTTGTAGGGCAATTTTATTTGCATGATGTGAGATTTTTCAGATTCATTCTGTGACTTTTTAATACATGAAAAGTAATATTGTATATGCTGTTAAATTTTATTCTTTAGTCTGCTTAGAATAAAGAAAACTGAGACAAAAAACATATAAAACATATAAAAATAAAGAACAATTCTTTTGAGCATAATATATCAAATGAGTGGTGTATCTTTGTGTAGGCAGCTGAAATTCAGTAAGTCAAATGCTTAAAAGCTTGTGTCAAAATAGGCACGAAAGACATAGGTTCTCTTTGTCAGGCTTGTTTCTCAGCTATCACACAGTTTTCTCTTTCCTCACAGCATCTAGCAATTGATGTTATTTTTAGAAATCATTCTCATAATAATCACTCAGCAAACCTTAAACTGAGTTGTTAAGAGCACTATACTCTTAGCTGGAGAATTGCATGATGATGTACAAAAGGCTTTGACCTTTTCAAATCTCCGATTTCCCTATTTTGCTTTATAAATGTAAAGTGTGAGGGGGGAAAAAGTCTGGTTTTATTCAGAGGAGTTGCTTACTGCACAGTTGCAATTTGCATTTACAGAGCAATGGGTTTCTTCCAGTTGAGTTATATTTCACTCTGGCAATTGTATGAAGAGTTTTCTTGTGGAAAGTTGGATCAGAACAGATCATTCACTGTGTATCTTCATGTCCTGACTGACTGTACAGTAATAGCTCCCTTCTTGCACAGTCTGTAGGGGAGAAGATACTTTAGTCATGGAGGAACTGGCTGACTTTGCCTCACAGATTAACTTAGCCTTGTTTATAAAAGTGCTGTAAGATATAAAGGTTAAATTTGTGCACCTGAGGCATGGATTTAAATGAGAAGCAGCAGAAGAAAATGATATTTCTCTTGAAAAGTATTTAAATTATCATAAGAATTGACATTTGAATTTACTTTATAATATAAACCATTAATCAGCTTTATTTATAAATAAATTCAAATGAAACTGCAGAAGTGATCTTACTGCTCAAAATAGAAAATAAATCATCAATGCTATTTTGATGTTCATGCATTCTTACATTTTTCCCCCACTTAATTTTTCCTTGTCTTTGTGCTGTTGATTTCATAAATTGAACTTTATTAATTGTGATTCATTACTTCAGGCCCCATTTATACATGGTACTCCGTGCAGGCAGTACCCTTTATCTGCTTGAAATGGGTTGCAAAACAGGAAGATCAGGAACTTGAATTTGTGACTGTTGAATATGTCACTGCTGCATAAATCTGTTGAAGGCCCTTGCTTGTCTTTTGGAAGATTTGGAATTTTGTGATATCCCTATGTTCAAGGAAAAATAAAACTTTTAAAGGTCATCTAGTTGAACCCACCTGCAGTGAGTTGAAGGGACATCTTCCACTAGACCAGGTTGCCCAGAACCCTGTCCAACTTGACCTTGAATGTTTCCTGCGATGGGGGCATTCACCACCTCTATGTGCAACCTGTTTCAGGGTTTCACCACCCTCATTGTAAGGAATTTCTTTCCTATATCTAAGTTAAATCCATCCTCTTTTTGTTTAAAACCATTGCCCCCTGTCCTTTTGCAGCTGGCTCTGCTTGAGTCTGCCCTATCATTCTTACAGATCCTCTCTAAGTACTGAAGGGCCACCATAGGGTCTTCCTGAAGCCTTCTCTCTTCCAGGCTGATCAAACCCAATTCTCTAAGCCTTTTCTCATAGGAGAGGTGCTCCATCCCTTTGATTATCTTGGTGTCTCCCTCTGGACCGGCTCCATTAGATCCATGTCCTTCCTATGCTGCGGACCCCAGAGCTGGATGCAGCACTCCAAGTGGGGTCTCACCAGAGCAGAGTAGAGTGGCAGAATCACCTCCCTCGACCTGCTGCCCACTCTGCTTTTGGTGCAGCTTTCTGGGCTCTGAGTGCACATTGCTGGGTCATGTCCAGCCTCTCATTTTCTAAACACCCTTATTCTTCTCAGGCCTCTTCTCTGTCACTTCTTGAACTGCATGAGCTTCCCATGGGCCCACTTCTCAAGCTTGTCCACATCCCTTTGGATGGCATCCCATCCTTTTAGTTTGTAAGCCATACCTTGCACCTTGGATACTAGTAACATTTAAAAAATGTTTACTAGTGGCAATGTAAAACCAAAGTTCTTCTTTTTTTTAAGAAATTTGTGGTAAACAGATTACAATAATAGTATGAATTGTTTTCTATTTTGTGTGATTTTGTAAAAATCCTCTGAAAAATATATACCTGCAAGAAGCTTTTTTAACCATAGTATTTCTACTTAAGTTTAGGTACCTGCCTATAATAGTCTGTTCAAAGCATTCAGCAAGAATCCTATGAAAATTGTCATTTTCCTTCAGGAAAACTATACTTCAATGATGAAGATTTTCTATTGGATTTTTGTTTGCATCTGTCAAAAAGCTACAAAATGGCATTATTTTTTCCCCTGCTTTCTAGA
The DNA here is from genome assembly GCA_035041135.1 of Platyrinchus mystaceus. Lineage (NCBI taxonomy): Eukaryota > Metazoa > Chordata > Aves > Passeriformes > Tyrannidae > Platyrinchus > Platyrinchus mystaceus. The sequence continues at coordinate 19,512,822 of JAWWLV010000144.1, forward strand.
TATGACACTCTCTAATTTGCAGAAAACAAACATGTAATGTATAATTCATTTGTATTCACTGTTAATATCTTGTTTTAAAGACCTATGAGTAAAAGTTGCAAATTTTCCTTACTTTAAAAAAAGTTATTAATGGAGGTTTTTTTAATATAAGATTTCACGGAACTCCTGGGACTCAACCCTTGCATCTGTGGTTATGACAAGGATTAAAACTGCTTCTGGGCACCTGTCCATTGCCCTTCTAATACAGAAACCAATTAGACTTTATACTACCGAAGAACAGTCATAACCGAGTGAAAGAAACGGAGCATTAGACTAGAAAAGATTGAAACCTGGCAGCAGAATTTTCTTCTGATCGTATGTGGGCAGCTTCCAGACCCTTTACAACATCCCAGTGTTGCAATACGAGTACTGTATGTTAAAAAAAATACTGAGAAGTTTTTAAAGGCCATCATCATGTGCTCTGATTGACACAGAATTCAGGGGAAAAAAGTCTGGGGCCATTAACTGAAAGCTGTAATAAAATAGATAGGCATGGTGATATTGATTTTAGCATTCCCTCAATATTGATTTCTTCTGTTGGAAATGCAGTGTTCCAGAAGTGTATTTTTGCATCTTCAGTGTGTGTGCTGAAAGTTCATTGTATTTTATCTGTTCACTTCCTGTTTTTCAGTGCAAACTCTTTGCCAAAAATACATTTGCCTCTATTCTCAGAGACGCTTACTTTTCAAGATTCTACTTTGTATGCAGTATCTGATAAAGACAAATAGTAAATTGTCCCATCCTTAAGAGGCATGAAAAAGGAGACTGATGAAATTTTTGTATTGAGCTTATCACTCCTGAAATGTTGAGAGCAGCAATAGGATAAGAGCTAGAGTTCACCAGGAATACTGTGAGCCAGGTTTTTCATCCCAGCTCTGCTGATGGACATCATTTAAACCCAGAATATTTTTGGTGCCTGCAGATCCTATGATCTCTCAGGGTATTCTTTTATATGCCTATGGATATCAGTTTCTTTTGGAGTTCTTGGGGATTTTAGGAAGAAGTTGGGGAACTAGCTTTTGCTTTTAACTCAGATGACAGCTCATGCCTAGGATGAGATAGTCACATGCAGTTTGCTCTGCACGAGCTTGCCTCTGGAAGCAGCTGATGCAGTGACAACCACAGGGCCTCCTTGCAGCAGCCAAGTGGTGTTAGCACCTGCCATCACCTCTGTGGTGCTGAGGAGTGAAAGATGCAACAGTGATGCCAAGAAAAGCTTCTGTTTTTACCATAACTGAGCCTACAGAGATTCTTGTAAGCAGTGGCAGCTGCTGAGAGCTAAAATCATAGTGGCGGATTCAAGGGGAAAAGAAGCAGATAAAAAACTCGATGGAGCCGTGCAGAGAGAGTGCCGTCAGATAAGCCAGAGTGCCAACTGCTTTGTGGCGTAACGTGAGTACAGATAAACTCATAACCTGTACCATGAACGTAGGAGTTTGTTGACATGTCTCCTCATTTGCTTTGACTCTTGGTGATTTATTTTTGTAGTAGTTCAACCAAAGCTATTGCAAGGCATACTGATTTATCACATGGTGACAGAGGCAGTACCTTAACCTTGCTTTGTGGAACTACCAAACTGAAAAATATATAAATACCATAGTGGAGATGCGTGTAACAGTGCCTCCAAAAAAACTAGGCAGTATTATTATTTTTAAAGTGTTTTTCATTTGAAAAGCTCTTTATATTTTATTGTAGTTAAATGAATGTGAAAGGTGTGTTCAATTTTTCTCCCTGGTTTCCCTATTAATGTTGAAGGGTAGGAAGAAATTATACTCATTTGTATTCCTGGACATAATATAAATGAAAAATGAATACTTTATTGCTAATGGCTTTATCAAACACTGTTCGGATGTCTCAGCAAGTTTAGTATATAATTCCATTGCAAACCACAAAAATTAAAACAAAATGCTCAGTTGAGGGCTCTAAAAATAACGATAATGCAATGCCTAAGTACTAGTACAGGCAATTTTTAACTCTTCTATTCCTTTGCAAATCATATCAGTTTCTTAAGCAGTGTAGTTTGGCCTCCCCAGACTGCACAGAGCTTGGGGCTGGGAAGCTGTCAAAATGGATCTTTACTGTGGCAAAATCTTAGGTATTTTTCAGACATTCATTATTTGACCAGCTTCAATGTGTACGTATCTTAAGTAGCAAACCAGTTGTATGGCTGCTACATCACAGCAGCTACATAAAGATTTTTTTCAGTCAATTTCATGTATTTTTATACCTAAGTATATATATATATACACACACTATATGTACGCTATATATACTTTAGATATATGAGATATATTTTAATATATATAATAATAACCTGTATATGGATTGAAGGGGATGGGTGTTAACCAAAGGAAGGGGGAGAGATAGAGAAGGTGGGAACACTTTAAAGTTCAGATAGATGGGGTACGAAAGGAGTAGTGTTGGTGATGGGATGGGTGCAGGAATGGGAAGTGCACAGCAGATGCTGTGCAAGTGAGATCTTATGCAAGGTGAGAAAGAGCAGAAATTCTTGAAGACAGTCTTGGGGTGCCAGTGGATGAGAGGCTGGACATGAGCTGGCAATGTGCACTTGCAGCCCAGAAAGCCAGTTATATCCTGGACTGCATCAAATGCAGTATGGCCAGCAGGGTGAGGGAGACGATTCTGCTCCTCTAATCCACTTTGGTGAGATCCCACCTGGATCCAGCTCTGGGATCCACAGCATAGGAAGGACATAAACATCTTGGAGCAAGTCCAGAGAAGGGCCGTGAAGAGGATTAGAGGGCTGGAGCACCTCTCCTATGAGGAAGGGCTGAGAGAATTGGGATATTCAGCCTGGAAAACAGAAGGCATAGAGGTGACCTGATTGCAGCCTTCCAGTCCCTGAAGGGAGCCATGTAGTGACAGGACAAGGGGGAATGGCTTCAAACTGAGAGTAGGTTTAGGTTAGATGTTAGGAATAAATTCTTTAGTGTGAGGGTGGTGAGACACTGATACAGGTTGCCCAGAGAAGTTGTGGATGCCTCATCCCTGGGAGTGTTCAAGGCCAGGTTAGGTAAGGCTCTGAGCAAGCTGGTTTATGTCCCTGCCCACAGCAGAGAGAGTTGAAACTAGGTCATGTCTGGGGTTCTTTCCAACCCAACCCAGCCCATTCCATGGTTCTGTGATTCTATGAATACCTTGATAGCGCTGGGAAGAGCAGTAAGTATTAGTCTAGAGCAGGGAAGAACAAGTAGGACTAAAAAACTGTGGAGAGCTTACTACTGAACCCTCTGGTAGGGTGGGAATTGAATTACCTGTTGTGCTTTACCCTTTCATTTGAGACTGTAAGTTGCTGTGTGAGGGTGGAAAGTCAGCATACCGCATAGTTACATAATCAAGGAATTTTCATTCTGCTTTGACAAACTCCGCTTTGGAACCTGCTTCCTAAACCAAAAAGCAGGCTTAGCTTTCTAGAAACTGTGTCTATGGTAATCAAAATTTCTACATTTCAGAAGCTGAAATATTGCCTTCTGTTGCACAAATAGATTCAACTTCCTAGAATCATTAAAGAGTATTACAGTTAAAACCACTGTGAAGCAAATAAATGGCAAAACTTACTTACTAATTATTTACCTTTTATTTCTATCAGCATTATATGGAAGCAGTGCTGCAGCCATGGAAAATGTATTTCAAATTGTTAAATGTCACTTGCTTCTTTTCTAGTAGTGCGAAAAAAAACCCAATTGTGTCTTCCTTGATTGAGCAGCAGACACATACAGATGTTTAAAATGTTCCCTTTAAACTGTTATTGGGTAATTCAAGGCAGTTTTGCAAATGGTGCCTCTGCATCTAAATAAGTTAAAAGACACTGTCAGAAGTGGTTCCATACTGAAATTGTAGAAACTCTTCTGAGAACTGATGAAGAAGTGAGAATAATTGCAATCACAACATTTAGAAAGTGCAAAATAGCTTGTTAAAACCTCAGTGAAATGCATAGCAATTGAAGGTATCTGAATCATTTTGGGAATCACAGAAAAATAAAACATAGCCCCATGTTAAAACACCAGTGTGAAAATCTCGCAAAGTTGCCTACATGATGCTTACAAACTAAAGTAAAGGTAAGAAACAACTGCACAACTGAGCAGCAAATTATTACTGAAAATCAGGTTGGCTTCATCATGTTCAGAAATAAAAAATAAGTTTTGTTAGTGTTATGAAAGATTGCTGTCATTTAGATGAAGACACTCTTTGATAGAGAAACTATAGTCAGAAGACTGACCACAATATTGGAGGAGATATCACCTATATCCCTATGTGTAGTATTTTGGACATGAGTTTAGTGTGTGTTTAAATGTGTACCTTAAAAAAAAAATATTCATTAATAGCTAGTGAAAATAGATTTTTGTCTCGAAGGAATCATGTCTCTTGTAGACTAAAAAAAGACATTACAATGTAAGGAGATCACAAACATCTTTCAGTGCTTCATGAAGAGAAGTTTGTTGTATATGAGCATAGGAACTGTTCTGCTGAAATTGCCACCTAAATCCATGTCTAGCTGAAACAATGGCCATCTGTGGATACTTCAGAGGAACTTAGAGAACAACCTGTTTTCAGGAGCATTTTTTTTCCTAACCCATCAAGATAATTACTTCCACATATCCAGTAATATATCAATGTATATCCTGTATATATTTTTGTCGTCATTAATGTAATTGTATGTGCATTTATTGGTTGTATTGATTGATCTCTGATCTTTTCTGGCTACAGCTTCTATCTTGGTCCCAATGTACTATGCTGTGTAATGATGCAAAACATGAATGTGTATGTAAGGGAGAGAGAGGAGTCAATTCTGGTACCTGATTTTACACTTCTCAGTTTTATTAATTGGTTACTTCTTTTCTAAGTGTTTCATTTGGAATTGCAGAAAAACAGTGGATCTCTATGCAGGGAAGATGTAGGAGTTGGAGAGAGCCCACAAATTCTTTGCTGATACACTCTTCTTTGAGTGGATGCAGACATCTTCTTCCAGATTCAGGCTGTGACTGTGGTATGGAGTATCAGGTAGTGTTACTCTTGGTGCTGTGATGCAGGCTTTGGAGAAAGAACGTGTCTTTGTGACTAGAGTAAAAAAAAAACCAACAAAAAACCCACTGAACCTACTGTGTGAGACAACCATCATATTTGCCACAAAGCTGATTGCAGTTTGAGCAAAAAATTGTGTACATTTGAACCTGAAAGATCTCCTGCAAGGAAAGAAAAGCAATTGAAACAGGCAGCCTGCAGATTAAAATCCCAGGAGAGCACTTGGTTCTCTCAATTGCCTGCTGAAAGAGCAGAAAAAGCTGATGTTATATGATATTATTAGGGAAGAATATACAATAACAAAATGTCAAGGCTGGATAGTATAGTCAATGAGGTATGAAAGAAACAATAGAAACTGAAGAGGGAGTAGAGTTTTGCTCAAGGAAATCAGTTCTCAACTGTGTTATCAACAAAGCATTTGCATCTGTGAAAGCAACACCCTGGTTTTCATTAGGATAAAAATGTCTGGAGTTGCATTTAATATAATGTGTCATAGTAGCAGACCCAACTCACACAGTGACAGTAATTGATGATCCTGCAGTACTCTTCTCCAAAAGATGTTAACCCCAAAGTCATTGTCCAAATTACTTTTGAAATTAGATTCTGCTTGCTATGGAAGTGAAGGGGGTTTTTAGAGATTAACTCGAGGTGAATTTGCTGTTTAGGAAGGTAAAAATGGTTTTCTCCTACATATTAATGGACCCGTCATCTAATCTCTGTGTGCCAGGAAGTTATCTGACCAAGGAAACTTGTGTCTCTGTTTATTATGAGTTTTGTGGAGGAAAGCAAGGAATAAAGACAACCTGGAAGGATGAACAAGGGGAAAATAGAGAGCAGAAAGGAAGAGATATTTGCTATTACATAAATCTGTTGTTTATGTAGTGATATATGTGTCATTGGCTATTATGAGAAATGTGACATTTCTGTGCTTATAAGAGTATTGGGTTTTTCCCTCTGTATATAATCCACTGTAAACCAGAAATGCCTACATCTATTTCTTTAAACATACACATTTAGAAACATGTTTATTAAGGTGTTTTCCTTGTGCCAGCTACTAAATTATTTTTATGGTAAGGATTTTCATATTGCCATTTTTAGAAACTGAAAAACTTGTAGTAATAGTAATTTGTGCCTGGTACTTTGGTGTTCTTACGTTTTTGCATTTAATATAAGGAGAGGAGAGATAGGTAACTTGGTCAGTTTAAATATTTGAGTAAATTAAGTTTATATTGAATATAAATAAACAATGTGAAAATATAATCTGAGTCTGAACTACTTCAAACACTGTAACCCTGCAACAAATTGTGGAGTGGTTATGCACACTTTCTGTTGCATGCTGGTTATGGGCTTTATAATTGATTCATCCTAATTAAAAGGCTAAAAGAGCATCTTTCCAGCTATTTTTCAAAGTAGAAAGTTAACAAAATATGCTTCCTACTGATCCCTCCTCACTGAAAAAAATTATTGTGCAAAGTATTAGATTTGATAGACTTCCTGAGAACACAGAGTCTGCTAAAGTAAACAGCACTAGACATACAAATGCTGTTAAGTGATAGATCAGTGTCTTATCTTATATGAGGTGAAATTTCCCACTGGCATTTCACAGCTCAGGTGATTAGCTTTGCTTAGATTGTGAGAGCAGTCAGGTCTAATCTGTACACCTGCATACTAATTGCGCATTGTTAATCAGTAGATAATTGAACAACTGAAAACTTACTTGGCCACCTTCACCTCACGTATTAGCATAAAAAGAGGTAGCAAGACACAGTAGCAGATGTAATTTATGCTTCACCCCTGCACTGGGAGCTGCAATAACTCAGGTGGCCTTCTAAGCTTTGGGAGCAGCAAGCAGCAAGACCAGGTGAATGCTGGAAAAACAATAATTAAATGTCTCAGCTTTTAATTGCATTTATTAATAATTAGTAAGAATAATTAACTATACCTTCTAATAAAAGACACATGAAATAGATTTATAAGTAATCACCTGAATTCTATTCAGAGACGTTAGAAAATAGGCCTAGCCTTGATATAAGGAGGCACTTCCATTCTTAGTGAGAGATATTGAAAGTGTTGGGGACAGTTTCTCAAACATGATGGGGGGGTAGCAGATGAAAGTTTGTGTTGTGTATCTACTGTTTTTCTTATCTAAACTAATACTCATTTTTCTGGTTTCAGTTTTTTTATAGAATTTTTTTTGGATGATGTATGTGTATCAGCAAAGCCTCTTTGTGATGCTAAATAGTATAGAAATTACAGAAATCAGAGCACTCCAAAAGTGTATAAGAGAGCATTTCAGAGTCTGGATGAATAACAGGGTTTCTGATTGTGTCTTTGTTTCTAACCTCCCTTTATAGCTTTGAGCAAATCACTTTACCTTTTTCACTTCCACAGATAAAATGGGATAATAACGTTTAAGTACAACATTTCATAAAGATGCTATACACACCCATTAATAAATCCATTTGCAGGTCTTTGATTACCTTCAGTATATCAAAATGTCACTATTGAGTTTGCTGACTGCACTTATTAATTTCCTAGCTCTACTCAACTTCCAGATTATAAAATGATACTTTTTGACATAACTTATGATACAACTAAAACTATCAGAAAGTCAGTTCAACACTCCTTAGTAAAAGCTATAAAGTACACAGATTGTCTTTTCTTCAGTTATTTTAAGATTTATTTGATCTCTAGCTCTAATATCCACTGAAGGTTTTCTCTGTCAGTATTAACTTCTTAGATCAATAAATTGTGATACTGATCTCCAGAGAAGTCAATGTCTGCCAACTACCATTGCAGTGTTTACCCTTGTTGAAAAGCAGTTGTAGCAAATTAAATTGGCTTCTGTCAGTGGACAGTCCTTATTTTATGGTACAACTAACAAGAGTTGATACATGGGCCACTTCCTAGAAAAGATGAGATTAAAGGCAAGGGTTTGTACCAAGAAAAATCTGAATTTATGAGGTCAGGTGGAGCTGCTTTCATTTAAAGAAGAGTTGCCGCAGACTGGAAGATGACTCTTGTTTTCAAAGGAGCATGTTTTTAACAATGTGCACATACCTGATCTTCTGTATTGTTGGAAAACCACTGACTATATTCTCTACTGTGCTGTTAGACAATTTAAGTCAGTATTTAGGTTTGTGAAACATTCTGCTCTGAGGCAGGTATACACAAGTGGAAGAAAACAAAGCCAAGCCTGTAACTACTTTAAAACAGCTCCAGAAAGAGCTGCTTTTTCTTTCATGTGGCTCAAATGTTGGTAATCTGTCCTCAAACGGGATCCTGATCCTTGATCTCCAAAGAGGAGGTGGAAGTTTGTTCTCTTAGACTTGTTTTCTTCCTTTGCCTTGTTATAAAGAAACATGTGATAGTTAATCACATTTTTAACATTGCTCTCCAAGGATAAAGGATTAACACGGCCTGGCAGTGACTCCAAGGTACCCTTTCAGTTGCATAGGAAGGATGATGTATATTTAGATGATCAGCTCCAGAAATTAGAATAAAACTTGAGCATTGATCTTTGTAATCATGGAACAATTGCTGGCAAAATTTTAATAATGTCTGGGTAGTGTTCTGTATTGTAATCGGCTATTCCAGACTAAAATTGGCCTAAGAGTACTGAAAGAAAAGCTTACAGGGTTGTTTTTGACATGGGCTTGATGGTATTTTTCTAAACTGTTATTCTGAGAGATACTTGAATTACTTGGTATTCAGACATTTTGAAAAGATAGTTTAGGTGATTAAAGCTTTGAAAATTCCCTGCCCTCCGCTGAGAGGTTTCTAGCGAAACATGGAAAAGACTCAGTCTACAAAACCCAGTTGTACTTATTAAAATAATAGTTGAACAGAAAAGTACCGCAAAATTAGATGTCCTAATTTAGCTAATTTTGCATAATATTTGTAATTTGATAGAAATTATGTTTATTTAACTTTCATAATGACTTATATAATTGTAGCATAATGGTGTTGTATCTTCTGGTTAATAAGTAAAACCTATCAACTTTAAGCTAGACTTAGAGAGCTGGCTTTTATGAGAACAGAATTGGTTTAGACAACATCAAATAAAAAGAACCCATTGGGTGAATTCCTCACAGTGGTATTTTTTTATACGTATAGGGAGCTTTAGACTGCAAAGTGTGATTGTGATAAATACATCATGGACAGTAAATTTGGTGGGGGGGGGGATGTTTGAAATTCTTAGTATATGCCCTCAGGAGGGTAAGCTGACAGCACCTCTCAAATCAGTGATTAGTTTTTAGTAGCTCAAGAAACAACATTTTTGGTACTGTCCCACTCAATTCTCTGCTATAATAAACTGTGTTAGCACCATCAGATTTAATTAATTTACAAAGGCATGGAAACTGCTGTGCTTTCCTTAGAGGGGAAAATTACTGAAGTTCTTGGAGGGGCCACTGAGAGCATTTACATGTGGACAGCTCTAGTCAGGCACAGACTCTTCTGCCAGTGCTCCTATCTGGCCAGACTCAAACTGTTTTCAGTCCAGAAGCTGTGTGTAGTCACGGTGCTCCTTCAAATATACCCCATCTTTCAACAGCCTTACTAGTCCAGGCATGGTGCTACACCAGTGTGACATTCAGACCTGGGCTGGCTCTTTTCCAGTCATCATGGAAGAGCAGATGTTTATCTGAGGTACGTGCCCAACACAGTCATTGCAACTTCTAGTTGCAAATTAGGGCACTTGGTTTGGTTTGGAAGCAGCTACATGATTTTTTTTCCCCTGTCTTAGGTTTTTTTCTCTTCTGTGTAAATTAAAAGACAAATTGTCTTCAGCTGAACTGTTGGCTTTTGAGGCAGAATGCTCCCACAGAGGAGGTGTCCAGTCTGTCTGCACTTTGAGTTTAATCTAAAAGAGCTATGTTTCACTTCCTTTTGTAAGGATTATTGGCCAGTTTTCTTGGTTGAGTGTAGGAGTCCATGTTAAAAATTTGAAATGTTTCTGAATACCAGAGTGATCAGTTCTACAGAAATGTTGGCTTTCTGACATGCTGTAATCTCCTTTATTCCTCAACAACTTCTCTGTGTTCCATGTGTTATTAATTACCTGGCTCTCTCTTTCTCTTAGGAAATAATTACCATGGTCCCCTTCTTTCTCCTTTATTTGCATCCCTTTTATTTAGCAAGTAACTGTTGTCTTTTCTTCCCAGTGTGGTGTAACTGATGTGTATCTAATTAAATTCAGAAATTTTCTCAGTAGGTGTTAACTTTGAAGTCTGTGTGCTCTATTTGAGATCTGACATAGGGATTTTGTACCCAAAATTTTTGTCTCATTTTTCATCCTGTAGCAGTTGGTTGAATAGAATGCAATGTCTCTTGTAGTATAAAAATCTTCTGATAAGTGATCTGTTATCACTTAATGGGTGGAACAGTATTGTTCACTTGCAGAATTTGTTGATTTTTTTTTTTTGTATTCTTCATTATATCTTTTCTGTTTTATTGGTGGTTGTGATGGATTTCTTTTAATTTTACCATTTAAGGAGTTATTTTTCAAAAAGTATCATATATTCTAGTTTTCTCCAGAACAATTTGGTATTGTTTATATATTTTTTAAATCCAGATTTTGTTCTATTATTAGTACTATTGCAAATTGTTAAGAGCTTCCACACTTCATATTTATTGCATCTGTAAAAATAACGACCATGGTAACCAACACAGTATTACTTGGAGAAAGTAGTGGTTTAGATCAATCTTTCAAGCGTTTAGACTTGATAAGTCCATTGAAGAATAATGACTTTTTTTATTAATAACTTTGGTCTTCCATGTTTCTTTTCTTGTATTAGGGCTTATTTGTGTACTTGTGCATGTATTTCAGTCTTTGCACTGGGAATTTATTTAAAATAAAGAAAATGCAGAGTACTTAACCATGAGTGAAGTACTTGAACTAATTACAAGTAAATAAGTACAGATTGCTGTTGTCTTGTCAATCTAATTCTGCTTTCAGTGTTGTTTTCAAGCTTCTTCTTTTTCTCTCACAAAATGTAAAAAGCTGTCCACAGAACTTGATTGAAAATGCAAACTACTGTGTGCTTTTCTTTCAGAGTACAGACATGAGTCCAGCTAGTAGCACCACCTCACTCCCTGTGAGCCCTCTCCCTGAGGAGCCGTTATTTTTCAAGGTATGGTTAATTAATTTAATGCTAAATATTGTCTGTTAATTTTGGCTTATCATGTTATCTGGAGTACCATGAAATGCTAATATTACTTCTTCTTTTCTTTAAATTACTGTGGTATCAGCAGATGTCCTGTGTATATAGCATGCAATTTTCAAGAAATACCTAGAATAAAATGTTATTGGTTTTGAGAGGAATATTTTTCCAGCAGACTAGAGCTATAAACTGTTATTTAGAAGACTATGCTTTTATCCATTTCATGTGCTGGTGATACATTTTGATATGTGCATTCCTGTATATGTGTGTATCATCAACAGATTTCTCTTTATTTTGTATTTCAAGTAGATGTTTTAATGAAACAGCGATGAGTTACTCCAAGGATATAGGAGACATTAAAGATCTGTCAAAGAACAGGTTTGTCATAAATCCAGTGTAAGCCACAGGCCTGGCATTTTAATTAATTTTAATAATAAATGTTTGGACAATGTCCACAACTTTATTAGATTTAAGCTGTGAGGAGCAAGTGGCAGTATGTCACTTTTTCAGTTGATTTCATGGTATCCAGCACTGGGATACAGAATGGCCTTAGGCAGAGCCAGACTCTTGGAAGAGTTCTCCTGAGGCCACCCAGGTATTCTGTGTTGGGAAGCAAAGAAGTCACCTTGCAGTTGTTTGGTTAGACAAAGAAGAGGGAACTTGTGTCTTCAGTATCATTGACTCAGTTGTCATGACATGGACTAAGTTACACTCACAGGTATATCCCTTTTAAAAATTTTAAATTTTCCCTCTCCTAAGTTTCCACCTTCTGTTTGGATAGAATTAGTTGCTTGGGTTGTGTTTTCAGTCACCTTGTGATGGTGCTAAATTAAAAATGAGGAACTGGAATTAATAGTTTGTGTCTCTCCTGCACATGCCCACAGCACAGCAGCCTTCAGACCTGGGCAACTCTGGAAAAAGCCTCTTTTTTATTTTTTCCATATTTTGTATGTCTGTGCAAGACTTGTAGCCTGTAGGTCATAATCAATTAGCTGTTCATAAACAGCTGATTCCTGTTACTAGAATGGTTAAGGATTGTGCTTGCTCAGTTGTTTCGTCAGTGGAGGTACAAATGGGATAACAGTGGTCAGCTGTTCACTGATTCTCATTCCTCTTTGGGAATTTAACAGTTACAAGACCCCTGTCCCTCAGTCACATGTGGCTAAAATTGAGCAATGTTGTACCAAGGTACTTGGGTGTATGTCTTTTTTCCTTGGGACACCACATTAAAAGCACACTGAAGCCTGGTCAACATTCTAAGTCAGATTCAGTAATTATTGTGTCTCTCTGTGCCTGAAAAAACACTAAGATATGTCACATAGAAAGAAACAGGCTGCTCAGCTCAGTTAAAGGTGTAAGAGGTAAGAAAATCTGACTTGAAAAAATGAACTCTCATGCTGAGATAAGCAAACACTGCTCTGTTTGCATCAGGGGTGCTCTGACAAGTGCATTGTAGTGCCTTTATTTTTAAAGGAAATGGTGCTTGTATAGCTCAAAATGGGTTGTAAATTGCTTATTTGAAGTGGAATAGTTGCTCTAATAAAACAATAAAGATATTTTTCATAATAAAAGTCTAGTAGAAAATAGTACATGAAACAGAAAAATCAGGGCGGGGAGCATTATTTAATCCTTCATTTTCAGTCAGTTTTCAAAACAGGAAACATTTTCCTTTGGAATTCAAGTAAAATGGAGGTCAGACCAGGAAAAAGTCAAAGACATCTCACAGCCAATGCCCTTTAGAGAAAAAAAAAAAAAGTGTAATTTACAGTATAACTGTCTGTTATTTCTCCTTGACTCACTCCAAGAGAGAGCCGTATTGTTCCAGTAGTAATGTGAATAACAGGTTTTACAAGTCATAACCCTCTCCAAATACTGTCAGTCAATAATATTGGCTTTTGATGATGGGATGATGCATTTCCCTTAGCAACATGATAATAATCTTTCCCACATCTTTGCTGTAGAAATGAAGATTGAAAAAGAAATTCCATTCTGTGGTTCTCAAAACACAGGTGAAACAAATCCGGGCCTTATAAACTGGCTCTCTTTGGGACAGCTGAGGATCTCTGAGCTAATGAGCTTTTATATTAGACTGTGAAATGAAACCAAGCCCCAGTTCTCAACCATACCAAGAAAGAGAACTGTCCTTCCTTGGACTTTAACAATTTACCTTCATTTCTGCATAAAAAAAAGAATGCAAATCCTGTGATCATACTCTTACTTTACATCCAACTTCACCAAAGCAGATGCCTGTCATTTTTAATCCCACAGGATATGTGCTGTATAAATATGGAGAACCTAAGCTTGTTCAAAACCATTTTAAGATTTTGAATTTAATCTAATGGAAGTTGGAAACAAGATTCTTCTGAGAGTGCTTGCAGGTTGCATCTCAGCTCTCCTAACACTGAACTCAGCTACCATTCTCCCAGTCTATTCCACATGCTGTAACATGTAGCACTGCCAGAAAGATGCAAATCATATGAGACCATACTCAGGAGTATTTGGAGGAATATCTTTTCCAGTGCAGCACCTGGGTCCATCGTATGCTGTTATTTTAATTGAATCATTGGGCTTTTTTTATGTTGAGATTGTACCGTTAAAAGAGCATAAGTGATACATAGCGAAAGGAATAGAAAACAATTGAGTAAGAAATAAATGTAGCCAACTCCAGTGCTATTTAATCCTAAAAGCAGCCATGAGAAAATGAAAAGATAAACATATCATTAATGCCATTCAGCAACTTTTGCTTCATTTCTGTTGTAAATTGTATATTTTGTTTTGCGTGAGGAAAGAGCATCTTTACACAACAGCCAGAAGTACACATAATTTTGTTTCCCTTTGGGTTTCCTTCTCCCTATGGCGTTAGTGACACACAGGTATTCAGAGCAGTCTTCCTTAGCTGTGCTCTTCAAAATCTCAGGAAAAAAGTCCTATTCAGCCATGTATGCAGACACTTTTGAAAAGCTTTTCTGAAAGAATTTTTGATAAAACATTCATAGGCATTTTGCTTTAGTGATTATTATTATGTCAAATTCTAGCTTTCAGTCCACTGCTGTTTTCCACGGTTAAAAGTGTTTAAAAAAAGCAATGTATTTTTTCCTATTATGGGAAAATTTTATTTCTCCTCTCACAAAAGAACATCATCTTTGTTGGTGGTTTTGAACTTAAACTCTTCTATAGGGAGGATCTTCCTTTGAACAAAAATTTGTTCTTCTGTCCCTGTATAATATTGCTTGAAGAATTAGGTCCTTATCTTGTGGGGAAAAAGTTGTGTCACAGTTGAAAAATTTCAGAATTAAGAATGTGAAATAAAACAGAGCAGAATGGTATTTGTCTTGCAACTTCAACTCAAGTGTTATTCTGTGTTATAATAACAAAACTGTAGCTGGCTCAAATGGGAGTGACTTTTAATTATGACTACTGATATCTATGCTCATTAGCTGGAATTAAAAATAATCCTGCCTTTCATTTAAAAGATAAGTGAAGGAGGGGGTATTTCTAAAAGGTCAACTTAGCAAGCAATGTCTCATCCATTTTTTAGAACCTGTTCCTTTCTCCTACTCATTAAACTGTGCTTCATTACAATACTATTTTATTATTTTAAAATTGTTCTAAAATATAGTGACAGCCTTTTAAGAAGAGATATATGACAGCCATTTAGTACATAAGATATCTAATATTATCTAATTATACATTATCTATTATAATGAGCGTCAGTCTCACTGGTTATTAGCCACAACCAAGTTGTAAATAATAACCATAAATTTATTATATGAATGTTTAATTGTGTTTAAATTCTATGATTAATCTCAGCCATGCTTTACTAATTGGCATTAAACAAAAGAAAAAAAATTCTTCCATTCTTTCCTTTCTGCTTTGAGGGAGTTGAGAATTTCCTTCAGCATTTATTATCTTACTGTGTTCTGACTTCTGTAATTAATACTCTTCATGCAAATTCCCTAAGTAAAAAAATGGAAGTTCCAGCAGAAGCAGCAAAAGCTAACAGTCCTCAGCAGTGTTACGGCTGCTGTAGGTCTATATAGATTTATACTAAAATAGGTCTGTACTAAGTTCTGCTGTTCATCCTGCAGCTCTACTGGCTCTGTAAACACAGGTCTTTGCAGTCACTAATGGGCACAACTCTGGCAGCCCATGACATTTGTGCTTACAACTTAGCAGGAGATAAACTTTCCATTTGGTCAGTAATCAGATTAATAATTTTGCTGCAGATGTTTGGAATAATCAATATGACAGTTACAATAATGATCGCTGGTTAGCCCAGGAGACTTATCTTTGAGAGTGTGATTTTATATATCCAGGTGAAGAATGAGGCCTTTCCCTAACTTAGTCAGCAATAATGACAAAAATATGGGCCTATACTTCAAAAAGCTTCTTATTCTAGTTGACACAGCAGGCATATTTTCCCTCTCTACCTTAAATGCGCTATTTTCAATATTTTAAATATTTGCTGTCACTTCTTTGAATAAGATCATTTTAATGTATTGTTTCTTTTTGGTTTTGAAACATACTCTGAAATAATCACCTAGACATTATGACCCATGGGCTGATACAGGTTGTGGTTCAGTGATCCTCTTTCATGGGCTGGAGGCCTCATTAGCTCTCGTCTATCTCCTTCTGCCCTTCACCTGAATTTCTGCTTCCTCTGAGAAGCATGTAAGTTCTGAAGCCTCTGTGGTTTTGGTGGGGTTTTTTTTTGTTTGTTTGTTATGGAGGTGTTTTTGGTGTTTTTCTAAAGTGAGTAGAGTTATACAAGTATGACTCATGCAACGCCACTTCTATTAATCTGCTGACCCAATTTCCATCATATTTGAAACCAGTCTGTCACCATTCTTCAGTGGTTTAATCAATTTCTTCCCACTTTTTAATTTTATTTCCCATGTCAGTATTTGCTTTCTTTATGACTCCTTATGTCTTACTGGTGTAGCACAGACTTATAAAAGTCACATCATCACAGCTGCTTTCTGCCTTTGATGAAAGCCTTCAATTTTGTAACTTCTCAAAAAGATTTATACATCTGATTTGTTTTGCAGTCTTTATGATCCTATTCTATGATATCTGCCAAAGCACTGAATTTATTCTGAACGTAGGACTGCGAAGTAGGTATTATGGGTCATGTTGCAAGAAGCATCTGTATATCTATTCACTCTTTTCCTCTTCCTTAGTAGCTCTGTGCACACTTTTCCTTAGGAACAGGGCTCTGCCAGCAAGCCTGTCTGAGTAGAACCACAGCACCTGTTTCATGAGTAATATTTGCATCAGCTCATCCAGCAGAGTGTGGATGTGGCTATGAAATTATATTCTTCAGCTTTGACTGATATGAAATGGAGTGAAAATGAAGAGTATTATCAAAATAGAACTTAATAAAAGAAAAAAATTACAAAAAACCCAAACCAACAAACTTTCCCAGTTTTCCCCTGACCTAATAATTTCTTTCAGGTGTAAGTTTATCCTGGCCATTATACTGAGTCTGGAAAACAAGCTGTCTCTCTCCCAGCACATTTTCTGTGTCCGCCATTGATTCTGACTTCTTACTCTTGTTGAAAATACATTACATTTATGGGCAGATTTGAACAAGTCTTTACATATTTTGTGTGTGTCCATTGAAAAAGCTTTCCTGTACACCATGGAACCAGAAGTATCTACCTCTTCCTTCAGGTTTAGAAAGGAGGAAATATTGAAGACAGCAGAGGTACTGTATAATCCAAAAATACTGCTATACAATTTTAGGAATACTATATGTGAGTTAATAATTCACATAATGTTACTGCTTAGATACTTTGGGCTATTATACCTCCCTACATAAAAGTATTTGATTTCGCTCTCTTAGGGGACATTGAGTGAGTAAGGAGAAACAAATAGACTAAATAAGCAATGTTCCAAAGCAGAGTAAAGACCAGGATACTGTAATGAAATGTTAAAAAAACAGACTGTAGGAAAGAATGGACTTAAAACGCCTCAATAGATATTCTTTTCTGAATTACTGATGTATAGTTAAGGAAGATTTTATCACCCAGACAGAAGTAGTTTTGAGTGCCTATGGGTAAACTATACCTGCCAGACTTCATGTATGGAGAAAACAGACAAATATTTACACATTCTGAACATAGGATGGTATTTCCTGAGATTACCATTTCTTTCAGGGCTTGCAGCTCAAAGTCTAGTCTGAAAATAAAATACTTCAGGAGAGGTAATAGCTGAAGGCCTTGACACATGAAATGTGGAATCATTCAAGAAAACTTGTTTGAACTCAGTAATACGGTTGTCCCAGTACAAGGACGTTTTACAAGATTTAGATTCCCCCCCCGCCCCTTTATTTAAAAGAAAAGATTACTTTTTATTGCTGGGAGTGTAGGTACAACATCTGTAGTTTCCCAGTGTCACTGATATAATTATTAAAAAAATCAGGAATGAGACTGAGAACCATGCCTATATTGTCTGATTTCTTTCTGTGTCAATGCCTTGATCATAGTTAACTTCCTTTCCCAAATTTTGTGGACATGAATTCTCCTTTAGCATGTTTTCCTTAATTTGTTGAAACTTGTGTCATAGCATGACAATTAGTTCAATATTTCAAAATTGTAATCCATGAGCTTAGGCAAAATTGATGTTTTTAATGCTATAAATTCAATAAGTTTACTCTGTGTGGGCACATAAAATGATTAATGTATGTCTTACTAAAGTCTCCAAAAGCAACCAGAAACACCGATGATGCTTCAACAAAGGTGTGCAGAAGGATCTTCATTACTTTTTTTCATTTAACAGGGTTTCCGGCCTTACTTAAAATTTGATATAATCAGTACTGCAAGGGTAAATATTGGGTTCATTCAGGTTCCTTCCCTCAAACAGACACACACTCACAATGTGTTCTGCATACCTACAGCGTTTTTCCTGCTGAGTACTCTATATCTAATATTTAAAAGTCATAAAACTTGTAACATTATGGGATGCTGACAAGGTTGTATCACTAAGACTGTGAAAAAAGATTTTCTTGAAACTCCATGGGAGGATTTTGATATACCCAGTAAGAGCACTTAAAGTTCTTCATCTCAATACAGACACTAAATCCTCCTAATTTCCCTTTTCTAGGGACTGATAGGCATTAAGTAAATCTGAGGGAGTACCTTGGCATGTTGAAGAATCCATTCAGTGCAGGTAGCTCGGGGTGCAGCTGCAGGTTGAGCCGTGGGGAGCAGGAGCCAAGGCAGAAGCTCCTGAAATGCCTTTGCTTATCAAAGGGCCTGGGGACCTTTGGCCCAGGCAGGTGACTGGACACCAAGGGACACAGCAGCAGCAGATGACTCCAGACTTTCACGCCCTTAGACTGTGAAGGTATAAAAGCCCAGAGTTTCTTTTTTTCAGGGTCCCTCCTTGGAGACACCAGTTAGAGCTGTTATTCTCTTATTGCACTGTGATTAAATTATGTTAAAGATCTGGACATCTGAGACTCTGCTGTGGGAAACATGGTCTGACTGTGCGTGTGGGTGTGTGGCTGTGAAGAGGCCTCTGTCCCAGCTCAGAGGGTGTGAGAGTGACTGCCAGGGTGGCTCCTGGGTGCACAAACAGGGAAGTTTTCTTAACTGGCATTTGTAAAATATGATGATTTTTTTAAAATTTTTTTTTGGGGGGGCAGAATTACTAATATAAGAGGTTTGGAGTAAAATTCTGTTTAAATCAATGACACAGTGTGCACTGACTACAGTGGCATGTGCCTTCAGGTCATGGATGGCATGGATTATGTCAGAGGCATCAGTTATTTTAGAAGTGAAAATGTTAATCTGTATTGACCATTTTAACCCCAGCAGTTATTTTAAAGGTGAAAATGTAAAACCATATTGAACATTGATAGAATCATAGAATCAGATGGGTTGGAAAGGACCTCTGAGATCATCAAGTTCAACCCTTGATCCACTACCACCACA
>JAWWLV010000144.1:19532104-19571940 GCA_035041135.1 Platyrinchus mystaceus
GTTGCTCTTCTCTGGACCTGCTCCAGCACCTCAATGTCCTTCCTGAACTGAGGGGCCCAGAACTGAACACAGCACTCCAGGTGTGGCCTCACCAGCGCTGAGTCCAGGGGAAGAATCACTTGCCTGCTCCTTCCAACCCAAGAGTATTTTTTTTGTGGTTCTGTTGTCACAAATGAGATAAAATTCGAATGTTTTCACAAACTTCATTCAATGTAGTGAAAATGTAAACCATTTACAATTCAGGAATTAATTTAATAGTAATGATGATTCACTTTCCAATACGTGTTAGAGCAATATATGTTTTCTTCCTAGAATAAATTAAACAAACTGGAGACTTGAAAATGGGTTTCCTGCATCTCAGATATGTATTCTCACTTGTAGCAGGTGGTTTCTCCCTTTCTGGCCAAAGACTGCATTTTTTATCCAGAAAGCCTCTGAAAGACATTTGCATGGAAACTTAACATGTTTTTGACCAAAAGTTTTGGCTTTGTCATATAAATGATTTAAAATGGAAATCATCTGATCCTTGACTCTTCTAATAAAACATGTATGAACAATTTCCTTATGTTGAAATAAGTAATGTTAATGACCCAGCCACATTTGCAAACATAATCCCTGTAGGAAAATAGGAAAACTGTAGGAAATACAGGGTTGGTGTTTTGAAATTTTTATCAATTTGAATGTATCAAAAGTACAACACTAAATATAACTGACTGATTTTGATTACATTCACTTGGAGTTTAAAGAGAGATATTTTGGTGAGCAATTTAGACCACTGTTAAGGAGTGGCTATAATCTGTTAATTGTAATCACCTGAAATTAAAGGCAAGGTTTAATTGCTGAAACAGAGACACCTTGTGCCACTTAGGAAACCCAGCTATATCCTGCCTTTCCTCTTGCTCACTTCCCAGTAGAGCAGCGATGAATGGCTTGATTTTTCTTGTTTTCCTGGTTTCTTTTCTGTTTGAGTTTGCTATTTGAACATGCTGTGTCTCTTGGTAAGTTTTAAACTTCTTTGAAAGCCACTTGTTTATACTGAGCTGTTTAATTTTACTGAGGAATGTGACTTGTCTGGGAGGTTTTGATTGTGCCATGCAGCTGGTGACTTACAGTGTTTGGTGGGGACTTTCGAAGTGCTGTTCCTCTTTCCACCAACCTTCGCATGGTTGTATAACATCAATGCTAGTTATCTGTGAAAAGAAGTATTTCTCCCTTGCATTTAAAGATTATAAGATGGTAGCATTGGGGTAAATTATTTGTTTCTGAATGGTGTAGTGTACTCTTATTTTAAGCCCTAATTCCATTTACTCTCTGTTCTTCTCCTTGCTCCTCGTACAGTTCAGTACTTTGATGGTTGGTAGTGAAATGTATTTGTTTGTTTAAGGTGACCTTTTAATGCCTTATCATTTGTTTAGGAACCATAAAGTTTTCTTTTCCTTTTTTACATATTTTTTTAAAAACAGGACAAATGAAAAGGTATCTTTGTTTATTGAAGTGTTCTTAAATATAGCTGTATGATCTGGTTCTAATTGGAGTCCAAAAAAGTTATGTCTCTTTACAAGTGTATGGTAAGAAATCTGTTTATTCAGGTTTCTTCATTTATCAGAGACTAATAAGAGTTCTCAAAGTCATTGGGGATGGAGACAATGGAAAATGTCAGTTTTAATTTTTTTTAAAGTGTTGAAAACCTAGTCTCTAGGCTGGGGGTATATTGCATTGTTGTAATGGGCAACATGCATAGGAAAATGCCATTCATACCTAAGTATCTTAGAGATAACTTTGACAATTAAAAAAACCCCCCAACCTTGTAACCAGACTTAATCACTTGATTTTGTCCTAGTGAAAAAAGAACTAAATACTCAGCAAGTCACCTGACAGAGAGAATACATGAACTAAGGAAGAGTCTTCTTTTTTTAATTTGCAAAATATTTTCTAAGTGTTTTAAACTCATACAGCTATGTGGTACACTGTTATGGGTAGCCTTGTGATAATTGTGTCATTTTAAATACAAGTTCTGAAAGATTAAATGAAGATAATGAGGTTGTGGAGGAAGAAAGTTTTCTTGTGTCTGAATTCCAAATCCCTATCTGTAAAACTTGATGTTTGTTGGTTCTTGCAAAAGGCAGCTTTCCTTTGTGATAAAATGATCATTTCAGTTCATAGGATCTGGCTTTGTAGTAAACTTTGAGAAGTTTCTTATCCTTATATGACCAGAGAACAATGAAAAGTTATGTCCAAATAACTGTAGTTTTTCATGGGATTAAGATTAACAAGGGGTTGTGGATCCAAGGTATGATCAAGGTATACAAACAGTGAATTGATAGGTATCTTTAAGTGCAAAACTGGGCATTTGAAAAGAGATAGGAGAAATCCTTTTTCATTAATTCTGAGTAGTTCAGTTCCTAGACAGCAGATGATGAAGTTCATTGCAGTCAGCAGTGTGGTTGCTCTTTGTTAGAAATTGGGAATGACGGGGATCTCCTCTCTGTCCTAGCCAGTTCTTTACTCTTGTAGTATTATTCTCAGCAGTATTGTATAGTCCCAGTCCTCATTTGATTAAAGTCACCTTTAAACAGGCTTTCAGTCAACTAAAACTTCTGTTCCTCTGGTGTCTGATCTTCTTTGATGCTTGAAATCAACATTACCATTTTCTGTTTTCTTTATATTTTTTGATGTTGTCAGTAACTAAGAAAGGAATGAATCAGCATGACTGATTGTTGTTTGTTTTGGGTTTTTATCCTTCACAGTGAAGTTTCAGATTTAAGTGAAAGGGAGAAGAACATAATGCTCCACAAGCCTATACAGAGCAAAACTTGTCTCTGGTGCTTCTAACAACATGCCTAAATTGCCAGTTTAGTTCAATAAGTCAGTAAAAAGAGGTAAAACTCAGAAAAAAAAAAAAAAGTTCATCTACAGCTGAACCAAGGGAAAAATCAGGAATAAGGAATAAATAGTTCTTACAAGCAACATGACACAAATATTATTGCTGAAGGTTTTTTGTTTACTTTTCACTAAAATATCTAACACTTCACCTCTTTGACAGACTGTTATGTCTGGATAAAATTAAAAATGCTTAGGAAACGGAGACTGACTGGAAATCTACAGTGTGTAATTATGTATTGCGATAAAAAAGATGCAATAAAACCGGGAAAAAAACAAATAGGAAGAAAGTAGGGGAGAGTGAATGTTTAAAATAAAGTAGTTATTTGGAATGCCAGTGTTAAAGAACTTAGGAGTTTCAAACACACAAATGTTGAACTTCTACTCCTATGAGAGAAAAAGTTTAAAGATATTAAATATTGCTTTCATTCTGGTATTGCAGCTGTTAAGGAGGATCAAGTTGGGATACTGTTTGAGAGGGGAACTTGGACTGTAACGTTGCCTTTCTGTTTCTGAGTGATTGTTTGGATTGCTCTACCTCGGTTTTCTTTGGTCTAATTTTCAATCTCTTTGGCTATAGGTCTTTCTGTATTTACATGCTTAATAGGGCAGAACCTCTGTGCAATCAGTTCTGGATGTGCATTTGCTGCTTTACCCACAGTGAGCTCCGCTCGCTGAGCAGCGCTGAGAGGAGGGATTTTGTCAAATTGACTGCTTGAATGCGAGTTGTCGTATTAATACAGAACTAAATTTGGACAAGAATGGTTTTCCTGTCCCATGGAAATGTCAAATATTTAAGTACACTCCTGTGCCTGGTAGGAAACAAGCAGATCATGTGCCGTGTCATTTGGTCACCCCAGGCTATAAGCGGCGAAGCCTTTGGCTGTGATAGAAAGGTATTTGTCATGATGAGAAATGACCAAAGTGGTGCTTGTGGCTTCTTGGTATCTTCATTATTTTGCTTTATGCTCTGCTGTGTTCTTGAGGGTGATCCTTCAATTGCAAGTTGGTGTATCTGATGTTTATTGCCGTGTTTATAAACATTTTGAATGAATAATATATATAGGCTTTTAAGTTATTAGTCCTTTAAGCCTTTTGCTTTGGTCTCCTCTTTTGAATATCTTTATCCTCTTCCTTCTACAACCACAGAATGGTTGATTTTAGTATTCTTCATTTCCATAATTATCCTTAGTGATATGTGAGGATGAATGCAAATTTGTTAGCAAAATGATAATTCCTTATGATGACAAGAAAAAAACCTCACAGAATTATTTGTCCGTAAATTAAACCAACATTCTGTTGAGCTTAATCTGTTTTATAAAGAGGTATGCGCCTTTTTGACAGAAGAAGGTCCTTAGAGTAAATGAAATTAATTGGGAAAAAATTAACAATGTTATGAAGCTGTCTTTTTTTTTTTTTTTTTTGTGTATCAGTACTACAATCATATAAATGCTACTCACACGTCAACTAGATATCTTCAGCATGCAAATTTGACGTGACTGATCATCATAAATATTAATTAATTCTGGGGTGCAGAGGCTCTTGCAAACGCTAATGCTCATAACACTCCTGCAGGGTGAAGAGGAGTTATCTTCCTTTCACAGGAAGAGGCATGATGTATTTGTATTGCTGATATTGCATGTTGTCCTGGTCTCAGACTGGGGAACTAATGCTGCTTTTCCTGGTTTCAGTTTTGAGATATTAGTAATTCCTCACTAACCTGTGTCTTACTCAAAGGGCTAATATTCCCAGTCAGAATAAGAATTCTGCAGCTCCCAAACAGGGAAGCCAAGCCCACTGCAAACAGATCTCTTCATTCACAGTCACATGTAGGAAAAGATAATTTCTCTTTAAATAAATAAGTGGCATCTGACGAATATTTGTTATATTTTAAGATAACTTCCATTTCATTAGAGCATTTAGCAGAGAAGTAATTGATACTGTTGATACTTCAGTTCTCTGTATAATACTGAAATTTGTTTTGATTATAAATAAGAGTGGAAAAACAAGTTGAAAAATGGTGTGTTTAACCTTGCGTCATATTATTGAATGGGAAATGTAGTGTATTAAATATTCCTTTGTATAGTTCTTTATCTTCTATTTACAGAGTCCTTCCCATCTCATAAGGAAGTGAGTTTTTATGTTGTTCCCCTCTGGGAGCCTGTACATCAAGGACTTTAAATATGGAAACATAAATGGCAGGCATTTGCTAAGAAAATTTAGTGGCTCCTCTGCCACAAGGAGATGACGATTAAGTGTCCATTGTTATTCAATCCCTCCTCTAATTTTTTTGTCTGTTTGTTTTGTTTTTGTTTTGTGACTTATGGAAATCATAATTGCTCACCTGTACATAGGCATGTCTCGCACACCTCCATGATACATCTAAGAGGTTGCTGTTTGACTGTCCAATTGCAGCAGCCTCATCTTTCAGGATATATTGGCAGTGTGGAAAAATAAACATAAGGATGTGAATTGGAGTGCTGCTGATTTTGTCAGGTTCTTTTGTGCCTCTGACAGTGAGTGCAAGCAAGGTGGCGTTTAGTGCCAGTTAAAGCATAATGGCAGAGAAACAAACAGTCAAGAAACAGGGATTTGACTTCAGTCAAAGAAAAGATCAAAAGCAAACAAAGCACCAGTTCTTTGTGTGTGATGATTCTGTAGGCTCTTGCAGGCCAGAGGTTTGGGGCTTGTTATATTGCACAGGAGGAGTCAAAGGAAGCCTGAGCCCTGTAGTTCCAGTCTTTCTGGGCAATCAGTTGTGCCAATGATGTTCAATTTAAGATGAGTGAATGGATGGACAGATGAATGGATGTCAGATGGACCATGCCACTTCTCTCCACTGTAATGAAGGAATGATGCCTCCCCTAGGTCCATTCCAAAGCCGAGGATGTTCACTGTGTGTACATACAGAACTGGCCTATAGTTCAGTCCAGATATGTTTAACCTGACTTTTCTACTTTACAAAACATAAAGTGCTGCCAGGGAAATTTCATCAGAGGGTTCAGCTGAAAAGATACCCCTGCAGTTATGAAATATACATAAGCTATGCTGTGCAACTTTTTTTGCTTTTCAACTATACCAGCATAATCAGTAATTTTAAATTTTTTGTTTGTTTGTTTGGGTTTGGGTTTTTGTTTTTGTTTTTGTTTTGTTTTTTTTTTCCAGTTGAGATGTAGTTTTCATAAAATCAGTTTAGGCTTAAGAATGGTTAAAGGAAGTTGGGTTAAGGAAGGACTATTTCTTTAAATGAATCAAGTAACATCTTACTTTCTCGGTATGTGGCTGTTATGGGAGTGAAAAAAAGCCACCTGACTGTCACACTGTGGTTAATGGAGCATTAGATTGTTGAGCAAAATTGAGCATTTGGCAGTGTAACCAAAATGTTTACAACCAAGATGTTTAGTGGAATTGGACAGTTGTTAGGTTAAATCAACAGAAGCCATTTTTCTTTGCTCTGCATGAGTTTAGTTTATCAGGTAGCTCCTTCCATCTGTTTGCATTTTTTTCCTCTCTTAAATAACAGCATGTTCATAATTTTGTCTTCTTGCCTCAGTTTTTTGTCTATGATATCAACTCCTACAGAACAAAATTTTGCACAAAATATCACATGGCTAACACCAGAAAAATATCTTCTCTATAAATATTTTACCTAAAAAAGGGTTCAAATACAGTCTGTGATGTGACAGTTGATGTTAGTCCTGTTTTTAAATGAAAATGCTGGTACATTACATGATGAGAAACACTGCTAATATGAATGAGGATTCATCATCCTGTGCCACTCAAAAGGACTTGAAAAACATGAGCATCTTGGGAAATTTTACTGTGTTATACCAGCTTCTTGTAGATTGACTGATACTCCTTCCCAGTCCTTTGGGCAATTGAATTTTTAAAAGTTAAGGATTTGGAGGCTTTTGAGAATTTTTACAGTGACCAGATTGTATTTCCTAGCGTGATTTTTTGGCTGCAGCATAGGCTTGTCCCTAGTGGTGTTCATACCAGTCTCCTGCAGAGTAGGTTGATTGCCACTAGTTAGTTACACTATCATTCAGCAAAGAAGTAGTTACTCTATGCTCTTGAAAAATTGTGATAACCATTTCTCATGTTAAATCTATTTGACATGAAAATTAGTATCTGTGGGTATCATGGTGGTATAAACAAATGCAATTCAAATAATTTTCAGAAATTGCTAACATTTAAGCTGCAACTTTAGCTGTAAATTTATTTAAAAGTACTGTGTAAGGGTCTAATTGGTTAAGTGACTACAAAAGAGATCTAAAATGATCCGAACTTGTAGTCAGTTACCCAGGAATGTGACAGTGTCACAGCCTCAGCCACATTATTTACCTGTAAGGATAATATTGTTCGTATGACAGCTGTCTATTACTATGAAGAGTCAACTGAAGTCACACACTGACACTTTAAAATTTGACTTAAAAGTCCACATTTTTAACTATATCTTTCCTCATCTTAAGAAGGATACATAAATGCTTGCTGAATCTGTGTAACACTGAATTCTTGGTATATGAACAAGGATTCACAGTTTTGTAAAATATCTGTGCTGCCTTCCCAAAGAGGTGGAATATGTCTACTTCCTTAATTTTATTGTAGTGTTGTGTGAAAAATGCTGAGAACACATAAATAGATGTGAGGATTGCGGATCAATACCACCATTATATTTGAACAGAGAAGACTTGATAATCCAGAATAGAATTTGATAATCCAAAATGACCTTGTTTTAACAAAAAAAAAAGTTGCTTAGAGAAGAGATGGAAAATACATCTGTGTAGTTGATGACCTAGAGAATGAATTGTATGCTTGTCAATCTTTATTACATGTGTGAAATTTTTAAGAGTACTTAAAAAAAAAAAGTCATTGCAACAATATATATATAGTACAGATTGGCTGCCACACTCTGTTGTGCAGACATGAAGTTGTTCAGTGGCTTTCTCAAGGTCATAAACCACCCAGGAGGTGTGAAGCTCCCTCATTCTTTTCTACAGCAAGTTGATTATTATTTTTCAATTAAAAAAAAAAAAAAAGAAAAAAGGTTTGAGAGTTTTCTAACTTGAAGTAACAAAATAAATGAAAGGGAAAAGTACAGCATGGAGTTCTGACTTTATAAAAGAGCTTGTCAGTAACAGATCCAGATCTCATTATCTTCCACTTTACTACTTGGTACTTATTTTCAAACTTGGTATAATCCTAAGCTTCCAGAAGAAGTAGTCACATTCCCAGCCTTGCTTCTCTTTTGTCATCATGAGTGTTTGTATGTGAGATCTCTGTTTTGGTTTTGCTCCACATGCTTGCGTATGGGTGGGAAATGAGCTGGATTTGAGGAAACGGCAGGACCTTGGCACAGGATCTGCTCATTCTAGTAAATTATTAATTGAACTATAAGCCCAAAACAAGTCACTTGCAGTAAGTGACAATAAGCTCTATTATTAGTTTAATAAAAAAATCAAAAAACCAAAACAAACAAAAACCCCACCACAGCTGTTTTCCTTGTGTGACAAGATAGAGCAAAATTTTACGAATGAAACAGCTTTCAATGCATCTGTAGGTGACAGTGATCTGGTCTGGTCAAGAACACATAAGCATCCAGTTGCAATTAGAATATGCTGGCACTGAAAGGATGACTGATGGAGATCAAGGGTGCCTGGAATGAGGACATACTTGATCAGCAGATGGGACTTTGTGGTGCTTCTCTATGTACCAGACTTACCAAGAAGTATTATGGGTAGCATGAGTGGCACAGACAATTCTGTGTTGCACTATGATGTGATGGTTTTGTTCGGGTTAGAGTTAGTTTTCTTCACAGTGGCTGGTGTGGGGCTGTGTTTTGGATTTGTGCCAAACACAGGATTGATAATATAGAGATGTTTTTGTTAATGCTCAGCAGGACTTAGAGCCAAGGCCTTTTCTCTTTTCTTACAGCCATACTGGCAAGGGGGGTCAGGGTGCATGAGAGGGTGGGAGAAGACACAAGACAGGTCAGGTGAACCAAACTAACCAAAGGGATATTCCAGACCATATAACATCATGCTCAGTATATAAAGTGGGGGAAGAAGGAGCAAGGGAGGGATGTTTGGAGGGATGATGTTTGTCTTCCCAAGTCACCGTTGTGGTAGTGGAGTGTTATGGAAGAGCTCAAGCCAGACCAGCAAAGCAGGAATGTTATCTCCCATGGCACAGGGGTAGCTGAGAAGTGACTGTGGTTCTATTCAGTTCTCCCCAGAAAACACAGAAGTTTTCTGTACTTGAAAAATTATATGCTCTTTTTTTAATCCTAGTGGGATATTTTGGGTTGGGTGAGTTGAAGACTATTCGGACTTAATGTGGTTTTTAGGAAGTTTAATATAAAGTTTATTTTACTACAAAGTTTACTATCAGGCTCCCTGGGGAACTGATTTCACCCTGATGTCTACCCACCCACAGATACAGATATACATTTCTTACAGACATACTTACTGTAAACATACTGTCAATTTATAGCTGCTTTTTTAAAAAAAATTACACCTGCTGTTGTTCAGAGCTGCATCTGTGTAGCTTCTGACAGCAGCCTACTCATCCTCTCTTTCTGCTTTGTTTCATGAGAAGAAAGGGCATTAAAAGAAAAACGGAGGAAAAGTAAATCAAATGCCAATCAAAGGTTCTTACCAAGAGCCCCAGAAGAAGAAAGGATTGTGTCTACCTGTGATTTTCAAAAAGGAGTGCTTTCTGGTTGTACGAAAGGCAGAAAATTGCAGGGGTGGGAATTTCCATTTGTGATTTACAAAAATGTGTTTAAATTACAACTAGTGCAAGCTTTATGCTATTCTAGTAGTTTATTTGTAGAGAAAGATGGCCTTGGGTTTAAGACACAAAAGTGAAAATAGGAGTATACAGAACTTCTGTCCACAAACAGCATATCTTCCTTGGGGAAATAATGTAGGTGATTTAAATTCTGTCTGAAGAACTCCTGGAGTACATTTATTCTTTTTTACTGGCATAGTGAGACTAATTTTATTTATCCTTTGAAATACTCAGAAGGCAGCCATGGTATATGTGCAAAATATTAGTACTTGAAAATGTTTTAGATGCCAAAATATTTAAGAATAGGGATGTGAACATGATGCTGCAGGCTGCATACTGAAAATTATGGGGGTGCTAATTGGTAATGAGAATATTAATTCACATCAAGTAGTCCACACTGGCATCTAACTGTTTGACTGTTATGAATGTTATGATTTAATTACTGCTTTTTGGCAGGTCTGAGAATGTTTCATTGAACTGGTAAGATTAGATCTGTTATTCATAAAAGGAATGGGCAATGTCTTGCCTGATACAACTATGTCTTAATTAGTTTTTCCTATTATGAACATAACAGAGCTTTAGAAGGGTTGACACCTTACATTATAGGAAACATGTTAAAGCCACCTTGCTCTAGTGGTTTTTAATCTCATGCATATGAGATTAAAAAACTGTAAATTTGACAATTTCGATGAAAATTAGGTTCCCCTCTAGGTTGCATTGTCCCTAATAAATAAGTTTGGATCAAAAGAGCTGCTGTAAATAACATAAGATGAATACAGCTTGCAAAAGGCTGCTAATCTTAAAAGTTTGTTTATTAAGTTCTTCGTAGTTATCTATTACATTATATACATAAAGTCTGAAAGTTTAGGATAGGGGTCTTTATCATGGAATTCTAAGCAACATTTCATTACCAATTATTCTCTCTTTTAAAGTCTCTTTCCCCTTCCCTCATATTACAAGAGGAGCCAAACACTTCTTTCATGTTTAACAGATAATGAAATTGAAATTCAAATAATAATGAAAATGCCATTAAATGAATAACTTTTTTATTTTTCATCCCTCCCTTTTCTTGTCACCAAGGGGGATGAGAGGCTGGAAACAGGCAGGGGGTAAAGATGTCATGTAATGGTAACGATGGCATACAGTTTCATCTTTCCAATTACTTCTAAAAAAACCAAACCAAACAAACAAAAAAAAACGCCCACACAAACAACTCATACCCATAAAACTTGATCCTGTTTGTTTCAGTAGAAAATAAGCCCAGAGATGATGTTTCACTCAGAAAGGAAGATACAATTTCTCTATGAAAAACTAGTACAACTTCACTAGACTATCTTCACTACCTGTGAAGAGAGATTCACATACAAATTTTGTTACAATACTAATTTCTTGCTGCTAAATACACCTATCAAATTTTTGTAGCTATTAGAGCATGGCAACGTTTCAGTTAGTAAAAATTAAATTTTAGTGCAGGAATTTACACGATGGAGAAAAAAAGACCTTAAATTGTGTCATAATAGAAAGATTACAGGTTTGATGTGATCATCCACCTCATAAGATATGAACATTTTTTGAGAACATCAGAAAAATAATAACTAGCAGGAAGCCACATGGCAAAGAGTAGTAGAAGATACCTAAATTATGGCTGATGAGCCATACCCTGCCCACAAGTCCAAACAGGAAGAAAAGTCAAAGGCTTGATGCTTCTCTAGCTTGTTGGCCAATCTGTATGGAAGTGGCACGGCACAGCAGTTCCATAAGGCTGATTTGACTGACATGTGATGGACTCACAGGAGCAAGGTTAGTTTTCTGATGCAAAGGTTATAGTGAAAAGCAGATGGCTTTCTGCTGCAAAATTCCTATGTATCTAAACTGTTGTATAGGCACTGGAAGAGGCTGGTCAGAGCTGGGGGCCCCTGCAAACAGCAAAGACTTGACTCGGAGAAGGGGGATAGTAGAGACAGCTGGATGGGTTGGAGGACCGTGTCCCTCACAGTGGTGCTGTGGAAGCACCATTTTTTACTCCGGTCATTTCTGTTGAAAAAGCCTTGGCTATGTAAGAGGATCATTCCAGCTGGGATCTGTGCTAGCATGAGGATTTACTCATGGGCAGAGAATTGAGCAAGGTTCTTGTGACCTAAGCTGCAGGTTCTCTGATTGATGGGTCTTGTAGTTTCTCCATTATTTGGAGTATGCCACCTGGTGACTATTTTGGAAATATTAAGTTGTTCAAAATCCACCTGAATAAAGAGGTTGGATCCAGAAAAGAAAGTGGCCAACCCTATACACTGCAATTAAGGTTAAAGGAAGGAAATTACTTGACGTGAGGGTTTCAGGTGGCTGCAAAGCCAGCTACTATGCTTTTCCTGGATAATCAACTGCATACCCACAGCTATCTTTTTCAGTTCTGTGTGGTGATGCAAAGGGAGGAAAAATTCTGTCTTTCCGTTATAGTCACATCAGCCATCATCTATTAAATCTTTACAGCACAGAGTGATGCCAAGTACTGTCAGCTTTTTGTCCATTCTCACTCAAATTACTTGAAATATTTTTTCCATTCTAAATAGGAAAAGATCTTTCTTGTACTATCTTATTTAACTGTTCAGAAAACCAAATTAATTCAGTGTCCCTTTCCAGGAGCTTTTACAGAAAGCTTCTGCAGAAACGGTTGTTTTCTCTTGCTCTTGGGAAAGCATGGTATTTCATTTGTGAAACTGTACCTGTGCAAGAAAGGATTTACCAGCAACATCTGAAAAAAAAATAGTTCTTCCTGATCAAATAAAAGTCACTAATTTTTTTCTAACCTGAAAAAGTACTTTTCCGTGATTGGGTTTTCCATGTGGGAGAAAGGGGCAGAGAAACAGAAGATTAATTGGATCTTTAGAGTCAAGTGTGCAGTTCAATGCTAAGATAAATCAGGATAATATAGCTGTGGCTGAAGTTTCAAGGTTGTCAGAAGCAAAAGAAATAGTTGGTTTTCTTACTATTTAGTTCCTCCCCTCCCCCCATTTCTAGGTGTCTGTTGAATTGAAAAAAAGCCTAAATATAAATGATTTAATTTCAGGAAGGACATTCTTTCTTAAATGTAGAGCTTCCAGAGATGTAGTTATGTTGTTACTCAAAAGTGGCTGTTTTAGCTGAACTTTTCAGAAGCGCCTAGTGGTGTGGTGTAAACTCCTTAGTTTTCGCTACTTAGCATAAGACGTGAAAAAGAAAGGTATTTTGTACTCAAATCCCAGTAGTTTCCTCAAGTCAAGTCTCTTAAGAATTGTTGTTACCTAAAATTAAAGATTCCTTAAAAGGTACTGGTAAACATCTTCTGTACCAAAAAGAAATGCTGCTCCTCAGAGCAGATAGTGCCTGCTCTGGTACGTAACAAAGCTTTGTACGGAAGGTTAATGATTGCAAATTACAAATAGTGCAACCAGCTAAGGTCTTTAAACTACCAAGAGTTTCTTACGTTTCAGGTAGCTTATGACTTTTTTCTTTGGGGGCTGGTCTGCAAAAACATTATCAAAGGCTTTCAAAATATTTCTAATACTTACTAAAAAAATCCATTACTGATTTATTTGAATATGCAAAAGTTCTTAATATCAGTAAAAAGCATTCACTGTGTGATGTCATTTGATGATAATTAAAATAGAGGAAGACTTTCTGAACCTATGGTAGGTATTTTTATAAATGAAGTCTTTCCTACAAGAAGTAGCTGCATCATTTACACAGCATGTGGAGAAATAAGGTTGACTGAAAAACGAATTTGTGAATTGTACGGTTTGTAAAATGTACACCCAAACAATGTATAAGGCACCTACTTATTTTAATACATTAAATATATTTCTTAAGAAGTCATGTCATAAAAGTCTCCCTTCTGTTTTAAAAATTTGTTCAAGTCCATAGTCACTGTTATACATATAATTTTCCTGTTTTGTAAAGCTACCACAATCTGTAAATAGGTCTCAACTTTTTATTTAACAAATCTAAGGTGCTGCTAGAGATGCCCATATAACCTTAATGCCCCTGTCAATATATTGATTTTACAGTAGTTCTCCCAAATGTATCTTTCAATCTTTATGAGAAGTTATTTCTATACTTCTGATGTCTTCCTTAAAACATAAGATTTCTGCAGGTGGTCTTGAAGACACTTTGCCATACTGCACCCCTTGAATTAATAAGTGTTATGAAAAATATAACTTTCACTGCAACAACTTTGTTTTATGTTGTTAAAATTAAGTCTAATATAAATATGTGTCTTTCTTTATACACATGTTTGGGTTTATTAGTTTGCACCTCTGGCATTTTAAGTGCTGGAGAAATAAAGTCCAGGAGTTATGGAAACTGTGCTCTTCACAAAGAAAGCAGCCATACTGAACAGCAGTGTTTTATAAAGGAATGGTTCCAACTTCTGGAACTCGATACATAAAAGCAGAATTCACCAGCACTCAACAATTAAACTAAAAAAATCTTTTGCATGTTCACAATATAACAATATTCTGCTTGTGAGTGGTTTGTAATAGTAATTATTTCCTTTAAAAATTCCCCAGGATTTATCTAGCATCCCTTAATTATGTGACCATGTCACATTCAGAATAAAATGCAATAATCTGCTACCTTTACTGCCAATATCTTTATGTAAGAGTGCTGTTATACAAACAGCTGAAAAACACAACAGCAAAAGTGGTGTCATGCCCTCAGATATGTAGGGAAATCATTTCAACAAACTTGATGTTCAGGATGAATAGCCATCACATGGCAACGAGACAGTTTGGATATTGTCCCTCTGCCAAGTGAGTGTACGGTAATGAATGTCTGCTGAAAGAAAGCACGGACCTGCGATCCCAAGAGGAATGTTTGATGAATCTCAAGACCATCCCATTTGTACTTGAAAGATAAATCTCTTTAACCTTTCTGATAGGGATACAGCTGCAACCTAGTATTTCAGAAAAGATACATGTTTTTTTTTCATGTTTGGTAAAAAGATACACAACTAATGGACCTTTGGGATATGATATTATGCATTACTCAAATAATATCAAATAATATGTGTTCTACACCTTGAGAACATAGTTGTACAGATGAAAGCTTGTCAAATCATCATTAATTTCTAAATATTTCCCAAACCAAAAATAATGTTCAGGAAGTGCTTGGATTAACAGTCTAAATAAGCATAATTTCTTTTCATTAGTTTCCTGATTAGAATCAGATAACTTTGGCTAAATAAATATTCTGATTTTTACTAAAACTTTTCAAAATGCTATCATGAGAGATGAATTCCTGTTGTATTTGTTGTATATGCATACTGGCATTTTCCTGGTTTGATCCTGTGTTAAGGCTTTATTAGCTAAGGCTACGTAGTATTACTGCTTTTTGAGAAGTTGAAATTACATATTGAAATTATATATTTTAAAATGTTTTATGGAGCAGTTGAATTATAAAGTGTTTTTTATACGTACGTTTAAAAACACTTCAGCTGTAGCTCAAAAAATGGAAGATCATAAACTTGCACATTTTAGAAACTGGTTGACATATTTTATGTCTGACTGTAGCAGGATGTAATCCGGACCATCCCTCACTGTGAAATGGTACTGCACTTAGTCAGATTTGCGTAGTATTCTTCCTCAGAAGTTTACAGAAAGCCATTCCACCATCAGTATGAATCAATCTGTAAATCCTCCTCCCCTTCTGAGAAGGGGTATCTTCCGGAGACAGGGCGCTTTATGAGGTAAAAGCCCCACCTTAACTATCAGATACATACTGAAACAATCAAACTTCCTTGTCCTGTCTTTCTCGACCTGAATTCCATATCTTTGGAAATCTCTTATCCTTTTAATTACAATAAAATTTGTAAAATTTTACACTTTTTGTGTGAAGTGAAACAAGCATTTGTGTATCAGCCTCCACTGTGGGTTTTGAGCTCTGGAAACCCTAAATACCAAGAGACGTAGTCACTCCTTGGTGTAATGTCTTCTCCCACCCCACCACTCCTTGTTTGTAGTTGCTGTATGTTTTTCATGGCTGTACACCCTTTGATTGCCCTCCCTGTAGGGTGTGCTCTGGACTGCAGTATTCCCTTTCCTGGCTCTCCTGTCCCTTCAACAAGCTTTTGCTGAGCTTTGTAGTCATGATTCTCAGCTCTGATAGATGTAATTTGAGTTCAGCAGGCTAAGTGGGACCTCTTCTAGCACATAAATGCTGTGAGATTAATCTCGCCATCCTTGCCAGCAGCCTTAATGAAACCTCACAAAAAACACAAGAAGAAACATTTTGCATTTGGTTACAGCTGGAAGTGTTTTGTCCTCTATGTGTAAATTAACCAATTTTGCCAAGTGCTCTTCTTGTCCTCTTATACTTTCCCTTCAGCAAATTACAGACTTTAGTTATTGATTGATTCAGTTAGAAGACCTCTTTAATCAACAAAATTTTACAGTTAAAAATGCAATCTGACACTTTTTTCTTTTTTTGTACTGTCTTTTAAAAATGTCTGAAGTGTTGTTGAATAATCAGAAATCTGAGGATGGAAAACCTTGAAGTTTAACTGCTTGAATTATTTTGTTTGATGGGAGAGAATAAACAATGACTTCTGCGTTCTAATATGATGAGAGCCAAGTACACTGGTGAGAATAAGCCATACTGTCCTGGCTTTGAGCAGAGGAAAACTTGAGAGGTGTAAGTTCTTTCTTGGTTCTTAGGCTGTGCTTCTCAGTACTATCTTCTGATAAATTAGGTGGCTCTTTGTCAATTCTGTGTTTAAAAATAAGCCAGATACCTTCCTATAATAGTTTTTCCTGCATAAAAGGGGGGGGAGGGAGCAATCAATATTTTAATTTCTTTTCTGTCACAGAGGTTATTATAGTGACATAAAGCATAGAGAGAATGTTTCTGTCAGTGCAAAAATAATACCATCTGGTATTTAATTTTGATTGTTATATGAAGCTTAGAGTAAATTTTTATGATATTCTGTCAATTATGTCTAGTGATATACACATTCTTCCATTAAATCACATTCATTATGATTACCATTCTGTTGATACTGAAATAGATACTATATAAAGTTATAAAACATTTATGAAATCTTACCTAGTGAAGCTTGTATGAGTTGGTGATCCATCCTTTCTGTCTTAGGACAATGAGCACAGTGCCTATTTTAAGACATAGGTTGAATTGAATAGGCATAGATCAAGTGCTCTGCCAGGTATCTGTGGGCTGTCTTTTACCTGAATCCAGAGACTAAAAGTTATACCAAAATAATACATAGTGATCATAGCGATGCCTGGGCTACAGGGGAAAAGAAAAAAAAAACAAACAACAAACCAAACTGAAAAATGTAAGGCATATTTGCCATTCCATCAAGCCCCATACTTTTCACCCAGCATCCAGAGGTACAGCCTCCTCGCCTCCTCATAGCACATCAATTGCTCTGGCCTTTTATTTTCTCTCTGTAGTGTTCAGCTTCACTGATGGGAAATGATCTTTGGCTTATGTTCCTGTCTAGATGCATTGTCTACTCAAGGTCCAGTCAATCTTTGGGTTTTTTTCCTAACTCTTTAAAATCATGTCTCTTATGGTCTGTAAGATCAAAATCTTCTGTCTATCCTTAGCTGTCTTTTCACTGATTTGAGTGTCTTTTTCTGCTGAAACAGCAATTTTTCCAATGGGGCTGACTCTAAAAATTATGGAATACTTAGAATTTTTCAGCTGTGGGCATTTTTTCATGCAGCCCTGACTCCCTTCTTAAGCCATTATTTCTTCTGTATGACTTCTGCAGAATTGCATGCCTTTCCAAGGCAAGAATGAAAGATGAATACTTCACCAAGTCTTTCAGCAAGTTACTTTATTACACATCAAAAGTTAAGACATTGGATAAAACATTCATTTTAGGTTCTTGTACAAGAAAATTAGATTCTGTTTATACATAATATGACGCTATTTACATTACTGAATCTGTTCTGTTGTTGATTATTGTAAATTGTAGAAGAAGAAAACATTTCAGATTTTCTGTGACATTTATTCTGTTTATCTTTCATTTTAATCATATTTTTATCAAAAGCTGTAAACTTTTTTCCACTGTTTTTGCTGATTTCTTCTAGCTTAATTTTTTTCATGATTTTTCTTATTTATACTTTCATATAATCTTCTGTTTTACTTGATCAGTTCTTTTATTACATTACTAATTTACCCTTCTCTCACAGCTCCTCCTCCCCTCATGGGACTGGAGGTTTGTGTCACCACATACACAAGCCTGGGCACTTAATTAGGGTTCTTGGTGAGTTGGGTCTGCTAAGCAGGGGAAAAGCATCACTTGCAAAATAAGATTAATCCTTTCTCATCCCAGTTTCAACCAACAGGTTTTTTCAGGCTCTGGGAGGCCCTGGATAAGAAACTGTCTGAACTGGGACTGAGCTTTATGTGTACGTAGCCTTTAGCTACAGCTCATGGAGCTGATTAAAGATTTAGGGCATAGAAGCATCTATTCTAGTGTACAGCAGTGACCTCCTGCACTCCTCCATGAGGGAGCAGCACAGCACCCCTGAGGGACACCCAAGATCAAATAAGCAATATAATACTGATCACTGTGTTATCCAGAGCAGTATAATACTGATCACTGCATCCAATTGTATTACAAGTAGAACACCATAAATACAGTTAGGATATGTAGGAGTCAGTATATGAAATATATGAATAAGAGTAAATTAAAAGGGTAATCATCACTTAATGCATCACCTACGACCAATAAGGAACTGCATAGATGCTTTTTTTCCCCCTCTTTTCAGGAATTGTGGGATTTCAGTTACAGCCACTGGA
The DNA here is from genome assembly GCA_035041135.1 of Platyrinchus mystaceus. Classification (NCBI taxonomy): domain Eukaryota; kingdom Metazoa; phylum Chordata; class Aves; order Passeriformes; family Tyrannidae; genus Platyrinchus; species Platyrinchus mystaceus. The sequence continues at coordinate 19,550,576 of JAWWLV010000144.1, forward strand.
CAGGATTGTGTACTTTCATATTGGTATTCAAATGCATAAATTTCTACTGTTTTTATTTCTATAACAGGTTGCACTCTCCAGAAATTAGCTGGTATATATACATTTTCCTGTTCAGTTGCGTTATATCTATGTCATATATATAGAATTTAGCATTAATAAAGGTGATTCAGCCAGCAAACATCTTCTGCAGCAAATGATCAGCAAATGGATCTTTTGCTAATAGATTAGAATTTTACTTACTTCTGGTGACTAGTTTAATGCCTTCTGATCTCATTCGTACTTAATACTCATATACTACTTTGCTTTTAATGGACTGGATTATAAAGGCTAATAGCATTCCTAAAGCATTTTAAAATAGCTGATTTGTGTCAGTGCAGAAGGATTTTCGTTGTTGTGAGGTTTAGTTGAAAGCTGACAATAGTGCTAAAGAGTAAATAATAATTTGAGGTTACAGAGTAAAATAATTATAAACTAGTAGGGCAATAAGATGCCTGGCAAAACCACACATTGCTCTTGTAGAGAGCAAAATAGGAGTTGCCCACATTGATCTTCATGATACTGTAAGCTATTGTGTTTCTCCCAAAAACTGCTTCTTTCTACTGAATCAAAATAAAATTCCATGCTTTGGTTTTAATGAAGGAATTCTACTCTGGTGTTTTTCTTCTATTTGATATCTCTGTAAAATTAGCCTGGTTCTTGTGGCTTTCTGAAGTTGGAACTCATCTCCCTGCAGGATATAAAAAATTGCTGTTCACTGCTGTAGGTGAACACAGGCTTACTAGTTTGCATAGTCCCATTAATCTTCATTACACCTAGTAGTGTGTGCTTAACCTATTACTGGTTTAGAAAATACATAGGGCAAATAATCTCTCTTCATACAAGAAGATATATAGAGGGGATATTTAGATGATGATGATCTAATTCCATGAATATCGTGGCAAGAGTATTTTGGTAAAGGGGCAGAGGGTGAATTTTGTGTAGAAGTAATTGTTTTGTTAGTGATAATTCCTGCAGTTGTGTTCACCTGGATGTGATCTGCTTCAGTGTACATGGAGGGAAGGGTATGCTGCAGCTCTAATGGTATTATGTCTGGATACTGCATCTGTATCTGTTAAAGGTACAGGCAAACTTGTTTAACCTTAAAAAGTCTCAGTTTTTCACTGACAGCAGCAAAAAATGTTAAATTCCTGACCTTTGCTTGGTTCTGTTTTATTTAAGCTTATCAAAATAACAGTAAGTTTTCTAACATTTTGCAGCTAGGTGCAAGGTGTGAACATATCCCATGTTGGACATAACTGACTTCTTTGTTATGGATTACAGATGTGATGTTAATGTTTCCATAGCCTTTTGAATGAGTTCTTGTTTTATATATGGCAGACAGAAGAACAAAAGCAGTGTCTCTGTATACCATAAAGGAGATATTCTTTTGGAGATACCCTTTAATGTGATGAAAACTTCCTGAGAAAATGAATAATTGAATCAACAATGAAAGTAAATTCTAATATTTGCTTCAGAGATTTAACCCATGAGATAGTGCTTAATATCATCTTTAAAGATCAGGACCTCATTGGCACAATTGTTTAATCATATATAGATATGGAAGTCATCTCTCTTCCTATTTTAGAGCCTTAATTAACTATTCATCCACAGTGTGAAAGGTACTGAAGGACAGTCTCCAGGACTCTACGTCATTTTCTAAGTCATTCTGTAACTGTTGTCATAGGATTTTCACACATCTAAATTCTGTGGTGGGGTCGAGGGCAGTCAGATGAAACCATGCATATTACCACAGCAAATTTCACACTTGAATGATTTTTCTCTACTAATTTTAGCTAAAACTTCTGCTCTTTTACTGCAAAGTCAGCCATTTTATATTTCCAGGGCTATAGTTTGACTTTTATAGGACAAAGTTTAATACAAATGACTCATAAATATAGCAACAGCTGAAAAATAATAATTGAGTCTAAATTCTGTTTGCTTTTCTGTCAGACTGAGGATTTTTGACAAGTGTTCAAAGCATTGAGGGTAGCAGATACACTATCTGTGAGGGTTTACCAGTACTTCGTGTCCATCAGCTAGGTTAGCCCTGAGAGCCATCAGCTTCTTTTGTTCTGATTTTCACCTAATCTCCCATCAAGAAAGTTAACTGAGAAAGAAGAAAACCTCTTCCACCTCTGGCTTTCTGACATAAGGTAATTGTTCTGTGTAATTTGAATTGAGCAAGAAGACAAAGAAGTTTGAAACATGATAACACACAATTAGCTAAACAAGAGGGAGTGTACTTGATGTTAACAGTTATTAAACGTATATGTGTTAGAAAAATCAAGGTCCAGGTTAATGGGCATAATCTCATTTTTTATTTTTAGCCACCTAAATATGTGATCTTTAGTATTCCAGCCTTATTTGGCTGATTGTTTTTAATTAGTTCCCTTAGTTTATTCTCTACCTCATTGTTGCTTTTAGTGGATGGGGCTGATGGTTGGGTTCAAACTTCTTAAAAAATGTACACAGGAGGAGTATGAACTCCAGGACAATACGTACTTTTTAAAAAATTAATAAAAGTGAATGACTGAGATCTTGTACATCTTTGAAATAGGAGTACCAAAGACTGAATTTGACATATAGATTGATACACATCAGCGATGTTCTTTGATAAGTCATTTGTCATAAGCAGGTTATACTGGTGAAAAGCTTAGGTTTATTTTTCATGAGAGAAGAATAATATGATTGATGACACAGTTTTTCATATGGATTTCAAAAAGACATACTTGAAAAAATATAATTAAATAGACTGCAGTCAATAAAGTGCTAATAACATACTAAAGGACTGTGTTACCATCTTTTAAAAAACTTGTGATTGATTATATAAGCTGAATAGAACTAGAAAAACAAGGAAATTTTTTTTTACATTAATTTATATTTTAAGTCAGTTGGGCTCTGCTTCTTTAAATACTTATTCTTAAAAAAATTATAGTTTTGATTAATGTGATTGGTCCAAGCATAGTAAAAGTAGCCATTATTTTCAGTGATTTTTGCTTATTCACATGGTACTTAAGAATGTTGAGTGTTTTCTCAAAAGTAGAGCCCTGTTTGGGTTTTCTATGTCAGGAGCCCAAAAAGTGAAAAAAATGAACTTTTAGGTTTGTTTTTTGGGGCTTGTTTTGTTTGTTTTTTTTTTAAAGTGTAGCTCTCATGCTTCTGTATATGCAGATATAGTTCTGAATATCTGGAGAGTACTATTGCTGTTAGTTTGTTCTTTTATGTGTGGCCTCTTGTTGCACTGAAAGCACATGTTAGTGTGACTGTATTTTTTCCACAGCTAAACTGACATAAATAGAATATTCATTGGTGTCAGGGAACGATACTAGCATTATTTATTGATTCAATGACCAGTTCAAGAGGGATTTTCAAAGTATTTTCTTCACACATGAATTCAGATTGTTTTCCTTCCATGTCTTTATTGTATACAACTTAGCAATTTACAAAACATCTAAACAACAGATTTGTCATGAGAACTTTCTGTATTAGCTCTACAAATGGTTTGGTTGTGTAGCCTTATAATAATAAAATGGAAAGTACACAAATCAATCCTGTAATGTCTCAGGGAACTGTTTTGAACACAACTTTTAGCATGTTGAGTGTCCTTTCAAATAAATGGAAAAACCCCAGCCTTTACATTAATTTTGTGTTAGCAAGGGCTATTGTGTTTCAAGTTCAGACAGAATCAACTCAAAGTAGGTCTCTTTTACGTTCCTGCCTTGCTTGAGATTTGTTTTTTAAGCCCAGTTCCACTCCACAGCTCCCAGAAAACTGCAAGTAATCAGTGATGCAAGTGAGAAAAAGATGAGGTGACAGTAATTTGGGCAGTCTTCAAAATGTGCGGAGTGATGAGTCTGAGTGGATTAGCTAAATTTATAGCTAGCTTTATCCTACATACATAAACAAGGGTGATGTTGAACAAACTTCCCTTGAACAGATCAATTTATCGTATCTGGCATTGCTGAAATTACTGGGTTTTCAGTAGCTCCCATAAATCCGCTGTGTACAATTCAGATGACTCTGCCGAAGTCTGCTCAAATCCTCCCACCTAGATATTGAAGAGGGTAGCTTGGTGTGGTGTGTTTTACTTCTATTTTCACTGTTTCACAGCTTAAACTGCAGAAAATGTTCCTTCTTACATTGGACTATTAAAATAAAAAAAATTTCCCATTCCACATGTTGCACTAGATATTCAGTTGATACTGTTGACCCTCAAAAAGATAATGTACAAGAGGGAGAAGCATACAAATACTAACTGATTGGGCAATCGGTATTAATCACTCCTAAAATAGAACCTGCAAAAATCCCTCCATTTATTTCAATAATTGAAAGTAGACCCAGGAATCCTGTGATAAATATTTCAGTCTTGGGTTTACCCTGTCCCCTTTCACGTATCTGGAAATCTTTAGGGAATATAAAGCCCTGGGCTCAGAACCAGCATGGCTTGGGAAAACTGTACCAACTTTAATTATGCCTGATGCAGGTGTAATACAGGATAAAGAGGATTAAGAGGTCTGAGAGCAGTAACAAGCAAAAGAGAACTGAGTTATGGTAACAAATAGAAAACAAAAAATATGAGGTTTTTTTCTGAGGTATTTTCCTTGTGCTTTTTGTTCAGCGTCCTCTTCTCTGAGATTCAAAAAATGACCTGTCAGAAGACTTTTGTAAGACTTATTTTATTAGTTCTGTAAGCCACAGTGCAGTAGCAACAACTGCCTTTAAGATAGTAGCACACAGAACTGTAAAGAAAGCAACCCAGAAACCTGTGTGTTGGCTTGCTTTATTTGTATTTGTTAATCCTCCATTTGTGATGCTTACAGGTACCATATTTTCAATAGGAATGGGGAAATATCTGAGAGTGAGATGCTGCTGCCCTGTCAGTCTTAACAGTATCATACTCAAATAATAGCTGTGGAGCCATTTGCTGGGTGGGGGGAGATGTTGCAAAGCTTGTGCAAAGGAATGAGAGGCACCTACTTTTGTACGTGACATAGAATAACAATGGACAGTTCCTCTGTTGTGTAGTCGTAAAAAAACCTACTTCCTCGCACTAGAAAATTCAAGAGTAACTATCAAGTTGTTTGTGAAAATGTGAGGAGAAAGAATTGCTTTGAGGTAGTGGGTGTTTGGAGTGGCTGAAGAACATAAGGCATGAAAATATAATGGTATGTTTGCGAGCTGAAAAGCAGTTTTGTACATTGTTTAATAACCTCACATATGGGGGGGGGATCTTCGATTATGCTACTCTAAAACCATTTGAAAATTATCTTAAAAGGGAAATAATTCCCATTGCTTCAGATATGCTCAGCCTTAATTTTCCATACTTCATTATGAAATGCTATTGATCTTAAAAATTATTAATTTATACTATAGTTTCATCACTTGTTCTGTTCATGAATAGAATAGGGACATTTATAAGTATTTCCTTAACATTTGTATTAAAACAAATACTGAACTCTTGATTAGTTATATAACTTGATAATACTAAGCAATTTATTCAAAATACAACTAATCAGGAAGGTAGGGCTTAGGAAGGTTTAGTGTTTCTTAGAGTGAACAACAGTGTAATTGGAATGATAAAGTAGTCATGATTGGAATAAATTATTGAGGTTACAGAGATTAGACCTTAAACCATTTGATTAATGTTGAGGAGACACTGAATGTGAGTATGTTGCAGGCCTTTAAACATTAAAGAAGTGGATCCTAGAATGTAATCCTTTATTCAATGGGACTTTTGCAGACTGAACAAAACTCTTATGCTAATTTTCTATTTCTCTCCTTCCAAATCTTCTGCTATTTTACTCAGGTATTTTTACCTGTTGTTATCTACAAAAGCTTTTTACCCGTTGTTTATCTGCAAATTACAATTACCAAAAAATATGTGGAAATGTGTTTGCTAATATGAGGAATGACTGGGAAAGAGAAACACGTATTTCTGAAGAAAATTCAGTTAACAATTAAGATTTTCATTAAAATATTTGAGTCATAGTTAATTTGCATTAGGATTTATTATCTGAGCAAACCTGACCTATTAAACCTTTTAAATCTATTACTGTCAGTTAATGTCATGATTACAGGAAGAGCTCATGGTGTGCCATAACAACACAGCTGTTCCACCAAATTTTTAACTTGAAATCACCATTGTGAAGTTTATCACTGAATTATTAGACATGATAAATTATTTTATGCTAGCCACTCTCATGTCCATCTTTTTAGCATTTTCTTTGTCATTATAAGTGTCTTTAGCCTTACAGGCTAATGAAAGGTTCTCGTATCAAGTCTGATTACCACTCTAATGTTTTCCAGGCATGCTTGGTGATGAGTTTGACATATGAAACAATTTCCTAGAGTAATAAAGCTAATTAAAGTGGGCAGTCATCCTCACATCACTCTTTAATGAATTATAATGAGCTCATTAATCTATCTGGTCTTGCTTACCACATCTATTGACTAAGCTTCTCTGGCAGTATGTAAGGATAGAACACTTACCCAGGAAAAAAAATGGACGCTAAAATCCATCTATTTTACCTTTTTTGAAAAAAAGCCAGGAGACAGCAGAGTTATTACTATAAGTGGAATATGCTTTTGAATAATCAAAATGAGAAAGGGTAAACAGATAAGACCCTGTAACTGTGGTGAAGGAAGAATCATGCAGGAACTTAACTATGTGTAACATTGCACTGCAAGTGACAGCATAATTAATGCTTCTGTGATACACACATATCATGTAAAATGTGACTTACAAAAAATATTTTAGTAACTGGATCCCCGGGGAAACTGCCTAAAGAAAATAACATCAAGCTCTTTTTTGGCTGAGTTTCTTGGCATTTTCTTTTGTTTGCTCAAAATGAGCAGAGAAGGGGTTGTAAGGTTAGGTTTACCAATTCCATAATGACAAATATTGAAGAATTAAATGGTAAGACTTAAAAGTGGAAAGAGATGATTCATGCAATATACATCTAGAATAACCCCCTATTTTTCTTAGATTGTAACCCTGCAACTTTCCCCATCTGTAAAAGATAAAGTCTGGTAAGAGCTAATCACAGCTAACCTATGAAGTTACCTAGCTCTTATTAGCATTTGGATGCTTTTAAATCAAATCCCACAGGCATAATTAGAATGCTATTACCAGGCAAATTACTCTTTGGTTTACCTCCGTTTGTGTCATGTGTTTCAATATTAATAAAAAGTTATGCAGAACATATGCTCATAAGTGTATGCAAAGAAGGTAAAGCAGATATGCTGTTACAAAGCAGAAGCGTTAGCTGTATTCCATAAATTTTCCATTGGCGTCTTGTCCGTAACAGATTTGTTGCTGTTTTCTCATTTGTAACAAAGAAGCTTGAATGATGTTCTACTTGAATCAGGAGTTCATTTTATGCAGGCTGTTGAGATTTTGTTTCATTTTCCCGTGGAGACAAAAGGTGCAGGCAGCTCAAACAGCCTCAGTGAGGGGTGACCAGGGCAGCTGCAGCAAATGCAGGTGACTCGGGTTCAAGTCCCTGTTGCGATGAGGAAGCACACGTGTCTGCATCCACCTCCCCAGGGTAACCTCTGCAACCGAGGTCATGGGCAGGCTATTCTTCCACCTCAATGGTATGGAAACATTTTGCCCCTGTAAGGTTCTTCTAAACTGATGAATTTTTATTCAAAACGGTCAAGGGCTTTTTCTAATCAAATAAACACTTTAAATTGAGGAAATGCATTGTTATAAAATCCCCAGTTGAGTTCAGTCTAAGTGCTAATCTGCTACTTGGTTGCAAAGAAATAAACAAAAGATGTCTTTGGACATGATGGCCATTGTGTTTCTCATGGTATCTTGGCATTATCAGGGTGTTTATTTGTCTGGTTTTTGCAGAGAAACATTTTATCAAGACTGCTAAATTTATGGTGGTTCTAACTACATTTTTAGTTCATTTTTAGGAAAAGAACAATATAGTTATATGAGTCTTGCATTAAAAAATACTTGAAATATTCTGATTTAAAATGTAGAGCGATCTTAGTATATATAAAAAAGCCAAACAAAACCCAACCCTTCATATTTCTGTTATTTTATGCAAAGAATTTTATTTCTGCTTGGCTTAGTGCATTGATTTATCTCTTTATGTGGTAGCCCAGAAACAGTGAGAGCACTTCTCTGTTAACATGTTTGCTGTGCTACTGAGTGGTGTACTAATTAGACTGTACTGTTTTCTTTACTGGCCAAACTGGTTGGTATTTACAGTTGGTATTTTATTGTCTGAGAAGACTTAATTTTGTAGTATCTTTGTAGTTATGCTATCATAGACAATTATCTTATGATAGCTGAATTATGTTGGTCTAAGTTACCTGCCAAAGCCTTTTTCCTTTGGTTGGTTACTTCTTTTTCTAAAAAACTCATTAAGATAAACAAGTCTTGTCTTCTGTAATGACCATAACGTCTGTCCAGAAATTGGATTTTCTGTATGTATACGAACTTAATGGTATTCAATGATTGATTTAGCTGCATAAATTTTTCCATCAAGTATCCCCTGTTGGTTGAACAAAGGTTTATTCTCTACTGAAAAATGCATTTTTGTTTAAGGTCAGTAAGTAATGAGTATGCAATCTGTGAGGGAGTCATGCTGAATGTATAGTCTGGTTGAGCCAATTGACTTTATACATGTGTACTCAGTGTGAAGTGCTTGGTCTGTAATTCAGAATCTATTCTTGCCTACTGATAGGAAGAGATAAAACCTCAGTGTTTCTAGAGAAGCAATGTGTGTCAGAGCTTAGTGTACTAAATGGCAGTAAGTAAAAGAGGATATACAAAATTTTTTATTGAGAGAAACAAATCTGATGGTGTTTAGCAAGTGTGGTAAAGGCAGGAAATCTTCATGTTTTGTATGTGCAAATTTTGCATAAAGTGTAGCAAGATGGTCTGAAATATCAAAATGAATGACAGCTGTGCATCATTTTGCTATTCATTGCTATTTTCTTTAAAGGGTCAGTAATATTATATAGTGTGTTTATTGAAATATTTGAAAGTCTTTAAGCAGTAGCAAATTAGAAGCATTGAGTATAGTTTGAGAAGACATCATGTTCTCCACAATACACCTTCATGATATAAAAATAAACGATGGTAGTTCTGGAGTCTCGTTTTATCTAAATATGAGGGTCTCTTTCTTTACTGTGTTACTGCTATGGATCTAGTAAGCCTTTGGGAATAAGTTAGATTGGTTTGAAAATACTGAAAAAAATTGCCAAAGAAAAGGTATTTGTTATTTGCACACAATATCCATGTGTGCAAGCATTTGTATATTTGATCCTAAAGACTTTACTGGAATTACACATTATTTTCATAATTATAACCTGAAGCAGAGCTGGCTGGATCTCTTCCCTTTTCTTATTCTCTTGAGAGCATTTAATGAGATTACTTCTGTTAATTCCAATGTGCTTGGAAGATCTCAAAACTTACTCATCGTTTTCCTCCCCAAATCATCTCCAGGAATCTAAAATTATTTTTATATAAAAAATAATGGTAAAATATATAGTTTGTGTTCTTATTGTTGTGCACAAGATGTTGTTTTGTTTCCTCATAACTGGAAGACCTGAAGTCACTCTTTCCTAATGCTCCTCCTTCTTTCTGTCTGAAGCTTTCCTGTGGTTCTGGAAAGCAGGACAAAGAATATTTTAAAGTTTAAATGTTGAATTCAGCATAAAATAGTGGAAATGTTCACATTTTCAAGATGATAGTAGAAGACTACAGTGGATTGAGGGGAGACTTGAGCTTGGTGGCTTGTGCTTTTTTTGGAACTAGAAGAGATTTTTCTATTCATCTCTTCCCAGGGCAGCCAAGATCCAATTTGGGCTCATTTTGTTCTGTTTAGACAAATGAGATTTTGTGTAGGACATTATTCTCTGAATACGAAGAAATACATTTACTGGTATGGCAGTAATGAAACTTGTACAAAAATGCTGCCGTTGGCAGATATTTTTACTTTACCTTTTTGGCCTGAATGTTTTTTGTCACGCTGCTTGGCAGAAAGAAACTGACATACCAATGAAAAAGTGGCTACATTTCTGTTGTGAGTGAAATTATATTGTACAAAGTTAGAGATCTTTCATATGAATTAGTCTGTATGTATTACATGATTAATAAGGTTGTTTGCATGTAAGAGTGTGAACAGGTTTTGGTTTTGCTGATTTGGTTGATACTTGGGAAGAAAACAGAAATGAGTAGAATATTTTTTCCCTGATGACAATGAGAATTAATAGAAGAATATTACATTGCTAAACATTATGGTTACAAACAAACAAACCTCCACCCTGATTATAGAAGGTTTTCTGCAAGTTACTAAGTGCAATGAAGTCTTCCAGAGAATTCAAAAGAAAATTGGTGGTTGAAGAAGCACTCCTGGAAAATAAGATTATTGTGGGGAATAGGAAAAAAAAGGTGTTTGTTTTCATATAAATAGAAGCACCAGTAGCATTGGGGGAACTAGTCCAAGGAATGAGTCTTGAAATGTCAGTTGAAGATATCTGGGAGTAATAATATAATAGCACGGAATAAGAAGTCTCTTGCACCAGCTACTCATTCAAAGTATGAAACTGGTACAAGAGTTTGTCAAACTGCTAACTGCTGCCTGTCACGTGTTGCTTTAATCTTCTTAGTGAAAGAATAGAGGAAAATAAGATGACAGGCTTTGTTTGTTGGTTTGTTTGTGTGTTTGTTTTTAAGTTATTTTAATTTGACTTTCTTGCGGATTGAATTACTAGAAACTGTTCTGGAAAATAGATTTACTAGAACCATGAATGAATAAATAAAGGGGGGAGAGCAGACTGACTTCCTAAGATCTTAATCATGCCTCGGAATTCTGCTGAAAGAGTAATCAGCATGTGAATAAGGATGATCTGTTTTGTGTAGTTGATTCGATTTCCAAAAAACTTTCAACAAGGCCCTTCCTCAAAAACTTTTAAAACTTCTCTTGGATTAATGGCAGATGAGGTATAGAGTACAAAAGACATGAGTAAGTAGTCTTTATTAAAGGAAGAGTTATACTTCTAGAGGGCCCAGAATAATCTGAATTAAAATGGAGTATGAAATGTTGCAGAAAGATTTCATCATACTAAATGATTTAAAGATGAAAGGCAGTTGAGATTCAATGTCAGCAGACACAATGGAGTACACAAGGGAACAATAGTCCTATTTTTCTAAATGAAGAACAAGAACTTTCAGACACTGCCTAATTCCTCAGAAAGACATCCTTAATAAGTATTACAATTAAAAAAAGTACATACAGTTCAGCCATTATTCTTGATAGTTCTTACAGCATTCTTGACAAATTAGGTACAGGGACATTGTTCCCAAAATTTGTTTATTCTGAAGTTTGTGACATTTAACTTTAGCTTTACAAAAGGGTGCTTGATTGTGTTTATTCCCCCTTCTATAGAAAACATGGAAGATGTGGGGTTTTTTTTGTATAAATCTGTGCCCTAAAAAATTATTTTGAATAATTACTTAGAAATTAATCCAAAGCAAAATATCACAGTGCATTGTGTGAATGGATGGCTCATCTGCTTCTTTAGTGCTACATGGAACCCTGATTACCTGGTTTGAATGAATGATACAGTGCAAGTAGAAAAGGTGGTTGATAGGTTTTGACCAGAGATATGGGGTGTCTTATGTAAGGACAAAGATATTTTCTGGCTTTAAACAGAGAGGACAGTACTTATGCAGGAAGCATACAGACTTATAAAAAAATGGAAGACTTGGAGGAGATGGATAGGAAGTAGTCTTGTGTTTTCTTAAGACAGGAACAATGACATTGTTCCACAACAGGTTGAGAAAGAAGGATAGGGGGTTTTGTTTCACTTGGTTGTTTTCCCTTAATGAAGGTATAATTTATTTAGGGATATCACCAGAGGAGGCATCATACTGTGTATATGAATTCTGGCCATAAGGGAAGAATGAGTGAAGTGGTTATATTGGGAAAAATACGTTCATATTGATTGTTACACTCTTGGCTGCTATTCACGGTTTCTGCAGTTGAGACACATCTTCACCTTCACCTGCTATGATCATTCAGTTCTATATTTTGCAGTTTATTAGTCAAGCTTCATTCCTTTAGAAGTAATGCTTTTAATTACTGCTCTGAAAGAGAGCAAGTTTCAGTAGAGTAAAACAAAACAAAATCAGGACAAATTAATTTGTCCAATCTGCATTTCCCGGTTTACATACTCGTGGATCACTGTGAAGAAAATATTATTTATTTAGCTCTATGTTCATAAACATCTGAAGTTAAAGTAGCATAGCCTACAGAGTATTTTTGATGCTACTTTCATAGTAGAGTATCAGTTGAATTCTAGTATTTCAGTGGATATAGCTGCCGTAATTTGTCTGGTAAAATATTTATTGACTTGTTCCATGCAATTGAACTTAGAACATGTTATAGTATTAAGTAATGATTTTTTTTTTTAGGATTAAGCACCTTTGTATATCATTATAAGATATTATTTAGAAATATAATTTGAATAGTGTAGCTGCATGGAAAGAAGATGTACAAAATAATGTCTGTTTCTGATATGACCGTGGTTTCCTCCTTAAGGATTTTACTGATTTGTTTTTTTCCTACTGGAAAAATAAGTTGCAATGAGGCTCTGCTTGTGCTGGGTCTAGATGGCCGTGGGAGATCGCTCTGAGTTGCCTGTTAAGCTTTCCAACAGGAATTTCTGAAGCATGGACTTGCTCTCACCCTTGTACTGGGCTTAAGCAGCAGCTGGCAGGGCAGCGTGACGTGAGAAGCAGGAGAGTTAAGTGTGACCATTGCCTGCAGTCAGTGGCTGCTCTTTGGGAGCATTGTTGGGACTCCAGCCAAGACTAACTGGACTGGCACAGCACCAGAACAACAGATGAGCCAAAGAAACAAAATCAATGTGCTTTGCTCATGTGAAGAAGTGCAGCCAGCTAAATCATTTCTCTCTTGGTGTGATTGAAAGGAATTGGTACAACAGATATAAATTGATGCAGTAGATAGAGCTAGAGTGAGCACAGAAAGGGAAGAAGTCACACCGTGTACATAAGGTGCCATGGTGTATATACATCAAGGGACCAGACCAGTGACTTCATTTTAACACCTGACCAAATAATGCGGGTTCAGGCTCTCTGCCTTGTGCTAGTATCATTAAGACGTTTCATTAAAACAAGAGTAACAATAACCCATACAATTACTCATGATCTGACAAAAAACTCATTTCTGAAAACACGGTCTGTAATATCCAGAAGTCTACTCATATGTAATCTCAAATAGGTAGATGCTCTTACTTATATTAAAATTGAGTGTATCAATATGATACGTGTTAACACGTGGTGTCTCTTTTGGGAGATAGATAATGGTGCTCCTCTACAATTTTCATGTAAGATCCACAAAGCTACTTGTTGCTTTTCAGGCTGTCAGGTATTATAAAGTGAACCATAAAAGATGTCCACAATCCTGTACGTAGTCTAGACTCCTATGCTGTTGGCATAAAAATCCAATACGTGTTAAAACTTGTGTTTTCTCTGAATGTTCTAGGCAGGTATCCAGAAATGGATTAATTTTGCCATATAGATCTGCTGTATAACTTAGAGGAAGCTTCAACTCTTACATCATTTATGTACCTTTCTGGACCTAGCCAGTTTTAAATTTCTTAGTTTGGTTTATTCAAGGATTGTTTTCTTAAGACACTACATCCTAAGTAATTGCTGATTTTTTGCAGTACCCTAAGTTGGTAAACAATCTGTTTAGCATCTGAAATTCAGCACACTTATCAAATGAGTTTTATGATATTTTAATTTTATGGTTCTATTTTGGTAGCATATTCTTATTAGTATCAAAGGAAAAACAGTACATTTGTCTTTCATAATATTTGGTTAGTCCTGTTTATAGCCCTTTGATTATAGTAAGCACGATATGCATATTTGTTCCAAAGTATGAAGAAGTATAAAGTAAGTTTTCAAAATGGAAATTATTATGCTTTTTGGCACTTACACATAACCTGCTGCATCTGTCTTCACACACAGTACAATTTGTCATCTTGTGACCTGATCTGATGAGAAACAGATTTGCTGATATGTTTAGCATTTTCCCAAATGGACAGAATTAAACTAAAACAGGAAAATACTAGCATTGAGACATAGCAATCACTGTCACAGCCGAGGACTGAAAGTAAGAGGATGATAATTTGAAGAATATTCTGACCATAAACGTGTATGATAATAACAGCAGTTCCATAGTGAACTTTCAGCTAAATTGTGGGGGTTTTTTTTACAGTATCAGAGCATATAAGTGAAAAAAATGATAGTCAGCTGCTTTTACATTTTTATGAGGTGCACTTGGAATTTAGACTACCAACCTTTTTGATTATATTTAGTAAAAGAAAGTAGGTTTTTTTACAGATCATGCTGTGTTTAACAATTATTTTTAAGAGTGAGATGTTAATTGACTTCTCTTTTTATCAAATGTTTCCAGAGTCTTGATCAAGCCTATTATATAAACATGGTTACTGCAATGGAGAGCAGAATTCTTATGCTTTTTTCATAATAAAATAACGAACAGCATTCTTAAAAATAATGAGAATAACATTATAGCATGTAATACTCTATGTAATATGAAGTACATATAATTTATTAAACTGAGCAAAATGGCCTCAAAGCTACAGTGTATACAGGAGCATAGATTGAATTATTTGAACTGATGTTTTCATACCATCCATGTTCTCACTGGACCAAAAGCCTTGATAAAATATTGATATAAACTCATTTTGCAAGAGGATAGGTAATCAAAACCACATCAGTACTGACAGTTCATCACACTTGTTATACCCTTTTGAATCCCTGAACTCTACATGGTCTTAATTTCTGCACTCTTACACTTGTTATTACCTGATAATTAGAGGTCCAATTTTTTTATTTTCAAACTAAGTGTTGTGCAAATACCAGCAGATTTCCATAAGTTTTCTTGTTGTATGGTTTATGTGTGTGGGTTTTTTTAAATATTGATACTCCAAACCATGAAATTTCCAAAACTAAATATTTTTCCATGGTAGAAGGATATAGAGATCTTCAGTTACATTTGTATGACCCGCTAATTGGCTGGTTAGTTTCTTAGGTCTTTGTTACTCAACAGTGCAGTCATTTAATTTGAGTTTCTCCTCTTGGGTGTTTATGAGAACAACACAAAGCTATGTGATCGGTATTTCTTCTTCAGATAAGGTGTTCAGATTTACGTGAACCCATGAAATTGCCTGTGGACAGCTTGCAGACTGCCTTGTGGACCTGGGTTTTCCTACAGTTTTAGCTATTAGGTTCATTTTCGTGCAAGTCAAGTTGAATTCTAGTCAATGGTTATGTCGCTAAGGGGTAACTATTTTCTTTTCTCCCCTAATTAACACCAGAACTGCTGCTGTTTTGGCTAGTGTGGGACAAAAGATGTATGCATGATTTGCTTTTCCTCTGGATGTCTGTTGGGCTTTCTTTTTCATCTCTCCAAGATCAAGAGCTCTGCAATAGTGCTTCTAAATTGATATTTTTCTAATGTTGTTTTGTATGATTAAAATTATAACATTTCATAGCTGTTCCTTAAATGAAAAGGAGTGACCTGATAGGATCTTCAGTAAAAAGGCTTAAAAGATTCAGAAAACAATGAAATGGACTTCTGTGCAGAGAGCTTTTCACATTTCTGTGTAATGTCTTTGGATGCATTAATTTGTTTATGGAGTGGCTTAGAAAATGTTATTGAAAATACCACACATGACAAAGGAGAATTGAGTTTCATTATTTGAATGTAATTATCTCACACTGTGTGAAACAGCCTTTTCTTGTCAAGAGCAAAGTAAAAGTGTTAAGCCTATTATAACATCTCTTTTGATGTTTTTGTAGGATGGAATAAAAGATGAATGCTCCGTGCTGAAGCTCCAGCTGAAGGAGAGAGATGAACTCATAGCCCAGCTTCGTGAGGAGCTGGTAAGCAAAAAAAGCAACCTTTTTTTTTGTTGTTGTTGTTGGTTTTGAGTTCATTTACCTGATAATGTCACTCCAAGAGCAGAAATTAAAGAAATACAATTTCACACCCTCTACAGAGTAGATAGCCTAAGGCTATGTTAATCATATGGATAAACACTGATAACACCGACTGTACATTTCTAGAGACTTGTCAGCCTCTGAAGTGGCTATCTAGATTCACTGCTAGCAGAAGTTTCTTTGAAAAGATTGTGTTGACAGTTGTCTTGATCAGAGGCAGATTAAGTAGCACAGCACTGTATGCATATGCCAGAAATCTTGAAGGGCTATGCACATGCCTGATAAATTGTCAGTACTTCTCCCATGAGCTGCTTTTCACATACACAAGATTGTTCAGTAGAAAATGAAATGTCTTTTTTTCTCCATAATGATTGTCTTTACATAAAATAATAAATATTCTTATATTTGCTGAATCTTTCCTTAGCATATGGGCTACTAATTCTTGACTACTACCATTTTAAGGATAGACAGAATACTTTCCAGTAACTGAAGGAAGTAAAATACCTGATAAAATAAAAAATGTAAACACATGAAAATGCATTTTATTATTCTATTAGGGCTGTATTAACAGAATTTTAAAATTCCTTTTTTGATGGAACATGGAAGTCTTCAGTATTTTTAAATAAAGGAAGAACATTTTTTTACCTCCTTGCTCACAGAGAACTGAAACACTCTCCAGAGAAAGCATGTAGGGTCACCACATTCAGGAAGGCATTCAGCACATGCATTCCTTCCATGAAAGCTGCAGGTGTGCAGCCACCTAAGATTTTTGTCTTAGCACCCTTTGGGATAGAGGATTGTTTCCCTAATTAGATCTTAATTAGCTGATCTACCTCAGGGCCTTTTTGTGCTTTTCTATCTTATGCCTCATGGCTAGCTCAGAACTGGAACAGAATTAATTCAGGTCTATCTATTATTGCATCTTTTATATACTCACTAAAAACACCAGTATACTTTTATGCCAAATAGCTCATAAAAAGTTAAGTTTCAAGTTGCATGCAAAAAATGTAATGCTGCTCAGGGATGAAAGATCTCTTTGCTATCGTAACATCTGCAAAATAAATACAGGTCATCAATATTCTTTGTTTCATATTTGGCTGCATTAAAAAATGATGTAGTATGTAATTATTATCTAAAATTAAATGACAAAATGGGACACGGGGTACATCAAGCTTCTGCACAGTCCTGGAGCATTAATTTTATATCAGTCTAGTTCAGAACATATGCTATTTAACTGGTCGACAATTTTGTCAGTGTGAGATTACCCTGTGTTGATACAAGGAGCTGTAGCTCATTTGTTGTTAACTGTTGTCGAAGTTCATCTGTATATATGTCAGTCTCACAGGGAACTGTCATAATAGACAAAAAAACTATAACTTCCTCGGGCTATGGAATAAGAATTTCTGTATGATTGAAAGTAAGTGTCAGATTTAATCCATGATTAATTGGCTTCAGTTTTGACACTCTATGACTCGTAAAAGAAGTGCAGGTGGGATTCTTGCGACCACATTTAGTCATTTGAAAGGACTCAATATATCTGATTTACTCCTATTGCACTAAATAAAGACAGATTAGAAGGTGAATATGACTGAAATTACTTTTAGTTTAGAAAAAAAAAAGCAGTGGTTGCCCACAGGATTGGAAAATAGCGATTTTTTTGTCTGAGATGTCTAAGTACAGTCATAGATGATTTTTTTTGGATCTCTGCTGTGTCTTCTCCTGCAATAAAATTTATCTGTAAGAAGGTGGGGGGTTGGTTTGTTTAAGGGTGCAGTGTTGTAAGACATGCCAGGATTTCTAGAGCAGCTAGAATTAGTGGCAGTCCAGTAAAAGAGCTCACTGAAAACACACTTAAAAGTTGTGCCAGAACTGAACATTTCGACAATCTTTCAGAAACAAAATGATTTTATCACATTGTCATGGGACCATTGAAATAATGTTTACTTATTGAAGGACCTCAGCGGTCCAGCCAGGGAAGTACCCACTCAGCTTAGGCATGGACGCTGTCTAACGTTAGGTGGCTATGGAACAGCAATTTTCAATGACATTTTTGATCTTGAGCATCTAAAAAAGCCTCAATATGGTTGCAGTTAGCCCCTGTTTTTTCCCTGATGAACCAGTATAAAGCCAGTGATGCAATCTGAAGTACTCTGGGGAGAAGCAGGGCTTTGGTCCCCGTGGCCACCACCACTTGCACTGCACATCCAGTGCTCTCTTCCTGGAGGTGCCCTGGGCCCTGCCACCATGGCACTTCAGGAGGTTTGCTCTTGATTGTGTGAGGTGTTTTTAGGAGCTGCATGTAGTGGACTGTTCAGGAAAAGTAATCTCTCTTTTCAGTGCTGTTAGAAATGAATTAAATTTAAAATGATTGCTAGAAAATTCTTTTTTTTTTTTTTGCTTACATAAAATTGGCCAAAAATGATACAAAGCGTGCTTTAATATTCTGAAAATGCTATAGTTATTTATGTGTTTGCAAGACTAAATATTCAGAAAGTGAATTTTACAAAAGTTAAGAGCAGTCATTTTTGGCTACTGAAACTGTACGTTTCCACATATACAAATTATTCCAGGCTTAGCACTTGATGGATAACTACCGTTTTTATTTTTGTATCTTAGGGCAACCATGTTCCATTGACATTCTGAATATGGAAATACAAAATTTGTAAATACAACATACCTATCATGAAATTGTGGCATCACAATGCGAATTCAGAGATAGCACATAAAAATTAATTTGAATGGGAGTCAGTTTTTTGCTTCTTGAAAAGTACATGGAAATCTGTACTTTCCTTGTTATTTCCCATGAAGTTGAATGCTTGCATGTAGATGTAAACCCCTTGGTTAATTGGTTTTATTGCAGAACTCTTGAACTAACCTAAAGTGAATTTCAGGTACATTTTGGCGCTCCAGGAGCTTTTCCTTCTTTCTTGTCTCTTATTTTTTCTGGAGTTTTGTAGTTATCATCCCTTCTCCCCTTGGATATTTTTTTTAACTTTCAAATACTGCAAAGAAGTATTTCTGCCTCATTAGGAGTGCATTATGAAGGAGACTTTGCACTGAGCTGAGGGTGGAAAATGTCAATGGGGATGTGAGCTGACTTGCTGTAAGCTGATGAAGGTTCAAAACACCTGCAACTATTATCTCTTGTAATTGTTACCTAGCTTTTTAAGGGAGAAAAAGGTTAATACTTCAGGAATGAAAATAAGGGTTTAGATGCTCAGCTACAATACCAAGGTGGAAAGGATAAAATGCAAGGAGCTATCACCTACCTCTGAGCAAACAAAAAAGCACACATAAAAGTAGTCTCTTGTGAATTTTTTGTTTGTTCTCTTTTTAGTGATTATTTTGGATTGACTCCCTTAGTCATCAGAAGGGTGTCTGTTTGTCTTTGGAGACAGGGAAGTGCGATTAATTCCTCTAAGCTCCGATTATCTCCTGAAAAATACCTACTTCATAAATTGAAGGAGAAATTGTCTTCCAAGATGTCAGGTGCTAAAACCTGCTCTAAGGCTCCCTGTAAAGGTAAACCACAGCAGGAACTGAAAATTTGGGTTCAAAACATGGCATTGTCTCAAAGCTCTATTAATTTGTGAAAATATTATCCAGTAAATCATAGAAATGAACTGTATCCATTCTGCAGAGTTTGGTAATGGAGTCATTCCTGTGCTCTTATTTTCTTTTTTATTTCTCTCTTTTCTTTCTCCCTGCTCCACTCCCCCCAAATTAACCAAATCAATGTATGTCTTAGTTTTCATTGGGCACAGAGATGTTTGAAACCTTGGCTGTCTCATGCCCAGCTCTACCTGCAACTGCATCTTTACGTACATTTTGCCAAATCGATCTTTTTCCTCTGCAGCGTGAGCACTTAGAATGACTTAAGCAGAAAATATTTTCATGGTATATTGGCAAAAATAACTGACTGCTGTTTACAGTAACATTTATTCTATTGCTGTCACTGGTACAGCGACATTCGTGCTGAAAAATGAGTGTTAACAGCATTATCCTTTCAACCTTGATTCCCTGTGTAACTTGAGTCATGTGTCTTGTGCCACAGAAATAAAAAATGTAGGGAGGCAGTTTGAGTGGATTCTGGAGGCAAAGTTAGGTCAGGAAATTAATCCCTCTTATGATCTAGCTGTTGGAGACACTTTTCTGCTGTGGAGGTGGCTCTTTATCAAGTATTTGGACTTTTTACATTTATGGAATAGCTAGGTACAGTGCTAGCTAAGTGGGCTTTACCTCAAGCTATAGAAGTTAATGCTTTAGGATTGGACATTCCACAAGACACAACTACCTTTTTTTTTGTCTTTTCTTTCTTTTTTTTTTTTTTTGTCTTTTCAAGTCATAAACAAGCTCTACTTACTTGTCCAAAACTTTATGTTAAATGATTTGAGGAGGTGGAACCTGTACTGTACTTTTGGGGGAGGAGATGTGGGTGGATGGTTGTTTTTGGGAGGGAGGTTTGTTTTTGTGTGTGGGGTTTTTGTTTGTTTGGTTGGTTGTTTTGCTATTTGTAGTGGGGGGTGTATGTTTGTTTGTTTGTTCGTTTTGTTGCTATTTCCTAAATATTGTGTATTCCTGGAGGGCAAGAATGATGGCAAGCTTAACTGTTTTCTCTAGATTGATTTCAGTAATGGGCAATTAGCCAATTGCTGGTGTTTTGAAGTATCATGAAGATGAGTCCTTGTTATTCAGCTTTGAAGTGTAACAGAAAGCCTTAGATGCATTTGAATCCTGCTGATGAACTGTTTATGAAAGACACTTAGGTTAAGTGTAAAAATCACCTTATGTAGTTATGCCAATGCTGATCCCTTCAGTTTTAGTCTTAACATCACAACTTGTTTTGACAGGCAAAGAATGAAATTTTTTTTTAATGAACTTGTGGTGAAAATAATTTTTTTAATTCTTAGGAAAAAGAGAAATTTTCATTAGTCCAGGCTATTTTTGAAATTTTAAAAAAGTTGTTTTTGAAATGTGAAGGAAATCACATAGAATCATAGAATCAGCTGGGTTGGAAAGGACCTCTGAGATCATCAAGTCCAAACCTTGATTCAATACCACTGCGGTTAATAGACTATGGCACTGAGTGCCACATCCAGTCTCAACTGAAATACCTCCAGAGACGGAGAATCCACCACCTCCCTGGGCAGCCCATTCCAGTGCATGATTACCCCTTCTGAGCCTTGTCTTCTCCAGGCTAAACAACCCCAGCTCCCTCAGCCTTTCCTCATAGGACTTGTGTTCAGTTCCCTTCACCAGCCTGGTTGCTCTTCTCTGGACCTGCTCCAGCACCTCAATATCCTTCCTG
>JAWWLV010000144.1:19572040-19602145 GCA_035041135.1 Platyrinchus mystaceus
AGTGTCCCAGTTGCTGCTAGCAACAGTCCAAGGTATGGAGGTGAAGGTTTCATAGGTCTTGAGGAAAATTCTGGGTGGAACTGAACTTCCACAAAATATGGGTGATTCTCCAGTTCAATAATTTCCATTCTGTTCCACTCTGTATCATGGCCAACAAATTTCAAACCTTTCTCTTCAAAGCAGCGAGTCAGTTCCGGGTTCACCTCATATCGATGCCTATGTTGCTCCTCTACAAATGTTTCATCACCGTAAAGTGTCCTTAAAACAGAATTTTCTGTTTTGAATACGGTCCTCCTCTTCCCCAATCTCATCGTTCCACCCATATCTCCAGGACTGTGTTGTGGCATGTCAATAACAACAGGGTTTTTTGTGTCTGGGTAATAATTCCCATTTGAAAGGAATAACGGTCCTTATATTTGAAAAAAAAAATAAATCTAGACTAATCGTTACACTGATTACCCATTTTTCCCTACATTCTGCTGGTTTGTAGTATCATTACACATTGGCTATTTTATGAGAAGATACTATAGACCTCTGGATAATTTACATAGGAACCAGCATTTGTAAGTACTTTCAAATTCTCCTGCCTCCTCATATTTAGGAAACGTTAGGAGTAGAAAAGAAATAGATTAGGTGTACTTAAACATTATTAAAGTGTCAGCCTTCTTCCCCCCTTTTTACAGCAGAATTAATTGCTTGTATTTGAGAAAAGGCTTATCTGGGCGGTAATTACTGTCTGAATCAGTTCCACAAGACAGACATGAAGTGTTAAAATGGCAATATCCTATAACACACAATGAGGATTAGGCTCCAGTTCCTCTTTACACCAGGCCCTTGATGAAAAGCTGCCAGTCAGATAGTATCTTTAATATTCCTTGGCACTTGTGGAGGTGATTCTGCATATGAGTTTAAGTCTCTATTACAAAACATTTTCCTGTCATGGTGTTTGTCATAGATAAAAAAATACAACAGTAGCATAGAGTAGTGTATTCCTGGTCTCACTGAGACTCTGCTCCTGAGTATTTCATAAAAATAACACTGCAAAAATGAGCAAACCTAAAGTAAATTTGCTCGAAATGTCCCTTGAGACACAGTGCTGAGGCTTGCCCTCCTTTAATAGTTATGCACTGTGTATGCTCGTCCTCAGCAGGAGTGTCACTTATAGACAGGTGGCTTCATGAGATGTGTGGTGTTTAACTGACAGGCCCTCTACTATAGTCAGGCAACTCTGATCTGGCCTTATGCCAAAATCTTGGAGAACTTTAATTTTTGATTTACCTGAAGGACAAAATGTAGGTCTCAGTGTCACCTTTCCTTTTTTTTCACTTCATTTTTTTAGCAAGTTTTAACTCTAGTGAAGATCTAAAGATAGCTGACAACTGAAGGTCCTTTTGCAGTAGGCATATTCAGGGAGGGGTAGGCTTTGCTGGTTGTGCAGCTGTTTCTTTTCAGTTTGCTACAGTGGTCAAAATTCTTTTAGTGATCTTAGAATGTTCGAGCCATTAACCATTTCAATCTCTGGTGGTAAGCAATGGAAAATCCATGTTATTTTACAAGTGTTAGGAATAAAGGATATGAAGAGGTCAGCAAAGAGCCAGTGTGATTTTTGTATAGTTTAGATTGCTCAAAATGCTATTTTTTTTTAATTTAGCTTGTATTTTTCATATAAAGGTGCACACGCACACACACACATATATATATATATAAATACGTGTATTTAGAGATACACAGAAACATGGATGCACACAAATGCATGTGCTGTTTCTCATTCAGTGTGCTCCTTGGTAGTTACCTTACTCTCAAGAATGGTTAACACTTTATGATAAAGAAGGTCATAGAAGGAAATCTGGCTAAAAATATCAAAATTCGTTGTTGCTTGATGTGGCCCTAAGTTTGTGATATTAGATGAATTCTCAAAGAACTACTTAAGTTTGAGCTGGCATGAAAGCGACTGCTGTCAGTATCATCAAATAGAACACTATTGTGTATGCATGTTTATAAGTGGATAGAGAAAAGTAATGTTGCTTAAAAACAGATACACATATGCTGGAAACTTGTTTTGCTTCTGAAGACCAGCAGTTTAATTTGTATGACTTAACAGCTTCAGTATGTTGCTAAAGGCATGTGTCTGACACATTTTTATTGTAGTTGTCTCATAAATGCATTATCCTCAGCTTTGCACCACAGTGTTTAATGAATCAACTGGTAGTGTTGTTTCTTTTGATAATTAATTTTCAGGTTGGGGAAATACTTTTGCTCTTCAAGATGTGGGGATATTTGTCTGTGTAGTTCACTAAGGATTGATAGGAGAATAAAGGGGTTTTTTTTCCTTTTTTTTTCTTCCCCTTAGTTATAGTTTAGTGCCTTGTCCAATTTTCTTTGCCATACCTGAGCATGATTCACAGAAACGTCTGTGCATACACACTAGTACAGAAACATCACAATGAAGAATCATCTGTATTTTAATGGCAAAATACAACTTTTCTTTACCCTCAAGTTCTTTAAGGAAAGAGTGCTATGAGGTTTTCATCCTCAATTAATATCATTTCATTCACTCATGCTATATTCGTGTCCAGAGTTGAGGTTTTGCTGGCACTTTTCCTCCTGTCAGCAGAGATTTTAAACTCAATCACTTTGTGGTTGCTGTGGCCAAGGTGGCCACCAGTCTCCACTTCGCTCTTGCAATCCACTATGTTGGCAAGCAGCAGATCAGTATGCATACCCAGTTTGTCTGTGTGAAGCTTTAGCTCTGAAAATGGGAAGGTATTTCTGTTACCCTTTCCAGTTTTTGGAGAGCAATACTGTCCTTTTCCATAGCTGTTTGCCATGTTTGGGAGAAGTGCATTAAATAGAATGAAGTATTATTGATCTTCTGTGTTTGAGTAGCTAATCATTATCTTGCATGTCCTCTATTATCTCTGTTATTTTTGCCAGCATATGTGGGAAGGATGCTGATCCTAAAGAGCTACTAGAAGTGGCCATTTATCTATCCATGTATTTCAGAGAATTTAGATAAATGCCTTTTTTCACAATATATCTGACATGAAGTGGTAGGTTTTGGTTGTGGGGTCAAACCTCTTTCTTCCACCCAGGTTTTAATGTTTCACTTCAGCTTGGTCTTCTGCTGTTTTGATTTCCTACATCTTTCTTCATCTTTTGAAATACAGTTCCCTTCTTTCTATAGAATCCATATAGTCTGCACACCTTTTAATGTCTTGTCTGTGTTTTATCAATTCGTGATCCAGAAGCTTGTTTGATGCCCATTTGTAGTTTTTGGGGTGAAGGCTACTACTGTGTTCAAGCTTAGACATTTGTATTGATGTTCAGCTGTAATACCTTTTGACTCCTGATGAGGTTTCATCAGTATCCCAGTGCAACAGGAAGGGAATGGATTCTGTGGCAAAGTTTTCAGAAACGACCTGCTGATTACCCTGTATTTGAGCTGGGTGTTTTGTGAGATAGGCAGGGGTCTGTACAAATGCTTCTTCATCCTTCAGGGAGGAGGCAGATGACTGAAGAGCTGTAATGTTTTCATGCTGAGTGGTAGTAAAAAGTGCCATGTGGGATATCATTGATAAAATAGTGTGTTACAAGACTATACACAAAAGCCTGAGTAGTGTCCTAGTAGACAGCTAGCTGACTTACAGATTTCTGCTTTCATTGGCAAATTCTTTCCAAAAATATTGCTTGAGTAATCTCCTTTTGTATTTTGTCTCCCTTGATAATTTAACTAGATGAACTCTTTATATTCCCTTGTATCTTGATTAGAAGACAATAAATGATTGTATATGGTCATAATCATAAAATCAAATAAAAACCAATCTCACTGACTTTTAGCTGCATATTACAGTTAAATTATAAGGAGAAAATAAGCTGCTGGTTAATAGTAAATCAACTTAATCTCACTCGTACATTTATTTGGTTTGTCTGGGGTATTCAATTATGAGTTTGGTTTTTTTTTCATTAGGTTGTTCTGTATGGCTACTAAAATAAAAGTAATAAACTGTTTCTTAATATTCTTTGTTGACTTCAGAATATAGAGTGAAAATATATCTTTTTGCATTTGGTTGGGGAGGGTTTTTTTTCAAAGCTGTTGTTCATGAATTATTGAGTATGTTTGAAATGTACTTAATGTATTTCAGCATTTTCTAGTAATAATGGAAGACATTTATCTTACACTTCCCAATTTGACTTACAGATGATATTGTTTTTCTCAAAGGGAGCTCTGGTGATTTACCAGAAGAGTAATAGAGTTTTCAGGCTGTGGTATTTATCAGAATTCACCGATTATTAACAGAGGATTTTGTAAAACCAGACTTTCTCTCAGTGTGGTATTTCTGTTCCAGTTTACAAAAAAGGGTTTCACCTAACAGTGCTACTTGAGAAATAGGATGCTGTATTATTTTGGCTTTAGAAAGAACAAGTGGAGCTATTGTGCTACTAGTATGGTGATGAGAAGGAATAAAAATAAACTATGTAAACTTGCTTCAGTCTGGTTTGTGTGGTTGTGGTGGAGCTCAGGTTTATAGGCTGAAAAAATAAAAAGTGGAAGTAATTAAAGGATGCTCTAAAGCAGTGGAAGAACTCATTCTATTTTAGCTGAACTGTGTATTTATTGTTCTGCTTTTATAGAGCAGGGTGATAGGTTCTAAATGGAAGGGTGGTATACAGAGGACTGAGGATTTTTGGATTGTCCCTAGGTCCACCTTTTAAGATCACTACAAGCAGAGGCATGTGCAGCCTACAGAACTTGCTGTGCAAAGGATCCTCATTTAGCCAGTGTGAATAAGAAAGCTCATATTATTTTCTGGAATTTTTCAGAATTCATTTTGTTGCATCTCCTTCAATTTATGGAAATGGAAATCACACATACATATCTGTCTCTTATAGGAGTAAAAAGGTTGGTGAACATGAATTTGATTTTTCATAAGCAAGGACTCTAACAGTGAGTTTGTATAATTCAAGTGAAATCTAGCATAAGGGTAAGCCATATAAGTCAATATCTGAACAAGGCATATATTTCTATAAAATCTCTACATGGACACTGGAATTTGAGATAATCACAGAAAGTCTCAGTAGAAGGTATTCTATAGAGCTGAGAATCCAGTATTGCCTCTGTTAAGTTAAATCATCAGGAATGCCTGAGAAAGTACATTCAAATGGAATATATCTTTATAAGGGAATAGGATATATTTTTAAGAATAAGACTTTTAAGAAAAGAAATGTGTGGAAAAATATTTTTCATGTCAAGGATATAGAATAAAGCTAAAATATATGAAATCATGAAAAAAATCAGGAGGAAGGGGTGGGAATGAGTGATTACAGCTCAGAATTTCAGTACTAAATGGGGCTATGTCTCAGATGAGCAGCAGGATTGAGTTGCTCCATGGTGCACCAGCTAGATGTTTCTGTGCTTTGTTTCAGAACAGAATACAATTACTCCTTAATTACTCTTTCTTCCTCTAATAAGATACTGAAGGCTTATAGGATCCCTTTTGAGAGTAGACTTTTTCTCACTTTCTTTTTCTACAGCTTTGACCGGTATAGCTTGTAAAATTTGTATGTTGGTTGTTGGCATAGATTTTATCATTCAGTACGCATGGACAGGCATGCATGCACTGCTCAAAAAAAAAAATAGTGGTTATGTCTTGCTGTTCTAGTTTTTGTTATCATCCTCCTTCTTTTGCTTGTAATATTTTGTAGTTTAATAATTTTCTGACTTGATATAATTAACAGAAAGGACATCCCAGGCTAATAGACTTCATCAACACAATTAGGTTTGTTTAGAAGGGTAAGGAAGAAATTCACCTCTCCCTGGAGAGCTGCTGCCCAGGTAGGTGCTAGTACCTAGGAAGAGGTTTTTGCATGAGGTAACTTTTGGAATGCTTTTCAGACTTTCGTGTATACTTACACTAGTGTGCACTGAAAGTGTCAACAAAAAATGTTAACAAAAGTTTGGTCATTTAGTTTGCTGAACATCTCTTCACAGCTAACTGTATTGTGCCATACATCTAACTTATGGGACAACATCTTTAAAGGCATTTTAAGTGCCTCACATTTAAAAGTTCCAGGAGTTTAGGTTTGTGAATTCATTAATGTTTCTTGATCAGTAATCAGTTGGTAATTCTTAGTAATTACTTCAGATTGCAGAATTAGAAATGTTTATTGGTGAAAAATGTTAAAGTAGCATCAAACCCATTACTTGACATTTCATTATGATTTTGATTTTTATTTGTATAGAATTATGAATCATTAGAATTCCTCTTTGTGTTTTGTGGTGCTAGTATTCTTGTACTTCCATGCACTGATGTGAAAAATTAAAATATAGAATAATATTCCAGTGCCCAGTAATGTTACTAATCTCCTAGGCATTGGGTGAAGTAGCTCCTGAATTGTACTATAAATAGTGTTACATTTTTCAGAAGGCCTGGGAGTAGAATTTTATACTTATGACTAATTAATGCAATTGAGAATGATCATGTACAAGGAGATATCTTTCACAGCTCATCTGTTTTTATGCTAAAATGAGTGAAAATAGCTATCCTTCCTTTTTCTGTGAAACATCTGCTGTTTTTTCATATGTAATTGTTGTGAGAGAATTACATGGACAGGCTTGTTCATGGTTCTTTGCTGTTAAAAAAAAAGTATTTAACAATCCCAGTTATCAGGTGTACATCAACATTACACTGGACTTGATTCTCTATTGTGTCTGCTTTGAACTTAAATGTGCTATAGAAAACATGTTGATAGCATCCCATTCATGTCTTAGGGTTAGTACCACGTAATCTCTTATTCCACTTAGGACCTGAAGTAATAATGCAATCCTTTTCTCATTTGCTAGTGCCAGCCCCAAAGTAGTTGTTTTTTGTCTCTTGCACAAGGTTGGGAAACACCTTAAATCATGCTGTGAAAACTCCCATGGAGGCTTCGTTCCTGGCAACTGTCTTGGTTTGCAATAATACCCACATATGGTGCTTAGAAGAGGCAAGAAGTCTTTAAAAAAATAACCAAATAAGCAAAACAAATTTGAAGTGAGAGCTTGTCTACCATAATCACAATTAAGCCATTTTATAATGTGAAAAGGACTAAGTCTTTAGCAGGCGTGCATGAGCATACCTACATGATGTGCTGATGAGCTGTGCTGGTTTACAGCAAGTCCTGTCATTTAGTGCCTAAAGGGGAAAATTGTAAGTATCCATTTTGTAAGAGAGTGATAGAATGCTTCATTTATTTTACATGCTTTTGATGGACAGGTGTATTAATGTAACACCTCACATGTAAAGACTGTTGGCAAGTTACTTTGTCATTCATTAGATCGGGTTGTACCTTTTGATTTAAAGATGATTTGTGTACTGCATTGGAAGTAAAAGAGTGCAAGAAAGGCCAGTGTTAACCAAGTTGCCTGCCTCCCTCTGTGATTTATGGTGTGACCTCCTTAATCAAATAACCAAAAAGAACAAGGCGTTCTTTCAAGATCAGGCTGGAAATGAAGAAAGGAAAGTGTTGACAATACCATATGCTGTCTCACATGCACACACGCCCACACACACCCTTGTCTGTTAGAAAATTGAAAGCTAATATTTCTGAAGTAAAATAGCAACAGTGTTTCTCAGACTTCATGGGATTAAAATGAAGAAAACAAGAGAATAATCTCGAAGGTTTAGTAGTTCTTTTTGTTTTCTGAGACTTTTCTAGTTTATGGTAGCCGAAGGACGCAATAACAGCTACAAGAGTACAAATCTCAAACAGAATGAGAAATGGCTTTTGGGGAAGATTTGAAAAAATCATGCTAGAATGCTGTAGAAAACTTCTTTTCACAAGGTCATCTGTTGAAGGAGATTTTTACTGTCCTTTTCACTGCAACTGCTGTGAATCCTGTAATATTTTTACCACCAAAAGGAATCAGAAATGCATTAGAACACATCCAAGCTTAATGAAACAAAGGTAGGAAATGACTCTGAGAGGGGTTTAGACACTAGCACCAGCTTAAAAGGGTGTTTCAGTTGTTCTGAAAAAAAAAGGGTTTTACCAAGTCAGAACTTAGCTTTGACAGAGGCTTTACCAAAAAGGTACATGTGGTACAAATTTTGTTTTTGTGGAAAAAAAAATCAGATGCTACTTTGGTTGCAGGCTCTCTTAAGGATGAGACAGTAGAGTTACACGTATTTATGTCCACCCAGTTTGGAGGAGGATTAACAAGAACAAAAGGAAGTTTTTGCTCTTTGGTGTCTTTCACTTTCCCTGGTCATCCAATAGTGGCTCTTCCTACCAAAACTATATTATTGTCTCCATTACTTTGCTAAACTAAAACTTTATTGCCAAAAAAAAAAAAAAGTATTTTCTCTTGGGGCAGAGACAGTTAAAACATTACCAGCAGTGTACAGTTTTATAGTTTAATAGACAGGGCATTTTTTGTATATATATAGATTATGCTATAATGAGTACCTAGAGAGGTATAAAGCCAGCTTTGTAAGGAGGGGTATGCAACACGGTGTCACAGGCATTTGAAATAGTACATTACCCTTTAAGCTTTAGAAGATAGAGTTCCAAATGATCATCTCAGAAGCCCCTACTGTCTATTTAACACAATTCTTTTTATTTGTTCTTAAAGTATGGCTGAACATACTGTGCCATTCAGGCCATTCTTTTAAAATACTTTTTAAAATAACGGTGAACTCCATTTAAACCAGTGTGGGGACCTCTCTTCTCCAGCAGGAATGAAAGTTCAGCAGTTCTAGGCTTTTTGTGTGCTGTTCCACAAGGGTTTAATACTTTTTTGCAGGTGACTTCTGAAAGTCGAAAAGTTTTTTACTTCCTGTTGTCAGGATACTCAAAAGAGAAAAAAATAAAGATATAAACTTTTCTAATTTCAAGACAGAAATGCTTTTTTAGTCAGAAATTGGATTAAATTCCAAAACTATGTCAAGGAGAATGCATTCTTGATTTCTATTTCAAGTTGTTTGAAATTTTCAGAATAAACTTGATTATCACCATTTTTTTTCATGCTAACATTCTTTAAGAATCCTGACAGGATAAAAATGATGTAAACATACAAAGATTGTCTGCATTTTTTATGTTGCGAGCCTGTAAATATCTGTTGTTTCTGTACTGTCAAGTAGTATTTATCAGCATGAGTAGGAATGGATCTGAAGATTATAACAGTTGGTTCTGATGATTCAGTATCCACTCTATGAATTTTTGTGGTATTTTACTCTTAAATAAGGTCCTCTTGGTTGAACCTTCATTAGAAGTTGAAGCATACCAAGTATGTTCCTCAAATACATGTTTGTGTTCAATTTTCTGTAGAAGAAGCTGTTTGTGCACTCAGAGAATGTTACCTGGTATGAACCAAACTGTCATAGTGAAGTTGACATTTTAAAATCCTCCAGTGTCTATATGGATAAACTCCAGACAGGTTCAAGCTTTGGTGACAGGTTTTGCTCTCTTCAGTGGCACAGGGAAAGGTGAACGAGGGCACTGCTCAGTTCATCACATGTTGTCTCTGCTGTTCCTTCCTCTTCAGGGATGGATTCCTCATGCTCTTTCTCCACTCCACACCATGCAGTCCCTCCCACAGGACACAGTCCTCCACAGACTTCTCTGATGAGTCCTTCCCCTGAGCTGCAGTTCTTCATGAACTTCTCCAGCATGTGTCCCTTCCATGGAGTGCAGTCCCTCAGGAATAGGCTGCTCCAGTGTGGTTCCTCCACAGGTCCCCCAGCATTGGCTCCTCTCTCCATGGGGCCACAGGTCCTGCCAGGAGCGTGCTCCAGAGCGGGCTTCCCATGGGGTCACAGTGTCCTTCAGGTCACATCCACCTGCGTGAGGGATCCTCCCTAGGCTGCATCTCTGCTCTCCCGTGGACCTCCATGGGCTGCAGGGGAACAGCCTGCTTTACCATGGGCTCCAGGGGAATCTGTTCCAGTGCCTGGAGCACTTCCAGTTCCTCCTTTATTGACCTGGATGTCTGCAGAGCTGGTTCTCTCTCGTGCTGCAATTGCTCTTGTGCAGTAACTTTTTCCCCATTCTGAAATATGTTGTCCCAGAGGAGCTGCCACTGTCATTGATGTTGATACCACTGTTGGCCTTGGTAAGCAGTGGGTCTGTCTTGGAGCTGGTTAGCACTGGCTATGTGGAACATAAGGAAAGCTCCTGGAAGCTTCTCAGAGAAGCCACCCCTATAGCCCCCCAAAAAAACCTGGCTACACAAATCCAAGGCAGAGGTGATATGAAATAGATTATTTGCACAAATTAATATGTGATGTGTGATCAGTAAGCATTAGAAATGTTATTTGAAAAAGAGCACTAGGAAATGTTCTGTTAGTATTTTGAAGTCTCCTTTATCTGGGAAATGACTGAAATTCACTTGAATTCTATGTTTTGTTGCTTTTTTGGTTAGTGTTAATCACTGAAAGATGCGCAGATCATTATTTGTCCCTTACAGTTCCTAATCAGTTTATAAAAATCCTGCTAGTCCCATTCTTGTAGCATTCATGCCGATGTCATATCATCAGTGTAGATCTAAAGAGAGAATGAGAACTTGAATGCAAGGTGATAGCATAAAATTTTGCTGTGTATGAATGGGCTAGTACAGAATTCATTTCATTCTCTCTGATTATCTCTGAATGCTTCATCATATTAAAAACCTCTGCAGTTCTACAGTTTCAAGCAAGTAGATATCAGTCTCTTCTAGAAGTTGATGACAATTTTTTTTTTATTTGATTTGGTCAGATTTGTCCCAAGTGATTATGGATACAAAGAAAATAAATTTGCTGTGGAAGCAGTTTATGCTCCATTTTTAGTTGATTGTTGGGCTTTGCTCACATTTCAACTCTATTTCCTGTGGATAGCTTTTTTTTAATCTTACTGAATCTTGTGTCTTATCGTACATTTCCTCTATGTATATTGATTAAATAGATCATTTGTATCCTTATTCTGTTCATTTCTCTAAAAAGTTCAAAACTAAAATCTGTTTTCCATCTTTTACATGAAGAGATGCTCACTTCCAAAGTTGATACTATGCTAGAATATGTTGTTATACAGAATAAACTTTTGAATCGTAGTGTTCAAATTACAAGCAAAAATAATGGAAAAACAAACAAAAAACCAATAAAACCAAAGCCTCAAATAGCTGAACATTGCTTAGTTTTGATATGGGGTTACTTAACAAGATGTCAAAGTGTAAATGTCTGTCTTTAGTCTGTGAGTTGGTTATGAACAATCTCTTTAAGATACAGCCCAGTAATTTTAGGGAAGTTATTGCACCTCTCATAGGCATTACATGTACTAGGAGTTAGGGGGAAGGAGGTATCTGGCAGATTTATTCCACTTGGGTAACTTGGAGTGAATCTAGACACCTGTAGAGCTTTTGTGACAGTGTGGCTCTTACTGCATTATTCACAGCTTTGGAACAGGAGGTCACTCTCTAGAAAGATTATGCTGTGTCCTTGAGCACTCTCTCAAGAATTAGAAACCTTAAATTATGAAGAAAGTGAATCACATCTGTGTTAGTAGTGAATGGGATAACTCTGTCCTAAATGCTGTGCATATCACTTCTAAGTCCTTATTGATAATTAGAGGAAGACTGTGTTTTGGGAAGTGCTTCAAAACAGTCATTTCTCACATGCATTAATAACACTGGTATACTTCTGATGTTCTTATTTTTGAAGTGCCATTATGAGAACTCATATTAGCCTTTGTAAAATTCATCAAGATCTTCAAAAATGTCCTTTGGGTAAGATTTTTTTATGTTTCCCAAGATTTTGCAGTTGTTCCTGTCAGAATACTTGTGTAGTTACAAGTTGTTTCTTTTTATGAAAGGTTGAGGGAAATTGAAAGTTTTCCCCTTAATCTGAAGTGAATTCTAGATTGTTATAGGATAATATTTTTTTTAATGCTGTCCGGTTTTATTAATTACCTGTTTGTTCTCAAGCTCTAAGTATGGTTATAAAGGCGTTATCACCATAAGTGCTTCTCTCAGTCCTGTTCTTTGAAGCTTTTCTTTTGGATAGTCCTTCACTGAAACAACTTGGAACAAAGCCATAAGTGAATGCCATGTGTTTTATTGAAAAGTTGAAAAAATTTTTATTTGACATGTAGTACCTTTCCCATCAGGAAGTCTGATTATTCAATTGATGATAAATTGGAAACTGTAAATGATAACTGATATTAAATAGGTACAGGGGTCCTGAATTACTGCAAAAAAATGAGCTAGTTGGACAGAAAATTGTCTTTTTGTTGGGTGAGATTTTCTGTTAAGCCACCTGTGATAAAACAAAGCTGGCTATCCTCACTCTTTCAATGTTTAGTTTAATGTGTAAAACATAAGATGGTCGCTTTGAGGTTACAACTGTATTTCTTTTTCTTTATTAGAGTGGGAAGCAGCTCTTCTGAAAGCTTTGAATGGACTGTTTCATTACGAGTGAACATTAGCAGGATGTACCCATACTTGGAGAGACACTAAAGATGTGCCTTGATCAAATTCCCTGAGTTTAAGGGCCATGATTATGGAGTTCGAGATTAGCAAGGGCATAAGAGTATAATAGGAGTCTTCATGAATTTTGTGGATCTCCTCATCTGATTCAGTCAATTTAAGTCCAGTCAGATGTCTTTTGCAATATAAAGGCTATTGTTGCTTTGAAAACTTTTTGTGCTCCTATGGTTTCTTCTCTAAAATCATTAAATGCAATTTTATGTAATAAAAGTCCTAGTTTGGATCTATTTACTGCTGCTCAAAAGCTCTTATGCCAGCAGAGCTTGTTCTTTGAGCGGAGCAGCATTCATAGCAGAGTTTATTTGTTGCACTGGGAGTGTGCACAAGTCTCTAAAGAGGAGGTCTGAAAGATGGAGCTGCTGAACACATCTGGCTTCTACATACACCAGCAAACTAATATGTGTTGTAAAAACTGCCACTGTTCCTTTATGTTCTGTGTTCACATAAACTGCAGGGTCTGTCAGCATGGGCTGCCTGCTTCTCTTGCAATGTTACTTTGAAAGGGGCAGTCTAAGAGCAGATGCTCTGTTAGGTAGAGTGCAGATGTGCAGCAATCCACAGCCTCTATTGTGAGGACCAATTGGTTCTGTCAAGGTGTGCTATGTCTTTTTCAATTACTCTGTTAAAGGCTTGCCTGATTGTGGAAGTTTAATAAATTGCCAGGTTCTAACCTTAGTATGACCAAACTGAATTTTCTAGGGAGGTATTTGAACATCATTTTATTGTCTTATGGGGGTAACAAAGTTACTGCTATGTAGGACAGTTTATAAGATCATGAATGAGAGAGCAAATGTATCTTGCCACTGAGAGCTGAGTACAGAAGCGCACGGAAGTGTATGTTTCTGGATATGTGAATTTCTTATATCTCTATAAATCTCATACCTTTTTGTAATATGAAGGGAAATGATTTTGATATTCAAGGGTGCATTATCATGGAGCAAGCAAAATAGCCTGCTTTGTAACACACAAAAGTGAACATTTTCCTATAGTAGTTCTCTCTATATAGTTTCTCTTTATATTACAGGCTAGATATGAGATACCATCTTCCAGAAGGGTAGCCTAACACTGACATAGTTAAAATTATTCTTTTAACCACATTAAACCAAAATGATGCCTTTCATATTCTCATTTAATGACTTCAAAAAAGTTCCCCTTTATTAAAATATTCGAGAAATTATTTGGTTTAGTTTTCAAAAGTATTAGTGGTGGTGCCAGTATGTTAAAGTTGCATCCAGACTCGAAGACACTGACAGAGTCAATTGTCTTCCAAAGCTCTTCTTTATAATAAGCTGGAGGTTTACCTAAAACTGAAAGCTAAAGAAGGTTATGAGACTTCCATACCATCCTCTGTATCATTTCCTGCTGCAGTAAAGCATTTGAGCATTATGTGTGATTTAAATACTTGGGTTTTTTTTAAGTAACTTGAATTATGCATGACCTTAAAATTAGCCATGTGTTTAACTGCTTGGCCAGAAGCTAGGCTTTAATTTTTCTAAAATTACACTGTGAGCTATACTGCTTGACTGTAATGCTTACAGGTTCCTTCACAAGGTCAAAAAAATGTGTGTAAGAACATTCATGTATTTCCAAAACTATGAGAAACATCATCAGTTGGTTCAGCTGAACTATTTATCTCATACACAGTCCTATCTCTAATAGTGGTCAGTAGTAGATGTCTTCAGAAAGACACTTCACTGCTGGTTTTCCTAACATAGCTTCACATTTTAAAGTAATTTTCTCTCTTTGAGCAGTCTGAGTTGAAGTTTTTTCTTTGTCTTATAGATAATCATGGAATTTTTTTTTCCCTCTCCAAATCTGTTTAATAAGTTTTTAAAACAATCTAGATTTCCTACATCCACAGTATGTTCTATCCACTAATGACATTATTTAGCAACATAGAATCATAGAATATCCAGAGGTGGAATGATGACACCAGGATCACCGAAGTCTAACTCCTGGCCCTGCACAGGACTTGTCTTTCATCTGAAATTCAGATGAACTGTCTTTTTTCAAGATGCTGCTATGCTTAGGACAAGTCTTCAAAAAATTGTGTTTCTTTAACACTTTAGATACTGAAGAAATTGTCTTTTCAGTGAGGTCACCTTTCAAGGTTTTTAGTATTGTCTCAAGTGTGTTTTGGGATTTTTTTTTTGTCTTCAAATTGTTTCCAGATATATTCTTAAGGAATGTCTACCAATGTAAATTACAAAAACCCCCAATGTTCCTGTGGTAATTTCACTGTTTATTTTTGCCTAAGACAAAAAGAAAAAAAAACAACTATACTAACAGAAGATAATTTGTATTTCAATATCTTGAGCATAATAGGATTAAATATGAACAAAATGCATTTACTTAAATATTGCTGAGGTATTAATATTTTATAAGCTATATAAAAATTAATTAGTTCCTTCATTTTGGATCCTTCTATCTGATATAGTAGATGAGGATATTTATTTATTTACATATGTATGCAAATGTTTTCAATATTACTTTATATTCCTACCCCAATTCCATCAATATTCAACATGACTAATTTGTGTCACTTTCCATTTCCTAGCTCCCATTAATGTGGAATTAGGACATTAACACTGACTCCATGGGTAATGATGTGTATTAACATGTCTTATAAGTATTCATATGTTCTCCCAGTACCTTCACCAGGGAGCTGATTCCCACTCCTTTCCAGAGCTTTCTTGTTCTCCTTGAACTATGGAAGAGCAAATGTGACAAGTTCCAGACCCTTTTTTTCATGAACAGTAGGTGCTTTCTGCGTTTGGCCACGTGTGGCTGTGTTTGCCGAGCCAGGTCTGCAATGGCTTGTGATGAATGGCTTGGTGTCTGGAAGGGCTGTTCAACCATGGAAATTAAACTTACCCTGAAGGCAGTGCTTTCCTTCAAAAAACATTTTCCATGCCCACAAAATGGTAGCCTTCCTTGTAAGTATAAAGTGTAATAAATAATGTCTTCAACAGAAATAAAAGTTCAATGATAAGCAAATATTTTATTTTGATAGGGAGCAAGTGCAATATTTCCATTATTCCAGGGGACTCTGTAGTGAGTGTGCAAACTGCTTGAATACTTTGGCTCTTGGTAGTGTCCTGAAACTTCAGGATAAAAAGAGATTTCCCTCACAGAAGTTTACTTTGCAAGATACAGTTCTAAAGCTGTGTGTGAGTGTTGAAAAAGCTTGTTGGCCAGTTTTAGATGAGAATTTTTAGGAATTACTAGTTTCTTGAGATTGTCTGAGAAAAAATTAAATGTGTAGACTATAATACTTGGTTGAATGCATTGCTAGTGTGTTTTAGAAAGAGATTGCCTGGGTTATGATATGTCACTTCAGTACTGATTGTAGTATTGTCCATGGTGAGAAAATTAAATATTTTTGATATGGATTTACCCTGAAATGTTTGGCTGCATGATTTTTGGTATTACCAGAACTTAAAATTTTCATGAGCCATCTCTGTTGTTTCATGTAAAGCAGATATATTCTGATTAATAGAAAAATATAAGCATTACTACCTTCTTTCCCCAGCTTCTTTTACCTCCAAAAGTGCTCAAATCTTAACTGTCAATATTTAATAGTGCTCTTCACAAATATACAACAGTTTTTTTACTTCATTGATTTGTCAAAAAAGAAAACTGATAAGGAAGTTATACACATACTCTTAGTAAAAATAAACTTCAAGTGAAATTTTAAAAATTATAAAAACAATTATCCTCCTGGAATTTAAAAAAAAAAAAAAGGAGGGTAAGCACTGTGTCTGTGAGATAAAATGTGTAGGAAACCTGTAGTCATCAAAGCTGCTGTAGAACAGAATACAGAACATAAATATTCTTTGGTAGGTAATGCTTTAGCAAAATATTACAGTAAAAGTTGCAGAATACAAACTTTTCCCAGAAAACTTTCTTGTGTTTTTTCTTCCAGTTCCATGAGACAAAATAGCAAATAATACACTACTTTTCAAATATATAAAGATTCTTGAAGGTGTATGTCTTCCGTAGCGTTGTCCAGTCTTTCACACATTCATCTATCAATGCTGGCAGGTTCTCAGTTTTTTTCTGACAGAAAATACCATTTTATGCACTGCAATGTTGCTACAAAATGCTAATTCAAGTGATATTCCATCAAGACCACCATTTGTAAGCAACACTTCAAAGTTAGATGCTGCATGTATAATTTTGATATAGAATAGGGAAATAGTTTTACATTTTCGTTTGCTTATCCCTGCAAGTTCTACCAATTTTGGTCATTGGTGAATGTTAGGAAAAGATTAAATGAACTGAGATGAAATTCAAGTGGGATTCTGGCATATGTGTATTAAACACATACTTTATTACTTTGCTAACTTGGAATAATAAAGCAGTAATATTTGTAGGAACTCCATTGTATTGGTCAAAAAAAAAAAGGTAAACATCTGAGCAGTTATAAGGATGGATGGGAAGTCACTAACTGAAAGAACTGTTTCTGCCAACAGTAACAGGAGTTTAGCTCTATGTGCAACAGTCTTGTGCATCTGGAGTCCTTGTGTGGAATAAAATGTTTTCTCAGCATGCAGGTGATTGTACTTACATTCACCTTATTAAAAGTTTTTATTCTGCTATTTTTGAGAGAAAATAGTAGAAAAAATTTGGAAGCAGTAGAAGTCTCAAATGGTCGTCTGTAGACAAGATTTTGGTTGAATTTGAGTGACTTCAGGAAGTATCAGATACAGCTGATTTTTTGTGAAAGAAATCAGTATTGTTTTTTCAGTACTCTTTGCTGGCATTTTCAAGGCCACTGAGGAAAGTGCTACTGGGGTTGACATAGTCTTTGTTAACTGTTTAATTCATGATTAACATTTTCTTGCTGTTTCATAACCATAATAACAAAATGCTTTCACTCAGGACTTTCTTACCTTAGAAACTAAATTAAAGATCAGTTTTCTCATGGATTTTTGTTTGCTTGTTTGTCTGTTTGTGGAGGGTTTTGTTGGTTGGTTTTTTAATAAATCTTGATATCATGTATTCTTTTTACAAAACTTAAAGTCTACTTTTACAGGCATTTGATCCAATTTGCAGTTGCCAGAGTAACAACATTCTGACTTCAGTATTTGGCAGGCAAACAAAGGAGGAATTCACTGTCAAGTATTTTGTGTTTAAATATAATTATTATGCATCTTTATTTTCCAGTTTGGGTTGATTTTGTTTCTCTCTGAGTAACTAGTGTCTGCTTGAATGACAGACTGTAATAATTTGAAAATGCTGTAGATATTAGAGTTTTGACTTCCAACATTTTGTATACAGAAAGTACTTTGCTTTTTCACAGTTTTTAGTTCTCACCATAAAATTATAGTGCTTGTTTGAAATTGTGTGGATGGCATATGGTTTGCATAAACTTTTATATGAGTGTTTTAATGATTGTCGTGTTATAATTGTGTTATTAAAGATCAAGCCAAGCATTCAGCACTGGCTTTCGCTTTAAAAATCCTTTAAATAATTGTTTACAACATTATAAAACATCTTAGGCTGAGGTTGACTTTGTTCGTTATAAGTTCTTCTGGGTTTTTTTTTTCCTGAGTCTGAAGGAAAGATTTTTAAATACTGTTATATTTCAAATTTCTGTTGTACCAGGTAATCCCCAGTTTTCAAATGTTAGTACAACAGACTCTTCTGATTTCGCCTAGGTGTCAAACACTGTGTAGTTACAAGTAACAGATTCTGTGCTTGCTTTCAGCCTTCCTTAGATCTTAATAGTTTTTGTCACAAGGATGTTGGTGTAGTAATCAGCTTTCAAGCAGCAGGGCTTTCTTAACTGCATGATCCTTTGATGAAACTGCCGACTGCAATCATGCATGATTGTAATATGGCAGGGAAGCAGAGTGGTGATTATAATTAATTTAGAGAAGTAAAAATGGACATCTGCTATATTAACATGTATTTAAAATTACTGTGAGTTTCTGGATGTTAAAAAAGTTTTTCATTGTTCTTACACTAATGGGAAAAATAGATTTCCCCCCCTCCCTTTTTTTTAGTTGCAGCAAGTTCTAATAGAGAGATGCCATCGAAGTAGTAGTAGTTTTTCCGTTTCCAGTAAGAGAAGCCACACTGACCCAAATAAAATGAATCTACAAAATGCTTAATTTAATAAAATAGGAGGTTTTATAGCTTTCTCCCTTTCCCTGTGCTAGGAAAATAATAGCTAGAGACTGCAGTGCACCCGTGATGGAGCTACACCCATTATGGGCCATCGTTATACTTGAATCTCTTTGAACATGGCATAGCTTGTTACCAGAAGGCTGCAGTAAGCACAAAGATCTTATTTTTCGTTTTGCTGGTGTTTTCTGGGTGTTTTGGCTGTGCAGAAGATTGCTAAAGTGAAAGAGCTACAGAGAACATATCAAAATCAATGAAAATCATCTTTCTAGTTCACATCAGAAGGGACATTGTCAGTAAGAGTTGTCATAGTGTCCTTCTAGTTGCAGCATGTATCTTATGTATCCTATTATTATAAGCCATAACATCTGTAGGTTAAACTTTTTGGAAGAGCAGCTGAACACTTATGAACATATTAGTGAGCTAGTTACTACGCATGATGTTTTTGCCATATGTCAATATTATACAGCTGAAGCCATTTCTTTCTAGATGGGTAACCTGAAGTTTCAACTTTCATTGCATTACCTTTCACACTTTTTACATCTGATATATAGCCATATCTTAGTTTTTATCTCCTTTATTAATTTTGCAAAACACTCCAAAAGGTATAGTTATTTAATCATTCAGAAAGTGTTGTTTCTTTCTCCTTTTATACATTGCCATTATCGAGAACAATAAAACAGTGGTTTAGCCACTGTTGGATGAGATTTTTCTTCATAGCTAGAAAATGCTTGGGGGATTTTTTTGTTGCTGTTTTTGT
The DNA here is from genome assembly GCA_035041135.1 of Platyrinchus mystaceus. Taxonomy (NCBI): domain Eukaryota; kingdom Metazoa; phylum Chordata; class Aves; order Passeriformes; family Tyrannidae; genus Platyrinchus; species Platyrinchus mystaceus. The sequence continues at coordinate 19,591,426 of JAWWLV010000144.1, forward strand.
TCCAGTTGTTCAGCTCTATGTACTGTATCTGTTTAGACAAAATATCTGCAAAAAATGGTGCATTACGACAAAATAGTTAATTTTTTTTTCTAATTCTCTCTTTCTCACAAATGGAGAAAGTCCATTACACATAATGAAGGGTAAAATACAGGCATAATCGAATAACACATTAGACCAGAAGGCTTTGAATCTATGTATTCAGCAAAGGCTAGAACTGTTTGTTCATTTAATCTCTGTAATAATGCAGCTTTGACTGAATGCTTGTGCTCTTTACAGACCCAAACTTTAATGACAATGTGCTCTGTGTAAAACGTGGGGAAGATTGTAACCATTTTGAACTGTATTTAGCTTAGTAAGATGAAATATCAGTTATTCCCTAAGGTATTGTGTAGTTGTAGATCATAAACTTTTAGCTTAAATTAAACATCACAGCTGGTTGCCTTAATTTGATGCATTATAGCACAAATGTTTCAACAGCTTGACTAAAATGAACCATACTGCAAATTCAAAAGAAGAGCGAAGGTCAATGCACATGGTGCCTAGTGATTTGCAAATTTCCTTTATTTGGATATATTAAATGTATTATGTGGAACTTAGCATAGAGGAATGGAATTTGGCAGGGTAGAACAGATTAGCAAAGGATGTTCAATCAGTTTTGCTTAAAAATAATACAGTATAATAAGGAAGTCATAATAGTACAATGTCAAATTTTCAGAAGGAAGTTAAAGTTAGAATATCTTCTGGATAATCAATACCCTTGGATTCTTTTGTATGTGTTTATATAGAAATATATATTTCATAATTCATAATCTTAATTTCTCATCTGAGTATACCACTAAACTTCATTGTTTTTTAAAAACATAGTATGGCTGCTGTCTCATTCGCATTAGGGGATTTCTTAGTTTACAGGAGGCATCTAGAGGTACCTAATCTGTGTCTGTATTTCTAGTTGACTAAGAAAATGCATCGTTCTGTATTCAAAAAAGCCCTAGAATGCAAAGGAGCTGCCATTACTCCCTGTCTGTTCAATGTGAGTGTAGTGTTAAGAATTCATATCTCTGCAATAGAAAACATTAAATTGAGCTACCACAAAGGAAATGAAGGTAGTCTGGGCACATTGCCAAATACAGTATGTTTAATACTGAATGCTGTATTTATCTGTAGAATTTCTTCTTACTGTGCACCAAAAGTCCATGCAGTTGGTAATTTCTCCGTAACTGCACTGGGTGTACATAGCTCTATACAAAGTTGAAAAACATCATCCAGCAGTTTTCACTCACCTAAGTAGTAGGTAATTCTAACTTTTATGTGCTTTAGGAGATTGAACTACTTCATACCAAAGATAATTACTTATACTGGGAGGAGCAAGCCCTATAGAGGCTTTAGATTGAAGAAATACTGGCAGAAATCTGTTGGTTCAGTTTGCCTCTCTGTATTGTTTTTCATTTGGCTACTACCTTGCCTGTGTGAAACGGGTTTGTGCTAGTGGTATTTTTTTATAAGAAAGTACTCTTTTACAGTTACATAAATTTAGAGTTTTAGAAGATCCAGTTAAGTTCACTATGTTCTTCCTTCACCAGATGTCAAAAATTTTAAACATGCCTTTCTCATCATGTGGTCTTCTGATATAAATTGTCAACATTCTTGCATCTATGGTACCTGTATTGTACCCCAGTTCATACAGCAACTCTTTATTACAAAGCAAGGTCCATACAAGTACTGTTGCTGATAAGTTTGCTGCAGTTAGCAGCTGGTGTTCTTGGTAGAATACCTTTATGTATGCAGTTAATAAGCAATGACTGTATCCCCTTAATTACCATCTTTCATGGTTCCCTAAACTTCCAGATAACCTATTTTAATATTTTTTTTAAAGTTTTTCCCCCATGGCATTGGAGAAGCTTTTTTACTTTGCTGCTTCTATACCTTGTTTCTGCATGCCCATTTCTTTGAAAAATAAGTATGGATTTTATTTTACCCCAGATATGCCATTTTATATGGAACTTAAGGAAACATTAAAATCATGTGATTAGATGATTAATGCTTTGTAATAATGCATAGCAGGAATAATTATTGAGAGACTAAATCTCTCTGACTGCAAAGTAAAACCTCTATTTCTTAAATTGCAAGTGCAATACTGATGTGGTATTGGGAATATGGTGATTAAATTACTTTCTAATTTTTGTGAGATTAAATATAGGGGTTTTTTTTCTGTTTTACACATGAAGGTCCGATGATGATGCAGCAATTTTGATTGATAATATTTGGATTCACACTGTGGTGCTCAAGCTGAAATGTGGTGCAAATTCAGTATTTATAATATATCAACCTTAATTGGCCTCAACCTTTGTAGACTCAAGACTTGTTGCCATAACTTGAATTAATGACCTAAGGCAGTGCTGCTCTAAAACATTTGCAGTCTCATTCTTTTCACCACTTTAATCAGCGGGGGCTTAATTGAAAGCTGCTATATAAGAAATACAAGATACATTCATTACCTTAAGTAAATATTTGGTTGACTACTTCAGTGTTCAAATGAAAAGTGATGATATTTGCTAAATATTTATGGAAATAAAAATGAACAAACTGGTACAGTCTTTTTGTCACTAATAAGATAAGGTGGTCACCAAAAATTATTTGTTTTTATTTAAAAGATCAACACTAACATTGTTTTTGACTCTTTGAATTACAAGCAAGTCCATCAAATAGATACATGAATTTAATTTTGATATAATCACTTTACCATGAAGAAAGCCATATTGTTCAAGAAGCTCTATCCCAAGGAGATACATAAAAGCTATTTCTGAAAGAAATATCGGAAAGCAAGGATATCCTATATCACTCAGCTCTGCCACATGTTTTTAATAAGCTAACTCTTACAGTGGTAAGTGACAAATTCAAGCCTGCTCTTTTTGTGGGATACAATTAAGGGAAAGTACCTAAGTCATAATATTGTTTATGTGACTAAATTATGGAAATATAATTACAAAACCTTGAAGGAAAATGAAGGCTGCAAAGTAAAGCACTCCCATGGGAAGTACTGAAGTGATTACTGGTTCTATTTCTGCTCATGTTCCTGTTGGCAGAAATAAAATTTCCGGTTACATGAGCCACCTTCTGGCCACCCTCTCACCGCCCTAGCCTCCAAAAGAGGGAAAAATTGGTCTTCTGAGGAGTTTGTTGCTTTTAATATAGTCACTGTTTGCTATGCAGTTCAGATTTTGTTTCTTCTTTTCCATCAGACACAAAATGTATTTCCCTATGAGCTAAGCCTTGGAAATTTTCACCATCCTGCCAGAAGTTGCTGCTAGAGGATGGAGGCATATTTCACATGAATAGATTTTGATAACGCATTAAATATTTTAAAAAATAAAGAAATAAACAAAAACAAACGAACAAAAAATCCAAAAGCCTTCCAGGACAAAATATCTTTTAAGAAAAACACTGAGAAGGCTGAATTTCATTGAAACTATTGCTGGGGGAACTATCCCTTCAAGAAACAGCAAATGTTGCCCAGTGCTTTGTAAGGTTGTTACTATTAAGGAAAAATCAGAAGAAAATATTTTATATTGTGGTGTTTTATTAAACAAGCAAACAAAAACCCACGAGAAAACAAAACCCTGGAATTTAGAAAGCAGTGATCTCTGTAATACTAAAAATTATGCTACGTAAAAAAGAAATTTTCTGACAACATACTATTATATAAATGAAGTTCTTTTTGTAGTTAATTTCATCTTTGAAACCTGATTCGTTGGAATATTTTGTCTGAACTAATGTCTGACTGTACTTGATTTCCCCCAGGTGTTAAAACATTTTAAGGAATGTGCTTCTGCTAGCACATAGTTTCACATGTAGAAAGTAGTTTCACAGTAGATTACAGGGTCTATACAACTAATTTTGTGACATCGTGAATTGTATAAATAATAATATTTTGTTCAAGTATGCAGGACGATGTTATTGTCTTTCTCCAGATTTTCCTCAAAGGTTTTTAGTTTGATACTACAGTAAAGTATTCTGTCATTATGCTTGTGACTCAAACATGATGATGTGCTCTTGGTTCACTTTTGCAAAAGAAGTCTAAAGGGTATACATGATTTTGGAGCTCTGTTTTTGAATGAAGAATGAAGTGATAAGCTGGATATGTTAACCTGACAGATTGTGATGACACAGTACACCTGGGGAAATCAGAGTTATTGTTCTTTCAGAGTAGCATCCTGAGACTACCACTCAGTAACTGTAGTGAAGAGAAATTCAGAGATGGATTAAAAAAACACCTGTTTAAAGCAGTCAGTTGAAACATGTGAACAGACAGAACAGAGGGAAGTATATGAACTATGTGACCTGCAATTTAGTAAGAATCACTGATACAGAATATGGAATTTCTAGTGATTACCTTTCTGAATTGCAAAATGAATGAAAATAGAAGAGGAAAGGGTATCTGAGAGAGGTACATTACAGCACAACTCCTTTCCCTTTTGACCTTGGAGCTCTTATTTTGTCCAATTTAAAGATTTCCCTGTAAAGGTAGCATCAAAGCCAATGTGTTTTGGAGCTTTTTTTTTTTTTTTTCCTTCCTGAGAATGTATTGCTAAAAATGTGCATTAAATTAAATTTAAAATCTTTGGACCTTTCCTGGAGTAAGGAGATATTTACACTCTACCAGGCATAACTTAAGTAGTTGAGACTGTTGTAATACTGATCTTACAGTCATGTAAGATTCTGCAACGTTTCTTTGGACTACTGTAACTAAATTTTCCATTGTTCTGCCCTCTAGTAGTAAAGGCACAGTGCAGCAATACACTTCTGTGCTTTTAGGACATGCAAAATTTCATTCCACTTGTCCATGCGTACATCAACTGCAGAGTGCATCTCCTGTAGGCTCACAGTTAACCCATTGTGGTGGGTTGACCCTGGTGGATGCCAGCTGCCCCAAAGCTGCTCCTCATTCCCCTCCTCAGCTGGTCTAGAGAAAGAAAATATAATAAACGTCTTATAGGTTGAGGTAAGGACAGGGGAGAGATCACTCACCCGTTATTGTCATGGGCAAATTGACTAAGATAGTTTAATTTATTACCAATCAAATCAGAATAGGATAATGACAAAGAAAACCAAATCTTAAAAAAAGCCTTCCCCCACTTCTCCCTTCTTCTCAGGCTTAACTTTACTCTGGATTTTCTCTAGCCAGCAAAGCAGGGGGACAAGGAAGGGGAGTTGTGGTCAGTTCATCACACACTGTTTCTGCCATTCTTTCCTCCTCATGGCAAGGATTCCTCACACTCTTGCCCCAGTCCAACATGGGGTTCCTCCCACAAGTCCTCCACCAACTTTTTCATCATGAGTCCTTCCCACGAGCTGCAGTTCTTCATGAACTGCTCCAGCATAGATCCCTTCTGTGGGGTATGGTTTTTCAGGAACAGACTACTCCTCTATTGGTCCTCCATGGGGTCACAGGTCCTCGCAGCAAAGCTGCTCCAGTGTGGGCCACTCTGTCCACATGGCCACAAGTCCTGCTGGGAGCTGCCTCCCAGCATGGACTTCAAACAGAGTCACAGATTGCTTTGGGCATCCAGCTGCTTCTGTCATGGAGTTCTCCATGGGCTGCAGATGGATCTCCACTCCCCCATGAGCCTTCATGGGCTGCCAGAGGTTCAGCCTGCCTCACCATGGGATGCAGGGGTTTCTCTACTTCCCTTCTTCTTCACTGACTTGTGTCTGTGCACAATATATATTTGTATTTAGTAGAAGTTTGTAAACAGCACGGGGCTGTATTTTTTTTTTACTTTGTTATGATAAGCAAAGTTTCTAGGAATCAGGGCATGATTGGTAGAGGACACTATTTCAGTAAAAGCATTCTTGCCTGTCTCTGAATACAACCCAATATGGTAAATGTGCCAGCTCTGGTGGCAGCATGTCTTAGTTTCTCTTCGGAGCACTTGGTAATGCAGGAGTGTGTATTGACTAGCAGCATTGACTGTGTCCTCCACGTTTACCCATATAAGGTCCCAGTAGGCTCTGTTTTTTCTATAAAATCTGAGCTGCACAGGCTACTTTGATAAGGAAGAGGAGTTCTGGCAGTGAGGAAGGTGTAAGAAAATAGGGTGAAGACTGGCACCATGCAGTGTGGTGTAGGCTATGCTGCTCTGCCATTAGTGTGATTGGAAAGTCCTGTGTTCTAGATGATTTTGTGGAATCCCAGCTACTGACTTGGCTTTGGCTTCACTGTTAGTTGCAGTGTAGCTGCCTGGAGTGCAGGCAGAAAGAGGAACAGAAGCATCCTATGTGAGGTGGTGGCTGGAAGACGAAGCAGAAAGTGAGGGGCATCATCCTGGCTTCTGAAGGGTTGTTGGCCTTGAATTAAAAGCTGAGGTGCGCATTTAGGATATAATATAAAACAATTGTACTTTGTAAGTTATTCTGTAATGGAGAAAACAGGTGTTCCCCTTTCTGGGGGGGAAAAAAAAGGTAAAGAGAATAACAAAGATGCTGTGTGTTTGTATTTTCATGCCTCAGGATGTTCTAATGCCATAAAAGTATCAGTTCAAAGATAACTTCTGCAGTGAAGTGAGTTCCATTTCTGCCCTTCCTGTGACATCTTTACTTCTTCAGAAAGAACTTTGAAAAAGGTGGCAGCCCTGGCACTTTAGCAGCCAGTTGTTGTGAGTGCTCCTGAAATTGAAGTCGTTGCAATGAAGAGAGACCTTGGATTTGAGGGTCACACGTATCAAAGACTGAAGTCTAAAGGGAAGAGCAAAGTCTCTCACTGGCAGAGAAAGAACAAAGGTTGTTAGGGACTCTCTGGCAAGAAAAGAAGGGACATGGGAAAGTTACAAGGAAGGAGTAGGTCTACAAGGAGATAACATGAGTGGAAAGCAAGGAATGCAAGAGATGGTCATCTCAAATCTAGTGCAGATAAAAAGAGACAATAGGACTTGAACTCAGATGAATAGAACTAAGAATTTTTTGTAAGAATTTTAGCTTTGTAGTGTATGAGTCCAGTTCTTGACTATCCTGATCACTGATCATGAGGAAGTTGTATGGGCAATTTTTTTTTTTTGTGTTGCCTTTTTTTTTCTTTTTTTCCTTTCTTTTTCCTTTTCCCTGTTTTATATCAGTGAAAAAAACTTCAGTATTGGGTCACTATCTTTAAGGCTGTAAGGATTACATAAATTACACCAGCCTAAGAAAGCAAAGCTTTAATGGTACCACCAGAGCCTTTGAGAGACCAGCTGTTGGGCTAAAGATGGTCTTCTAAATGAAGTCCTCTTACAGTCCCAGTTTTTATATCCGCTGACAAACTAATGATCTCCTCACGTTGCCTATTTCATGTGTTGTGTGTAAGGGCTTTGACTAGGTCTCTGCATGGTGCAGTTTCCTTCTAGTTGAGAGTCTAGGTAGTGACTTCTACCAGGAACAGTAAATAAACAAAACAAACAACTAATGGAACATTATAGTCTGAGCAGCTGGTAAAGCTTTGCAGGTGAATGAAGCTGAGCTGAGTGTATAGGATCAAATGTCATGAAAGATCTCTGGGGTGCCTCAGGAGAACAAGCTAAGACTAGGATAGAAATGAAACTCATTAAGAAGAACACAAATGAGGAAAATTAATCTGTTTGTAATGTTTGTCATAGTCCCTGTTGTAGAATTGGAGACCTAGGCTGCCAAAAACAATAAAGTCTTTCACAGGTGGGGTGTAATTTTGGCACTTCAAAAAATAGTAGCTGTATTTCTTCACTTCTGCTTGTATGCAAATTATGATAGGAAAGCAAATGCTGTCTCTGTAAGTGATGCTAGAAAAGTCAGTGTGAACAGAATAAACTGAACATCTCTCCCTAAAATATATTGGGCTTCTCAAGCTTTCCACTCTTTTGATATAGAGTGGTGCTTGTGAATAACAAGTCCATTTTTCTGTGGTATTTCTTGAACAAATAAGTAGAAAAACCTGCAAGCTTGAGACAATCGACTTGAGAAATTCTGTGGAACTCAGGAAAAACTCAGCTATTTTTCCATAGAAGACAATATACATCTACCATTTCTGATAATATCTGTACTTCAAAATTATGTTTGTTCAAGTAATACTGTTTTATTTTCTGCTTTTATATTTCATATTTTTCACAATTTGGAAATAGACATTTGATGACATTCTGTAGATGAGTTGGATTCAGAGGAAAGAGGCTCTTTGTTACCATGAATGGAATAGGGTAGAGATTAGCAAATAGGCAACAATCTAAACCAGTTTGTTCATATACATGTGACTTTGAGAGTTCAGTGATGTTCCAAGTTGTTGTTTTTTGAGTCAGTTTGAGTTTTAAGACAGCAGATACGAAACCAGGACACAAGTGGATTGAACAATTGGATGGGGAAAAAAAACCCACAAACCTATGGTCAGATTTAAGTTCTGCAAAACCCATTTAACAAGCAGAGTAAAATCAGATTTTTCACCTTTGACTTTGTTAAATTATCAGTGAACAAAAATGGCTGAGCTTTTTGCACAGCTTACACTTAATGACTGTAGTTGATATTTGTGTTACAGTGATTCCTAAATCCACAGTGATCTTGTTACAGTGGACAGTGCAGAAAGTTGCTGGAGATAACAGAAATCTGAACCAACTAGGAGTAGTTGGTGGAGGCACAGGTTGCTACCCCCAAGGTCTCACAAGTAGATTTTAAATTGTTTTTGCCACTAGCTTTTGGATGCACCTCTAGAGGGTCTTATAGAGTCTCATTTCACTTCTGTGTTGATAAAACACCCATGTCTTTACCATGTTTTATAACTGTCATTCAGTTTGAAATTTTGAAAATTGATTGAGAGCTGCCATATGGCTCTCAATTAGGCACAAAGAATTTGTAGGTTAAAATAAGTTCTAGAATCATAGATTATACTGAGTTGAAAGGGACCTATCAGGATTATCGAGGCCAACTCCTGGCCCTGTGCAAGACAGCCCCCAAAATCACACCATGTGCCTGAGAGCATTGTCCAAACACTTCAACTCTATCAGGCTTGGTGCTGTGATCACTTCCTTGAAGTGCCTGTTCCAGATGGTTGAGCTGCAGGTGAAGGTGAAGAACCTTTTCCTGATATCCAGCCTAAACCTCCCCTTACTCAGCTTCATGCCATTTCCTTGAGTCTTGTTACTTTCTTTTGGATTAAAAAGGTGTTTGCTGTTGTATCTACACAAAATGTCTTTTAGTTATAAAGAAAGAAGGAAAAACTGGATGAAAAGTAGAGGCAACAAGTTTTTTGTCCATTGAAACAATGTGAGCTGAGTTCCTCTTGTGAGTTTGATATTGCAGTATTTCAAAGTAGAGTGGTTTTGGATTAGGCTTTAGAATAGGAAATAAGAAAAACTGTACTGGATCAGTGAAAGGATTTATCCAGCTCTTCAGCTTCTGTCTCCAGCAGTGGCCGTAAGCAGCTGCTCACAGAAAAGCTGGTATGTGAAGGTACATGATACTTTCTTCAAAGCTCTCCCAGTCCATCACTTTGAAACTCAAGGGATCACATGAAATTCTTGTTACCTGTTTATTTATTAACTCCCAAAGGATCTTTGCTTCTCACTTGTGCAATCCAATTTGGCCAAGTTTGTATTTTTATACCCCCATCTTCAGCCATTCATTGCATCTTTTAACCTGCCTAGTTTGAAAGTGCTTTTGTTTCAAAGCTGTCTTTTTTTGGTTTACACTTTAGGATCAGAAGGAGTCCCTGGTCTTTGACCAACAGACAGGATTCGTCTCTCTTCTGTATCTTTACAAGATACTAGAGCATGTAGCATGTGTGGAGAAATGATGCACCCTCCTAGGCAACACTGGCTTATCTAAAAGCAGCAATTGCAAACAAATCCTTTCCTGATAGACACATTATGAGCTGAGACAGTGCTAGGGCAGAGTTATACACTTGTAAAAATTTTAGCAAAATGATTTTATCATAACAACAGTGTACCAACAAGCTAATTATGAGACAATAAAAAGGGTTCCTTTGGTAGAGTGAATTGTAGTATAAACTGACTATTAATGTTTCTCAGGTGCCATAGATTCACCTTCATTTCTTTTTCACTTCCTGTTTTCTGAAGAAAAAAATTAGAATTTATTCCTTTTTTGTCTGAAAAACTCTGTAAGAAAGCATCAGGGTATCTCTTTAGACTTGTATAATGTAATTCTCATGTTTTTATGAATGTATCATAGTTTCAGGCATTATTTCCCCTCTTCAAACAGCTTTATGTGACAGCTTCTTTATGTTCATCGTAAGTCATCCTTTTTGGTTTGATTACAGCAATAATCTGGCGACCATAGCAACATGTTTTGCTTATGATGTATGTCAGTGGCGAATAGAGGTCTAGTCACCATTTCCTTAAATGGTGAGAAATTGTATTTTTAAAAGGGAGAAAAAAAAAGACAGTTCCTGTAATGCTTCCAGAAATAGTAAGAAACATCTTAATTCAATTATTTGTGCAACAGCTTCTTTGTGCATATACATCATACCAAAAACCTGAATTGTAATGGTTACTTTCCTTGTACAGTATAAGAATTGTTGGTATCTTTTGCAGGTGCTTGGAAAAGTACGGCTTTTATACAATGATGAAAATATTTTGCTATGTTTCTTACTAGTTTCATCAATTGAAATCAGAACATCATTGCTAAAATGCTTATCGAAGCTCCAGTGTCCTAATGAGTTGCTGTAGAATTTGTAACAGTCACACAGCTTTCCAAGTCCCATCATTGGTAGAGT
>JAWWLV010000144.1:19603037-19618398 GCA_035041135.1 Platyrinchus mystaceus
ATTTATGTTACTATTTTTCTCTATTCATTTAACCAGCAAGTGATCAAAATCTGCCTGCCTCATGCACTTGTTGGGACAGTTCGAAAATGACCCTTGTCTTGTGTTTGTGCTACATTCTACTAATGCCACAGTCGTGAATCTCATTCCTCAGAACAGCAGTCTGTAAAATTATTGTAAACACTTAGCTGTGTGAGGTTTATTTAATGCCAGAAGCCTTCAATAAACATCAGTTGCAATTTGGGATGTGCTGAGTTAATGATTCCTGCACTCTGCCTAGTGCACGTGCTGTTAAACCTATGTGCCAAGTGACTGCTGCTGACATTGATCACATCCCACTGATGTCCCTGCGTGCACCGAGGGAATGGAAACCACAATTCCACAGATGTATTTCACAGGCAACACACTTAAACATCTCCACTTAGAGGCCTAAAGGACATGGTAGCATTTCACATGGTAGGGGAGAAAAACATAACCAAAAATTAACAGATGTTTTTGATACTTTTGAAAATTAATAAAATAACTTCCCCAAGTCCAACTTTATATTAAATGTGTTGCAAAGTCATCTGTTAGTTAATGCTAAAGGATTTTCATAATGCTGTAATTTTATGTTGTATTTGTTTAACAAGAGATTTTTTTTCCTCTGATGAATGCTGATAGTCAGAAAAAAAAAGAAAAAAAAATAGGAAAGAAATTATGGGAAAATAACCCCAAACCTTCCAAAACAGATGTTTTGGACAGACTGTGAAATTCTGTTTGTGTACCCATGCAGAACCTGTCAGCATTTAAAAACATGTACACCATGAAAGTGATAAATGTGGTAGCTCTGAAGAGGGATAAAGGAAGAGGAAAAACCTGAAGTAATAAACTGTGGTTTCTTTCTTTACCAGACTTTATAAGTCTGGTCATGTTAGCTCCATGTTTGTGGTCACCAAAACTCTGCCAGCTGAATCATGAGCATACCAACTAGAGGTCATGTTGTTGCAGTATATTTTATTGAAAGCAGAAGCACATAAGGAATAATCTACTTAATCCATTTTGTCCTACTCTAGGTTCTTAGACCTAATTCTTGCAGGACTATAAGAAAAGTGCTGCTCCCATGAAACAAATACTTGGAATAAATATGTTTATATCCTTGTTTAAGGGGTAACATAGAGATTTTCAAAGTTGCAGTTGTTTCTGAAATACTTGAGCATTAGTTTGCAAGGAATTTAATTAGAGACTTTGTGTCTCATCTCCTTTTTCAGCTAGTAAACATAATAAAAGCTGAATTTAAGTGGGGTAAAACCTGTTTTTTCTTGATAACCAAGTACTTTACAGCTTATGGGTCAACACTTGGTTTGTACAAAAACAGTAACCAGTTTCATATCTTAAGTAGGGCTATTAAATACTGTTCAATTAAGTAAGTTAGAGCTCTAATTGAAGAGAATTTCACTGTTTTATCTGTGATGTCCATTTAGATAAAAATGCTTGAGTGTGAATCAGTGGTGTGCAACTTGGATATTTGAACCTAAATGTGTAGTAATTTAGTACTGTACTGAATACTCTTCACTGTTGTGAACTCCAAGGTAGCTGAGCCCAGAAATTTCTATCTAAAGTGAATGTGTTGAAATTTAATTTATGTTACGGTTGCATCCAGATGTCCAAGCAGATATTAGTAAGTCTTATAGTAGCTCATCTAATAAAGAATTTTATCTCTCTCAACCCACATATATTTTGATTATCACTGCTTTTCCAGGACATGAGATTTAGGCTATGGTTTTATGCAGCACTCCATAACTCAGGTGACTTCACACCTGACCTTAACAAATAAATCACCTATTTTCTACTTTTCTTCAAATATTTGTGGGATGATCAAGTCAACAGTGCTAAGGTTTGTTTTGGGGTTTTTTGTTTTTTTTTTTTTTTGCTGCTGTAAGGCTTAGTTTCCCAGTATTTATCTAGGTGGTCCTAGCAGTTGGTATAGCAGTGATAATCAAAATATATGTGGGTTGAGAGAAAAAATTCTTTATTAGATGAGCTACTGTAAGACTTGATAATATCTGATTGGACATCTGGATGCAACCATTACATAAAGTAAAACTAACAACAGTGCTTATTGAAAGCTCAGAACTACTTGTAGAGATAACTTCTACATGAACTACTATATTTGATGTGATTTTTATTTTAGAGATGTGAACACTAGAAAAAGTTCCTTTATACTTCTAGTGACGTGTTTACTTACACTTATGTCTAGCCATGGGAAATGTAATCAGTAAGGAAATGTCTACTTGTTATTTATCTTTACTAAATGAGTGAATGATAAAAATGAACAGTAACCAGGTATTGCTTTAAAATATAAATTATAAATTGTAACCCCACCTGAAATATAATATTTTATTCTTTCTTGATGTAATAGATAAAACAGGAAATTCTTAATCAAAATATATCTGTTGTTAAAAAATTCTCCTGATCTAAGAAACTCAGTGTGTGGGTTTTTCATGTAACAGATATCTGCCACTGTTTAATGCTGTATTTTAAAACATCTTCTCAAGAAGCTTTTTAAAAATAAATTCAAAAACTCAGGTATATTTGCAAAATCCTTATCCTGAAATTCTGGGGTCATCACATGTCCCTGTAAAAATTTGTTTGATTTTGCAATACATACACAAATGGTAATAGCAATATTTATGATACAGCATGGTCCAGTCAAATGAGTCAGAAGATACAATATTTAAGACTCTTTTCCTGTCTCATTTGTCAGCTCAGTGGACTAGGAGATTCACTCTTGTGTTTTCTGTTCCTGATTAGACAGACTGTGCTCTCAAAGCTTGGAGTTGTCTTTTATTGGTAAGGTCATACAGCACTCAGAAAAACAGAAGAGTTTTTTACCTTGTGGGGCTTGGGTATGGAAAATTTAAGAAAATAATTGAAATTATAAGGATTTCAAAACTTGAAAAAAAATAGTAATAACCCTCTCTGGTTATTACATAAGGTTTGAAACCTTACTAAATATTGTTGATCTTCAAAGAGCTATTGTGAAGTGATTGTACTTTTAGAAACTGTGGTTTTTTTCATTAAATGTATTTGGACTTGGCAATAACTAATTATTTAAGTATTGCAAACTGCTTGGGGACAGGCTTTTCTTAGCCTTTCTTGATTCACACCTGGATATTGTGTTGTGATAGAAATCAAAACAGAAGGTAGGTTGTCTTTCATTCTAGATGCTGTACTTAGCATGGAACTTTGCCTTGTGTTTTATAAAGAATTATAATGTAATAATTGAAAAACTGTTTTGGTTCGTGTGAGTCCTATGTGAAAACTATGAACTGTTCACTGAAATTCCATGTTGTTTTGGTATTTGTTGTTTATAGTGATTTGCAGAACTATAACCCTCAATGAAAGCTGTATTTGTGCTTACTTGGGTGCATTCCCACCAAGTTTTCCCTTGTTTTTCTCCTGATCAGTGGGCTAGTCTCCTTGGAGATAATCATACCCATTTGCCACTGTGATTCCAGAGTAATGCCTTGAAATTTGTTGTGGCTACTGAACACCTTAGTTCTCAGTACATTTATCTGTTGAGTGCTGAACCAAGCTGTAGCTGTTTTCTCATCTTGTACTGAAGAGACAGCTTGGCTTTCTGCTGGGCTTCACAAAGCATTTCCAAGTGTGATGTGATTCAGCTGTTCCACAGCTGATCACTAGAGCTATGCTGTCTATGTTATGTTTTCTTCCCAAACTGAGATTCAAACCAATAGGGACTCAATTTCTATGGAAATAGCTGTCATAAAGTCAATTCTGTAGCTCATTGTAGTCTGTAAATTAGGTAGAATAGATAGTGAAAAGCAGGATTTTTTCTATTTGTTATCCCTTTGCTCTCACTGCCTAACTGCTGTTGCTGATTAAGTTTAATTGCAAAGCACATCAAAATTAAAAGACTTTGCATTTTTATAAGTCTTCTGAAGAACAGCTTTTCCTCCCTGGTTCTGTGGTGAACATAAGTTGCTGTTCACAGTGGGGTAAATGCCTGAAGCAAGGAAAACAATGGCTTGTAAGTTGTAAATCTGACCACAGTGTTTATGACAGTTGTAGGCTGTTTTGGATATATGCTGAGAGAAAATGTAAAAAAAAAACATGTTTGTCTTCATACAGTTGTACAATAATTGGTACAGACTGTAGAAGAGGTTGAGTCTTTTGAGTATTAAGAGATTTGAAGGCTAAAAGTTAACTTGAGAGATTATTCTTTTTAATTCTAAGTAAGAATAAAGGTGAAACAGCTAGAATGTGAACAGGAAAAAAAAAAAAGACTACCCTTTAATATGCTATCAGCTAGACAAAATAGATTCCTTAGGGGTGAAAGCCACAGCTGTACTGGCCAGTAGACTTCTGTTTCCTCCAAAGCACCTGGAAGAGTAAATTTTGCTTTTTGATTTAGTATGACCATTCAAGGTGATTTTCAAACATTTTCTTCTTGGAATTTGCAATTAAACAAAGCACCACAAGTGGTCACCATGCTGTCACGGGTAAGGAAATGGGTGAGAGAATAGTCACAAAAAATAACTTTGACCTATTAACAGTCAAAGCTATGAAAATTTTTTCAATACTCTTCTGTTCGGAGAAGGAACATTTTAGAAAGCCAGTCTCATGTTTCAAGATGATTAACCTATACTGATTTCCTAAAAATAAGCAGTCTGATAGTAATTAACTCGAATTCTTTTCTGTGGTCTGTCTTTCAGTGATGAAGACTAAGGCTTTTTCTCACTATTTTATCTTAAATTTTACTTTTCTACTTTAATATTTTTGCTTGACTGTTATCAGCTGATGTCTGTTATCTTCCTATTTCAGCACCTTTTGGTGATTTATTACAAGCATAGTAATAAAACAGTAAGTATTCAAACAATTGCACTCTTGCAGTAGAGGTAGTTTGAGATATAAACTACATGTGAACTTCCAGTGTGAGGAAATAGATAGGAACATGATCTTTATTGGTCATGGTCTAATGCTTTTCACTAAGGCTACTGAAATACTGGAGTCAGTAATCTCAACTGCAAATGGTTGAGAAAATGTCCTTCCACATAGTTTTTATCTCTCTCTGACCCCAACACATTCATCCTCTCATACACACACGTGTACGTGAGAGGGAGGGTGCAATGAATTTTGCTGGCAATGTTGCTATTAAAATTGCCAACAGCTCTTCTTGCCTTTTCACTAATTAGGATGAACTCAGGGCATAAATTTTTTTTCATGCTCTTATCCCTGTCAACTTGGAAATGTGCTTTCATGTTATTTAGTTTAATAAAGAATAACAACACACAGAATGGTAAGAAAAGATGTTCATTTATGCTCTATCTTAGAAAGTCCTAAAAATATTTTTATAATAAATTATTTGATCCCTTCTTGGTCTTTAGAGAGGCAAAGGTACCTATTCTGTTTACACTGTAAAGAAAAAAATAAGAATCTATCTGCAGTCCTTTTACTATATAATGTCTTACAGAGAAGCTGACTCAGATACACACAGAGAAAGGGCAGAAAGCAGGAGGATGACAACTTCTGTGATTCTGTGCAATCTCTCAAAATAAAAATTGTGGCATTAAGAAATCACCTTGTACTGTGTTTTGACTTTCTCAAAATCTTGCTTTGTAACATAGACTTATGAAAAAGCTTTTGTGAGCTTTTTGCTGGTTGGGGAGAAGATGATAGAGTGCAGCATTTGAAGTTAGTGGTATGAAGACTGGGTAACGTGGAAAAAGTCACTAATTAAGTGATTCAAGTTCACCAGGAAGCCCCTGGAAGAAGGCAACTTTGGTGTTTTAAAATGGCAAGAAGGTGTCAAGGAAGTTTAGGGACTTCAAAAACCTTGAAAAATTGCTTTAAAATATTACTTTATAATATTACTTTATAATAGTAACTGTCTCTAGGAGTAATGATGTGAGAGCAATAGAAAGCTACTGTGAAAATACGTGTCCAGGTACCTTCTTTGTTATGAATTAATGTTAACACGTGCTATGTGGCTTGTAAAAATTTTTCATCTTCTGTTTTGCTGTAATTGAGAAAAAGGAAGAGGTTTTTAGTTCCAAATGTATGTTTTTAGTATCTGGGCACCTGGAAATTTTCATCTTTCCCATCTGTATTAGTTAGCTTACTAAAAAGTAAATAAAAAGTATTGCCACATAATGTGGAGTCAGAACTTGGATGTATTAAAATGGATCTCACTACACATACGTAGTGAAATGAGCAGCTCAGGAAAAGAGGTGGATTTTGTTATTCCAGCCTTTCTAGATTTTCCAATTATTTGGTTGCCTTAATTAATATTTTGACTTGCTCTGTGTGTTGTTTTTCCCCCCATTTCTTCAAAACATGTATTTGTGAATCCACAGAGAAAGAATGCAAATGTTAAATTTGATCAGATACACAGTTTCATCCTAGTATTGGTCCAATCATAATGTTATTTGAACATCCAGTGTCTGTGAGTATCTGTGTTTGTAACTAGAAAATTCATGGAGCTTCTGAGCAGTAAAATGTGATTAAATAGTAGAGTAAATATGTAATAATATCTGGTTTTTAAACATGCACAAATGCTGTGGGCACTGCACTAGTAAATTCAAACGTCAAGAAGATGAAGCTTTCCTGTCAGAAATGAGATTGCCTTTTCTATGAATTCAGTTTTAACTCTAATTACATCAGCAAATTGGGGCACAAATGTCTTACACAAGTGAAGAGATCAATCTGAATTCTGTTTCCCCCACACCCATTGTTTGAAGGGTTGAAATACTGGAGATTAGGGTTACTTAAGGTGCTGTCGTCTTCCTGTTGTTTACTTAATATAGTAATGTACATATCTTGCCTTGACACAAATAACAGGAAAACTTGAGAGTCAATTAACTTGAAATTAAATTTAAACAAATTCTCTTTTATTGTAATACATACCTGTCTGTAACATTAAAATACACTTTTGTAGATCTTGAGGAATTTGAGTCCAAGATAATTATTTTGTATGGATACAGCTGAAAAATCAAACTGTATCAGTAGGTAATAAAACATAAATCAGTACAGTATAGAACTTTACTGTACTGATTCTTCTTCCCCTCCTGTGTGCCTTTTCCTGCCTTACCTCACATATTTACAGTTGTTTCATCATATGTTTTCTCCTGGAACCTAAAACAGTGTATGTACAGGCTTGATGAGGATCAACATTTCTGCTTAGTGATGAGTTTCAAATGAAGTATCAAAATCCTTTTTTTTTTTCTTTTTTTTTTGGTGAAGCATAATGGTGTCAAAGCAGCCAGATATCTTTGCTCAAGCCTGTCCCAGAGATTCCATGCCAATTGCAAAAATGATGAGGTACAGAGGGACAGTGATGGGGAAAGCAGAAACCATTACAATACCCAAGAAATGTTTAGGCTTTGCTAACATGTTTGCATCAGGGGAGGAGAAAGTCATGTCAGTGTTGTGATCTGCGGTGGAGTTTGAATATTCCTTAATGTTTCTTAAAAGAAAAAAAATGTTTCTTTGCTGTTGGAAGGGTGCTGGCGTTTGCAAGAGTTCCTGCAGCTACTCAGTGCTTTGTACCTGTATTTGCTGTGCTCTGTATCTCTATTACACTTCAGTGACATCCTTCTTATGGGCCCAGCTGTACTTCATAGTCAGACTGTCGGAGTCCACCCTCTGTTTACGAGAAAGATAAATTTATAAAAGGATATAACAGTAAGGAAATCAACCTCCCGGTGAGAATAGTGCCGTAATAAATCTATTTCTTAACAGCTGTCCATGCATGACTTTTGAATTTCTCTGGGTATTTGTAGCTGTAAAGCCCAGTGAGGAAAAACATGACTCACCTATGCAATGTTATTTTGTTTTACAGGAAAAGGCTCAGTGCTTTCAAAAGGCTCTTGCTTCCCAAGCAGATAAATCCACGCAGACAGAACTTGTATGCCATGATGTAAGTAGCTGTATTAAACAGTATTTTTTATCATCTTTGTGGGTGTTCAGACTTCTATCAGCTGGTTTGCCTCTGCTGCTGTTGTGTCCATGCATTGATTTGGTGATACTAAAATACCTGAGAAACATGAGAAGATAATTACTACTACCTGCCATCACACCAATGCCCTGCTAATTTAGGCTTTACAAGGAGCTGAGAAATAGCATGAATGAATGTGGAGGGTATGTATTAGTGGATTGTAATTTTTTTTTTCAGTATTCATTTGCACACTTACTGACACTTTAATTAGGTTATTATGTTTATTGTCAAATACTGTCCCAGCAAGATTTGAGTTTTGGAAGATAATGGAGTAAGTACAGTTTTGCCAAGTGATGTTAAAATTCTGTTTACTGAAGAGCATCTGTCAGATTTCTCCTAGAATGTATCCTCATGCAAGAAGGTAGGCAAGGAAGATTCCTTAATTGTAGAAATATTTTTCCCCTGGTTTTTCTAACTACAAGTATTCTGTCTGTGGGATGTTGCTTGAATATGTGCAAGAGATTCACTTGTTTACATGAGCCTCTTGAATAATCTTTGATTAAGAATGCCACTATGTGGAATATTTAGCACAGTTCTGTTCTGTGATTTTAGCTTTCTTACCAAAAACTGTTCTGCAGAATAAGGCTATGGTTGTGCATTGGTCCATATCAACATGCTGATTCAAATTTATGAAGGAGATGATGGAATTAAAGCAGGTTTTGAAACGTTCCTTTTATATGTTTTCTATCAGTAGAGCATTAAAGTTTTGTCTTCTGAGTCTTTGGATAGTTTTCTGATAATAGAGTCATAAAAATTTCATGTTCTAATCTGAAAAGTTTTTGACCCAAAGGACACTTCAGTCGGGTTTTTTTTTCAGACTCTTTTCAGCTGATTCAGGCCAGGAGTACTGACACTTCTTTTTAAATTAATTACATTGAACAAAAACATAGTTATAATTATTCTTCTTATGTGTATTGCTCAACAACTGTGGTTTGTTGGATTTTTTTTTTTCCCTTTTGAGTATTTTCTTCTTTAGGGCAAATAAATCAGTACTTTACTCAGTGTACCTATCTGCACTGATTTTGTGTTTTTGGTTTGCTGAATATGAAGCCTTGTATTCTACTGTGTCTGTGAAATAATGTCTGGTGGAATTTATTAAAACTCTGAGGTGTGTATATATTACTGGTGAAAATTACATAATAATCAAAAAAAATTAAAAATAGTTTCATATGTTGCAATAATATATCCATTTCTTCTGTGACTAATTATCCTTAACAGCTGCTTTCTTATATCTTGGATGGTAAAGTCTTCCATTAAAAATGCCAGCAAGCAATATGTAAGGTTTGGGGGTTTTTTGTGTTGGTTTGTTTGGTTTTGTTTTGTTAACAGGTATGACTTCTGCATTTGGTTGTTCTCTCCCAAATCAAATATGCAGGACTCATGCTGGAGAGATTCATGCTGTTAGCAGGTTATATCTTTTTTCCCTTTTTCTAGTCTGTGTTCCCTTGGAGTTTGAGGGAGGAGGTGTTCTATCAGTAAAATAAAAAGTAAAATTGGAACTCCCTCTCCCAAACAGATACAGGCTTCTGGCTGAGATCTGAGTATTAAACATAATAACAACAACAATAAGTCAAATAAATCCTTTTCTTTAGCAGCATTTTCTTCAACATTATCAGAATGCGTATTTCAAACTTCCCTGGTTAAAATGTCTCTACCTTGTCACGGTTGCAATAATATATCTTTTTATATAGAGTGCTGCAATGCAAGAACAAAAGGAGATGTGGAATGTTTTTCTATGGAACAATGCCTCACCTCTGTTTATATCTGGTACAGAGTACTTGTGCAAATTCCGTTTCAGGGAATTGATTGCAGAGAAATTTGAATTAATATACAGGAATAAGACAAGCCTGCTATCATCACCATGAAGGGAATTGAGTGAAGAAGGATGTGCAAATAAATAGTATAAACACTTTTGGTAATATTGTTAAAACTTTTTGCTCTTATTTTTTGGATTGTGCAGCTTTTCTTCAGAGGATAGCGATTAATGATCGGTTCGACTGTGTTTCTGTGGAAACTAAGCAGCAATTACATTTGTATTCTTTGCTTTTGTATGAGATTTTAAAGATCAAGTTGTAACTGTGGCAAGTAGTATCTGTTCATCATTTTATTCAGGATGTCAGTACGTGTGTAGAACTACAAGAATATTGTGCTATTATGATATTAAATTTAATAGAAAAACATAAAACAGATCAGAGAATACAAGATATATTTTTCACTCCATTAGTCACACATTCCAAGAAGAGTATACACTGAATACTTAAGATGTTGTTTAAGAGGTAAGCAGAAAATTTAAGTTCATTTCATCATTGTTACCGAGTTGCTGCTTTAATAATATAAAAAAAAAAAAGACGAAACATAAAACAACAAAACCCAATGAAACAAAAAAAAAAACCCTGATGTTTTTTATTTTTCCTTAATTCAATTTTAGAAGTGAACAGTAGTTAGGAATTTGTGTGGCAATGTTTCATAAGTGTTGTACAAATGCTGATACTCATACACTTCATAGTGTAATATTTCAGAAATGCTTAAGATAGTGCAATTGTGAATGGCTTGTTTTATATTCTCATATATTCTTTTGTTTCAGTGTATAATCTTAAAAGTTGCCTATTTTGCAGTGCAAAAAACTGAGACAGTTTAGCCCCAAAATAAAGCTATGCTTGGGTTTTTTTGACTTCTGGACAATGTCTCCAGTAGTTAAGAGACTATTCTTTAACCTTGGAATTCATTTAGATGTGTCATTAAAAAGTAAATGGAAGTTCTGACTTTGACTTAGATGAGGAATTAATCCTTTTGTCCATAGGGTGTACAGTAATGAAATAAAGCTGGAGGCTAGTCTATATTTAGGAAGGAATGGGTGAAGAAAGGAAGAAATGCAGTGTTTCAAAGGGAAGAAATGTTCTTGTTTCTTTGGAGCTGCTCTGATGAAGCTTAAACAGGATTGAGTGAATGTTTGGGTGTTTGAGAGGTTACCAGAATGGTATTTAATATATTGTATTTTATTTTAGCAGCTATAACATAATTACAATCAGATTCTGGATATCAAGATGATCAGTCAAGTTTGGATCATACAATTTCCTGCAATACCTTTAAATTGCTGGATAATGGTTTTTTTCCCATACAGCACACTGAGGTTTTTCAGCTGAAATTGCTTTGGAGTACTGTATTAGTAAGCAAGTGGAAGATAAAGTCTGTAGCAATAAAGATAATGTTTCTCATAAAGAACTGTTTGAACTGGAAAGCACACTGTTTAATGTCTTTTCTATATTAAAACAATCTAATAAGAAACTTAATTATGGAATTAAACCATAAAGTTTAAAATAATTTTTGATAAGGATGAAAGAGGTCTTCCATGATAAATACTACCATGTCCTTAAGTGATTAACATGACCACTTTGCTACTTGAGTAAATTGAAAGTAAAATACCAACCCAACTACCATATGTATTCAATGGAAGACATTAGAAAGTAATAAGGGTTTCTTAGAAGGCTAGTTGCTTTATACTGCAAAATGTCAAGGGATCTTCATCTGGTGATAGCCCTAAATTTATTCTCTTTTCCACTATGTGTACTGGGAGTCTTGCATAAAGAGCCATGTGCACAACAGATTGATGTTGAGGCTGCTAAATAATAAATTATTAATGTGTCTTCAATAATCAATGCTAGTTTAGCCTCCTTCACCTTCCTGTGCTTGCAAAGTCTTATTTTATTGAGAGATTAAGGCATAATTTCTTCCATGTCGATCAGGTTGCTAAAATGGACCGAAAGATGAATAGAGATGGGCGACTGGCACTGGGACTGATTACAAGATCATGTAAAGGGATACAGCTCTAATAATGGCTTCTGGCTAGATAGGTAGTCCAAAGTATCATGCAGGCATCACACAAGCATGCCACAGCATGTGCCATTGCTAATGCATTTTCATTAAAATGTGTCTCAAAAGTGGCATTAAAAAGTCACAGTACAGTTCTTATTTCTGTCATCAAAAGAAGTCCAACTTGGAACCACTTTGTCAGTCTTTATCAGTCTTCAGATGAAAAAAGTTTTTACTTAATTTTATTCTCCACAGAGTAGAAATTCTGAAAACTGACATGATTTCTGCAGTCTTTTCTGTGTTTGCCTTGTGCTGTTATTATAGGTTTTACATCTGAGAATTGCTATTCCTCTTTGTTCTTTGCCTTTCATACTGAGACTAAAGCTGATGTAAACAGGTTTTGGACTCATCCTTAACTCATTCCCCATTTAATGAGCGTTTTTTCCAGTTTAGTGGTCCTTACATTTTGTATGATGCTTCTGAAGTCTTAGGCAACAAACTTCTGTGGCATTGCTTGCAATCTGCTACAGTTTGATTTGCATTGCTACAGACAAAAATCACCTTTCCTTGGTGATCACCAGCACTGCATTTATAACAGTGCTCTGTGATACACAAGAAGGCACTGACTTTTACCACCTGTACAATCATGCAGTACAATCCATATTGATACATATTTTAGGGTAATTGTTTTGTTGCTTGCTGTGAATTCCCTTGGACATTGTGCCTCCCTTACCTTCTCAAAGCCTGGGTACTACTTTCTCCAAAGCCCCTGCATTTCACTAAGAGGGAGTGGAAGACATGGAGGTGGATGCTCTAACTGTTCCTCCACCTCCCTTCTAAGCTCCTTATCCTCCCTGGCAGCCAGCCAGCACTGCTTATGGATGCTGTGAAGGGACTGTGTTGCATTGTCCTCTACCTTAGGAAGGCAGGGGAATAGAATACTGAAGTACTTGAACTTCTTGAACTTTCCAGTTTGATCTAAATACTTTCCTGCCCACAATATTGCGTAGTTTGTTGCAGCATGAAGTGAGTTGTATTTTACCAATTAACCAGAAAATACGTCCTGCTTCTGCCTCCCCTCCTCGCCTTGGAGACTTGATGTCCATCTGCTGTTGCATCTTACCACTAGATTATTTTTCTCCATTTATTTCTTATTTTCTCTCTGAGTTTGTTTTTAAATGTATACAGTGAAATAATGCAAACTTATGCATAATGTATCTTTGTCTAATGCAATTTTTTTTAAAGTACCTTTAGTAATCAAACAAGCCATTAACCATTTTGATATTTGCTTTGGTTGTATGTCTATGTACCTATTCAAATGTGGATATCCAAGTTGTTCTTGACATGCTACATCCTTTCCTTCAACTTCCTATAGCAATCTTTTTCTCTTCTCATGTCCAGTTTCCTTTTTTTAGTGTACAATTTCAAAGTATCGTATCAAAATCTACATATGTTTTAGGGTGTCCTGCTTGTGCAAATTGTCAAACCTTTCATCCATTAATGATGAAATGTTATGCTGAAACTTTTTTTGGTTTTAATGATTGCCTCCCACCAACCTTGACCAAACGCACTGCTTCCCCATCAAACTCCCATGTACTTGGTGTTTGAATTCCATTTAACCACGAAGTATTGAGGATGAAGGACTTGTTACACCTGCTCACAATGGGGATAAACAGTTCGAGTTACTGGTGCTGAACTTGCCAGAGGATGCACATGCTGAGGGTTTGGTGTCTGTGGTGCTGTGCAAAAAGTGGTACAGATTTTCACATAAAGAAACTTCAGAAGTAACTGGGTTCTGGGACAGAAATTGAGGCTTGCCATATGAAAAAGACTGGCTTCTACCAGCCGCTTTAATTCTGTGGCAGGTTATCCGCAGGGTATTATGCATTTAATTTTGCCATCTTTAGGAGAGAAGAACAATAAAATTTGTGTTCTGTTTGGTGTGTAGTTGGTATGAATGATCTTCAGTTTTGATTTGTGGCATGCAAGTTGTTTTCTAGCCTCTTGTATACATAAACTGCGTACTGTTTACATATTTGTGGTAATATGTGGTTTGATGATATAATAGCTGAGTTTCCTCGTAGACCCAAACTTAATAGAATGCTGTAGTCTCCGTATCTCTAAAACACTGTTTTTAAACTTAAACCACATAAAAAGAGCAGTGTTCTTCTTGCCTGTTAAGTTTTCCATCTTTCTACTTATTCTACATTTTTCTGTCATAAACTTTTTCTGTCTTGGTATCTGCAGTTATGCTGCTGCTATCTTACTTTTAAAGTGCAATAAAATATGAGGTGGATAGAAATATTGACCAAACTTACTGTCACTAACTTTTGCTTATGTGTTTTGTGGTAGGGGAGAGAAGAAGGGGAAGAAGCAAAGAAGGTTGTTTAGTTATTACTACTTATCCATCCTAGAAGTTTTGTTGTTGGTTGTTTTTTTTTTTTAATGCTTAGCTTCTGCTACTTTTTCTGCTTTAGCTCCATCACTGTGTGCCCCTTATAGTTCTCCAGAAGTTTAGTTTTTCACTTTATATCCATAAACTATAGCCATTTTGTCTCACTTCTTATTTTACTTTCATTTCTGTGCTGTATTTAAGAGTATGACTTACCAAAATTATATTGCAGTAGTATATTTTCAGTATGTTATGTTTACATTGTTTCTATCGTAAAGATGCTACCTGGCAGTTCATGACATCTCTCAGTATGAAATAAATGAGTTATCCCTAGAATTAATAGCATGTTCTTACTGTATCTATTCTGACCTGTTACTCTAAGGAGAAAAAGAAGTAGGATACTGACAAACAAGATGTTTCAATAGTTTTTATTTGATTGAAATTAAAAAGACATCCTTGTTCCACCAGCTTATACCTTGCTGACTCATGCATTATGCTGAATATTAGCAGTGTCCTATTTGTAAGGCCGGAAAATAGCAGCACTGAAGCCTTTTTAATGTTGTTCAAAAGAGTGAACTGGGAATTTAGTGAAGTGCACTCAAAACCAATCAAAACTTCTAAAAAATAGCAAAATTTTGCAATAACCTTTGAGTATATTTTCTTAAAAATGAGAAAAATTTTGTTTCACCTTGAAGAAAAGATCAACAAGGAAAGTTGAAAAATGAGGTATGGATATCCACTGCATTGTAAGAAAAATGTATGGGTTTTGTTGTCTTAGCATGTTTGGAGTGAGTGTTTTTTAATTCTGAATGATCTACTGACACAGTTTTATCATAATGTGGAAGTGGTTTATGTTGTATGTAGATTTCCTTTATTAGCATAGACTAACTCTCTCTGGTCACCTTTTTCCAGTACAAACATGGCATCTCTTGTACGTAACTGTTTTCTAACTAGAACCGTGTCTTACACAAGCTGATGGGTCATATTTCTGGTTTTGTCTGTCTTGTCACTTAATTCATTGGTATGTTGATGATTAGTGTGAAAGAAGCTGTATTACTACATGCTGCCTGCATGACTGCATACAGCAGAAACAATCATTTCTCATTTAACTTTGTGTTGCCATCAAACCATGCATCACTAAGATTTCATTTCATTTTTTTTCTTTT
>JAWWLV010000144.1:19631268-19656679 GCA_035041135.1 Platyrinchus mystaceus
AAAGAGAAGAAAATTTCTTGGAGGCCTTAATTCCTGGTTCTGTTTTCAGAGGAAGATTAAAAAGTGCATATGCACATTGTGTTGGAATGGGTAATTTGTACAATGTGGTAGTTTAAGCAAAGTATTAATTTTCAACCACGATAAGCTAAAAATAGAATTTAGCAGATCTTATTTTTACAGTTGGTCAAACTACCTCTTTCTAAATTAAAGTAAAACCCATAGCTGAAGGACAATTTTTGTCTTATATTTCAATCTTTTCACTGCTTTCAAATAATTTTAAGGTTTATTTACATCCTGCAAGTCAAAAAATGTTATTTATAAGCATTTACTAACAGTAGGTAAGACATAACTATTCTTCAGCCATCTCATAAAATCATAGCCATTGACAGTAATTTGGTGATTATGTGCTAATTAGTGAAATATTTGTTGTTTTGCTTATTGGATATGCCTACTATTGTATAAATAAGTAAAAAAACCCTGAACCAATCACGATTGGTGAAGACTTGCAAAGGCATTGGACCTCAGACATTTAAAAAAATATCATTATAGTATTATATTTATATTTATAATTATTTAAATTATCAATATGGTATATTATTATAATAAATATAATATATTTTCTTCACTACTAGTGTGAGTTTCTAATTTAAATAAATGGAGGATTCCAGAGCACAGATCTTGACCTTGCTTCAGTGTTAACATTGGGCTTCATAAGGTGGACATAATGCAGGTCAGAGATGTAACTAATTTTTTTCTCTGGCCACATAATTCCATGATGTGGTGGTGGGTAAGTTGTCTGTATTCTGTATGTGGAAAACTGCAGTCCAGACCAATGAAGAGTTACATTTATAAAAACTCACTGAAATAGCTCAATAAGCCTAACTTAGAGGTTATTTATATGAGCTAGTGACAACTTCAGTGTTGTTTTTCCTTGGACCATTTTTCTGTCTGTCAGTCAGCCTGTGATGTTGACCTTTAGGGCTTGTGACTACACTTGGTAGTATTTTAAAAATGGCCATTTTTTTTACATTGTAATGTGTTCTACACAGGCTCCTGAATCAAAAATGGATATCAGTTTTAATGAACAGATTTGTAGATTTTTCATGACTGTTGTAACTATTTACATTTATATGTTTTTGGTTTATTTATTAAATATTTGGAATAGGTCTCCAGGGAAAGCTTTCATTGGAGGATAAGTCTTTACACATTAAACAAATATAATCATTATTGGGGGAGGGAGGGATGGAGGGAGAATGAATGGGGAACAGCAAAAGCTGTTTTACTTATTGAGGCTTACCTGATATTTCAAGGTTTGATTTTTTAATAGTGCTTAATCAGTCTCTGACTTTTGAGACACTATCATGTTTTTGTACCCACCTTATTTTTTAAATAAAATTGTGATATAATGCATTTTGGGGGCCTGAGAAAGGCAGAGATTCTATATGCAGCAACAAAGCATTATTAGTACTGAAGTAGAAAGTTCTTTTAAATGTTTCATCAAATGATTGTTTTCTGTTTTCATTTATTTCAGAAAAGTTGAACCCTTGTAGTGAGTTTCCATTGTTAGTTCCATCTTTTAGTCTTCTGTAGACTGTTTCTTCCCTCATTTTAAGTTCTGAAATCAAACTCTTTGCTCTTAACTTCATATTAGTTCTCCAGATCCACAGAAAGCATGTTGATCCAAATTCACAATTTGTGACAGTGCTGTGTCACTGAAATTTCTGCAATTTTCTGTACAGTGTACTGTACACCTGACGTGTACCATTTCTTCAAAGTGTTAGCTTTAAAAGAGGTGGGTCTTATTTGCAACTATAAATTTGATTTTAAATTACTCCAAAATTTGCATATTTTTGTCTGTTTAAAGATTTCTTGGACAAAAGTCTTCAAAATCAAAACACATGTTATTGATCGGAAAACCCTTCCCTTCACTGGGTATCAGTTTAGATAATTTGCAGTTATTCAGTATGTCCCTGTCTCACAATTATTTTTAAACCTTAAACTGTGTAATTTATGCATTATTTTTCCTAAAATAATGTTACTATTGAACTTCAAGGGCTGTCCACAAGTTGTGATCCAATGGTAATTTATGTAATAATGTTTGCCAGGGACTTGCAAGAGATGGAAGTAATCACTGATAAGGCAGTTTCAGTCTCCGCCTGTATCCTCGTTTGAGGTGTTTACTTAGGCTGTCATAATTAGTTAAATGCCACATTTAAATGTTTCATCTTTTTCAATGCCTTAAGAAAGCAGAGTGATTACAGTGGCAATACCAGTTATTTGCAGGGAGAGATTTTGAATTACCACCAGAACCTGGATTGCTACAGTTTGTATATATGTATGTACACTCAAGTGATTCAGAAATTTATCAGCAAGACATCCAAAATAATCCTTTCCCTCAACTTGGCGCTGGTAAGGCCTTTTAAGATTGCTGCTGTTTTTTGGGGATTGTATTTCAAGATCTGAAATTAATAATTTGTGAAAGTCCAAAGGAACTTTGGAGAAGGAGATGAACAAAAGGCAAGAAACTATCTCTCTTTCAGAGAATTTTCTGGAATCTGAATAGCTTAAGGAAAACCATATTAGAGACTGTTTGATATGGATCTCTAAGCTAAGAATTTCTGCAAAAACTCTTTCTGCATCAGTCATTTTGCTGCTTCGGTTCTACATATAAACAATGGTAAAGCTGAGACAATTAATTAAAGCTAAGTGGGAAAGGGGAAAAATGTCAATAATTCTTTATTAATAGGAACCTGCAAGGCAAAAAATACCTTTTTAGCAAAGCAGCTTTCAGTGATACAGATCTGAGGTCACCTGAGAGGGATCACCCTGGAATTCAGTTCGATCGCAGAGCAGACTTCTGTCTTCCTGCTGCCCCTTTCAGTCATGCTGAGCTGCTCAATCATGTTATGAAACTACATCTTGACGCTGCAAGAAGTGAACAGTTTTCTACTGGCTGGCTCAATTTGAGGGCTCTTTAATGCCAGGGCTGGCAGTTTAAAGGGCAATATCATGAAGTTGGGAAGAGTAGGTTATTACAGGGAAGCCTGACTCCTTCCTGAAGGAGTGATTCACTCCAGCTAAACCTGTTAATGGCAGTTTGCCACTGAATTTGCAGTAGCTCTCCCCAACCCACCTGTGAGCCAGTTCAGGAAGGTATTCACTTTTCTATCAGGTTAGGTGCCACTGACTGAGCTCCTGACCTGCCTCCCTGGGCTGTGAGACGTGCCAGTGCTTTTAAGAAAGGAGCAGCAGCAGCTGGCTAGTGTACCACTTCAGGTCTCCATAAAACCAGAGGGCCTAGGGACAACAGTGAATGGCTTTTCCTTTTTCCCCACAGTGGATAGTGATTTTTAGGTGTCTGGGTAGTCCCTTGTCTTGGAGAGCTCACCA
This sequence comes from Platyrinchus mystaceus, assembly GCA_035041135.1. Classification (NCBI taxonomy): domain Eukaryota; kingdom Metazoa; phylum Chordata; class Aves; order Passeriformes; family Tyrannidae; genus Platyrinchus; species Platyrinchus mystaceus. The sequence goes on from JAWWLV010000144.1 coordinate 19,634,659, forward strand.
CAACAGTGATCTGTGATGCAGGACGAGACTGTGGAGTCCAAACTTTGACTGACTTTTTGTTCTCTGGAAGAGTAATATCTCACTGGTGTAAAGAACTGAACTCAAACTTAACCTGATACTCTGTTGATCCAATGGGTTTTTAAATGAGGCATCAGAAGAGATGTGACTTTGGCTTGAGAATTCACAGGGATAAATTGAAACCAGTGTAAATTTTAAATGCAGTGGAAATAGCTGGAGTTGAAGCCATATCAAGAGTATGTCCATGCTTTGGTTTGTGCCTGGGTAGCTGTAGATCCTTGGCAGTCTTTGCAATGTTTTAAATCTTGAGTAATCAATCTCAAACTTCCACATAGTGAAGTAAGTTTATAGCCTTGCTTTTTTGAATAAATGACAATGCAAGTACTAATTTTGTTAACTGTGTTTTCAATTGGGTCATTAAAAGTAGTTCAGTTACCATATGTACCATAGTTCTGAAACCCTGAAGTTATTGAGAGGGAAGCCTTAAAGATGTAGTTTTATGTTTGCTAGGAAAACTCAATGCTGTTAACGTAAGGCTGGTGAGAGATAAATATCTGTTCATCAATATTTCATTTAGACAAATTCATCATGATGTTTTCAGAAGCACCCATCCTTAAATATATTCCCCAAACTCAACTGAAGCATCTTTGTGCTCTATCCTTAATTTAACATCCTGCAACCCCCAGAGTATAGGAATAAGAAGATGTTTACATAGTATATTAGCTCCAAATGTTGATTTCTTTCTTTTTTTGATAGATGTTCAGTCAACTGTTACTAGATCTTGTGGGATGAATTGAATGTTTTTCTTTTAGGCTGGAAGAAGGAATGGAAGAGAAAGCAGTAACTAGTAATGATGTAGTTCTACACTACATACAGCACTCCAATAGCAAAGTGTTCGTAGTGGTTTCTGCTGTGACCATGGAAGCCCCTGTGTGAGTCAGTTGACACAATGAGAGGGGCCCATCTGCACCATCTTGTCCTGCAGCATCCTGATCTTTGGAGTTGGCATAAGTGGGTGGAGGGACATAAGAACCCACTGACTTCTCTTTCAGTGCAGCTTCCCCTGCAGCAGCACGTTAGTTATGGAGAAATGTACCACCTTGCACCCTGAGTTGTGAGAGGGAAAACTGAGACTGAGGCAAGCTGATGCTCAGGTTCGCCCACAGTCTGCAGAGTGGGACTGTCAGTGGCAGAACACAGGGGTGCTCTATGGGCCGGGATCAAGAGCCAGGGTGCTGAGGAGTCACAGGAGCCCTGGAGTCACAGGTTTTTTTCTGGTGGATTGTCAGAAGCAGAACACTCTCAATGTGTGGCAACACTGGTATACTGGGTCCTCAGAGAATGCATCTCATGGTAGGACCGACCTTCCTTGAGAGGGAATGCTGCAAATGTCTAATATCACTGAGGGTTGCAACTAGTGACACACTAGCTGTTGACAGGCCACATTCTCGATGATGTGATCTATTTGTATATACCTTAGAGAATTAAGTCCTTTTCTGTTATGGGCAGTTTTGAAGGTATGGGGTAGTGACATGACAATTCTTTTTGAGAAACGCAAACATTTGCACACCGCAGTGAAAAGTGGAGAGCTTAAACAAAAAAAAAATTTACATCCCACCAGGCAAAGAAAAAAATGCATGCACAATATTGTTTGTGCTAAGGAAGAATAAATAAGGAAGGCAAAGTATCAGAATGAGGGAAAACTTCCACAGGATGCTGCAGTTGAAATTCGGTCGTATTAAGAGCATTTCTCCTTATCTCAAAATGAAACAGAAGTCTGAATTAGCATATATGGATAGAAATAGTGCATGCTTGGGTTGTAGGTGCTATTATCAAAGCATAATGTACATGAAAATTTTCATTTTACCATTTGTGCAGATTTACCACTCAAATCAATTGATAGCATTTGAAAAAATTGCAGTAGTAGTTCTAATTGTTAATTAGGTATTTGTTGAAGATAAAATGCTGTAATATATTTTACTCCTCTGAAGGGAGTGATGAACTGAGTATATATCAGGAATTTCTGCTTTTTTATTGTCATTATTATGTCATTTTTTATATGTACTGTATTGTCACTTAGTGTCTGAAGGATTCCTCTGGAATTTTTGCTTTACCTATCTCTTTTTCTTTTTCCACCACAGCATGATTTAGCACTGAGTATCTTGAACTTAATTATCAGAAAACCTGTTTTCTGACCTCATGCTTCCACTGATGTTCTATATGATCTCACCTTGGTCATCTTTCCTTTCTCTGCCTTGGTATCCTTATTTGCCTTTTATTGGAGCTCTTTGAATTCTCTGAATGTCAGGAATTAATCTTTATTAGGAAAAGATAACCAGCTTTTTTTTTTTTGTTAATATTTGCATAAAATATTTAAACTTGCCATAATGCAATACTATCAGTTTAGTAGAGGTAACAAGTGTGATGGCTTTGTGTCAACATTTCAAAGTAAAAATGAGTGTTCATAATGGAAAAGCCATTAGCTAATCAGCTTGTTATGAACAGTTTAAGTAGGCAATTTTAAAACCCTTATCTATCTTTACCTAGCTTGAAAAGCAATACAGTGAGATTTGTAGTGGATCATTAATTGGTGTAGTTTAAGTGCTCTTCAATCTGTATGCTGCTATTAAACCATTAAATGTACGGTCTCAGAAACTGGTCTGCTCTTTAGTGTATGGCACGGGACTGTATCCAATATTTCCACCACCGTCTACTAAGATTGTCTCTAAATGCCCGTACTGTGAGAAGAGAGAATTACTGAATTTTCTAAGTGAATTATTTGTCTTAGAAGTGAATTAATATAGCTGTTCCTGTGCCAGGTTGCTTGAACAAATTGGAACTTTCCTCTGAATAAAACCAAATAAATGCTGAGTTCTGAAAAAGTATTTTTAACAATCCAGGAACGGAAAGATTAAGATTATTCTTTTTGTTCGTTCTGGAACAAACTGGAATATGTATCCGAGATTCTCATGCTTTAACCTAATAAGTTTTTGGGAAGTGATTTTTTGCTGTTTGGTTATTTTTTTTTGGAGGGGACAGGGGTTACATTTTGAATACTTTGCAATATGGTTACTTAATTTTTGCCTCAAAGGTAAAATATTTATTTTCTAATAAATCTGGAGGATTTTAATCTGAATTTTATTTCTGATTTTAATTTTCATCTGCTATCAGAAAAAATGAGAGGTTTCTAAAAATAGAACTTACTCTAAGATTATTGCCTAAGGGGGTTTTGATGCCTAATTTTGAAACTTTTGATTACTGAATAAACTGTTTCATAGCAAAACAAAAGAAAATTCTGCACATTTTTATTTTGTAAGAACTTTTGCATTATTCCCCCAAAAGCTCCCTTGACATCTGTGACACCCATCCCTTAATTTGGCATGAATCACAGTTATAAGTGTGGAGTATTCTATAATGGTGTATAAAAGAGTTGCGGTTTTGTGTGTGGTATTATTTTACTGAAGGTGTATGGAAGCATGACACGGAACCATAATGTATCATATACTGCTTTACCAAGTTATGATAGGATTAACTTCTACCATAGTCGATTCTATTTTGATTAATGCATCACAAAATATGGGCCAGCTGGACAGCAACCTACCCCATGAGCCGTGTGATGTTCGCAAATTCAACATTCTTGGTATGTAGTGTGTCTCGTTTTTCCTGTGGGCTGCCATAGTCTACTATTGCATAGCAAGATTGAGCTTCTAAATAATCACACTTTAATGAAAAAGTGAAATAGAGTTCCAAAGTTCCAAATTCGCAGGTAATCAGTGGGTCCTGTCTTCTGTTATGGATGATAGATCAGTTGACTTGAACTGACCTTTTGCTCTTCTGATGGATTTGATGTCAGGATGTGCTATTTTCTTTTGGTAACTTATCAGCAAAATAAACCAGCATGTTAACTAAGTACTTTCTGATTGCAAATAGATATGTTTTTGGGTTTCTTTGTAAAGATGTCATGTCGCTAAGTTCAATTTTGCAAGCCATTCTGTGATGCTATTTTGTGTTTCTTTTTTCCTATTGGAAGTGTAGAAAGATTGTGTCTCCAAATATGCACAACTCAGGCTGTACCTTCCTTGACTAGTCTGTGATACTACTATTTCAGTAAAATGCAAGCACTCTAAAACCTAATGCCAGCACTTATGTATTATTGCCCTCTGGCTTTCAAGAAGATATTCTAGAGAGAACTGAAGAGGATTTGGTCCCAAGGAAGATATGGTCTATCATGAGAAAGAAAAGTATTTCTAACTGTGCATTTCAAAAATATTTTGTTGTTCTACATATCTTAATGTAACAGCTTAGTGAGAAGTGTAGCATTTGCTTGAAATATTATCCATCAAAAAGTGTCTTGTTTCATTAGAACAAGCAGTGACTCCAAACTTGACCTCTGCAACAGAATTGTTGGGGATAAAGAAAATGTGAAATGCTGTGGGAGGCAGCGCTCTCCTATTTATCTTTCTTCACTTGTCCTCATAGTTTTCTTTTTCAAGGTTCTCTACTTTCTCACTGTGATACCGATCCCATGGTGAAGAACATGAGCTACTTTGTGAAAGGGAACCTGCAAGCAGCAAGCAAACCATTTTGCTAAGGCAGCAGATTGTTTAAATTGTGAGAGATGTGCTGAATGATAGATGATGTGAATCATCTTACTAAGTGCCCCTATTGACAGTGCTCATAATATCCAAAACCAGCTTGGTCTGTTCTACATGTCTTCTGTCTCTCTTGCTTTACTCAGTGGTGGAGGATTGATAAATACTATAGTGGTTTGTCCTCTGGGTGTCTGAAGAAGTTGGGGTTTTCAATCTTAAAAAAATTGTAAAAATTGTCTCCGGAAAAACAAAAAAAAAGGTGGTTTGTTTTGTTTTTTTAAAGAACAAGCACTGCAAACGTGTCATTGTCTTCTAAAAGTCTAATTCTGTTATGAAAGTATATGAGCAAATGTGCTGACAGGAGAGCAAGCTTCAACTATAAAAAGTATATAAGTCATTTATTTATCATCTTTACAGAAGTATTAATTCCTATAAAGTATTTTCAGTTATTTTTCTCAACTGATTTACAGTGTAACCAGGACTAGCTGAAAATATGGTCATAAATGTGGTTTTTTTGTCAATTATTTGGAAGAGACAAGGTAAAACTGTAGCATTTAACTAACAGTATAAAATTTATTTTGCAGAAAAACTGATATATTTCATGGCTATCTTCAAGTCGGTACATCTAAAAAATGCACTCTAAATTTATGCCAGGATACTGCATCATTAACATTTAACAGAGAAATAAATCTAGGTATCATCAGCATAACAATGCTATAATCTTTGGATGTGAGTAATGTGTCTCATGTGGGTGGGCATGAATGGCAAGTAAGATTGCATAAAATATGCAACTTTATGTAAGGGACTGTGGGGGATTGGTGAAGATCTGGATGCTGTTCCTGAGTCACAGTAATATTTATTATAAAAACACTATAAAATCGGGGTTACACCATAAAAGAGACAGCAATACTAACATAAAATAAAAGGAAATAAATCTTTACTTCTGCTTTAAAACAAGAGGGGGAAAAGCTACAATGAAAACTCCACTGTAAAAAGACAAACTTAGACTCATTTTCTGTGTTACAGTAATTTGTTTACTTAGATCCAGTATTTTGTATTCCATACAGAACAAAAACAAACACTTAACTGATTTCCCATAGGAAAAGACAGCAATTTTGATTCATGCTTGTTGATATTAGATCTGTAGATTGTATGGAGATATATAGAGCCTATCCATATATCAGAATAGTTAATTTTATTCTCAGAAAGAAATACCCCTGGAATCCTATTCAGTAGGGCAGCATAACCAGCAGCAGTTTTATTGAAGCTCTGTTAGCTGGTGATAACATTATGAATTTCTGGTGAATGTAGGAATTTGAAGGCCAAACTACTGGTCTACGCTGTCTGTTTTTGTTTGATTGGACTCTTGAGATACCCCCAGAGACTTGTAATCACAAGTCAGTCTGTCTGAATCAGTCAGAGGTGAAGTTAGAGGAGAGCAGCCAAAGTTTTTCTAAACTTTTGTCCTTTAGGCAGTTTGTGAAATACAAGCATATTTTGGAGGGAAACTTTTCGATATATTCCATGCTACAAAGAAAAGGAGCAGTCCACTATAGACCTTTACTCTGCTTTTCTGGTTTTGGAATTGCTTTTGCAGATTTTGCAGTTTTCAGTATTTAGGAGGGGGGTGGTTAGCTGTTGGTTCTATTTTCAATCTTAGATCATTCAGTGCATTGTTAGTGCTATTTTGCATTTATATAGAAACATAAATCTAATGCCTTTTATATACATAAAGTTTAGCTTTATGGTGCTTAGAGGTTCTAAGTAGCACTTTTTTATTCTCAGTTTGGTAATTCTTATTAACATAGGCCCACTTTTTCTTTTCATCGGTCTAGCACTTAACTACCTTCCCACATAATGCATCATTTGCAGATGTAATTAATGGCTTCTTCACTTAATGACTACTTGTAGAAGTCTGATGAAACTTTAACACTCATCCAGCTACTAGTGGAATAGGCTACTTTCCATCTACACGAGGTGAAATTATGTTACCATCAGTTTTACTTATTATTTGTCACTGATTGTGATTCATTTAGTGATACTTTCAAGCAGAGTTACTTCAATTTTGTTGTTAAGCTTCCTGGCATGATTTACTAGTGACATCATATTGCTCATTAAATGTAATAAAATGTCTCAGATCAAGAACATGAGTAGTTTCAGAGATTTTTACATCTTTTAAGTGACTTATGATATTAAATATTTTACAAGCATCCACTTAAACAGAAAGCAACAGAAAAACCTGGGTTTATAGACAGCAGTCTTCCAGCAGTCTAAGGTCCAATGACCCTGAAAACTACCTTAGGACTATTCAAAGTATTCAAAGTGATTATCACAGTTTATCCAGTTTTAATGTACCATGAATAAAAGGAGAGCTGTTCTCTGTATTAAATTTAAAAGAGTACTACTGGAGAAAGAGGAGCACATAACTTCTTAGACTGTGTCTAGAAGACTTTATATATTTATAAATTATATTTATATGCTTTTTAAGGTCTTTATGGTGATCATTAGCTCAAAAGTTTCATGTAAGTAGAAGACTTAATGGCCTATTTTTTATTTATTCTTTTTATTTGATGATTAAAGATGTTAAATTCATGTTAAGTAGTAGACAAGAAAATTTTTGTTTGGCCACTGGAAATCTGCAAAATTTTTCAGTCTGTCTTAACACTGATAATCCAGATATTTACCTAAGAAAATATAGGAAAGTGCATAACCTCACTGAAGTGCTTTTTTTTTTTGTTTTTTGAAAGTACTGTGCCTTGATACAGCCAAAGCAAGTTCCCAGAATTTGTAGGGCTTTTTTTTTTCTCCTCTGAATAAATTAAATCTGAGTGATTAAAACAAATAGGTACTGTTGATCCCACATCTATGTCTAGATCCCCTATTTAGTTGTTATTAAAATATTTTCTCTTCTCTGGTTTTTGTTTAGTTATGTGTGTAAGAATACTTAGATGGGTTCACGGAGTTCATGTGTCCTTGCTCCCTGGGCCCTTTAGAGGCCCAGAGAAGTAGGAGAGGTCTTTGAGAAACAGGGTCTGTAATTCCAGTAACATATTTGATGTATTTATAGCCTGTATTCATTTTGCAGAAACCTAAGCTACACTGAAGTGCCCACACTCTTTGGATTTTTGTTGAGTTGGAATTGAAGCACTAAACTGCCTATTCTACGGCAAGAACAGAAATTTGTAGCACAGCTAGAAATGGAGCCAAAATACATTAGGATGTTATCCTAGCTCTTAAGAGATAACCATCATCCATCCTGTTTACTTTACTTGACGATTAGCCAAGATGTACTATCCAAAGAATAAAGAAGACCTACTTTTTAATTTTCTTGCAGGCACTGTGTCTTTTTACCTTGCATTTGCATAGTGTGAACTTCTCTCCCTAAAGCATATTTTGATTCTGAAGTATTTAGCTTTGACTATACCATACTTATAGATCTGCACCAATGGTAGATTATTTGTGATTTGCCAGTGAAGAAACTTCATGAATTATATTTTCTTTTCATACTGCACATATTCTCTTTAGTATATTGAAATTGTAGGAGTAGTTGCCTTACTGTAAAAACACTGTATCCTCCTGGCCTTACAGTCCCTAAGTATAAAGCATTGCTAGTTTGATAGCCTGGGATTACAGGGCTGCAAATTCTATAGGTGGCTTTTAAAAAATTCAAGTCATTGTAAAAAGACCTGAACAACCAGCAAAAAATATACTGACTGGTCAAAATTTTTTATTTTGCCTCAGTTGTACCCAACTTTGTAAGAATTTAAAACTTTGTAAGTACTTACTGAGTTAATACCTATCATAAAGTTCTAAAGGCTATGAAACAGATTTAAACTCTCCTATTTGAAGTGTGAAGCCGTGTTTTTGCACATCATTAGCTGGAAGGTATGTGCAATAAAAGGAATAGTTTATTGGGCAATAGTGATGAAAGTTGAAGATACTTATTTTAGTTTCCTGGAGAACGTGTTCAAGCATGTGTTCGGCTCGTAGCCAGACCCCAGCTCGTAAGAAGCTGATCTCTGATCAGGATCCCTTTCCCATGTTGTTGATGTTTCTACAATTTCTTTGTTATGCCTGTACCTTGGGGAGGGGAGGCCTGCGTGTGTCACCACAACATATCCTACAAAACCCCACGCAGATATAGGACTTAGTGCAATTCTTGGCATCGCCTTCTAGTGAACTAGTAAACATGCAGTAGTACCAAGCTACACTGCAGTCTTTTAGTATGTGGCACATCTTGCATCCAAACAGCGCTCTCTTTTATTATAAAAAAACCCTATAATTGCATTTTCACAAGTCCTTTTAATCTACTGCGAAATGTGCTGGCAGTAGTGTGCCAAGCATATAAACTCATGAAAATGGCATTCCTTCAGCATGGTTTTGGACAGGGGTCTTTATTTTGTTATGTTTTGCCCCATTTCTTGAATAGATTTCAAAGAAAAAGGCAGAATAGAATATAAGGAAACCTCTAGAGAAGGATTTGAAATGAATGCAAAACTTCTTCCTTTGTTGGGAGGGAAGCGAGTGATACTTCTACTGTTTGCATTTGAGCTACAAATTCTTTAGCAACTATCAAATAGTTTGAAAAAAATTTACCACATACAAGCAAGGCTTATAAATATTATTTATTAATTTCTATTATTTATACTATAGAAACTCCATGATTGATATGATTTGGATTTTTTATTATTATTATTATTTTAAGTTTTTTGTATTCTTCATGCATGTAATAGTTCTCTGGTTATTTATATGAGCACAGAAAATGGAGGTAGAAAGCACCAATCCTGGTGAGTGTAATGTGGATTGTCTCCCAAAAGATCTGAAATTGAAGTTAACAGTTTTGGAAAGATAAAGTTTGGTCTAGGAGGAATGCTTTTAAAGTAGAGCTGCCAATCATTTAAACATCTAAGAGTCTAATACATATTATTAGTGTGTTGGAAACAATTAGTAGCTTAAGCAGTAGGAAGAAGGTGAAGATCCAGACACATAATAACTGAGAGCAAGGCTTTCTTTACAGTTATTTTAGAACAGAAAAAATTTAAATGCAATGTTTTTAAAAGCAGGGAGGCATAATTACTTGAATAGTAGGCCATGCAACTAAAGGAATTATCAGATGATTAGTATATTTTGCAGGAAGAAAAACAAAAACCAAAACCTTTTTTGCATAATTTTATTTAATTTGAAGTTTATTGGTGAATGGGATTAAAATATTTATTCTTCAGATTTGGTTTCTGCAGACTCTTTTTTTTTTTCCCCTTAAAAGTGCTATCAGATAAACACCCTATGCAGTGTTCCTTTTTACCTCACTATACATACTGCAGTGGTGTTATAACAATGCAGTTGTTGGGTGGCAGAATGTTTATAAAATTTATGCTTGAGCTGTAAACATGGAAAAATAATGTACAAGCAGTGGTGATGGAGAAAGACTGAATTTTTCAGCTCTGAACATGGGAGTGATAATTAAAACTCTGATCAGGGAAAAAAACTGAAGAGCAGGAGGTCAGATATAAATCTGTGTGGCTCTGTTAGAGACAGCAGTGCAGTGCCAGCTTCTGGCAGGTAATGCTCCATTACTGGCTGCAACAAAAGGACAAGGACAAAAAAGTATGAGAAACCATAAAACTGTCCTTCACTTGAAGGGTTGCAAAGGAAGGTTCTAATTTTTTTTTAATTATGTGAGACTTTCCAACATGAGATTTTTTTATCCTGTCATTTGTGCTCAATTTTGGTCTATCTGTCCCCTAGTGCCAGCCTGTTTCTTTGAAGGGAGGAGTGTGGATGTTTATGTGGACATGTGTGCACATAAATATTCCCTGTGTCACAAATGCTGTGTGTTTGTAAAAGGACTCCATCACCCAAAATTGAACATTATAATTTAGAAGGTAAATTACACAATTATTTTGTTTCAGGCCTGTTTCAAAATTAATTGGCACATACTAATTGTGAGCTTAGAAAACATTATTCTTCAAGATGTATTGCAACATGGAAATAAAAATAAACTTCAGTCTCAAAAAGGGAGTGCTTCACAGGCTGGTAACTGTCAGCCTTGTTCTGCTTGAAGATAGCAATATAAACTGCTGTGTAAACATAATTTTACAAAACACATTGTACTTCTGCATCTTATTTATCCCCATTTGAGGACTGAAGCCTAAAGCCTATATGCAATAGGTGTGATCCCACTGACCAAATATTTTAATTAGATAATGCTTTATGAGCATGATAAATTCCATGCCATGTCATTGGATTGAACTGATGCTTGACACATCTAAGTAAAGTCTGCTCTCAGAGGTTTGTAGCTGAGGTACTACAGTTTCAGAGAAGCATTAAAGTATTAGTTTGATTGAGTCGATGAATCTTCTCCTAATCCTGTTCTTAAACAAGGCAACTTTGACGATGTGTTTAACTTGGAAAATTATTTGATACATTTATTTGAATTTTTACATTTTCCATTCAAGTACAAGATTTTTTTTTTTCCTGTATTTTTAAGATACTTTGTGAATTCTAATAGTTTATAGGCCTGGGGGAGGAAATCACTTGTAAGAAGTGTCTGTAAAGCAAAGGGTTACATGAAAGGAAGTTTTTGAATATGAAACAGACAAACATTATTACACATGGTTAAAGAGTGGTAGAGATAAAGTCAATTATCCTAGTTCAATGACAGATGAAGAGAGTTCTTCATTTCTAATAAATTCTTATCTCTAGCCTACGGATCTTGTGATATTCTCTAATTCTCATCCTATAATCAAAACAGTCATTCATAAGCATGTAATGAAAGCTTAATCAAGGTTATATACATTTCATTTAATCTGATGGAGAAATCAGGATTCTTTAGAAAAGGAACGTTTATAATAAATTACTAATGAGGTTGGCAGTGAATCAGATTATTACTTTGAGAACAAAATCCGTAATGAGAGCTCTACAAAGAGTGTGAAAAAGATACTTAGCTATCCGTGAAACAATGGCTATGTTACTATAATTCAAGTAACTTCAACACTTGCTTTTTGGGTTTTTTGATAACATACACTTTAATTTTTCATGAATGATTGTATATAGCATGAATAAATATTTTCCAACTTACCTTTTTCTTTTCTCATTAGAAATACAAGTTATATTGTGCCAAGCTAAATAATGATTGTAGCACAAAACAGAAGTAATTTGAAATAAAAAATAAAATATTCTCTGTTCTTCTTTTTTCCAAAGTCTAAACCGTGCAGAAGAGGGTAATCCCAGCTGTGTTACTCAGTCTTCATTAATGCTGATAAATATCTTGTATCTATTCGTGAGCCATAGATATTTTTAGCTTAGAATTTTTAGTATAGCCTTCTTTATATATTTTCTACCCTCTCTCTTCTTTGTTTGAAATTAAGTGCTGCCATAATATAACCAAATGCCACCTCTTGTATCACTGTCCCATGGAACTGTTGGCACTTTAAAATAACAGTGGTGTGAAACAAATGAGAGAAACACTAGATTAACGTTAAAATATTAGTCAAAGCAGCCTGCTAAAAAAAGATGGATAAATGTGTTAGAAAATTTTATTAAACTTAAATTTCAATATACATATGCATTTTAATATCAATTTTAAGAAATCTCCTTTGTCTTCTCAACGAAATGAGTTCTCACTCGTTGGGGTTACATAGTATTTTAAATAGATGTTTTTGACCTTGTCTTCAGTTTCTGGGAAAAAACATTGTAGTGAATGGATCTCATAATAATTCTTTAAATATTTTATATATCAGTAGATATCTACTCTAGAAAAAGAAGAGCTGGAGCTGCATGGCTGTGGCACCATCATGGGATCTCATATCATTCCAGTTCTTGTTCTTTTTATAGCTACAATGTGCTCTCTTATGAAGGTGCTGATGGTATTGGATTTTACAGTGGCTTTTTCTTAGGGTAACTGATCCCAGCAAAATCATGAGCCTAAAGCACACCTGTGTACCAATGCACACAGTGAGTCAGGAATACACAAATATTCCTGAAAATTTTAGTCTACTGAGCGGAAGGTATTTTGTTTAAGGGTTTATATAGTAAAATTAAATAGTGTAGGTCATTTACGGATTGATTGAGAATTTTATTTATCAGTTCTGGTAAAATCGTAGGATAATAAGGTAGGTTAAATGTCTGTTTGTTTGTTGTTTTTTCTCAGAGAATCAGGTAAATAAATGCTGCTTCTGTGCCTGACAGAGATGTTCTCAAGAGTAAGTGTTGTTCCAGGTACTTCATCAAGGAACCGAGCAATGAGTTAGGAGAAGCAGGATTTCTCCTGTTCTGCCTATTGTGTTTTAGTCTAAGGAAATCATACATACCAAAGGCAGGGGAAAAAAGAGTTTGAAATCCAGCGATGGATGAAACATTTATTGTGTTAGATGCTAATTACATTAGCATCAGAGCAAGAAAAGAGCATTGGAGGGAACACTGGAGTGGTGTCACACTGGAGTGACTTGCGCTGATGATGCCTCTCAGTGTAAGAATGAATTTCGATGATGATTCTGATTTTTGAGGTCTGATTATTTTTTGTACTCTGATTTGTTCTTTGCACTATGCAAACACATTTTAAGGTATTTTCTCTTTCCATGTGAGGGAAATATCAGTGAGAATGTATAAAACGAGGACTAGGAATTCAAATTCATGCCAAAGGATCCATTCATGTGATGCAGGATTTCATTGCAGACTTTAATGACAGATTGTATTGTACTAGTACTGAACAAAGGAATATAAATTTGTTACTTTTAAATTGCATTTAACAATTAGAGCTGCTGATTTCTTTCAGAAGATCACAGGAGAGTACCTTCCAGATGTGTTTGCAGTTACCCCTAAAAGCCTGGTGAAGGAATTTGTCTTTGAGTACTCTTCAGTTCCTCTCGGCATTTTTCACTGTTAAGGTCCATGTACGAACTACCCATTTTTTCCTGATGTTCTTGTGGCTTCTGGTTGGACAGCTTCCTAGAATCACAGTAAAATTAACTTGGAAAGGACTCTGTGAAGGTCACCTGGTTTTTGGTGACTTACAGATCAGAGCAGAGCTAGAAAGCTTATTCCTACTGCTCTGCACAGGCATGTTGCTTTTTGGTTGCTGTAAATTCTCTTTCCCATTTCTTATGTGGTGGTTTTTTGCACATGTGAATTGTGCTATTCTCTAAGGTTAGGATGAATCCTTATGTTGTTCAATATATTTTTAGTTTATTTAGCTATAACATAGTAAAATAGTTAAATGCTCTGCTTCAATAATCATAAGGGTCTTATTAAAGAGGATTTTAAATCTATTGTGTGTTTTTCCATTTTACCAAGTTAGTCACAACTAGAGGAAAAAAAGAAAAAAACCCTATATTTTTCAGTTCTTATATTTCTCCATATAGTATGTGCTTCCCTTGTTTCTGAGTGTGATTTTACACTGAGTGAGTTAGGCAAATTTGTCTATGATTTCGTAGTCTGCGTGGGTATTTGCATGTGTTGTGTATTCTTGCTGGTTTGCCTGAGCAGAAAGGGATATAGTCCAAGAATAATGGCAAAATACAGAAGAGCTCTCTGACGCTACTTTTTCCATCTTTTTTTTTTTTTTAAACCAAGCCAGCTAGCTGTGTTTCTACAGTACCTTGAAGATATGTGTCTCTGTAATTCTCATAGTAAATGATCAAACTGCTGCAGATATTGGTGTTTAATTGATGCAAAGTTTGGCTGTAAGAAGGAAGTAGGAGATCAAATGGATATAGCAATTATAGATCTCACTATAAGCATTTATTGTTGCTGGCTGTTATATCAATACTTTTAGAAATGCTGCCATCTCTTTATTTTCTTCATGGTATTTTATAAAGGTTACAAACAAATTTTGGGGGTGGTTTTTTTGTATATACAAGATTGTTTTATTTCGTGCAAAACTTGGAGAGAGAAGGGATGCTGAAAGTGCTTTGGTGTTTTAAATTCCTAGGACACGTAGCATGAGAGTATTTAAAGTGCTGATTGAGATCCACTCAAAAATAAAACATTGTCCATTTATGGCTGAATTTTGGATTCTTTTACAACTGGAGTCAGAATCCCCAGTACTTATTCTTTCTTCCTTAGTCAGATTGAGTTAAATGATTTAATGATACTTTCTTATGAATGAAAGATTTAATTTTTTTTAATAACTAACAAAACTTCATGAGGGTGTTATCTGCTAGTTTGCTCAGACCTAGAGCACGTAAATGATGGCAGCTTTCTGTTCCTAGCCAGCAGCAGAGTGATCTATTCCCAATATCAAAAAACTGCCACTTGCTGCCATTGATTCTGGTGATGAACTCTCTCAAAAATAGGCAGAAGGGGGAATAGAAAGAGAGACAAAGGAAAAAATTTTGCAGTGAAGACTCCAAGAAAGTAAAAAACATAACTTAATAGCAGTAGCCTAAGTTCTAGAGAATTTATCTTCTATTCTGTGATCAGGAAAGCCTTTTAAGTTCTGAGTTTGGGGTTTTTTTGAGCCAAGAAGTTGTATGTAGGAGTATGTTCTTAAGTAGTTTTTGAAAACTTTATAAACACAAAAATTGAGAGACATAGGGGACAATTTTTTTTTCAGGAGTTGCAAGCATCTGACTCAATGGAATCATTTTTCTATTGTGTTTGTTAATAGATGAAAAATCAGAATGGCTTAATAGTGGAGCAATAATGGCCTAGTATTTGTCTAAAATTATGAGCAGCAGAGTATTGCAAAGCTCTTGAAAGAGGAGGAGAGGGCTAGAACTGAAGAATTCTCATGTCATTATGCAAGAAGTCCCTAGGTATGGAGGGTGCCATGGGCTGCAATACATTGTTTTGACATGACAGCTACCAGGTGTTTCATTTCCATTTGTTTTCATAAGAGAAAAATAAAATCTGTGGGTCTATCACAAATGAAGCAGAACTGATGGTGCCAGCATAAAATTTCTGTTTAGAAAAGTAAATCCCAGCTGCTGTGTAGCTAAGGGTTAGGTAATTTGCTTCAGCACAGAAGAAATATAGCATAGATTGAAAATGTAGGTTTTTATTATTAAAAGTATGTTGCATCTGCTCACTAACAATAGAGAAATTTGTCTACTTTTGTGAATGTGAACAGATTCAGTAAATTTAAGATTGCTTGTCTTTTAGTAAGCTTTATGCAGAGAGAAGCCATGTCATATATTGATATTTTTTAAATGCTTACCACAAAATAATACTCAAATATAAACAGTTATTGAATGTATCATTATAGTACAATGTCATTCTTGTATGCATATTCGTAGAAATATTGTATTCTATTTTTCATGGATGTAGGAGAGGGAAAATTTGATTACCTTATTTGAAACTAAACTTGCTATATTAGTGTCTTGATTTAAAATTACCTTTATGCAAACTGCATAGTATAGTTCTGGAATCTGTTTAATGGTGTGCATTATGTCCTCTTCTGGAAACCATACATAACTACACAGATACTTCCTGTAACAATTTGTTTGTTAGTTGATAAGTTTTTGGTTGTAAAACTTCATCAAGGCTTTTTGCCTTTTGACTTTCAGCTGCATAAATTGCTATCCTGGACTTTGATTTTAGCAAATTAGGCTATTTGATTCTACTGGAGGAATTCTAGAACACTAATGTAGGTTGCTTCAGCCTCCCTCCACCTCTAGGCCAGTGCTTAAAATTAATTTTCTGTGTGGTTCCACCTTCTAAAATTATTCTTCGGAGTTCTGGAAATTCTTGGACTACTGTACTTTGAAAGGGAGTGTCACTCTTCCATAGCTTACACCAGTTTCATGCTGTTGTGACTTCATTTACTTTGGTGAAAACCTACCAGCCCATAGTTGTTACACCGTGAGGTAGCAGGCTACTGTGAGTTTTTAAGGGGTTTTTGCATAGTATGGTATTGTAGTAGTTTATGATGCAGAAATCTTGGAAATTTTAGTTAATTGCAACATTATGAGACAGGGATGCATGGGAGACAAAACAGGCTGATAACAGATTACATGTGTAAATCGTACCTGTGTGCACTTATTACTGATCTCTGGAAGAATATGGTACGCACCTGCTGGGCTCTGCTTAGGTCCCTTCAAATGACTCTTTTATGTTTAGCTCCCTCCTGTGTGTTGCAGAATCTACCTGAACCAAACTCATCCAGTCCTTGCAACTAAGCAAGGGCCATCAAGCTGGCAAAACTTGACCCTGTCCCATCAGACTCTTTAGCAGAGAAATACTGGTCTTTTCAAACAACTTCATTTTAGGACCATGGGAATGGCTGCATAAAAATGATTGCATTTATTTGTGTGAAAGCTTTGTGTGGAGCTGTAGCACAACCTGTGTAACCCTCATGCTGATTAAAGGCACTGTAGTTTCTCTGTTGGAACCTGCCATCTCTAAAGCAAGATAAAATCACAACTCTACGGCCAGATCTATTTTTTGTTTGCCTGAAAGCAGCAAAATAACACATTTACAGTTTCCTATCAAAATAAGAGTTGCTTTAAGTCATGATTTTTTTCTATTACAGATTTTTTTGCTGACATGATACTGAAGAGTTACTGGCCTAGTCCTTCTGGGACCTTTTTTGTTGTCCTTTATATCAGTGATGATATAAAGGGGCATGAAGCAAATAAATCTTTTGTAGACAGTTGTGCTGGGGGTCGTAGTCTTGTGGGCCTGGCATGGTAGCAGTGGCAACATGTAATTATTGGGAGACTCATTCCTGCTCAAATGAGCTCCCTGTCCTTGCCAGGGTTGAGGAGCAAGAGCCAGCTATTTCACAGCCACTGTCACTACCAGCAGCTGCCTCCTCCTCCTCCGAAAGGGGCAGGTGATGCTCCCTCATCATCCCTGTATTCTGATTTTTGTGGAATTGCACTGTTTCCGCCATAAGCTATTGTCAGAGTATCTCCTCTTGATTGTTGGTAATTGTCTGACTCTAACAAGAATTTTAATAAAGGGTGGTGATTAGAATTATGGTCCCCTAATACCACTTCTGTGTAAATTTATTACAAAAATTGCCATGTGATTAATAAAATGTTAGTTCATTCATTGAAATCACCACTCTGCTATCACACAGTATGGTAGTTAAACACAGTAGGTGCTTCTAATTAGTTAGTAATTGAATAACATGCATTAATTTTTATTATATTGCCCATAGGATGTTTAGTAGTATAGCTGACTATTAGCTGCAATGAAATATATGGGAAAGGTTAAGTTATATAATTATCATTATTCAGGCATTTTATTGGAAAGACTTTGAACAGCTGTTTCAAACACACAAAATCCTCCTCCACTATACTTGGCCTATATAAAATATTTTAGGGAAAGCCTCTCCTAAAATTAGGTTGGAAATCTAATTATTTTGTAGTGATAGTCACTTGGGTTGTATGTAAATATTTTGTTGTTAAAAATTGAGTTTCACTTTTAAAACTTGTGTTTAAAGTTTACCAAAGCTGTGAAAAATACTGAATGTTTTCATATGTGCGCAAACATTTCGGGGTATTTGTGTCTAAGCGTGTTGCACACATTTAACTGAGATGCACGCAGTGGGAAGTACGTAATGTGAATTTAAGTATTTCTGACTACTCTTCTGAGTTTGTTGTGGTTAAAATAACAAAATATTCACATCTTTTAAAAAGTACAGAACAGTTTTGGGGTTTTTTTTCTCTCCTGTGGCCAAGTGCATTCTTGAACCACTAACATCCTCCTGGTTTTATACAAATATACCAAAATTCCAAACTAACACTTTTTAGCTGTGTAGATATATAAACATAATTGGAGACTGATATAGGGTCTTGGTGATTTCCCAGATACAGTTTTAAATCCTTTACTTATTGATAATTTTACAAAATATTAACAATAAAATGGTGTCCTGAGTCGAACATCCCCAAATCATCATTTTGAAGCTATCCTCTGACTTCCTGTGCCATAAGAAGTAGTGAGCCTTTTACTCTTTCCAAGCTTCAAACGTCAAAGTAGATTATTTTCATTTCCTAAACTTATCTAAACATAAATTAAAAATTCAAACTTTTAATACGTAAAATGCCTTTTTTGCACTTCAAAAAACCACATAATCGGGAGCATAAGGAGATATAGGAAATGGATTTAAGCAGGATGAGCTTGTCATGGGTGGAATGCCCTCTGTCGATAATGCAACAGTCAACAGTTTATAATAAAGAACTTTACTATCACTACATGATTATTTTTTGTGCGTTTCTCATGTTCTTTCCCCCTCCCTTGGGCATAGGTAAGTTACTTGTTCTTACATGTGTAATTTAAAAGAAGCGCAATTTATCAAATTTCACTAAGCTTTTAGGTCAAGAAAGATCAAGTGAGAGGAGGTACACTGGGGTTTTCTTCTACAGTGGCATTGTTTTTTATCCAAAGACTTAAAATTTGTTGTATTATGTATAAGAGGAAGATTATAATGTGATCATATCAATATCACAGTAGTGTCAGGATTGTGTGCTTGTTTCCTGTACCTCAGTGGTCAAAACAGACAAAGGGATTTGGGGAGGTTTCTTTGTGTGTGTGGTTGGTTTTTACAGCCCAAACTTATCAATAATGTAGGATCAATATAGTGAAATTATAGGTATTTAGGAGTATTGTTAGCATTGGCAAAACTGAAACTTTGTACCCCAGCTGGAAGTAAATAAGAAGTTATTGCAATATGTAACAGTGTTTTAGTTTAGAAAATGAAAAAAATATTGTTCTCTCTATTCTAGTTAAGTTCATTGGAAATCTTCACTTTTGTTTCTGGTGTGCTGAATTGAGTATATCACTGAATTCATCTAGGATTTTGTGCACTTGGTGAATTTAGATGTACAAACACAAGCAGGAAAGCTGAAAGACAACGGGCCATGTTCTTCTCCACAGAAACAGCTTATCTAAACTGTAAAAACAGCATCAGCAGAAACCAGTAAGTCCTCTTTCAAGTGAGGGCTGTGTTACTGAATTTTGATATGCTGAGGAACAGGGGGAAGCAGGGAGATGACTCAGAAGCTGAGCCACCAAAGCACTGCTTTACACTTGAGAAGCAGGAGAAAAAACCCCCCTCTTTTGACCATTTGTCCTTTCACCTTTTCCATTACCTTCCACATAAAACAGAAAAAATTAGGTCACTGTGAACATCCCCAATTATGAGTTTTCAGCTTGGTGATACAACAAAGCAATTCTATTTCACTGTCCCTGATTTTTCACAAGCTAATATTTTAAGAATATTTTAAAAAGACAAATAGTAACACCAAAAAAAAGGAAAGAAAAACAGGGAAAAAGAAAAAAAAAAAAGATTAACTAGTATCAGGCTTTATAGATATTATGATACTTTCTGGAGTTAAAAAGAGGAGTAAAAATACTGTTGAGAGCAGAAAAATAATTTTCAATTACTTATTTAAAAAAAAAGTACTTCACTGGAAACATTCAGGGTGGAAGGAACCTCTCAACATGCCATGTGTCAGTTGTATGGGAGAGGAATATCTTCCAAGAGTCTTTTAAAATCAAAAGATGCTTGGTCCAGCTTCACATCTGAAATAAGTGTTAACAGGCAAACAAGTGAAGAGTCAGTCCTGAGAAACATCCTTCAGCTTCTGGCATCATTTGTAGGCCCTTTCTCCCGTCTCCAGTCTCTTAGTGGCTGACAAAATCCAGCCACCACTTCCAAGTCCCACAGGTAATTTCTAAGATGTAAAGGTTCATCTACTGAATTGTTTGTTCTTGTTATCCCCAGTCCTCCATTTTTTTGTGTTTACTATTGAGATATACTCAGTTGAGTGGTTAGTGTCATTAAAGACCACTTTCTTCAGAAGTAGGAGGCTAAGATGCAGTTATGAGATCTCAATTCCAGCAGTGCTGTGATTTCAGAAAAGCTGTGTTTCTGCTTGGCCATAAATGAGTACTGAGAATATTGGTCAGAGACCACAAACAAATGAACAAACACACCACAGATCTGATGATGGGAGAATCTTACCACTCTTTTATTTCTTAAACAAGTAAAAGTTTTTTAAAGATGCTTTTAAAATATGTCTCTTTATGTTAACATTTCTTCAAAGTGATCTGTGAAAATACTAATGGACCTGTACAGAATATTTAATTAGAAAATTACACACACACATGATTCTCTTTTGTTTACAGCCAATTTTAATTGCTGAGTTTAATTAGTTTTTTCCTTTGTTCCCATCCCAACTCAGTTCTGAAAGATTTTTCTTTCTCTTGCAGTGCTTTTAATTGGAATATAAGGGATTACAAACTTAGCTGACAAACTTTTCTTCAACTGTTTTCAAATAGGACACTTTGCAGAAGTATGGGTTACTGAGTTTTGCTTTGTTTTGTTTTGGGTTTTTTTGTTTGATTTGTGTTTTTTTGTTTTGTTTTGTTTTGTGGTGGTTTTTTTTGTTGTTTTTGTTGTTCAATTGGTTTGGTTTGGTTTTTGTGGTTTTTTTTTTTTTGTTTGTTTGGTTTGGTTATAGTTTTCCATATCATATTCTTTCTAAAGTCTCTGACTGTCTTTGCGAGGACTAATTATTTGAACGTTTAAAGGCTGCTGCTAACAAATGGTCTCACAGTTAGTGACCGGGTATAGAAATGAAACAGAACACTGAACCTTGGGGATTCACCTGGCCTCCTTTGCAAGCCAGGTTGGTTCCCACAGTGTCTAATAACATTTAAAGGAGTTCAAGTTTGAAAGTGACTCTTCAGATGTCAAACTACAAAACAAGTTTCAGTATTGAAGTACCGTATCTTGGCACAGAAAAAGGAAGAAAATAATGCAGAAAAAGGAAAAGCAGAGCAAAAACATTAAGGCATGGGCTGATGTTTAAAAGTTTTCATCACTCTATACAAGATCTTTTCTTGTTATTTAAGAGACATGTTATTAATACTAGTTTGTTATAGTTTCCCTAGGGCAATGATCATACAATCATGTGTGTGCCTGCATAACTTCATACCTGTCAAAAGGGCTCCAAAAGGAAAACCTTCTTTTGCTTTTGTAAACATGTAGTATGTATGTTGTATTTTTAAAAGTAAAGGGTTATTGGCATTTATGCATCAATGTAATGAATGCAAGTGTCACCTTTTATCTTCAATTTGAAGATCGCAAATCATCTTATATCATTGGCTAATCAGTCCTTAACTGGAAAATTTAGATATTTGTATCATTTGTTACCAAGGATTTAACAGCTTTGACTGTGTACAGTAGCCAATAGACATTCACTTAATGTGAAATTTTAGGTGAGATCTAGGAGACCATAAGGGAGCTCTACAAAAGGCACAAGATGTTTAATAGCACCTTTGGACATCTGATTGCAAAGTTTGTCCTGAAAAACTTGTTCAGGTGATGTTATTTTCTGGATGGGGATGTATGTATCAGATACTGTGGGATGGATGCAGTTGAGGTACCTGGAGCTAATCTCATTCTTCCTCTTTTACGTGCTCCAGGGATTTGACATTTTTTTTCAGTCTCTCTTGCAATA
>JAWWLV010000144.1:19676746-19688918 GCA_035041135.1 Platyrinchus mystaceus
TTTTCCTCTCATATTCTCTTCAACTTTGCAGCTTCAGCATGCATCTGATTTCTTAGCATCCTTATATATTGTGTCTGCATGCATATTCCTCCACTCTTATTCTTGCTTTCTCTCTCTATCTCTTCTTTTCCCTTCCACTGTGGATCCCGTGGCCTTTCTTCTGAATTTCCACTCAGTTTCTTTTCTTTAAAACAAGTGCTTTTTCATTTTCCACACAGCTTGAGCATCTGCCAAGTAAGTGGATAATTCGGGATTAGAGAAGGGTTTGAAAGCATATTAAGAACAGAACATATTAAGAAGAAAACCTGGACATGTGGTGGAAGGAGTGAATGCCAGTGAAGTCCTGTTCAGCTGCCTGTGACATATTAGGCACATTTTGGGCATGAGAAAGTAGGGTTTGTTTTATGCATTGAAAAAAAAATAAATTAAGAAAATGTAGAGGCCAAATACCAGCATGTCTTCCATGAAGCTGTGTGAAGAAAGCTTTTCAGTGGCTTTTTACTTTCCCAAGTTTGGATTCCTTTCCATAAAAAAGACAAAGAACATATCCGAGAAACTGAGAGAAGGATTCTCTAACCTCATAACTGTGAGGAACTAAAATTTTGTAGTGAATAACGTTGATTTGGAAACTCTGTCTGAAAGTGTTTTTCTTTGACACCATTCTCAAACTTAGACAACTTATTTCAACTTCAAATTTTTAAAGAGTTGGCTTGAGTGATAAGAATTACTAGCCCGGACTCTAAAATTTAATAAGCGATAAGCACTTTGAACAACTTTTATCTAGGGAAGAATTCAGCAACCAGAACAATACATAGAACAGAACTATCAGCTCAGCCTATAATCTGTTTTATCCTGTGCCTTAGCATACATTAACAGAAAGGATTTCTCAAAGATTAGAAAATAAAAATAAAGGCCTATATTGAATACAAACAATGGTATAGTTACAGTAATTCCAGAAGAAAAATGATAAAAAATGCTTCTCTGTTTCTTTCCTAATACTGTCGAAGTCTTTAGGATATTCCTGTGCAAGATAAGTGGCTTAAACTAATAATCTTTTTCACTGACTGATATTTTGCTTGTGATTGGAGCTGGGCTCTGCTCTTTCTCAAAATTTTTTAAAGAAACATACATGATCTTAGAGGTGTTGTTCTTCTTATATTTCAGTGGCAGGTGGAGAATGGTTTGAAATCACAGGCATTCATGTGAAACCTATTAATACCTGAATCTACTTCTTTGTTCTGACTCATGTTCTGCTTTATAAAACTCTAGTGAACTCAGTGAAATTTAGGTGTGCTCATAGTGCCCCCAAATCAAACCGTAATTGATGTCAGTTTGTAGGGAAGGACACTTCAATATTTCACACTTCCATAGTGATGTTATTGTGTATGGATATACTCAGTCTGACAGATGTTTAAGAAAGATAATAATAACTAAGAAAAGCAAGGATTATTTAATAGAACAAAAATCAATTTTATAAGCCAGAAGGCTATTTGGGTTTGGTACATGACATTGAACATCTTTCTGGGCACATCTATATCAGTGACAATGTTTTTGGCAATTTAACCACTTTCTTTGACCCTTTCTAAAATCAGATGTCAAGCACTCAGTAAAAGGAAAATATCCAGCATGAGAGAGAGATGTTACTATATAAAAGCCAGTGAAGATTGAGTAGAGAGGCATGACTTTATTTCACATATGCAACAAGAGTCTTGAAGACCATTACTTCCCCCTTGCCAAAAAAAAAGTGGATCTTTCTCCAGTAGAGTAGTTGATCCTTTTGGCCAGGCAAGGTCAAGAACCTCTTCAGTGCATGTCAGTAAGGTCCATAATAGAGTATACCTTCACTCAGAGTTATCAGTCATGAAGTTCAAAGGAAAAAGAATATGCAGCTACTCCTGCTTAATTTCAAATGTATATGTAATTTGTAATTCTGAGGAATACTTCCTGGCTTTATTGCCATAGTAGATTGGCTTCTTTACCCTGCTAATTAGGATGTTTCAGTTCCTCTACATAGACACCTAGAGTTAGATCAGTAGTAAAGAAAACAGCTCATTATTAATCTAGTGATGAAGATGTAAAAGCTGAATCAAAGCTCTTTGAATCAAACCTGTTGACTTTCACGTGTCTAAGCCTGCAGTTTAATCATTAAAGATAAACTTATTCTGATTCAAACCCTTTGCATTTATGGAGTTCACAGAGCTCATTCAGAGGAAGAAGCTGAGAAAAATTCTTTCTTAGAGTCCGAAATGGTCAATTAAACACATGCATTTACTTAGGCTGAATTCTCAGTATATTGAATACTCACTGTAATCGGGGTATATTCTGAATTATCATTTCTTATTTCAAAGAGAATTGACAAGCTGTGGTGGTGAAGTAGTAAATGTCATTTTCAGATCCATGCCCCAGCATGCCACTGAAATCCGCCAGTTCCTTTTTTTGTAGCCAACTCTGAGCTTCTTCCCAGAAGTGTGATGTGTGAATATTATATTCAGTGTCTCCACAGAGATAATCAACTAACTCCCATATGCAGAGAATTTTGTTGCAGTTTGTGCTTGAGACTTTGTGTTCCCTTAAGAAAAAAAATAATTGTTCGAACAAATGCATCTTTTGCTCTTGTCAGACTGTGACTAATTACTATGACTTCCAGCACTTTTGCCACAGTATTCTGCTGGGACCAAGTGAGAGATATGATCCAGCTGCAGTCAATAATTAGGGCACAGAAAGTTATCAAGCAGTATATGTATTGCCATACTTTATGCAAACCACAATCCTGTAATACACCTGGATATTGCAAGAAAGAATAATAGAAATATAAATAAAAAGAACAATGCTGTCAGAAAATCATATCTAACATTTAATATGCATAGTGATGTGTAAAATTATATTCTGCCCTAGAAGGAAAGAGAGGGCTGTTGTTCTTACTCTCAGGGGTATGTGTGGCTTTAAATATATTTTACTGCGTAACAACAGCATGCAGAATCCAGTGCTTAAATATATTCAAATAGCAGCCTAACCTGAAAGGAATGTGTATCATATACTCAGTTCAAAGTTACTTTTTGTTGATCTTTGTAGTATTCATGTAGTACTCATGAACATATGCCATCAAAATTTGGCCACTGCAGAAAACAAAGATTATTTTGTTGGTTTTGTTTCTTCTGTAGAGCTCTGTGTAGGATAAATAACACTAAAAATATCTAGTGAGCTGTGTTGGCTTGTGTTTACTGGAGAGAGCTCTGGAAGTGTGTAGGCGAATGTGCTGTTCCTGTGCCTTTTAAATTACAAGCATTTAAGCTTAATCACTTGCTCTTTCAAGTCATTTGCAATCATCTCCTTTTGTTTTAATATTCATGTTTTCTTTATGCATGCTGTGGAAAGATTGCTTTTACTCACATATATGATTATATTTAAATGATATAATGGTTATTACACAAATCAGAAAAATGGCAAAGTGTTTGGGGGCAGTATAAAAATGGGGGAGGTAGGTCAGACTGTCATCATGCCATCTTTGACAAGCAGTCCCTTTAATTAATCATTAGCCAACTTTCCCAGACAGTTTTCCACCGATTATTGTGTCAATACCATTATAGGAGAAGGCATAGCATGGCAGAAAGGAAAATCTAGCCAACAGTGTCACTCAGACTGTTTATAAATCAATGTACAGTCTCATGTCTCTTGTCAGGTTCTTCAGCCAGTTTTTTTCCCTCTTGGCTAAGACCTTTCCCTTACCAATGAATTGGTGGGCTGTATTCTTATATGCCTATTGCTTTTTATTTGGTTTGTTTCTCAGCAAATAAAAATCTTTCCTTAGCATTAGTTATGATATAAAAAATGCAAAACTGACTACCAAAAGTGAATGTATAATTTTGGCCTCTTTACTGACTCAATTTTTCATTCTAGTGTATCGTCCTGCTCTAGAAAATTATATACATATATGTATGACTCCATATACCTTCATGTAATGTCATTTTAAGAACCATGCTGGATTACAGTCCTAAGCAATGTGTTCTTCAGCTTTTTAAGAAAAAATAAAGAACATTATACTTGTGGTTTGAGACTGAGAAGATTCTCTGTGTCTTTGTATCATCTGGGTGTGCTGGTTGAATAGACATTTCCTAGAAATGTCAAGGCTTTCAACCTATGCCCTAAAACCAGTGTTCTTTCTGTTCCTCCAGTCTTGCTATGGATACTGAATATTTTGATTGTGTTCTTTAGACAAGTAAGAAACTGGGGATAACAGAGGAATTTCTTTGCCACAGTTGTACTATTGTGTCATACAGAATTACAGATAACTGCAAGCTAGCATTGCCTTTCTACCTATTTGGTAAGGTAAACCACTTCTCCAAGAGCTCTATAAAT
This sequence comes from Platyrinchus mystaceus, assembly GCA_035041135.1. Taxonomy (NCBI): domain Eukaryota; kingdom Metazoa; phylum Chordata; class Aves; order Passeriformes; family Tyrannidae; genus Platyrinchus; species Platyrinchus mystaceus. The sequence goes on from JAWWLV010000144.1 coordinate 19,681,103, forward strand.
TTAGTAACAACCCCTTCATAAATTTTGAAATCTTGATACCATTTTTTTTCCTTTATATCTTCCACCATTTTTTTAGCAAGTTTTCGTTTTGTCTTTCCATGACTGTTGCTATTGAGTGTTTTAATATCACTTAAAGAATCAGCACCAAAGGATGCATCACCACAGTGGGCAGTGAATTGTTCATTCATGGGTTATAATAGTATCTTATATTTCCTCTTAGAATCTTTTGTTCTTTGTAGCATCAGATCCCAGTAACTCTGTGATAAAAGCAAGCATAGTCTTTATTTTCATCATAGCATCATGATATTGTTCCAAACATTCCTGAACTTGTGAAGCGTTGCTCTGGCTCTCTTCCTCTATATCCAAACCAGTATGTACGTTTGTAAGGTCCATTGCAAGCTGATGTGGTCATACTCTGCAGCATCAATGTAAGAGATAATATTCCACATTTGTAGTTATAGATTAGGCTCTTAATCTTTGTATATGGTTTATTTATCTGGAGGTTAAAATTCCTACTGAAAGCAGGAGAGAATGGCGTACATGGGCAGCAGTTTTAACTCATTCTGCCCACGTCTGTGTTATGCTGCCAGAATTACTCCAGTAACTACTGCCTAGCTGTTAAAATGCTCCCCCTACACTGATAGATAGACAGACAGACAGACCTATGCCAACAGCAATGAAAGTACACAAGTTTCAAATGCCATGAAATTAACTTTTAACTTATGTGCTGTTTTGTGCTCATGGTTGGTTTTCTTCTTCCTGCTACTACAAAAGCAAATGCCTATTTAATGTTAGGGAAACCAGTAGTTTCTCTGGAAGGAGCAGAATTTCTCACAGAATGTGCTCACTTTTCTCTGTGCTGTGGCTGTTGTCATTTTTAAAAACATTGCCATCTAATTGATATGAGCTTAATTCTGCACACAATAGTTTTCTTACAGTAGGGAATACCTCTGGTTTGACTGTGGAAACCACCAGATGAAAGCCTGAGAACGTAACTTAATTCAATTCATTTCTTTGTCTTTGAAGTCTTGTAAAATAATCAATACTTTGACTTTTTTAAAGTGGAACTAGCACTCAAATTGTCATCCTTTTAATAATGTATTCTTCAAGTAAATACTAGAATTTAGTGGGAAGAAATATCCACAAGATCTACTTACATGCTTTCTCAGTCTAGGACATCAGTTTTTCTAGGAACTGGCAAAGATTGAAATTACTAAGTCTAAAACAAATAAATTTGCCTTGACACTCATATATTAATCCCTATAGGTGAATATAGAGGAATAATTAAGTGCCCTCATCAGTACATTTTACTTTGTTTATCTGTTTATGTACAGACATATCTCAATCCAGAATATTCTCAGTATAAAATTATTAGTTTTTAGTATTTTTTACACTCTATTGCATAAAAGAATTACTTTTTGTGGTTCATGGGTTTTGGTGGGTTATTTGCTTCAAAAATAGACTATTATACAGTGCAAGTCAGTGATTTATGTGCATCATGTTAAGAATAAATAGTAAAAAGGGTAGCGTAGAAATTTAAAATTTAGTTATTTATTTCTTTTGCTGAGTTAACAGAATGTAGTCATCTGATATGATGACTCTCTTCAGGGAAGACTAAATTAGTTTTAGTAATAAAAAAAATTCCTTTTTTTTTTCCATTATGGAGAATTTCTCGGTCACATTTGGATATTCTTTCCCATGTTTAAAAGAAACAGGTAAGTGAGGTGATAGCTATTCATACTCTGTAGTCAGATTATAAAAAACAATTTCAAAGGTTAGTCCAGAGAAATATTTGCTTTGTTTGAGGTAAAAATATTTTTATATTTAGGGTCAGCAAAAAAGTTACCATGTTGATGTTAGATATGGATAATTAATCATTAGAGTTGCAACTATATTATAAGCTACTATTTCTCTCCTCATTTATATGCAGTTAGTTTCTTCCCTTGATCTTCATCTACAGGGGTAGTGAAATAGCTTTTTTTGTTTCAGATTCTTCTGTACAATGCTGAAGTTTTGGAGTTGTCTATTGCTAAATTTATGTAATAGAACTGCTTCCTTTTGAATTTTATGGACACCTCACAAATATATATGAGAGAGCTTTCTTCATTCATTTATACTGATCTTAATAAAAAAATCAAATTTGGAACCAAATTTGCAATGAGATTCTCTTGAGAAACTAGTTGTAGAATGGTTAAATCAGCTTGCAGTGGCGAAACAAACTCAAATTTAAATGTTCTGAAGTTTGAGAATGTTGTGAAGCTTGAATAATGCATGTGTTGAAAATTATGTCTGATGAGAGGGTGATATACAGGAAACAAGTATTGTAATTGTATTGTTCTTTTTAATGGAAGCATGACGTACACTGTAGACATGGTCCCTGTGGCTTTGTGTTGGTTTCATTAATTTATTTACTGTCCATATGTGTTTTGTGACAGAAGCCTCACATAATGTTATATTTTAGAGCCAGATGCTTTCAAAAGGTAGAAATTTTCATCTGGCACAGCATAAGTGAGATAACCAGTGGACAAATGCTAATCTGCATGGACATTTTTCCTACCAACAGTTTCTGTGATGGCTGCTTGTCTGTATCTTTGATGTTGATATAGATTAGTTATGTCTTCAGGCACCCTTTTCCCCTTTCCCCTGTTTTCCTACCTTGATAAATTGGGAGGTAGGGGAGTGGGCAGAGTGACTAGGAGAAAATGCCGTATGATGCTGAAATAGGAATTGACCTCGTGGTGACACCAGCAAAACTGCAGATGTCATGTTCAAGGGGCTGGAAGTCCTCAAGTGAGTATCTGCCTTGGAGCCCTTTGAGTATCTGTTTAGCATGTGTGTCAGGATTGTATTTCTGCAGATCTTTCAAGACAGAAGCAAGCTATGCAGGTCTTTTGTAGGTGATTTCTGAGGTGTGATTCCCTCAAGCTTTCCAAGTATGACCCAGTTGTGATCGATTCTTCTTTTCAGTGCCCTGTAAAGCAATCTATTGGGCCTAGTGAACAGCACAGCCTGAAAACTGTGAGCCTAATTTTGGCCAGATTAGCCTTACTTCTGGATCAACAAGTTTGTAACAGATAGCCATGCTTGTAGATCAACATTCAAGACAGCATGGTTTTCTCGTTTTTTGGAGATTGTATCACATTTCAGTGTCTCCTCGATCCACTGAGTTCATCCCTCATCTCTGCCATAACTTATACCTCCTTTTTTCCTGGAGAAATACAAACTGGACTATCCAGAATGTGCTACACTGGCAAATATTTTTCCTGAAGATATTTCCCTATTATTTCTTAAATCACTCTTGGCATTCTCTGTGATATACCTTATCTTTTCTTGCTGCTCCCAGTGGCATCTTTCAAGAGAATCAGGAAAATAACAAGCATTTTCATTATAGTCATGTAATGATTTATACCCTTTTTTTTCTCATGCCACAGAATCCAGTTGGCTTCAAAGTAATTAGTTCAGAGAAATTATTTTGTGCTGTCAGGTAACCCTACCCACTTGGAAGACCTGGCGAATTTTGCAGTGTGGCAGATTTGTCTCTGTACCGCAGTGGGAATTCAACTCCAAGCCTGAGCTTTTTGCAGGAGTCATTGTCCTTCACTAGAGCTGAGCAATTTCAAACCTGAGAGGAGTTTTTCAGCATGTGGAAGTTCCAGTCCTAGATACTGTTGAAAGTAATTTCCAAGGGAAAGGATAACAAGCAGCTAGGCTTCCATTTTTGGCCTTGGAATGCAAGGCACCCATACCTGCATCATAAGGTCCCTTTATTTCTTAATTTAAATAGAAAAAAATGTAGTTATAACATTTTTATTGATTGTGGGGTGGGTTTTTTTGGCCAGCATAAAATGAAATAGCTGTCTTGTGTGTAAGGTAGTTTTTGTGTAGCAGTAGAAACACGCTTTCAAAATTGTACTGGTATTGGGAAAAGTCAATACACTTCAATTCCACTTCCCTTATAAAGGGGAAATGTGCTTTTCACAATAATTGTTTTCTGTCAGCATTCTATGCTTTTTTCGGAAGGAAATGGGTAAGTACCTTGAAATAAGTAAATCTAGAACCCACAGAGGGGTCAAAGTTGCCTGATACAAGGGTGAGACAGGAAATCACACTTGCATAAAATATACAGAAATAGTGAAAAAAAATTATGGAAGAAGATCTGGTCTATTATTAATTACATTTCCCACAGGCATTCAATAATAGGACTCAGCATTTATTTTGAGTAGTTATTATCAACTTGTTATATATGTACATATATTTGTACATTTTCAGAAGCAAAACTGTAGAAAAATTATAATTGTGGTGAAACTTGACAGTTATGTCTTTATGTAGGATAGATTTCAGTTACATTCTTAAGAAAACAGGAATAATTTAGGATAATATCGCTTTTTTAAAGGAAATTAGGGAAGCTTATTTTTACTTTTTTTAGTTGTTCCAAACAAACTTCAGTATTTATTTTCTGTATTCTCAGATGGCAAAACGATGATACACATCAAATAGTCTTCTACTTTCAGACTACGAGTAGAGGAGTGTAAATGTAAAATAAATTCACCAAATAGATGGGCTAAATAAATACATACGTCAAAGAACAAATTCTTAAAGTATTGATGAAAAAAAATCTTCATGAGAGACTGGATTAATTTTTTGCAAGGGCCAAAGCCATGATTCAAAAAAGAAGAAGAGAAAGAAATATTTTACTGTGCTATCTATCCATCCTTTGTCCCAAATATCAAGACCGTGTCTGTCTCACATGTGCTTGGTTACATTCATAGGGATAGAGGGACTGTGTAGTCTGGGGTGTGTTTTTTCTCCACCAAGTAAGAAGAGGGAGGGGCAACTCCCCTGCCACCTGCTTCATCTAGGCTGTGGATTTAAATAAATATAATAGTTCTTATTCAACAAGTGATAGTGAGTCTGTCTCATGATGCTGGTGCATGACCAGTAAATGCCATGCATGTTCTGCCTGTTGCTTGTGCAGAAGTCACACACACACACACACACACACACACACACACACACACACACACACACACACAGAGTTGAGTATCCAGACACATTTTCCAACTGCAGTCTTCACCAGCCCCGAAAGGCAGCCCCAGGGAGTGCATCATTTAACTGAACACGGCCTTGGGCTTGACCTCAGTTGCTGGGGGCTCTGTCAGGCTGCCTGAGGGAGAGGCATGAGTGCAGTAAGAGAAGCAGAGGTGAGCAGGGTCATTAAACTGTGACTCTCTTTTAGCAACAGGGCTGAAAACAGAGCTGCAGGTGGCTCCAGGGAAATTCTTGTCTACAGTGTACATTTAGTGATATCAGAGCACATGAAGTGAGGCAGGGAACTGCTTTTTCTTATCCACACATCTTTGAATTTTTATTCATAGTAAGTATACAGGATCTGCTGTGGTAAATCTGCGTTGCAGATTATTAGGCTGGGGACATTTCACATTTTAGGGCATATCTACTCAGCACTGTCTAAGTATACAGGCACTGGAATGGTCTTGGGTAGCCTCTGTGGGACTTATGACACTGTTGAGGTGTACCCATGCTAGTTCATTTCGAAATAGCTTGGGTGGGAGCGAGCTTCATTTAAAGCACTGAGTGCTGAGGGGTTTGTATTGTTAGCTTGGAAATGAAACTGCTTGCTTTCTTTCTCCCTAAAAAAACCTGAACAACTAATCATGAATAGACCATAGGGTTGCTGATCAAAGCTCACAGGAAAAACTGCCTTTATAACTGAAATATGTGGACCTCTAAGAGAACAGTGTGTACAAAAGCACAGAGATTGTTTAAGAAGAATTAGTTTTTATGTATAATTTTAAGCACTGTGCTTTTCATACTTGGGAAACAGCACAACTGGAATCTATTTAGCTATGTAGAAAAGACTGCAAACAGTATCCTGTTATCTTTTCATGTGCTGTTTAGTATCTCTTCCCATTTAAATTCTTTCAGCTTTTATAATGTTTGCTCAGTATACATTGATCAGAACAGTGATTTGGACATATGGTCTCATATGGTACCACATTTATGCTTATATTAGGGAATGCGATATATTCTCACGTTACTTAATCAGAGCAGAGAACAAGTTACTTTATTTTGTTTTCTCTTAGTGTAGCGTTTAATTATAAGTACGTCTGTGAAATTTTACTGTCTTCACAGAATGACTGTAAAACCATTGATGGCAGAAAAAATTTCAAGTTGGCCTGGACTCTTACATCTACGGAATGTGGTTTTTCTTAACTCTCTGGATTTTCTAGCACCATTGTCTTCAGATTTTTAGGTTAAAATGTGTATTCAGCTAAGGTTTTATTCTGGCACATTATCCTCTAGTAGGAGCATTGCACAGCAGGTACCTTAGCAGCTAAAGGGTTGCTTGCAGTATATTTAGAGTACTGGTCTGTTTCAGTAGGGGAAGAGGAGAAAACACCTAAAGTATTCTTTTCTTTGCTCCTACCCTTCTTTTTTTCTTTCTTCCCTGCTGTTACTCCTTTCAGCCTGACACTCAAGCTCAGAAGTGAGAATTATAGTTGTTGACCAAGTGTGGAAGAAAACAAGTACCAATCCATTTGTTCATACAGAGTCTAATTTATATAAGGAAAAGTCGTTTTGAATTGACAGTTTTCATTTACCTTATATTCCCACTGCCGTTAAGAACCTCAGTGTTCTGTGATAAAGCTGAATAACAGACTTGAGACATTTGCCATGTTGTCAGCAAGCATTTGGAAACACATTTGTAACCGTGTTGGCCCTAGCAGACAAATGCATTGAGTCTAACTTCTGCCCAAATGCTGAACTAAACCAATACTTAACAGGCAGGTGTTTGAGGGGTTGTAAAGGTGTGCTGACAGCCTGTTACAAAAGCAAATGCAATCTGAGAAAGTTCCAGTGATTATTCACAGAAGTGTATTAGACTGCTTTTGTAGTCTACCAGGCCTGCATCACATTCTTGAGCACATCTCTGATTTGAGTATTTCCCCGATAAAATCTGAAAACCTCTAACTGCAAGCTTTGGAAACCTAATTTTGAATTATTGACCAAGAATTAATGAATCATTCATAGCCTGTGTCAAAATATTTTCATATCACTCATATGACATCCTCCCACCATGTTTCTTCAAATAGGAGGGGAGGGAGGAATTAAAAGGGGTTTTGAGTTAAGACAGCAGCAAATAACAAAAACTCGCAATAAAAGTTACTAAAACAATGAACAAGGATTCAAATTCACTATCTAATTAGTTCTTGGAATTCACTGCTGGGTACTGTACAAAAAAATCCAAGGTGTAGTTAGAATATTAGATTACCAATCTAATTGGACAGTATAATTTTGCAGCAACATATATAATGAGAATTCAAGCCAACAATTAATTCAGTGGTTCAGCCAGTAGTATTCTTGGGCAGCAGCCAGCTTTCCTTATAACCTCAATTACATCGTTTCTTTCCCCCCCATTCTTCTCCTGAGGATGGTCCTCTTATTTTTCTACTCCTTATTTTAAAATGAAATTATTTTGAAATATCAAATATTAGATGACTTAAAAATCCAGTGCCATTCTTGAACAAATATTGAGTATTTTGTGAGGCGTGAGAAAAGGAAGAGCAGTATGTTAATAAATTACTAGGGTGAAGTAAAAGACTTCAATCTAAACACTGTGCTCTGCTAAGACAGGATTTCTTTTCCTCAGTTATATGAAATGAATGCGTAACGTTGTATTGAAAAGAGCCCTTTTAAGCCCTCATTATTCTCTTTATATTGTGGTTGTAGAATCCTATACTGTTTTTCAATCTAAAGGATTGGTTCTGAATTGAATGTGCATGTACAACAAAAAGGT
>JAWWLV010000144.1:19689018-19717874 GCA_035041135.1 Platyrinchus mystaceus
GTGGTTGTAGAATCCTATACTGTTTTTCAATCTAAAGGATTGGTTCTGAATTGAATGTGCATGTACAACAAAAAGGTCGAAAGTGTTCCGCATATTCTACAGTGCTCATAAATATAATTCTGTTAGTATCACAATGCAAGCTGGCCAGGGGCAGCCTTACCTCTTAATACCCTTCCAAGCTATTTTTAGCTCTGTGTTCTTTGAAGAAGGACGATAGAAAACATCAAATGTACATAATATTAATCACATGTTCAGAAATTACTTCTAGTTCAAGTCTCATTTACTTTATACTAAAGATGAACAGAATTTCCAAGTCTATAAACTATTTTCTTATTTGAGAAACACTGAAGGGTACTTCATTTTGCTGTAATTACTTGAGAGAATAAGCCAGTTCTGAGGCAATTTAAATTATCTGTTTATATTACAGAAAACTTGAAATCCAAGTGACTTCCTCTGAGAGCTAGGATTTAGGAACAGTAGTAGAATTACCATTTAGAAACTTTTCACTTCTTTTTAGACCTTTTTCTGTTAGTTTTTAAATCCTTGTTTCATACATAAATCTTGTGGGTTATCCAGTCCCAAAATACATATTTTCATTACTTTAATGGATGCCCTAGTTAAGGAGGCAAATGCATATTCAAAGAAATTCTCAGATTCTGTCCAGGATAGGACAGAAAGGCTTTTATGTATATTTATATCTACCCAAAAGTTGAGTAGAAACAGTCACTTTAAACAATAGACATAATATAGTAGCTGATCCTTTCAAATTTTTGTTACTACTTTTAGCAAACATGCTTTACGTTATAGGAGTCAGAGTGCTGAAATGCCTTTTTAGAGATCAAAGCAGTGTGCTGCATGCCATTCAGACATGGCTTATTTTCTTTTACCTGTAAACCTGCCTTGTACTAATGCAATTTATCCCAAAGAAATGAGTTTAGGCAGTTCTTTTACAGTTTAGTCCTGTTAGGCATAAGTAAAATAGCTGGATAGAAGACTTCATAGCTAAATAAGACAGATACCATAAACAAAAAGGTTTTTGCAAGAAATCAAACTGGGGAATTGCTTTAAAACTGTGAAACCACCTGGAAATTCACCAGGTATGAACAGGTTTGTGAAAGGAGTAGAAGCAAATTGTGACACTAGTGGAAGCCCTGTCAGGATGCGAATTCTCCAGGCCTCTTCTGCATCATATTGTGTGTGTCAGTCCTGTATTCTGCAAGTGGTCAATTGAGGTACTGTGTTTAAAATTGTTTTATTTTCCCCCCTTTGTTTACCTAGGAAAGGGACAGGAAGCGGAGAAAAGGTGGAGCAGTATCATCCCACTGCAGCTGTCAAATGCATAGCAATCTGTCCTGCTCTAGAAAAGACCAAAAGCCTCATATGTACAGTGCCTTCCGACAGTAAAAAGGAATAAAAATAATTAAAAGATAATAGAGTGCAAATGTGTATTTCTCTTAATGTTATCCAGTTCTGACAGATGAATTCTGAGATTAAGATTATTTTTCAATCAGTTGCAAACTGTTTTCAGTAAGAAAGTTCACGTCCTATCAATGTTGTCACTATCCAAGCAAATGTTAAGCTTTTAAAGCTTATACTTCCTCTCTCCCAGAAGATAGTTCAACCTGCTGCTTGGATAGAGTCCGAAAGTCTTTCCTGCTGGTATTATTATCATGGTGACACCCAAAATGTTTCAATGCCATACAAACACAGACACATACATTTCCCTTCTCCAGAAGGCTTGCAGTGTCACAGTGTTGTAGACTCACACTATGGAAAACTGTAGGAGAGTTGATTTACTTTGTATGGCCGCCATTACACTGTTGTTAATGCTACAGTGTCCTAAAGAGCTAGTTCAAGATTTGTCCTAAAAATTGTGGTATTTATTTATGTGAAAGTATTTTTATACCAGAGTAGCTGGTCTCAGATATTGCTTGACACTCTCCAGATTTTGATTGGAAAATTACGGTATTTTCCCAGTTTAAATAGCCATTCCTCACTCTTCATGAAATCTGCTAGCAGAATGTACCAAAAATGGTAAAAGGTGGAGGCTGTATACATTAATAATTCTCTTTTTAAGGTTTGAGTTCTGTTTTGGAAATTAGGGTCTTTGCTCTTTTCTCTCACACTGCAACTTGTGAAATACAGCTTTACTATTTTTTTCAAATAATAATAAAAACTCTAGCATTCATGAAATACAAATACACAGTAATCCAGCATTTTGATGGTAGATCCAGTTACTGTGCTTGCTCTCTATGCCTCTTCCTTGAAATAATTTATTATTTGGGCAACAGAAAGGGTGAGCAGTTGACCCTACTATTTCAGTAGTAGCTTTTGATGGCCTCTTCCCTTCAAGTAAACTCCATTCCTAATGATGTGCTTCATAACCTGTTATTGATTAAGCAGTCTAAATGCCATTGCAGTCCACACAGATGTGCCACAGAAAATAGAAGAAAAAAACAACGTGTCAAACAATGGTTAAATGCATTCAGTCTGGAAAACACATTGTCTGTTATAATAGATGCAGTTCAACCCTTTACAGAACTAAAATTTGAGATGAAGAGACATTTAAAAACTTTACAGGTGTATCAAGCTTGAAGGAAAAAGTGCATAATCAATCTTCTTTTTTAGCTTATAATAGGAAGTATAATTCATAGTTGCAGGTGGGATTATATCAGAGAATGCTTCATGTCAGAATAAGCTTTAGTCAGAATAAGCTTCCTGGGAAAAATAGCTAGTTCGTTAGCCTTTTTATAATTGGGTTTGTGACATGGTTTTATCAGAATCCAGAATGCTAAGTTTCTCTTAGAAAATGCACTTTGAAGTGTTTTCTTAAGGGTAATATAAAAGGGTTAGGTCTCCCTGAAAAATTTTACCTTTTCAAAGTATGATCCTGGAATGAGCATTCCATTTGTCTGGCCTTTTTTCAGGCTGGTTAGTGGTTACTCTTTGCTACTTCTTTGCACGTTATCTCCGCATTAGGATTCTCCCAGAAATGGGCAGATGTAGTTGATGTATCTGCTGTCTGTGATGTACCTTCTCTGTTGTTTCAAGAAGGCATTTTTCAGAATCTAGAAATGAGAAAATTTTTCCTGTATAGTTTATTAATCAATGCATTTTATGTTCTCACAACTTACTACTACTGTTAGGATGCATACAATTCATGGCATTATCGTATCTTGGTGCGTTGGATGCTCTGTTACTCTGGGAAGGTAAGTAGGTAACTAACACAGGGCCGAAGACAGTGGCAAAGCTGGGAAGTGTAGTGATATGTCACACTGATTTTCCTGAATCTTATAGAATCTTCTTATTCTTGCTTCCAAAAACAGGATAAAATAAGACCTAATTGTGCACACAAAAATGAGCCACTTGTACAGAAAACAACTACCTGAAGATGTTACAGTGTGCATGTGAAAATATGGAGAGGGCAATAAAAGAAAAAATGGACATGCCATAAAAGTGCCTTTCTCACACTTTTGTGGACTTTCAAGTCTTTAGCTTAAAAAACTATAATTTGAATATTTATATTGCAAACACCTTCTGATGATTTACAGAGTCATTTTTGAAGGCCGGAAAGCAAGTAATATTTCATGAGTTACCTATTTCATTTTATCTATCAAATTTAAGATTTTTTATTGCCATTAAGTTTATGCTTGTCATTCACAGTGTTAGGAAAAATGCATTTGTTTGCTTGCTTTTCCTGTGATCATTCTCAATCTCATTAATATCCCTGTGCCTTCTGTCCCCATTACAGAAACTTGGGGCTTAACTCTTTCTTCTAACTGTACAAGGACTTGAAACGCAGACACCAAGGAGAAAGGTCTGAAATAGAGTATGAATCCCCCTCCCCACCTCTTCCAAAAGAGAACAGGGTGAGGAAAAATACAGAAAATACTATTAAATCTATAAGTCATTACTGTTGCCTCTAATACTGATGCTTGCTGATATAAGCATCAAAAAGATGACTGAAGGAAGGAGGTCACAGAGGTAACATTTTCGTTCAGTTCTGATGAAAGATGAGAAATTCACAAAGTAAAGAATTTGCTTTTGAACACTGAAAATAATCCCACTATAAAACTATTTTTATATCATATTTTGAAGTTAAAGTTTGAAAAAAGACATTTCTCCAAACATTTTCCTGTTTTTATATATGACATAAATTTTTCGTGTCTTAGCAAAGTTTTTTAAAATACGCCAATTTTAACAACAAATTTTAAACACTCTGTGTTTTGGAAATAAAAGAGGAAATGCTTCAGTTCCAAAATTATAAAGCACTGAGTGATCATTTAATTAAAAATAATAATCTTTCCAGCTATAAGTACATGATATTTACATGCTCTGTGTATGAGACCCAATGGTTATATAAAATTCATCTTAATGTTGCTCTGTAAACTAGTATTGTGATTATGTACCATCATTATTCTGTTCTTTAGCAACAATTGACTTTATGGGTATCCACAAATAAAGCAGGCAGATATTTCTACAATGTGACATAGCATTACCCCATTTCATTTGGTAAAGTTTACACCATTTTAGGAGGTAAAGGTCTGGCTGCCCAGGGCTAAAGTACAGCTATTTACCAAAATATTTTCTAAATCATAAACAAATTTTTATTTCTAAACGCTTTTGTGACTGCTTGGATTTCACTTTAGCAGTTCATATAAGTGTATAAGCTTGACTTTTGCCTCCATTTCTGTTACTTTATTAGTGTAGCTGCCATCCCAAAAAAATCTTCTCCTACATCAAAATGCACCTGCCCTTCCCCCTCACTTATTTTGTTACATTCTATGCTGTAGTGGTAAGAAACCATGGGCAATCTTTAAGGATGAAGCATTCACTTTAAAAGAAGACTGTCTTGAACACTTCGTAAGCATTGTGAAGTTTGGGGTATTCCTGTTTACTACTGAAGGTAGTAGTAAAAAAAGAAGCTGTTACTGAAATAAGACTCACTTTTAATTATTCCAGTGTTTGCATGTACCTGTCAGTGGCAGGAAATGTTTACATTTTGAAGTGCTTTTGTTTGATTCTGTTAAGACTTAAGGGGTGCTGATCAGGGATTATTTTATATAATTTCATTATTAAAATGACACCTGTAAATATGGTGGTAATTAAAAACAGTGATTAGGTAAAATCCATAGTCTGCAGTCCAAAATCTGGTTTTTACTAAGCTCCTATGCTAGTTTTGTTTCACAGAGGCTTAGAGCAGAGTGGAATTCCCATGTTTTCACTGTTCTCAAATTGGGCTTTAATTGGGCTTTAATGCTTCCTGCTTTTTGGAAGGAGGACCTGTTGGCCTTTTAGATGCAAGGAGATCAATAAGACATACCCTGTACGTAGACTTCAGGCACTGGTTTGGTTATCTGGTTTCCTACCTGGGAACTTGCACAGTCTGCAATGTGCTCAGTCTGTGGTAATGAATGCTGCAAGTAGGTCCAGAGACAGCAATGGAAGGCAGCAGCAGTGAGGTGTATATTTAGTGGAAACACATGCCAAATTTTTCATCTTGTAATCCAAAACTACTGCTATTCAAAAGGCAATATAAAAAAAAAAGAGAGAGAAAATAAAATTCTAAGCGTTTACAGTTTTCAAAAATCCTCTAGAGGACACTGAACCCATCTTGAAGGATCCAATGAGCAAGGTTATTTGTTCAGTTGCCAATCAGAATTGTAGTTGTTTTCAGAAAGTTTCAATTTCTGTGAGTCCTTGGAAACAGTGAATAAAAGAAATATTTGCAATTTCAGAGCAAGTGCCCATGTGTTTGATTATGACATCTATAATGCTGTATTTCCAGTCGCACAATCCAAATTGTGTAAATGTAAATGGGTTTCTATTTTTAAAAAAATTACAGTTGTTAATTTCTATTTATATCTCAACTTATATGGAACCACACTTAGAGATCGTGAACTGGTCTTTTCTGGTATATGTAACATTTATTGCAAGTGAAATGCCAAGCTTGATGACCAGCATGTGCTGTCCAGAACAAGGCCACTGTCTATCCTGTGTATAGACCTTCTGCAGATGATAATGATCTGTATTTTCCTAGAAGATAAAATCCTGCCTCTAATTACTATGGCATTTAACTCTGTCTTTTCCAGGGCTCTTATATCTCCAGTATAAACTGTGAAGATCACCTTCTAAATGAATCAAACTCATGCTTGCTGTGACTTGGCTGGTAGACTAGTTATATCAGAGGAAATACAAACATACTATTTCATATTCTTTGAAAGTGTTTAGGAAACCCCAGGAAATGGAAACTTTGTTTTTCAAGATGAGATTGTACAGTCTCAGAAATGCAGTTAATTAACATTTATTGCTCCCAAATCTATACAGGTACTTTAATAGACAACATAAATGTTAATATGTCTTTCAATAGTGTAAAGTATATAAATATGTATGTGTCTGATGATACATAAGACAATTTGAAGTGTAGCTGAAATGGTTGAGGCATTACATTTGCAAGGTGGGATGAAATGTCTCAGTGCCACAGACTGACTTTTTCTTCCACCAACTGCTCCAAATCAGAATCAAGTGACCCCACATTCCTGAAGCTTATTAACCAAGATATTACTAGTTATAGAAACTGAAAAAGTTCTGCTCAAAAGCATTCAGGTCATAATGAGGTATAATTAACTTACACATTTATAGAAATTATATTAATAACAGTTAAAGATTTGAAGACAAACTGTCACTTGTTTAAGTATGCCAAGATTTCATGATGCAATTTTTTGTGAGAATAGTAAATAGTTTATACTATCTGAAATCTGGCCAACTTAAAATTAGCCATAAAACATAAATACACACTGTCTTTGTTTATATATTTTTAATACCTACATATGTATATATTTGTGGTCTAGAATATGTATATATATATACACATAAAAAAATAATGTGAAATAATGTAAAAATAATTGCATAGAGAGAAAAAATTGCCTGCAAACATCCCTATATTTATAATACTTAAGTAATCTCTATATTTAAATCCATAGAAATGTAAATGTTCTGTGGTAAATTGTTTCTTCTTGTAGACAATTACACAGAAATGATACTGTGTATTTTAGCTGCCCTGACAAGCACTAGTATGACCTAGCATTATGTATGGGCCCATTCAGATATGTGTGTGTATGTATTTATTAATCTATAAATGCCTTCCTGTAACAGTGAAGTTTCAAAGGTTAAATTACAAACCCTTAGTATTATTAACTTGACCAATTTTCTGCTTAATATATCACTTTCTTGGCACATGTTAGTGGGTTCTGTAATGTGTATCATTAAATATACAGAAGCTGTGGTGTTTCTAAGTAAATGTCATTTATCTTTTCCACTTTGGAATCGTAGTATCACATTATTATAACTTTTGTTCAGTCTCCTCAGTTTAAAGTATGAGTAACAGTTTGAATTGTGCACAGTAACATTTCCATAACTAACTCTTAATGTTTAGGCCCCTTCAGAGTGAAGGTAGGGCCATGCCTGGATCAGTTCATTTTTATGTTGTTGCTGTAGAGATAAAAAGGCCAGTTACACTTTCTCCTGAAAATAATTAGGAATTACTGAATTTTATGGGCTACAGCAATTTCATTTTCCAGACATAAACTTTTCAGTATCATGATATTTATCATGAACATCATTTTGTCTTAGCACTAGCAAAATGGGCTCTGAGATGTGCAGACAAAGGTTTCACAGAAACATTCTTCCATATTTCAAGTGCCCAGGATGATTCCTGTTTGGTTTGGGAGTAAAAATACAGATGCCTTTCAGAAAGGCTGTGAAGTTTTGTTTACTGACTGATGCCATTGTCACAGCTCAGTGCTTCAGCAGAGGCCCTCAGTGTATGTCACCACCCAAGTCCAGTTGTACAACAGCAACATCTCACAATCCAGTCACACCCATGAATTTTTTAATTTTCCAAAGCATTGTGAGTCTGTAAAAACAACTTCAAATGATAATTTTGATATAAATGTCAGAATACTGTCCTAAAGCTGCATATATAGAGAGATTTTAAAATGCAATATGCCTCCCAAGACGCGTAGAAGTAATACTGCTCTATAATGAAAGACTCCCTGAATGTATCTGACTATAGATAACAACTTGATTTCTTTGTTGAAGTGATAATCTGTTCAAAGACTTTTACAGTTTATTACCTCTAAATTATATTGTATTATGTTATGTTATTTGTCCTGAAAAACAGGACAAATGCTAACAAATGAAACTAAGAGATAGAATCTCAGATTTGTTTATAATACTCTGCCTAGCACAGCTGGGTGATATAGTCATATTTCCTACCCTTCTTGACACAGATGCCGTGTGATATACTTCTCAGAGGATTTTTTTTCTTTGCACCTCTTTATTTTTCAAATAAAATGTAATGGATTTCATCCTAGTCAAAGCTTCACCTGTGTATCTCCACCGCAGTTGCCCCTTAGTGGGGGTTCAGATGAAAAGCGAGAGTAGGACAATTTAAAAATGAGGAAAGGGGAAAGAAAGGCTAAAAGTCCTTTCTCATGCAAAACTTCAGTCTTTTATGTTTGCAGTGAAAAAACAATGTTTCTGTTTAATTCCATTTCTTCTGCATCTAGTACAAAGAGAAGTAAGTAATTGCCTTGCTTGTAGAGCTGCTTTGTTCATTTTGCTATGTAAAATTGATGGTTTGAAATTTTTATAGAACTGGTACTTCTAAGAGTATCATTTTTCATTTCACTCTTTCTATTATCTCAAATAACATACATTTTGTATTGCCATATTTTGCTCTGTTTATTCTTCACACTCTTGGGTTTGCACAATTCAGTAGCTCTGAAAAATAGCACAGATGTATTCTTAAAACAATAACAACAATACTAGGTGAGTGCTCTTTAGAAAAAAATAAACTTTCTTTTGTCTTTTGGCAGTTTAAAGCTCTGCTGGAATAAATGTAAAGCTGTGTATTTTAACTACACAGTATTGTGAAAATGATGGAATACACAGTAAAATTGCAAATTAGCACTGGATGAAACCCAGACCCTGATACAGTAAAGGGAGATTAGAAATGATTTGTTTGGTCTCTGTGGGGAGGTGTGCCAGATGTCCCTCTGTTCAAACAATCCCTGGTGATTAACCCCTGAAGCAGTACTTTTTGTAGCTAAGGAGAGCTGCTTGCCTGCTCTCAGCTCCAGGTTAGGCATTGCCTCAGGTATAAAAGATATTTCCCCTCACAAAAGATAATTTCCCACAAAATATGTATGAGGTACAAAAACATCAGGTTTGGGTGAAGGGCATAGCTTTCTACAGGTTAAGATGTCTTACTTTTAGACTATGAAGTGGTACACTCCAAGACAATCAAGTAATGCAGTTTTACTCTAGTGGATCTGCTTTTTGTTGACTAATGGGCCAATTACATCAGAAAGGGAACTGTTTGCCAAGTAAGGGAAGGTGATTTTGGACGCGCTACAACTTAAATTAACTTCTTCTAGCGTCTTTAAAATACATGTATGTGCATGTATTCATACACATCAAATGTATGTAGCTTTTTCACAAAGTAGAAAAATTATCTAAAATTATTGCATTCTGTTGGTGTAAATTGATATAAGCCTAGTAGTCAGATGATAGGCTATCTTTAAGACTTCTGTCCTCTTCATCTGTATAACTCACTGAAGACAATAATTGCATGAGCACAATTTTTCTCAGTAAATATTAAATCACCATCTATTGTGGTAGTTTGTGAAGTGAATGCCTTGCTTTCTTTTGTAGTGTTCTTTTTAATATAAGTTTGTTAATAATGTGTTTGCTATCTTAGTTTGCAAAATATCAATTCCTGCTGACTGTAGATGGCGAGGGACTATGTATGTGCCAGTGAGAGACTCACCTGCTTACCCGCAAGTTTAGCTGCTGTCACTGTCCTCTTCAGCACAGCTGAGCTGTTCCTGTTATGTGTTTTGTGTCTGCTCCTTTCATTGCAAGTGGGCTTTTACCTGGAAACATTATGTATCTTAGTTAAGGTCGCTTATTTGAGTGGCTAAAAAATAAGTGTCTTCAATTTGTTACAGTGGAAAAGTCCTTCTGCAAAAATTATCTGCATCCCAACGGGAGTCATAATTGCAAAGTGCCCTTTTACAGCACAGGAACTATTGTGCAGCCTTTGAGAGAGCACAAAGGCAGTGGAGACAAGTGCAGTGTTTCTGTCCTGATGCTTAATTTCTTAAGGAAGTGTACCAAAGGAAGGCATGAGTGTGTATGTATTTTTCTCTTTGTGGCAGTTGTTAGGAGGCCATGCCCCATGGTTAGTGTTTGGAGCCCCTCATGCCACACAAATATTCATTATGGCCATTCTAGAGATCATGAGTGGCAATGACTTGGACCTAAGCCGAGTTGACATTTTGACCCAGATTTAGCTGATTAGGGAGATATTTCCGTTTCAAATTTGGCATGTGCTGTAGGCTACCAGGAAACTAGGGCACAGATTCCCAGAGGGTGGGGGTTTTGAATTGGATGTGTGTTCAAATGTACGCTTATGTAACTATGGCACTACTAAATTACACACCCGTTTATGCTTGACTATTAAATAGGCAAAAGAAGACATTGCTCCTTAATTTTGTTCTTATTTCCCCTGCCAAATTAAAAAAATTTGCTACGAATAAACTATATTCAAGAAACATAGTTGTAATTTTTCTATGCCTAGAGGTCAGTAAAGTTTGTAAAGACAGTAAAGTTTGCAAAGTTCTTTATGGCTGGTAAAGAGTTGAACTATGGTGTTTGTGAACCCATTTTAGCCAGGTAAGCATGTAATTTCCTCAGCATCTGTGAGATTTCAGATTGGACAGCATGACTAAAGATTGAGGAAATGCTTCCAGAGAGCAGTTGTACTGTCTTGCAACATTACTGCTGCATAGGATAATGATTAAAAACTCTGTGGTTAGAAACTAATAGATTTTCTTGTAAAAATTAATCATGAATTTGTGTTTAATTCTGTGTAGGAATGTAGATGCTTGAAATACTCTTTACATTATACTGTTTACATATATTATACATATATAGCTGTTTGAGGTAAATAATTGCATAGTAGAAGGTAGCTTTTAGCTACTAGCTGCTTGCTTGTTTTTGTAAAGATTTCTCTGCAAGAGAACCCAAACAAAAAGACTTATTTATTAAAGAATGTAGTCATTGGGTTGTTTAACTCATCTCAACATAAATAATTGTCAGATGAACTAATTAGTCTAATTAGGCTAACTGCATAATATATAATAAATGCAACATCCTGAAAAAATTTTATGAAATTATGTTTCAGTTGTTATACAATTTAATTGCTAAAAGGTGATTTCTTTTCTTTTGAAAAAGTGACTTTTTTTTACATATATATTCACAAAATTTAGACATGATGGACTTGGAGGGAAGAAGAAACATTATGACAAGATTTTAATGTGATCTATTGTTTCAAATTAAATAACACATTTTTTTAAAAGAGTAATTTGTTTATAAATACCTCATAAAACTGTCAGGTTTGGAAAAAGAAAATAGCTTTACTGTATCTTAATATATCTTTATTATTTAGATTTATCTTGTTTCCATAATGATAAGTTTTCTGTCCTTTCAAGTAATTCAGCAAGATTTAGATTTTTTTTTTTATTTCAGCATCAAAGTCGACTGACTTCTTATAAAGCCCTTTTCCTTTTACATTTTTTACAGTCCTTCTTTATCCAGTTATCCATCTCTAGTGTGTAATGCAGCAGTAGCTATGCCAATATTTAAGCTTGAATCTGACTTCCCATCATATACTTATTTATTTTTTTTATCCAAGATTCTCCCACAATAAACTTACCTCTGAAATTGTAAATAATACATCATGAACAAGGTTTCATTTCTGGGAGAAGTATATGTATGGAAAGAGTTTTAGAAGGAATCCTGTAGCGTAAGGACACATTGTACCTGCCTTTTTAAGATGAATTTTTCTGTCTTGTATCTTGATTGAAATCTCGCTGGTTAGCATTATTGTCAATATATTTTTGATGTAAAAAGAAATTCTCATATCTAGAAAATGTCATGCCAAAATAAATATTTAGAAATCACATATATCAACTGGTTATGAACATTCTGACGTTTGTACTTCTGAAATGCAAATTAGTAATGGTGAATCAGTGAGTGCCACCCATTCTGTAAAGCTTGGTCATTCAGTTTAAGGGCTCCTACGTTTTAAGCAGCTCTCCTGCAGCAGAGCTTACTTTTCAGGAGCTGGGTAAGCTAAAAATGTGAAGTAAAACATGGGAAATTTTTTTCCTTTACTACTAAAGAAGTTGAAAATATTTTGACTTCTTTGTTGAGATGTAGAACAGATGACATTTATATGAAGACAGCATTTATAGACAGGGAGCCAGGTGTCACGGTTGGAGCTCATCTCAAGAAAGAAGCAGTAGCAGGTTCAGAGGTATAGCCTGTAGCCTTAAAATTCACACCTACATGTGAGAATACATATTTAGTCTAGCAGTAACTACAAGGTGCTTTACAATTAGAATTACTAATTAGCATTAGAAATTATATGCATAAGTTATTCAAGGCTTTGTGGGTTTCACAGAAATGCTTAAAATTAGTTTAAATGTTGTGGCTGCTTCATGAGGTTCACTGCCCCTCTCCCTTCACACTTTGTTAAATTTGCTGTTTTCTTTATTCCAGCATAAGTTTCAAGATGTGTTGGAGTTTGATTCACCATCTTTGTTCACTCTGCCATTATGCGAGGCTTTAAATCATGTTTATGGTATTGTGCTGCACTTCATTGGTATCCTCCTTTTCCAGCCAGTTTGAGCATGGGAGAGCTGACATCAGTGACATTGGCAAAACAAGAGCCTCTCTGTTCAATTTCTGATACTGTACAGCCAGCTGAAGAGGTGGAGGAGCACCAGGAAGCTCTGCTGGGGTAAATGGAATTGGTCTTCACGCAGACCAGCGCAAGTGAAAGGGAAGGGCCGTTGGTTGCAGTGGTGGGTGTTAGGGTTTTTGCAGGAGCCACTGGGATGTGGCAAACATGTTTCACAGTTAGAGAATGTCCTTCCCCCTCTCTCTTTTGGCAAATGTTCCTGTTCTCCACTGAATGCCTCTGTGTCCATACTACACTGATTCCCCTTGCCTCACTTCTGGTTTGCTTGCCATCCTACTGTTTTCCAAGGCAAGGAGACATGACCATGGAAAAAAAAGCCATTATCCTAATCTAGCAGTAAAATAACATATTTGGGTAAACTTTTAAAACTCATTAAATTCCTGTGTGAGCTGGATGTTTGGTCTCTTAAAGAAAAAACTCTCAAAATTTTGCCTACTATACCTGTATATTACTTTTTTTTTCAATTATTATTATTTTCTCTTTCCCTCTCAAGAGGCTTTGAAATCTGCTTTCCCTTCCTTTAGGTCCTGGTATGCTTTCCACTGTTCCACTTAGAATGTAATATGATGACATGACGCCTTGTGACCTGCAGAGTGTGTCAGAGAGTTTTAGAAACAGAAAGGAAGCATATACTCCAGCCCTGGTATTACATTTTTTCTGTGCACGAGAAAACACTTAATGTGGATTTCTTTGCAAAATGGGATTGGAGGACAGTTATTTCTGCTTCCAGTACAGGCTAGTGGCTTGTGACTATGATTTTCTTTTTTCCATTTTTGCTAATGTGCTGGCAACTCTCTTGAAAGAAATGCTTTTCAGATTAATTTGATGTGATTATGCTGATTTTTATTAAGACATTTTTTTCCTGCCTGTCACATTCAGTTGAAAGAAAAAAAGAAAAAGTTAAATATAATCAGTAGCTGTAATAGACTGGCAAAAAACCCTGTAAGCATTAGTGCTGCGTGGAGATGTAGCTATATGATGTTTGCTATATGATATTCCCCAAGTTTCATTGTTCCAAGCTAGCCAGTTGTAGAAAACAGGCTACCATCACTCATGAAGAAGACAGCAACATTTCCAAGAACTTTCTGGAGAAGGGGGAGTATTCTTCTTTGACTTGGCAGATGTCTTTTTACAAGAGTAGCCACCCCATTTCTGTACATCTAGTTAGGTATCCACCACAACTTTTCAGATGCTTTGTAGTAACTCAGAAAACTTGGTGGGGTTCAGGCTATGAAGTTTGGAAGAAACTGAAGAGAAGCCAAAAGGTTTAGCAAGGAAGTTGATAGAAAAATTGAAGAAATGGGAGGTTAAAAAGTAAATCAGATCAATTATAGGATTAGTACTAGAAAGAATCTAAGAGCAATATCTAAGAAAGCTTTTATTGGGAGTGAGAAGAGGCTTGCCATCATGGCTTTTCTGGTAAGCTGAAGTAATATGTTAAGTCTGAGTAATTACTTGAAGCCTCAAAAAAAGAGAATTCTCAGCACTGCCAAGAGCTGAGGGGTAGATTCGAGGACAAAGGATTAATACTATTAGTGCTGACATGAAAGTTGCAGAAAACCGTGAGAGGGAGGGAAGGAGGAAAGGAAGGAAGGAGGGAAGGAGAGATGGGCAGTTTATGAGGAGTACTGATCTAGAGACAGGAGTGACAGCTTCAGGAAATGTGTCCAGCGCTTAGATTCAGGTAAAGAGACTTCCTTATTTCCATTATGATATGGACATAGAATTTGAGGTATTTCCATTGGCCATTGTAATTGCATTGGTGTGTTTCATTAAATGTTTTAGTATTTGAATACTAAGAGGTCTGTATAATTGACAGCAGCCGTAGTGAAAATGTAAATAATGTAAATACAATTGGTACAAAAGCCAGCTAGCCTGTTGAATTCTGTTCTCAGCAGAAAAAAGTACTCAGAAACTGCACTAATTTACATAAATATGGTCTGGTTTAATTTTGTGTTTTAATGAGATGGTTCCCAGGATATCTAAAGAGAGCGGAGAAACAAGGAGGAAACTAAGATTAATAACCAATAGTTTGGCTGTCTCAGAACTGAAGTGTCTGTGTGAGTTAATGTATCAACATCATTAAGATGGCCTTAAATGATAAAAGAAGGAGAAAAAGAGTAATTGTCTACATACTGTTTCAATTAGAATAAGTCTTCAGACTTGTTTGCTTACAGGTGTTTTATTGAATTTGTTGAGAGATCTCTACATTTGCTTCACCTTTCTTCTTGATGAGTCTCTCCATGAAGTGTTTTGTTGGTGTTTTTTTGGTTTTAATAAACGCTACTTAAAAAGCAAGTTCTAGCTCTTGCCATGATTTTGTCCTTGTTTTTCCTTTAAAGTTGGTGGAAAGATCACTGAGTTGCAGTGCATTGCACTCTATGAAGAAATACTGCAGGAAAGGTCTAAATATAATATCTAGAGTTATGAGTTCAGCATGAAGGGATAAGCTTTGATATTTATAAGTAACTAGTTTAAAAAAAAAAAGAAAGAAAGCCAGCTTCCACATATCTGAATCTGAGCAAGAGCTGAAACCACAATCTCTTGGAAAGTCAGCCATTTGTCACACTAACGATCTCCAAACTGCTGAAACCTGCTAAAGAGAATTGTGCAACCAAGTGCAGTGAACTGCCAAAATATCAAAGTAAGTTTTACAGATCCTGTAGAGTTTTGATTTAAAATTTGGTTTAAGTTTTACTGATCTGAGGTTCTTTTAAGTTTTTATAGACAGAGACAGTTTGCACTCTAAATTGCATATTTTTATTCCGTCTTTGTTAAGCACAGTTACTCTCCCTGGGGCAATATCTAACCAGACTGCACTTCATAAACAATTAACAAACCAAACCATTGGATTACAGGAAATAAAAACACCGTACTCAGTAAGACGTTTTATAAGTGAGAATAAATTAGTAACTCAACTCAAACTCATTTATGTTATATAGTACAGTTGTCAGTTTACATTCACTTAACCTCAATTCTCGTACTCCAGTTTTTATACAAATCAAAATACTACTTGAATATTGTACCACATTAGACATTGACACAGTTTTTAAGGGGAGAACCCTAGATAAGGCAGAGACTAATGAAGCCATCTACTTTGTCTCCCTGGAAATGTGTGGTTTACTGGTAGATTATTGAATGTGTTGTTGATTCTTATTCTACATTGGTACTGAGATTTAAAAGCAAATTAATCCTTTTCTGAATAATGACATTTTGATGACTCAGGTTGACTCTTTGTATTTCATCTAGTAGTTTAACAGCACTAGCATTAAAATGGCTGATCTTTACTGTTAATGTTAATGCCCCTTTAAAGACAAATGGCAGAAATTCCCAGTTTAACAAGAGATTTTTCAAACAATCACAGATTGAGGGAGAGGAACTTTCACCGTATGCTCTATCATGATAGGCAATAATCATACATGTTCGTTTCTCTGAAAAATTTAGTTTGTGATGTTATGTATTTGAAAATGAGTTTCTGCACTGGTATAGAAGATTCTTACTTCTGTTGAGCTGTATGCAAGTAAGTTTGCTCTATAAATTGCACATTAGAAACATCTTTGGTCCAGAAAGCAAGATAATGATCCCATTCTTTCTTTGTTTTTTTTTTTTTTTAATTTTCTTATTTCTTATTAAATCTACATTTTCTTTTGAAACAAACAAATCTGTTTAGAGAGAATTTTTCTCTCTTTACAAGGGATTTGAAAGTGTTAAATCCAGTACAGGTAGCTGTAATCAATATTCAGTACAGTTGTGGATGACTACAAATCCTGTTCATCTGAACAGAACAAATTTTCATCTGAAAGCCTCTAATCCTACTACCAGTCATGAATATACACAGTCTGTATTTTACAGTTTTCCATGAGGTGGCAAGCACTGTTGATCCTTGACTTGCCACAGAGAGATAAAATGTGTCAGTGTTGCTGATATTTTTTATGATCAGCATGGTAGTTGCAGCAACCTTTCTGATGTTTTGCAATAAAGGTGTTTTATATTTGCTGGTACATAGCAGCGTCGTGATTTCTCTTCTGAAAAATCTTGTTGAAAAGGTTATGGTCCCTTGCTTTTATCCTCTGCTCCTTGCCAGGTTCTGGCTCAGCTACAGTGACAATTACTGCCTGTGATTTAAATGATGCAGTGCAGAAAGGGGTGAGGTGCTGGGTCAGGGTGGAGCTAGGAGCCAATTTCATCAGACTTTAAAAAAAAAAAAAAAAAAGAAAAGCTGTTGTAAAAGAAATTCTTGTGTGGATTTATACCTTAGTTTCCAGGGGGAAAAGTATATCTGTTGATCAGTTCATTTTTTTTTCTTTTTCCCTTTTAGCAGTTGCCTTGGCAATCTTCAGTGATTTCCCCCATTCTGTACTGTCCTTGATAATGGCAGTCCCGTGAGAGAGAACACTGGAGTTCAGTTCCTGCAGCTGCTAGGTTTCTTGTTTTCTTGTAAGCAGTTTTCTTGTACCTGGTTGGAGGAGTCTCTGGCAAAACACAATTCACTATGACCAATTTTCTACTCACATAAATAGTGAACTTCAGGTAGGTAAAGGATAAGTAGGTGACACGCCATAAACAGTTTTGCTCTGTGAAGAATATTCCTTTGCCTAGTGATGTTGCAGGAGTTACACAGGCAACACAAGTGCTGGACCAGGTCACCCTGGTCAGTGTCACAAAGACGAGTCCTTTGATCAGCAGCTTCTTGTCAGTGGGGTACAGTGGGCTGGAGAGATGTTGTGGGAGATTTGCTAGATTTTTTAAAACTTCTGTATGAACTTTTGCCATGTAAGAGCTAAGTATCTTTATTGTTGCTAACAAGCAAACAAGAGAGAAGAACCACAGGATGGTCAAAAATCAAAAGCGTGACCCCTGGTTACAGGCTGTATTTGCAAGGATAGTATTTGTAGCTGCAAATACAGGACTTACCTGTCCAGGCAGACCCCTGCATTGCATGGACAGAGCAGTTGGACCTTTTGTGTGGAGCTTTTAGAATTAAGGTCCTTGTGGCAAACTACTAACAACCAAACAGTATTAGCTTTTAGGAGAAACTCTGAAAGGAGTTTCTGTGTTTTGTCTGTATGGGTGTGTGCTTAGCTGTACCTCACAGATCTCCCCAGTAGGATGTACCAAAAAAAATCTCTTTCAATTTTTCACATTTATAGGATTTAGAAATCTGTGGTGATTGTTCCTCACAGGTATGCAATTAACTGTGAACTCTCTTAGATTCAGAATATGTTATTAAAACAAAGTCTTCCTCTAATTGAGTTTAAGCATTCAGGAATCTCTGACATTTAGTCTACTTAATAGCATCTTTCATTTTTGTTATTTAAAGCAAGCCAGCTGCTGGCATTTATGTAAGGTCCATTTCTTCTTGTATTTGGTATGTTAATTCCTTATGAAGCTCCATATTTAAAGAGTGTCAAGATAATAAAGTGATATGTACCCTATAAAAATTGATAATTATAAAAGTAGACTATTGTCCTCCTTCCAGACTCTCCTGCTTACTAGCTTTGGGATACAGTGATCTTAACTTGAATTCTGTACTGTTGCCTTTTATAGGGCAAAAATCAATAATCATGCTTGGCTATTTTATGGCATGTACGTTTGCCAGATTGGTTATCTCTGTGTTGCAATTGAGAAAATTGAGAGCAGCTGTGTGACTTGCCCAGGGATGTACCTGAAAACTGGCAGTTTTGTGCGTTTTCTGTCTTGAGCTGAAACCATTAGACCACTTTACCTCTCTCTGGGGAATTACATGGAGATGATGCTCTGGTCATGCAGAAATAGAAGTTTTGCTGTTGACGTCATTGGATCAGAGTTTCTCTCATGTTGCTTGGATTTTTTTCCTTTGTTTGTCTCTAATCGGTCTTTTTGTTGACTGACAGGGAAGATGAACATGTACCCAAGAGTTTATTGAAACAAAGGGCAGCTACTAGCAGCTACATTATGAAGAGAAGGAGAAAGCACAAGGTGTAGTGAAAAGCTGAATTACTTAGATCAAGGCCATGATTTACTGCCTCTATTGATGAAAATTTCTTGATTTTCAAGGACTGCATTGAAAGGTATTTTTCTAGAATTGAATAAGTAGAATTAGATTTTTTTTTTATTCACTGGTAAATATGTGTCCTGAATAGAGAAGAAGCAGAAATACATTCTTGTTACTGAGATTTTAGGGAAAGGATTGGTCTCTTTGTATACTATACTTAGGAGGCCATATCTCTTGGGAATTTTGAAGTCTTATCTTACTGACTATGGTTCTCATAGCAAATAAAAACGAGCCTTTTTTTTCTAGCTATTTCAAGTAAGCGCAGATAAAGGAAAAAAAAAAGACAGCATTTAAGAGGTGTAGTCTAATGGTAGTGTTTTACTAAAATTATCACAGAATCACAGAATATGCTGAGCTGGAAGGATCGTCAAGTCCAACTCCTGGCCCTGCACAGGACCATCCCCAAGAGTTACACCATTCTTGAACTATGTCAGGCTTGGTGCTGTGACTACTTCCCTGGAGAGCCTGTTCCAGTGCCCTGCCACCCTCTGGGTGAAGAACCTTTTTCTAATATCCAACCTAAACCTCCCCTGACACAACTTCAGGCCCTTCCCTTTGGTGCTGTCACTGGTCACCACAGAGCAGAGATCAGTGCTTCTTGCCTTCACGGGGAAGTTGTAACTGCAATGAGGTCTCCCCTCAGTCTCCTCCAGGCTAAACACACCAAATGATCTCAGTTGCTCCTCATACGGCTTCCCCTCAAGGTCCTTCACCATCTTTGTTGTCCTCCTTTGCACACTCTCCAGTAGTTTAATGTCTTTCTTATATTGTGTGCCCAAAACTGCCCCAGTATTCAAGGTGCAGAGTGGGATAATCTCCTCCCTCGACTGGCTGGTGATGCTTTTCCTGATGCCACCCAGGACACGGTTGGCCCTCCTGGCTGCCAGTGCACAATGACTCATATTCAACTTGCTGTCGACCAGACCCCCAGGTCCCTTTTTGTGTCACTGCTTTCCAGCACCTCATTCACCAGTTTCTACGAACATGCAGGGTTGCCCCAACCCAGGTGCAGAGTCCACCACTTTCCCTTGTTGAACTTCATATGGTTGGTAATTGTGGAGATGTCTGCTTTCTTTACTACTTGTTTTTTATCCTGTTTGTAGATAGGTGTTTTCAGTGCTTTTCTGTTCTCTGGTTACAGAAACTAGTTTTACTCCCATCTAGCAATATTGTGTTTATACAACAGAAAAGTAACTTCAGTAATGTTAAAATTTGTATTTGTTCATGGCAGGAAGGAGCTAATCCCTTAGGGTCTCATTTCTAAAGAAAAACAGAACTCTGAGGGTGGAAAAAGTGAAGATTCTGACTGTGTTCTTCCTTATACATTTTAAAAATCGGCTTTTCCATAATAATTTGTGAAAGAGCCTAATTTGAAACTACAAATACTTTGTTTCTGAAAATGTTTCTACAGCCATAGATTCTTGCGGGTCCTAGGAATGTCATAGAGATTGCAATTTAATGATTCTTGCTAGGATATAGAAGAGAGGATTGAACCTAATCTGTCCAATCTGGACCTAAGTATGGTCATATACACTCCTATGGCTTCCATCAAGTCATCGGAACAAGCTGTAGTGCTTCTCATCAGGTTTATGCCTCTGGTCTTTCCTTTGACTATGACCCTATTTAAAAGAATTAGGTTTTAGAAATTTCTTGCCCTTCCATAGAGAACTTTCTATCCCCCAATTTTACAGAAGAACATTGAGTCTCTTAAACAGAATAAAATTGCCATTTTTGCTGTTGTTTTGTGGAATGTGCAGTATTTGATGGGCTGTTTCAGAAGACATTGGATCACACTTTCTCTCCTTAGTAGCTGTGTTCTTAATCAGCAATTTTGTTACTTGAAATCTGGGCTATGATTATATCTTACATGGACGGGTTCAATTTGTTAGGAACAGAACGTTCCCCACTGTTCTCTGTGTCAGTTTATGTTTAATATAGAATAAAAACTGTTGAAAAATAAACTGTTCAAATGTTCTCTCTCTTATGATTTTGAAAGCTGTAGTTCCCAAGTCCACAAATAATTTACCATCAATTTCAAATTATCATCAGTTGGAAATAGGAAATGGAACTACTTCTGTGGCAGACTGATTGAACTGTTTTGTCCAAATAACCACTTTATGCCTATGATATATCTGCATCAGTCCATAAACTCTATTTGCTCTGTCCTGAAAAGCAGTTCCTCAGTGTAGTTATCAAAGGAAAAACTCACTTTATGCAGTGAACTCACACCATCATTTAGGTAATTGTCCTTGATAGTTGTATTTGTGTATTGGATGTGATACAGTGCCCATCTAATTACAGATTACTGTTTCTGTGAGGGATATAAGGGGAAAAAAAGAGATATTCTACTGACAATTTTGGACACTTCATCGATTATTTTAGTTGTTTTAGAAAGCTGTTCCCTCTTTTTACCTTTCCATAAAGAAAAAAATAAATAATTTGCAATCATTATCAGAAAATGCATATTACAAATATGCCACTGGGATTTTGAAATACTCCTACAGTGTAGTTTTCTTTTCATTGCAGCCATTTCATCATTATATTGAAATAACAAACTGTTTTACCTCCTGATGACTAGTGCTACAGCTAAATGTTCAAGGTCACTCTCTTGGATGGATTTTATTTTTAACATACATAGCATTTTCATTTAGCTAATCCATGATCAAGCAGTCTTCTTTTTCTTTTCCTTTAGTTTCTTTGATAAAACTTGCCCGGGGGCTCATTAAATCTTAATTCACAATACAAATCTTAGCTCATTCCCTGCAGTGTAGCCTGTTGTTGATTTTTTGCAGATTTGTCTATTTGTGAAGTAATTGCATATCTTCTACCCCCTTTGATTCTCATGCTAGCCTGGGCATTTTCAGAGAGGACCATTCATAATTGTCCCCCTGAAAGACGAACATGCTCAAACAGACCAGAGATAAACAATATACTTGACTTTTTGGGTTGTTTTAGTACATGGTCTGTCATGTAAAAGCTGTGCACAGCCTGTGCAGTGTGTTAAGCCTATTACCCAGAGGGCCAGCCCAGGAAAAAATGTAAGAATACACTTAATCACTTAATTTCCAAAGCGTGAATAATTTTATTGGTGTCAATGAGATTACTGGTGCTTAAAGCAAGTGAACTTTTGTCCTGCACCAATGTGAATGTTCTGAAAACCTTTCTGTTCTTTTATGACCAAAAAGAACCTTATAAATACAATTATTTTTAAAATTGCCAAAAAAGCTGGGTCGAAGGAGTTCTCCTGACATTTCAAGCATACTGAATTTCCTACCTGATTCAGAAATACAGGAAGAAGGCCTTCTATGAAAAGCTGGTCATAAACTAGAATTACAGTGTAGAGGATTCTGTTTGCTGTGTAATAACAAATAGGATTGTTTTGATTAGTTGGCTGTTTAGAGGGTTAGTTGGTTTGTTTGGTTTTTAATCTACATGTTTTCACGGCTTATAGAAGTACTAGAAAGAAGTATCAGTATGAGCAGAGGCTGAAATAAATCAAGAAAAAAAAACCCTCATGCTGTTTAATGGAACTGTTAAGGCTTTTCTTTCACCTTGGCAAAATTTTGCATTCCTTTCAATAAGATTTCCAATAGCTTCCTTGGCATCTTATGTGCCTTAATATGGTTTCAGCATATAAAGGAAGCATGTTGTGTTCTTAAGCATTCGGAGTGTGAGCATAATTCATAATGCTGGAAGAGCCTTTATCACAAATATCTCAAAAGATACTTGTCATGACAACACCTTCCGAAGGTGAAGTGACTTGCTTAATGAAAAAGTAATTTTTAGGTAAGTCCCTGTATCTAAAGATGTCCCTTTGGAGTACAGGAATAATAACTGGGCAAGGAGTGTGATTTTATGTAAATTATTGAAGTTAACACGTTATTGAAACTCTGAAGCACAATCCACCAGTATGTAACTGAGAGGACACTTCTGTCAAAAGCTTATTAGGTCATTTTTTTAAACAACATGAAGCAACTTACTTTTGACAAACTAAAAACCCCCAAGAAAAAAAAAATCTACAAATTGTTTCTGTTGGTCCCAAGAGATGGCATAACCAGTTTACAAATGTAATTGCAGTGAGCAGTATACATTGCTAAAAGTGTAAATATGTCTTTTATCACTGTTGTTCTCATTTTCTGTTCAAATAATAATAATAAAGTTAAAACTCTGTTAGAATATAGAAATATTATTTTTGAGCCATGTCTTAAAGCATGTGTTAAAACTTATCTTTGTAAAACAACAACATCTGTTTGCTGCAGTTACTGCTGCTTCTGTTTCAAGAAGCACTGCTGGGCTTGACCATTTGGGAATTTATTACATTTGTTGTGAAACTTGCCTTTCTGATTAACTGCTTATGTTCACTCCAATTAGGATCTCTGAAGTGGCTGAAGTGGGAATCCTTATGGGTGATTTTAGGCACTTACAAGCAGGGAATTAGTATGTGGCTGGTCTTTTACAGTCTGAATTGCTGAAATGCTCTGCCCTTGTACGATCAATCATTTCACTGCTGAGAAAAAAAAGCCCACTTTCTTCTCCCTCTCTGAAACCTGTAAGTAGTTGATTGTATAGTTGCCCTGGGGTTTAGTGTTCTTCAAAATAACAAAGCCTTGGGGCCCAATTATTGTATAGGAAATAATACACCCACCTACTTTGTCCTCTTTCCTCAGGGCTTGCATGTTGTCCATACTGAATGTGTATTATTATTTACAAACACCAGTGTGTTCTGACTGTGTGTTTCCATTGCATTACTCACATTCCAAATTCAGTGTGTATGATAATGTACTTAGGGGTGCCATCATTTAAGACTGCAATCAGATGGATCCTATCAGAAAGTTGGGAAAAGAAAGTCTTTTTTTCAAAATAGTATTTGAGAAGTGCTGGAAAAGTATAGAATCCCTGCTACATAAGTGGGGATCAAGGGGTAAATGTTTGAAATACAGAAAATTTAAAGTACAGGAAGACCATAGGAATTAGCACTCTCTTCTGGTGCTAAGAGTATAAATCAGCATTGGATCACTGACTTCAGATACGTCCGGTGTGTGTGTGGATCGTGGCTGCTACAAGAGGGTGCTTCTAGGTGTAACACAGAGCAAATGTGAATCCTATTTCCATTTGTGACTGGAGCTGGACAGTACAAATATATGCAAAACTACATGTAAAATGTGTATGTTCAGAGTTCAGAACCTCCCTAAGGTGAATATGATCATTTATATCTTGCTTGATCCCACAATTGTTTGCTGTAGCACTACTATGTGCCATAGCACTATATGTACCATAGCACTGTATGTACCATAGCACTGCTACCACTGCTTTGTCTTTAGCTCTGCCAGTCAGAGCATTTGCATCTTACAGGTGGTATTTCAATACTGTATTCATTGCACTGCTTTTCATTGTAAACTGAGTGCTACCTGGATTATTTCTTGCCTGGGAATCTCTAAGCACAGCATAGTTAATTCATTTAAGACTTTACGACACGTTCTTTGGAGTCCCTTAAAAATAAATAATACTTTGTCTATTTGTATTACATTTGATAGCAGCAAAATGAGAACTGGCACTTTCTTTTATTCGTTATCATGATAAAGGTCAATTTGAAAAAGAAGAAAAAAGAAACTTTAAAGCAAAGTTCCTTTCAGAGATACCCAATCCAAATGTATTTATGTTTTATGGCAGGTGTTTCAGCAATTATTACTAATTGGAAAATTAGATGCCGTTGCTATAGCAGCATCTTTCTGCACTAATTGGTTTTGGCACATTATAACTAGCATTAGCTCAGCTAAACACAAAGCTATTCAAATGAGACAAGTGAAAGTTTGTATGGAAATAGTGAGCCAGTGCTGCAAGTCACTACATTAACCTTCCACCTCTTGGTCCTGGGCACAGACCAGGTTCTCTGTGGGAGCACAAGCAAGACCGTGGTGACCTCATTTGTATTAGTAAAGCAGAAGAAAACAGGAAATTCATGACATTCTGAGCTACAGTTCTTCAATTTCAATTCTTCATTTCTATTTTGACTGTATTGATTTCTGCAGGGTCAGCAAACTCACGTGATTTTCCTTTTCAGGCTGCCTTGCTGCTGGCTCCACTGCCTCTCTAGTTGCAAGCACATTGTTGCTTAGATTTGGGTGGGTGATGTGTTTCTTTGCTGATCTGCAAAACCTGTGAACTCGTCTTTCCTTGACCTGTCTTGTGCTTTTTCCTTTGGTTCCAGCAGTAAATATTTGTTGGGGCTTTGGTCATTGAAGTTACCTCCATGTACAATGTAACATTTATTTTCTGGGCAATATAGATTTCTATTTGAGTATCTCTTTGCATGTGCTTCACAGTAGGATGGAGCTCCACGGACATGCTGCAAACTGTGGGATTTTCATACTTTAAGCACATTATTCCCTTATTGAACTTTCAGAGATAGAGCTTGCTATGCAAAAAATCTTCTTTTTTTCCCCTTCTCTACCTCTCCTAGATTTTGTGAAGATTCGAAGTCTTGGAGGTGAGTAGAATTTGTGAACAACTGTTTCAAATCTACTTGCTTCACCCTGCCCTGTCTCTATATTCTATAGGGCCTTCCCATCCACCCTTCCTTCTGTTGTAGGTACCATGTGAAGGGGAGAGAACAGTTGCTTAATAGTTCTTAATAACTTAATAACCATGGTTCCTTGACAAGTCTTATCTCTTCACCATCTATTATCTGCCTTTTCTCTGTTAGAGTCTTTTTGAGTTACTAAAAATTAGATTGAAGAGCTTCTCAAAGCAAGGATAGTTTAAAGTATTTCCTACTCTATGTCTGACTCAGGAAGGTGTAGTGGAGGTGTGAGCATGCACTATATATTCTGTTGGAGAAAAAGAAGATTCATGTTTCGTAGATTGGGGTGCATGAGCTACATTGAGAGGTCTCGTTTGTGTGTTCACAAATATTTTAAGTTATTCAAAGTAGAGTTAGAGCCATGCCTCTTTTCCCTGCAAGCTCATTACATGGTTGTGTGCCAAAATATTGAAGTGCTGTGTGCCATAAAATTGTTAGTAATTTTTCATTCTCAAGTATGTTTCTTAGTGAGTAGTAAAATAAACCACTTTGACGGTATGAGTTTAGCTTCAAAAAAGGCAATTCTATAAAGAAGGGATTTCTATTTGAAGGTACATCATTTGGGCATTGGATAATCTGTGTATGAGGGTTTGATTGCTAAATGTGACATTAGTGACTGTTAGGCATGCCTTGGCACCTTTTAAAATAGCTTTTGCTGTTATAATTTTGGGGGTTTTTTTGTTTATAGTAGTAAACTCTTGTTTTAATGAGATGCACAGATAAGAAGTAATCAGAGGTACAAGTTCTTTGATGGAATGCATATACACTATTGGTACTATAATGAGAAAGTTTTCAGTTCTGAGGCCTAGAGAATATTCAAAGTTAAAGAATGAGTTGGGTTTTTTTCTTTGATTTCCCTTTATATGTCAATTTAAATGCTTGCTAATTTGGGAGACAGAAAAAAATGCCCTGAACCCCCAGACAAATTGCTGGATGTATACTTCATGCTTCCATAGTAGATATTCTCTAACAAAAGGAGAGGGAAGAGATTTTGAAAACTCATGTTGGTTGTTATGACACTCATTCTAGGACAGTTTTGTTTGTCATCCTTAGTTCTTAATAGCTGGTGTCCTTTCTTTGACTGTAGTATAGCCTTAAGGCTATTTAAAAAAAAAAAAAAAGAAAAGAAAAAATACCTCAAAATAAAATAATAAGGAAATGTCAAGGTGACTCTTGTCAGTTATACAGAAAACAAACAGATGTTACTCTCATTTATGGGGTACTTCTGAAAACTGGTATTTTGCCAAATCCCACATGCATGTATATGTTTAACTAACACTCCTCTCACAAAAAAAACCCTTGTAATATGTTGTTTTCTCATTCAGGTTTGAATTCTACTGTGTTTAATAACCTCTTTTCTAATAGTTACTCTTTTTTTCTTATCTAATTTCATCTGTTTTGTAGTAGAGTTATACCTGTGATGTGGGAAATTATGAGATTTCAGTTAGAAGACTAGACGCAGCTTGAATGTACCTCCAGCAGCACAAAGTCTAATCAAATGAGAAGTGCAAAGATCCCCAAACCTACACCAAAAATGTCTTCAGCGGTTTGGAATTCAAAGTAGAAATGTCACCTGCCTTTTTTCAGTCGTGTTTTGACCTATGTTTATTAAAAATAATTTCCACACAGCTGGTAGCGTATCCACATGCTGTAGCTGTGATCTTCTTGGCTTTGGCATTGTTATTGACTCTAAGAAGATAAGGAGACTTTTAGTCCATCCCCTCTTCCCAGGCTTCTTTTTCTTCTGTATCTTCATTTTTTTGTCCCTACCCAGCTGTCGTTTTCTCTTGTTTCATGCCTCATTAATAAATCTACTTAGTAAAACAGATACTTTTTTTTCTTCATATCTTACTGTTTATTCAGTAAAAAGTTGGAATTCATTGCGTTATATGCACTAGCAGTAAATCGAATGAAGGTAGTGAATTTTAATACATCAAGCAATAGAAAGACTTTTCTATTTTGAAACTGAGTAAAAACTTTAGTTCAGTTGCAGAATGTGGGAAGGAATAAATGTTTTGTGCCAAATTAGGTTTTATTGTGGCACACACGCTTTGTGTGAAGCATGTAGCATTGTATTCTTAGGGAAGTATGCATTAACAAGATATCAGGGCATCTGACAAGCAACAAACACAAGGGACTGAGCTGCATTCAGAATGTTCTAATGTAGTTACAAGGCATTCACTTGTTTTGAAAATGCTTTGGTATGAGAGGTTGGAAAAAATAGTGTTCAACTGATTATTTCTAGATGAATGTTGAGGTAGAGACAGGCCTAAATGGAATAGAGAGTGTTTCTGAAAGGTGTGCCAGCCTTCACACTGAAGGAAGTATAAAACCAAGCAGCAACAAAAATATGCATAGTAAGAGCACCACACAGGTTCATAACAGCAATTCCCTGCAGCTGTGTATAAGGTTGTATTGTGGGGTTTTTTTTGCAATAAATTCCTTAAGCAGCTGGGTTGCTATTGAAACAGTGTGCTAAAAGGCTTCTTTAAAAAGCCGATGGGTAGCCCTGTATTAAAAAGAATGGTTTGGTTTGGAGGTTATCTTTAAAGGTCATCTGATTCAGCCTCGCTGCAATGAGCAGGGATATATCCAACTAGATCAGGTTGCTTAGAGCACCGACTGACCTGTCCTAGAATGTTTCCAGGGATGGGACATCCACCACCTCTCTGGGCAGCCTGTTCCACTGTGTCACCACCCTCATTGTAAAAAAACTTAGCCTTCCTTCAGTTTAAAACCATTACCCCTTCTCCTGTCGTAGCAAGTCCTGCTGCAGTCTGTCCCCATCTTTGTTATAGGCCCTCCTTAGGTCCTGGAAGGCTGCTTATAAAGGTCTCCCTGCAGCCTTCTCTTCTCCAGGCTAAACAACCCCAACTCTCTCAGCTTTTCCTCGTAAGAGAGGTGCTCCAGACCTCTAATCATCTTTGTTACCCTTCTCTGAATCTGCTCCATCAGGTCCATGTCTTTCCTGTGCTGGGGACCTCAGAGATGGGCACAGCACTGCAGGTGGGCTCTCATGAGAGCAGAGTAGAGGGATGGAATCCCTTTCCTCGACCTGCTGCCCACTCTGCTTTTGATGCAGCCCAGAACATGATTGGCTTTCTAGGCTGCAAGTGCACATTGCTGGGTCATGTCCAGCCTCTCATCCACCAGCACCCCCAAGTCCTTCTCCACAAGATGGCTCTTGATTTGTTCATGGTAGGCAGTTTTCCTGAGGGCTGGATCTGTGGCAGGTTGGAAATTTCATTCATTCATAGAATCATAGAATAGAATCAGATGGGTTGGAAAGGACCTCTGAGATCATCAAGTCCAACCCTTGATCCCCTACCACTGCAGTTACTAGACCATGGCACTAAGTGCCACATCCAGTCTCTTCTTAAATACCTCCAGGGACGGAGAATCCACCACCT
>JAWWLV010000144.1:19717974-19764047 GCA_035041135.1 Platyrinchus mystaceus
CCAGGTCCCTTTCTGCCTGGCTGCTCTCCAGCCACTCTGTGCCCAGCCTGTAGCGCTGCAGGGGGTTGTTGTGGCCATCATCCCCCAGCCAGTATTGATACTGGGGCTTGCGCTGACCCAGATGCAGCACCTTGCACTTGGCCTTGTTGAAATTAATGAGATTCCCATGGGTCCACTTCTGGAGCTTGTCCCTCTTGATAGCATCCCATTCTTTCAGGTGTGTCAACTGCACCACTCAGCTTGGTGTCATCTGCAAATTTGCTGAGGGTGCACTCAATCCCACTGTCTGTGTCACTGATGAAGACATGAAACAGTGCTGGTCCCAGTAAACCCCTGAGGGACACCAGTCATCACTGATCTGCATCTGGACATGCCGAAAAAGGTAAAATACTGTATTGCTCAGGTGAGCATAGGTCAGGTTAATTCATATATATGAAACAAACAGAAGAAACAGTCAGCAGAGCTAAATCTAATAGCAAACTTCCATGATTGACCATTTGTTCAACAAAGAATCATATTTTATTGAACCAAATAAAAAGCTCAGATCCTGAAAAAAGTTGATCAAAGCATGAGCACATCAATCAGACTGTGGTTTAGATATGGGAATCATAAAAATATTTGTGGTTTCAATTAGCCTGCTGGGATTTTTATAATTATTATTATTTGTAAGGTTTAACTGGCAAAACACTCTTATCTATAGATTTTGGAAACAAAAAAGAAAGATTTTCTTTTTACGGGAAAAGAATAGACAGGAAAGATAATTGTCTTCAGGAACTGAGAAATTAAAACATTTCCTACCGGGCAATTGGAAATCAAATTCTGAGAGCTTGATACACTGCCTGTAAAATAAAAATCAAAATGAAGTGTATCCAGAATCATGTCCCTTTTCTTATGTAGTAGGTGTTTTATTTATATTTTAATTTGGTTTTGTAAAGAAGCTGAATCAACAATCTGGAAAAAGGTCTTCTGCTTGAAGGTGATACAAATTAACATACATCTCAGCAATAAAATCTTTCTCAAATAACAGTTTGCTTCAGCTTTGGGCATAAGAGAAGAAATTGTGTCCAATCAATTTTTTATTTCTTTTCTACCAAGGATGATAATGTTTTCTCCCTCCCTGCCTGTCTCATCCCCACCCCACTGCAGTAGTGCTTTGTTGTAATGTGAGGATTTACCAGTTAAGTCTGGGACAATTAACTCGGGGACCATCAAGAATTAATCCAATGGCAATTACTTTCATACTGACTGAGAGAGTTTATCATCTAATAAACATTCCTTTTCTTTCTTGACAGTCAGTCACCTTTTTCTTGTGTATACTCATATGATTCATTTATAGATATGTATTTTTTAACTATAATCCTCACTTTCCTAATAGAGCCATCAAATTAATTTAAAAGCTCATGCTATTTGCAATAATGAGTTATTGGTTTTAGCTACTTACATTATTTGTTACAAATCAAATTAATTGAATCAAACAGGAGCTTTTACAAATATTCTCCTACCACTTGCAGATTGAGAGTATTCACCTTCACGTGGACAGCTAATATATACAGAGGGCACTCCATACAGTATTTGAGCTTACACAAGAAGCGGGATAGCAATGACTTCCACTGACTTTTGTTCAGACCTATAATGTAATCACATCAAAACTGGCACTGGTAATCACATTCATGGTGATTTGTACAAGCTTCATATTCACCGCTTAAAAATAGGAAAATGAATTTGGATTGCTGGGGTATTTAAAAAAGGGACAATTTCAGGAAATAGTATAGAGAACTGTGGAAGTATTATTTAATGTGACAAAGCAAATACTGCAGGTCTGGACTTTCTCAGTGAACATGGGACTAGATTTGCAGTTTGCAATAGGGAGAGAAGTCCAGATTTCACACGTTGCTCTTGTTGTTGTGGTTTAACCACAGACAGCAACCAAGCACCACACAACCATTCACCCACTCCCACCAGAGGAGTAAGGGAGAGAATCAGAAGAGTAAAAGGAAGAAAACTCTAAGGTTAGAAAAACATCTCTATATTATCACCACAGTGCAAATCCAAAAAGTAGCCCAATACTAGCCATTGTGAAGAAAATTAACTCTACCCCAGCCAATACCATCACAGTTGTTCCTTGTTACATATTTCTTTTTAGCTTTAACACTGTTTTATATGAAACCACAGGAGGCTATTTTTAGAAATAAATGAGCTCTAGTAAAAATATGAGCTGAAAAGTTAGCTGTAAATGTGTGCTTCAGCGTTAGGTTCTGATTAAATTAAAATTGGAATATGAATCCCTAGGCATTCAGTTAAGCTTTGTACAAACATCTACTGCAGTGTTGCGTTCTGATCTAGATATGATCGTCTAATGGTCTTTGCCCTTTTCTCTATTGAATTTTTAATTTACGAGTGGTAAAGTCAAAATTCATTGCTGACACCTGTCTTTGAGCAGGAGGGGAAACTACGTGACCAGCAAAGGCCTTTTCCAAATAGAATGATGCAGATTGTGTAATAATCAAACAATAGGATGTGCATATATCTATACCATATGCATTTTTGAATTGGTTCTTGAATATTCTAGAAGCACTTTGCATGCATATGTATATATCTGAATTCAGCTGTGTAGGCAAAAGCAACAACAGCTAGAAATGGGAAGTGAAAATAACTAACTTCACAAACAAAATCATTTGATTTTTTGTCTCCCTTTGAATCTAATGAAGAAATTTTCCTGTGGTTGGTGCTGAGAGTGATTCAGGGCTAAATAAGACCAGTCTTAAAAACAAACAAACAAAAAAACCCAAACAACAAATTCCTCTCCTCCTCCCTCCAAAAAAAAAGAAAAAAAAAAAACACACGCAAAAATCAACCCAACCCAGTATAGCCATGTCTCAAAATCATTATGTGTACTCCTGAACAATATCAGATTCACTCACAGGGATTGCTTCCAGACAGATTGTTCACGTAAGAAATGACGTCCACGTCACTTGGAAAGTTAATGTACACTAAGAGGCAGCGAGGTACTAAGGACTCTTTAAGCCATCTACAG
The DNA here is from genome assembly GCA_035041135.1 of Platyrinchus mystaceus. Taxonomy (NCBI): domain Eukaryota; kingdom Metazoa; phylum Chordata; class Aves; order Passeriformes; family Tyrannidae; genus Platyrinchus; species Platyrinchus mystaceus. The sequence continues at coordinate 19,721,009 of JAWWLV010000144.1, forward strand.
TTCTGTACTAAATGTAGTATCAGCAAAAAGTATTTTTCCAACATTAGATAAATTTAAATGGTGGGGTTTTTTATTTGTCTGTGACACACTGTCTAATATATGTGGCAATTTGTTGCATAAAAGGCCTCTAATTGCCCTTAAATTATAAGCCAAATTGACTTGCTGTATAATTCAATTTATTACTTTTTTATGGTTGTTTTTAAACACTTCTGTTATGTTTGCCAAACAGCCGAACATCACTTTGCAGAGCTGGATATCATAGTTATGAACCAGGTATAAGACAAGAAGTGGGCATTAGTGGAAAACTTAGTTCAGGTAAGAATACATGGGATCAGCCTAATTCAGACTTTCAGCAGAAGGGTGGCTTTTGACAGGAGCAACGGGCTGAGGAGAATGAGAAAAGGGGTGGAAGTTGCCCAGCAGTTTCAGTCTGGATTTCCCATGCACAGCCCTAAAATAGAACTACTTTTACTGAAGCGTGTACAGTTGATATGCTTTAAATGAAAGATGTCTTAGGCAATAGTGCCTAAGAGACCTGTAAGTTCGTGGAAGACTTAAATGAGCAAAGCAGGGTGGCTTTAAAACAACTTGTATAAAACTGAAGGCAGGGATAGCAGAATTCAAGTTTCCTTAAGTCAAGTCTCCTGAGAGGAATCAGAAGATAAAAGTGAATAAGAAATGAATGTAACATAACATCGAAAGCGTGAATGAGAAGTTTGCAAATGAGTTAATATTTTCTGATTTCATTTTTTTACTATATTTACAAAACTATATTTTCTTTAAATGTAAGAACAGTGTTTCAGCAGATGTTGAGGCATGCAGAGATTCACAATTTATAAGAAAGTTTTACCTAAGTGATTCGAACAGGTTTTTGTTGCCAGTAAGAGAGTTACAAGAAAGCATTCAATTAACGAATGGAAGCTAGCTGTACAGAAATATAACTTGGATTATCCATTTGAAACTTGTATCCTGTTATTATCACAGAAGGGACTGTAAGTACCCAGAAAGACTGTTATTGCCTTGTCTGATTGTATCTAGAGCTAACCCTGTATGTATAGGTTGTCCTTATGAGATTGCAATCCAAACTCTGGTGTGAAACTGTATTTTAAGATCTTTCACTTATATGTGGAAGCAGATTGCTGAAAAGTGCATGTAAATGTTGATTCAGAGTTGAAAATGTGCCAAGAGATTGTGAGTAAAATATTTACTGATAACTTTAAGATGGAAATACATCTTCCTTATTGAGCTATAGCTTCAGTTTGGAGTGTATTTGGAGGAGGAACATATTTGTATTAATCGATCTATAAACTACAGAGACATTAGCTCTTGGGGCTGTTTTCTTTTAGTAATTTTATGCATTCTTGGCATAGCTTTCAAAAAAGTGAAAATGGATGTGTGTGATTTTATGCTATCATCTTCAATTGCACATAGATTTAAATATTTTTGAGTTGTGTGAAGGCCTTATTTTAGGTCAGTATAGGATCAACACATTTTTTTGTTGTTTCTCTATTTAAGGTAAAATACATTGCAATGTGAAATCTAATAAAGGAAAAAGACACAAATGATAAGCAGTTTGTCATGAGAGGGAATGTAAAGACTGTATGTTGGTTATTATTAAAGTTGGATAATGCTATAAAAGGCATTAAGTTGAAAACAATTGTTTGTGAAAAGTAATGGAGCATTTTACTTGCTTGGGCTTTTTTTTTTTTTTAGTATTTTCTAATTCTATCTTTCTAAAAGGAAAGAAATATTCTTGTTCTACTTGAGTTTTGCTTGAAAGCCTAGGCTTTTCTCTTTAATAGTACTACTTTGACTATGGTTTTTCATTTATATTTATGCAGATGATTTTTCTTCCAAAGACTCAAGCTCTCCACCTCTCTGTATTCAACTTGTCAAAATAAGCCTGAAGGGTGGATGGTTTCTACATACGTAGAAGTGGTCTTAGCACTTAAAATTTTAAATGGGATTTTTTTAAAATAAAATTTTAAATGGGAAGTTTTTAAAATGAGCAGTTGAGTGAAGGCTTAGAGGCAGTATATGAATTTCAGGTAAAAAACAGGGCAAAGCTATCCTAACTAGCATAGTCCTTTTGAATCAACTTGCACAAAAAAAAAAAAAAATGGTCATGACAAAAAGCAGATTTTTTCTCTCAAGATGGTAAAAATCTTGAAATCAAAATGAGTGAATTTCTGTGGCCTGAAATGAAGAACTCTACAGCAGGCATCTCAGGAATGTATTGAAAAATAACCGATAGGGCATTACTACCAAGGTATAGAGTTGAGTTGGGACTCACATGGTAAAAGAAGCTGTTACAAGCTACTTTCTAAATGCAGTTGAAAGAGGCAGTACTTACTTCAAGGGGGCTACGGATCATATTATGGTAATGAGGACATACTGGAGAGCTAGGTACAGCTTTTGATTTGTGAAAGGGCTTTTGAGATGTTTGTGCCTAGCAAGGCACAAACATTGAACAAGGTTGAGCGTGCAGAGTAATATCCAATGATCAAGAAGGTGTTAATGAACAAGTTTCTTGCACCAAAACCAAAACTTTGGACAAAAGACTTATACAAGTCTGCATATTTTAGAATATGGTGGCACCACATCTGAAGGCATACTAATGTCATTATATTGAATTAACTGATATATATATATATAGCCTTTTAAGAGTTAAGATGTTGCACTCACTGGAAAAGTAGTAGATCCAAGGCAGCCTTTACTGAACTCACCTCTGAACTCAGAGTAGCAGCACACTGGTGTGTTCATCATTTCATTGATACACTCAGCAAGTGAAGGGCTGTGTAATACAAGCGAAAGCTATCACGCCGAAACACATCTTTACCATTTTAACATTTGCCCTCTTTATGAAGGAAATATGCTGTGCTCTTACAGGAGAATGTGGGAGTGATGTAACAAACTTTTCTGTCTCTAGGAAGTCTTACATATTGTTGATATTATGCCATCATGTATTGATGCAGAATTATCTTACAGGACACTTGTGAGATCAGTTGAACCTTTTTTATGTTGTCATAACTAAGACTTCAGCATAGCCTGTCTTTTAGGACTCTGCTTTTTATTCTTAGTAGTGCTCTGAAACATTCTGAGGTATCGGTCTGGTTTCTGTGGTAAGAAGAAAGGGATATGTTCATATTCAAAGTTCATGTCAAAGTATTATGTGCTTTGTCTACGGAAAATGTTGTATATCATGAGTTAGCCTCTTATAAAATCATAACATGAAGTTGAGGTGATTTTGAGGTTTTGGGTTGTTTTGGGGGAGCGGAGGGGGGTTAGGGTTTTTTGTGGGTTTTTTTTTGGTTTTTTTTTTTTTCTTTTAGTCTGCCTTTTTAACCATGTAATAGGTGGATTAGTGTTCTAACAGAATAGACGGCCCTTACTGGAAAAGCACTCGACAGACAGTGAGCTCTTCGGTTTATTTCTGGCGTTGATTGGTCTGTTGTTAATGCACATCTTTGTGGAGATTCCTCATAGAAAGTGACAAAGAACAGCAATATTTGTGTAGTTATGCTGCAGAGGGGGTATTCAGTTGAATTATTTGATCATTTCATATATTGCAGCACTCAGACTTTCAAATTGCTCAAGGTGAACCTGGAGGACTTTGGTTGCTACATTAAGTTAATAACAGGTAAAATCATAACTTTAGAGTTCAGCTAGATATAGGAAGCATATGCAGTTGATAAAGTATTTTTATTGAAAAGCTTCTTTTGAACAGCAAGCTAATACATACTTGGATGTTTTGCTTTGTTGAATAGGTTGCATTATGAACCCTTTTCATTTGAACTTCCTTGCTGCTGTTGTCCCAGAATAGCTATAGTCATAAATATTTAGACTGGTTGGTGTTTGTAGTCATTACTTTATAAAGTTGACAGTGACTGGTTTTGTTTAGTGTGAGGATGTGAGAAATAAAACAGCTGTGGGAACTAAATGCCAGATTCTCTTGCAGAGTTCATTGGAGTTTTCAGCGAATACTTAACTGTGACTTCTGACAGAAACTGTGTCATACTCTCACCTTGACAAGATTAAAAATTGATAGTGTTTTCAAAAAGAACTGAGTTTTGTAATGTTCTGATTGCATTTCTGAAAGCTAAGTGAAAAGAAATTAGAAATGACTGACTGAAGGAATGTAAACGGAACAACTGTGTATCTGCTTGTCTGGTGCATAAAATCCACATTCGTTTTAGGGCTGTCTTGGGTAATCAAACATTCCTGCATTAAAAATGAGGGAATGCTGAGGATATGTTATATGGAGGCAGAAAAGATAAAAGCCTCTTTTATTTTTATCTTTTGAGGAACAGAGACTGTAGCACTAAATTATATGGCAAAGGAACATATAGAAAAATTGGTCTATGCTTTGCTTTCACAGGGAACACAACTCCCAGGGAATCTATCCTAAGTGTGAGTTAACTAGCCGATTAGTGCTTAGTTCAGCATCTGATGCTGTGGTAAATATTAAATAAATTAGTCTGATTGTATAGAGTACTTAAGCCTCTCTGGCCCTTCCAGGCAAGCAATCACTCCAGACTGAAATCTCAATATATTCTGTGACACAGGCTATAAGATGTAAACAGGAATCAAGACCTGAGCAGATGTATTTTCTTTTCATACTGTGTTTGTGTGCAAAGCAGTCCTAAAAACTGTATTTTCCCTCACTGGCTTTTTGAATAGGCCAGATGTTACAAAGAGGCATCCTGGCGTCTTCACTTTTAGCTTACAGATCTGGATGGATTCCTGAGCTCTGACTTTTCAGGTACTGATGTCTGTTTTCTCATCACACGTATATTTAAAAGTGAAATTTAGGGACTGTCCATTTTTAAATCTTCCCTCCAGAAAGTCTCTGTTCACAAAGAATGACTTTTTTCAGTTTCCTTACACGGGCATGTTAATTGGCTGCTGATGAAGTGTACTTTACTGCATTCATTGGACTATTTTGGTATTTGTTGGAAGAATAATGTATGTTGCAATATCAAGAATATAATTTTAAAAATCATTTTCATGTTAAATGGATTACAAAGAGAGATTTATTTATGCACATTAAGTTAGAAAGTTTTTTAGAACTAATTGAAGTGGTTAGGAAAGGTAAAAATGTAATCATCATGAAAACTTCTTTCCTGCTTTTCATAAATGACAACCTGGCTTGCTGGCATTTTAGCATTGAGTTGATATAGGCAGAGGAATCAACCAAAAAGAACCTGTTTCTGCACAGTGATCTGGAGATGTTGATTCTGTACCTCTGTTCTGTGCATTTACACAATAAAGGTATAGAAGATGCAATCGTTAGCGTGTTTTATGTACCCTTTGAAAGAACTTCAGAACATTTTAAACCCAAATGAGTTGCATACATTAAAATGTATGAAAATCAGTGTCATGTGGTGAACTTCATGCATGCATGCAACTGTATTTAAAGATTAATTGAAATTCAAACCTTGCTAAATGCAAAGAAGAATATTTTGAGAGATGCTATTCTGTAAGGGATCCCTTAGTTAAAATTATGCAGCAAAAAGATAGGGAAGAGTTATCCACTTAGAAGCTTAAGGTGTGTGTGCTAACTTTTATAAATCATTAACTTAGTAACTACAAGGTAATTAGTCATCTACAATGCCTCTATATTATTGATATCATTATCCCTTTGTAAGACTCTACATATCTGTGAATCACAAGGCACTTGGAAAACTTAATAATGTATTTAGTATGAAGCGATCATGGAAGCCTAGACACTTTTAGGATTGCGTGTTATACCACACATATGTGATTGGAACTGTTGAACTACCATGAGTTCTAGCAGAGCCTGAATTTTCTACAAGCCCGAAACTTGGCTTAGTTTTGAAAAACACTATTTATTATTGTGCCAGATGATACTGAAGGATAATATGTGTTTCTGGAGTATGTGAAAAGAAAGGCAAAGGAAGGCCTGGTTAAAAGATAAATATCTTTTTCCCTGAGAAGGCCAATAACTCTGGAAATCAGAAATGTTAAGTAATGCAGTCAAATTCACTGGCAAGTTGCTTTTCAAAGTAGCATGTAATTAGAAATACATAATTTGTGTCAGTAGTGATAATAATAATCAGCAATCAATAATTAAATTGCAGATTCTTTGGTTAATGGATTTGTATAAGTTGAGGCTGTGTAAATGTTTTCTTTTTGATTCATGACTGGGGAAAATGTACATGCTACACATTAAAAGTACAGGAAAAATAAGAAAACTACTGGCTAAATGAGCAAGTAGTCATTTAACAATTGTCAGACCAATTTACTTTGTGCTTTTTGTTTTTATATAGGATTTCACAGATAATTTTAATGTCTTTAAATGATGAACTGAAGACTTACTTTTAGGAGGTACCTTCATTTAACGTACCACTGTGTACTTCATCTTTTCTAGAAAGCCTTTAGGCAAAACAAGATAACCTGTAGTTGGGAGAATGGAGAGACTGTGGTGCTGCTCTTATACAGTGTGTGTTCTTCAGTATTTCTAGCTTTGCTGTAGATAAATTTCCTTAGTATTTCAAATAACTTCCTTTTGTTTTCGGAAGTCTTAAGGGAGCACTGGAAATAATAGGTAAAGCTTTAGCAGCCACTGAAGAACTCACGTGAGTCCTGAGTGTACAATTGGATTAGGTACCCAAACCAACTTGTCCTTTGGCTGCTAAGAGAAGTTAGCTGGAGATAAATGTGGGCTTTGGCAGTGCTGAAATAACCCCAGAAATAACTGTGGCATTGGGGGATAGTGCACTTGCAGGGCACTTGCCTGCCTTGGAGGAAAAGGCTTTGAACACAGTGCCTGTTTTCCCTGTTTTCCTGGTAAATAGGAGAGCTTGCTGCCTTTTCCTGGCAGCCTTGCAACCTTGAAAACAAGAGTTGCACATACTGGGGTTTTTGCTGTCCCAACACAAGTTAACCCCAGCTTGCCCCCTTGGCTACTTGTTGCAGTGACTGTGACCTCTTACTACAGTTGCAAGAAGGAGTTGTTCTTGGAGTGACAAGCTTGGGGCATAGTGAGACAAATGGTTTCTGCAGAGCAACCCAGCACTGCATGTGGCCAGAGCATAGCAGTGTCACACCCATGGCATCTAAAGTGAAGAATAATCGTAATTATTTCATAATTATTTTGGTTTTCCTTTATAAAAGGGATATGGGATCAGTGATGTAAAGATGGTTTTTCTGTAGTACTTTTTAAATATGCATATATGTGCTTCACTCGTCCTAGCTAAAGGAAAATGGCATTTTACAAGACCTGAAAGAGAAAATTATCTCCAAAAACCAATGCCTAGTACTGTCTAAATGTCTGGTAAATCAGTTCCCAGCCTTGACTTCTAAGAGATGATGGAAGTCAAAATGACTTCAAAGGAAGCCAAGCTCCACTCAAGTCTTACAAGTTTCAGGTGTTTGATCTTTTTTTTTTTTTTTTTTTTGGCAATACTTGCAAACTAAATTTTACTCTAATTTAGTCATCCTTAACTACCCAGTCCAAATGATCAGAATGCTCTTTTACATTGGAAAGGAGAATGCAGTCTTGGACACAAACTTAAAGCAAAGCTCTGATTCGTGGTCTAGTTTCAGAACGAGACAACATAGTTTGTTTTAATGGTGCTTTTCAAATTTTATACACTGAAGTTTCTCTTTACGTAGTCATCTTCTTTCTTTCTGTTATTAGTTTGTTTTTCTGGGATTGGTTTGTTGATTTTGGGGGTGAGTGGGCAGGTGTGCTGAGGGAGATTGTGGGAATAGGAGATCACATTGGGAAGAGATTTGTCTACAGATCCTAACTGGTATGACTTGCTTGGTATTTGATTCATGGTTTGATTACATGCACAGTTGGTATTTCAGAGATGTGTGGTAACTGCTGGCACAATGCACAAAAGATGAAGCACTCTACTGGAAGAGCATACTGTGTATATCGATCGGACATTTAATAAAGCTGCTTCCTGTCAGCTGTCAAAAAACTGACCCAGTGAGGACATGTTGAAGAATTATGGAGAGAGGATGAGGAGGAAGTGGCAGGAACCAAACAGTACTGCACTCACTCTCCTTCCTACCTGTTTGAAATGTACTTTACCTTCAAACAGTGACAGTATCAGCTAAGACATTGATGTAATTGAGCCTTATTATTATTGTAAAGAAATTCATATTAATATGTACTCCGTGCATTGTCCTTTCCATCAAATTTAATTTTTGACAAGTGTGAGCATGCCTGTCTTAGGCTGATACTTTTTTTCCTGTCTTCTTTCTTTCTTTCTCTCTCTTTTTTCTCTTTTTGGTTCATTGTGTTCACTGATGGGTGGATTACTCACAGAATGTTCTCCACTATAATTTATGTTTATCTGAAAGTAGCAACTGCAGTTCTTCAGTAATAACAAACTCCTCTATTTCGTTTCACTGCCTTCATTTTCTTCATGTCCTGTCATTTTTTTCATTTGCTGCTGCTGTTAATCTGACATCCTTTGCTCCAAAAAAAAATGTGTTTTATTTACAGGGCACAGCATTTGGAAGTGCTCCTGTACCTTCTCGCAGGCAATTATGTGAGTCTCTTAAATTCCGCTCTGTGTTGTAAAGATGACTATGTGTTCATGTGCTGTAGCATGGCATGCCAATATAGAGTTAATGCCCTGAGGTCAATATTCAACCACTGGTGTTGTATATTGCCTGTAATGTGTTTGTAGCTAACAGCTTCTGTTGACCCCTTCTTTATTTCTTTGTTGTGTTTTGTTCAACACATCATAAAATGGGGCTGCGCTGTGCAGTATAGAGTTGCAAGAAGGGAAGAAAATACCATGATGACTCAAAGTCTGGAGGGGAGTAAGAATAGTATTATCAGATTATGTGTGCAACATAGTAATGAGAAGCATTGTTAAAACTAAACAGTCCCTTTTTCCTATTCTTCAAATTAGTCTCTCCATTGCACAGACAAAAATAAAAAAAATCTGGTCTTCAAAAAAATGAAGAAATGGAAAAATTAAACAATATGGTGTAAGGCAGATATTACTGAGACCAGCTAAATTCCTTATAAGACTTTCCTTCTAATTAATTTGAAGAACAAGTCCATCTGCTGAGTTTACGAGGCAAGGGAACTTTTAGAAAGGCATCTCATTCATTTTGTTTCCTTAAATCCATTGGAATTATTGATAATAAATAAAATTCATTTTAAATTAAAATAAATTCCCCCGTTGTCTACAAAAACCTGAGAAATCACAATGTGCTATATATCAAAAAAAAAGAGAAAGGCTTGCATTCTAATTCAAGATGATTGCTCTGCTGCATTAATAGTGTTCGCGTGTGAGTGTGTATATTGAATATATAGATTCTCAGAATACCATCAGACTTTGAGATTAGGACTTTCTTACATTCCTTGAGTTATTTCTGTCTTTCTCCTGCTACCTTGAGTTGGTGTCTTCCATATGCACATAATAAGCTACAGCCATGCACTGCATTATTATAATTACTGTGCACTGCATCACACTGCTGAATGTCAAATAGATTCATTACAATATAACATTACAGGCTTATTCATAAAATACAGTGCAGTTTGAACGATGCTTCATTGTTGGCAGTCTTGAAACATGTTGCTTGCATAAATTCACTGGTGCTGCTCTTGTGTATTCCTAGGAAAACAAGGCGTTTGTCTATGAGTGTGGGTCTTGCAAAAGTAACAAAAAATATGATCTGTATATGACTGTCCTTTCTTTTGTGCAATTATCTAAGATGTACCTATTCTACTGGGTATATCTAAGGGAAGAAAAAATATCAAGATGTAGCATTCTTCATGAAATATAATTGTACTCCTATTACAGTTATTTAAGGTATGGGTGAAAGAGTTAATATTCTCATTGACTCCTTCAGGAAGACAGTGCTGGAGTTATTTTTATCCAATGTGCATGTCACTTAGCTGTCTGCTGAAATGAAAATTCAAATTTCTGCCTGGCTTACTCTCATTTAAATTAATCCTGCTACTGATTTGTATGATTAACAACATCACTGAAGACTTTGGAAACACTGAAACAATAATATGCTTTAATATGCTTAGTTGTAAATAATCAGCACTGTGCATCATTGACAGCTTCCTTACTTGTATGGAGCCCGTTTGAGGTGAATGATAAAGTGTCACGTGATAAAGTGTCTGGGATTTGAACATAAGAAAAAATGTGGCAAAGACAGGTTAAAAATTTGTGTAACAAAATGAAGATGCAGAACTCTGAAGTAAACAGAGAAATGGGTAATGGTTGGGTTAAATATGTTGATGAGTAGGCTGGAAGAAGTGGTCAGAGTCTCCGTGCTTAGCTGATATAAAAACAGTAAAACTAACATTGCTGAAATGGTGAGATGTGAGAAGTAAGTTTAAAGCAGCATTTATAGAATGTGTCATTGGCTTAACTGTGAAAGAAATGGAAGCAAAAAACCATGTAAATAAGGGAATCCGTAACATCCGGGGGAATTATTTCATCCAGCTTTTTTCTGCTTTTTTGTGTTCTGGGAGGCAAAGATTATATTGAACTATGAATATTTTGTGGTAAAGTTCTAACAGGAAGGTGGAATTATAGCTTGAACATCCTTAGCTTGACTTTTAATCATTGGTGGTCCTTTTTATTCCTGGTCCTTAAAATGCTATTCTTGATCATGTACAGAAATGAATGGGAAATGAGGATGTCTGGGAATCCAGAGCAGCAATGCTACTGGATGTGTGCTGTGTCCTATCATGCAGAAACTGAAAGGTAGCAGAAATATTTTTTTCCAGATGGTGTGACCAGTGATCCTGCAGTAACTCTACTGCAATGGAAGAGGCAAGATTAATTTGATCTCAGTTCATGCAAGATGTTTTTTAGACCACAGGGGACTTGTGGATGCTCCGCCTCCTAAGTGAGCAGGGTTGGCTCAGTGGTGGTTGCAAGTCACCAGGAAGTCACGGACCTCTGGGCATCCAAAGCTGTCCTAAACATTGAGTGGCATCTATGCTAATTCTGTGTTACCACATTTCCTCTTGTAGTCCAGGGTCCAGAGAAGCTGCTGGGGAAATGTGGTAAAGTAGTGAGTGGTTGAGACTTAGGATGCTGTTTATACAACAATTTAAAGTAAAAGGTTCTACTCAAAGGGCATTTTAACTCTGGCTATGAACTATGAGACTCCTTATGAGTGTAAGGATAGCTAATAAATTCCAATATGGGAGTTAAGGCTCCTTTCCACAAGATAGAATCTTTCTTTCTAAAATGGAATAGGTGGCAACTTTGTTTCTGTTTTACAATGAAGAAACGAACAGAAGTGGAAGAAAAGGAACGTACAATCCAAACTATCAAAAAAACCAGAGATAATCTGTAATTAGCAAGAAAACAAAATGCAGGGACAGAGGACAAACTGAATGGGGAGTCCAGAGTGAATATAGATATCATCAGGAGTCTAATGATAGCTGTATGACACAACTTCGGTCATTGGAATACTGCTGACCTAAAGGCAAACCACAGATTTACAAAATACAGTTATGACTTAATAAAATTTTGTATCAAAACAAAATGGAGCTGCAGATTTTTGGGCAGAATTTCAATATAATCATCCTAGGGTGAAAAAGCCTTTCATAATTTCTTCTGTCACTTGTCTCTTACATAGAGTAGAAGCACAAATACACCAATGAAATACATAAAGAAGAGTAAATCCCACAATGCTGAAAACACATGTTCATTGCAAGATTTCCTTCAAACTGCACTTTTGTCCTGCAAAAATATATGTTTGGGTTTTAGGTTTATATCCTGTGTTAAAGCTTTGTCTTCTGGTGCAAGATCCACTACACTAATTTTCTTATACCTGTGGTGTTTTTCATAAAGACTTTATTCCAAACATTTTCCTTATTTCCTGAAATGTCCTCAAACTGCAGGTAATTACCAATTGAAGGTGACAGTGGGTAGTACTTTTTAAAAAAATGTATTCTCATTTAAATGCATTTTGGAAATGAAAAATGCTTACCTCTTTTGATTAGCACTATTTAGAAGAAGAAATCAATGGGAAGAAGTAGCACAGAAAGAACCTTGCTGTAATAGATATTCTTGAAACAGTGTACGATCATAACAAAAATAATATTGGTTATGTGGTACCTGACAATCCTCTTTACAGACAGAAAAAAATGGATCAATGGACACCTGGAATAGCCATATTATATTCAAAGAATTTCATACTATCTAATGATAAGAAAAGTGCCAGAATTTAATGCAGCTAAACTAACCTTCTAGGCATGGAATTTCATACAATGAAGAATTTAAAATAAACTAACCTAACATCAAAATTAAAGGAAGTAGAGTCTTAGCTGGTTGATAAATAGCACTTTAATCTTGCAATTTCACAAACAAAGTTTAATTACTTGGGGCAAAATATAATGCTTCAGAAATTTAAATTCAGCTGTAGCAATTTTAATTACAGCAGAAAATATGTAGACTGGAAATTACAAGAGTTAAATTCCTTATGTAAATAGTTGACATGATGAAACATCTTAAATACTTGCTTACCATCAAGATATTTCAAAGCACTGGATGCCTTCTTTGGTCAACTATAAGGGGAAAACAAGGAAATAAGATAAAATGCTGAGAAGTATTTTATTGATTTACGGTGTATTTTGGAGGAAGAAACCTTTTTCAATTGAGTAGTTTTCTGAGAAAGAGAAAAACTTAAGGTGGTAAAGGTAAATGCAAAAGTTATGAATGAAACTATTTAAAATGTTTTATTTCAGAATTTTAATGAAATTCACATGAATTAATAGGCTGGCACACTAGTAAAAACAGATTCTCCTATGAAAAAGTGATGGCAGTCACTTTCTTATAGAGTTGATCAAAATATATGCAGTCCAGTTGTAAGTAAGTAAGTAGTAGTTTGATTAAAACAATGCCTTAAAAAGCTTATTAAAAATACCTGCACGTTTGTAAAGTCATGCCATACCAGGTATTTTCTGCAAAGGTTTATCTGTCAGAATTCTCTTCTATGTATGTTGAAAATTGTAAGCACAGGAACATAAATGTATTTTAAGCTATATAAGGAAATTTCACCCTCACAGAAGGGTGCAAAACTCTCCCCCCAACTGTAGGCCAGATGAGAGTTCTCCGGACTGGACATCTGACTAAAAAAATTCTAGATATCTTAATCTTACAAAGTCACTGATTAATTGGGTCTCTCTAAGCTGTGCAGATGGGAAAGCCTCAAGCTTCATGCAAAGCTGAGCTACCAAAGGCTGGATCTCTCTTAATCAGGGAATCATTTAGGTTGGGAAAGATCCTTAAAATCAGGTCCAACCATTAAGCTAATTCTGCCAGGTCCACCACTAAACCATGTTGCTAAGTGCCACATCTACTTGTCTTTTCAATACCTCCAGGGATGGTGACTCCACCACTTTCCTGGGCAGCCTGTTCCAATGCTTGACCATGATTTCAGTGAAGAAGTTTTTCCTAATATCCAATCTAAACTTCTCATGGAGTAACTTAATGCCATTTTCTCTCAATCCTTTATCAGTGTTATTTGAGAGAAGAGACTGACCCCCACCTCACTACAACATGAGTGATTGAGGTTGATGCGGTGGAGGAAAAGTTGTATTTATCTTAGAAATTATAGTTGTGCAGCAATGAATCTGAGTAACTCAGTGTCTTATTTCAGTAGGACTTGGCACAGGTAAGATTCTTGTGAATTCAGGAACCTTGCTAACTGCAAGCTAATACTGGATAGATTCTCTTTTCAAGATTTTGACTGAAGTTATGGTTTTACAAGAGGTAAATTGTAACTTCTTTTATTACCAGTTTTCTTACGGGAGGTGCTTAAATGTTTATAAGGTATGCAGAGAAGTACACTTAAAATGGCTTTTGTGAGGAGAAAAAACAAAACCTCTTAATTACTATAGAAGAAGTATGTTCTTAATTCTATAGAAGTTTAGATCTGTGCAAGTATGATGTCCATACATTTAATTACTGTCCAGCTGGAGCATAGAAATGTATCTGACAAATTGTAAAAAACTTCCAGTCAGGTTTTAATGGAAGTAATTTACTTTGAAAAATTAGGCAAATAATTTATTAGAAATAAATTGTTTTAATTGTTTATTAGAAATTATGTAAATATTAATAATCCTTAGTATCTATCATTTTACTTTTTTGGCTCATAAATCTTCATTGTACTATTTCAAAAAATGTCCTTATCTGACAATCACCTGCTATATTTAATTTAAAAATTCATTACAAAACTATCCATTTAATTGAATATTCTTTTTATCGGGTTCTTTAACTCAGTAATACGTTCTTAGTGATTTAGGCTTATTGTAATGTAATCACAAGTTACAGTCTTATTAACTCCAGTAGACGTAAGACCATGCTCTGTTTTTGCAAACTGATAAAATATATATTCTGACAATTGTTTTATTAATATATTAATATTTTTAAGTCTTTCATTTGTGGGAGAGAATTCTAATTCCTTTAACAGCAGTTTCTGCTTTCATTCCTGTTTCTATGGAAACAAACATTAGGACAATGAAAGTTCTTAAAAAGTGATTTTTTGAAAACATTGGAGACTGGAGATTTCATTTAGCAAATTTGGAATCAACTCATAAAAACCATAGAACTTAGATATAAGACAAAAATAAAAAGTTTTTATGTGATATCTTAACATGTGGGTTTTATTTGTCTGTTTCTTCATTCCACGACTGTAAAGAAGGGTTTTTCCTGCTTGTATAAAACTTCCCAAGAGGAGTTCTATAGGAAAGGATGTGGCTCTGTACCTAAGAAAACAGGAATTTATAGAAATGAATTTTGTTATTCATCAATTTGTGCTTGAAGGGGGAGAGTAGTATTTACTGGACTGCTATGTACAGTGGTGCATTAAAAATCAGTTTTGTTTGCACCTGAATATGGGAGAAGAAAACAAATATGTTATTGCTGTCTTATCATGGCTATCTTGCTTGTCAATGAGCATGGGAAAAAAGCTATGGTCATAATTTGGCTAAAAAACAGGTACTGTTTCCTGTTTAAATACAGTAGCCCTTCAAAAACTTAGTCTTCATCATTGAAATAAATGTCTATCAGGGTGAGATTCACCAAACTCATGCATATTGAATTCTTCCTGTCCTGCTTTGCATTCATGGACTGACTTGATTACACCTTAATCAAGGAAAAATAGAGCACAGAAGCCATGAGCTTGAAAAATTGCTTGTTGTGTTTGTTGTTTTCTGCTGCCATTATGGTGTGTTAAAGTGAAATACATTTTTTACACTTATTTTGAGAATTAAAAGATGAAAATTAAGGTAGTACACTGAAATTAGATAGGCTCTTGCTAAATTACTTTTAAACCACTAGATGATTTTAAAAACAAAGCATTTTCTGATCTTCTTGAGCTACCTCAACTACCTGTAATGGAATGTTTTTGGAAATTCTCTCTTCAAAACCTCTTTAAAATATGGCTCATAAGGATATATTTCTTTTAAAGCAATTTCTGTATGAAATCCTTTAATATTCTGGGGGTTATTAAGCTATTTTTCCCCATGAAAATAAGCAAAAGTGGCACTGACAGGTCATAAATTATTGCTTAGCAGGTAAGAAGTGGGCATTAGGAAGAATTCAAGGAGGATACTGCAACTCTGGAATAGATTGTGCAGGTTGTAATATCTCCATCCTCAAATGTTTTCAAGATTTGACCAGTTGGAGGCATGACTGAGCTCACCTGGAGTTGGTGGTAGTTCCAAGCAGGAGGCAGGGCAAGATGACCTCCAGAGGCCCCTTCCAACCAATGCTTCTCTGAGTCTGTAATTTGGGAAGTGCTGCTGTGAGTGGAAAGAAGGGAAAAAATGTGCAGTCTTTGAAACTACATCTTTCTTTTGAGTTTATTTTCTGTTTGCAAATTCATGTGCAGTTAATCTAAGAAACTTAAGCTACTAAATGGAGTAATTTATCTTTTTAAGTGATTAATGATTGTTTCCAAGTTTTTCAAATGAGATTGACTTTTCAAAGTGATGGTAATTTTTTTTTTTTTTTAATTCTAAAAATAAGGTTAATGCAGTAAATAATTCTTCAATTTAAGTAATATTTCATTTTAGGCCTTACAAAATATTTTTGATTGATCTGATCATTTTAATTCAGGCATAAAACTGAAGAGTCCCTTATTCACCTAACTCTATTATGAGTAATGAAATTGAATCTCTGATAGATCTCCTTTAGGAGTAAACTCAGAGATTCATTTATTCTGAATAAATTACCTCTCAAACTAATCCTATTTCCGATTAGTCAGTCATCTAAAATCTGACAGTGATTTTTTTTTTTTTTAATGAACTATTTTTGATTTGTAATGAATTGTCAGTATGGGCATATGTTAACTTATGCTTTGTCAGTGGAGTAATTTCCCTCATTCAGTACTTCTCTTTTGTCTGCTCTAATATTACTGCTGTTCCTGGACTCTTCCACAGAAAAAAAATCCTTCTCTTTCTCCAGATTACCATCTCCTGTGCTATAATAATTACAATAATAGTGATGCATACTTTAAGGTTGCCTATTGTTAAATTTTGGTGTGGAAAACTTTTCCTACTAGCAGCTTAGCTGTTCAGTTGTTGTAAATATTCTGTTGATCACATAGTTATCAGACGTTTATATAGGGAGATCATCAGGAAAATTAAGAAAATTATGTGCCAAAAATTGATGCTCTATCTCATTAATGAGAACAGTAGGGTAGTAGAATACGTAGCAATTCGAAATAAAGCCTCCAGTGAAAGAAACTGTGGTAGAGAAAGGATGCAACAGAATGAATGTGAACAGTGAACATTTCTGCTCAGAAAATGTAAAACTTGCAGCTTAAAGACTCTTTCTGAGGACCTTTGAGTGTCATCACATACTAGTCTTCTCACTGATGTTGGAACAGACTCGAGTGAAGCAGAATTTAAACAGGTAGAATTTAAACTAAAGAACATATTTACCTGTGTTTCTCTGATTTAGAGTATGTGCAGTCATGAAAAAACTGTTATTCCATGACGTGAGGAATTACAAAATCACTTTATGATGACTTACAGCTTAGCCAGCTATGTTTTAGTTACTTTGGGTGACACTCGGCATTTACAATTATGGAAACTGTATTTGCTTTTTGATTAATTATTGTAATAGATAATGCTTTTCTCTTGTATGTAGTTAAATTAAAAACTATTGTACTCATTGTTTTGGTGAGTAGTTCCATCCTAAGAGTATTAGTGAAATTTGAGACTGCTGAAGTAGGTTATTTAAATTACTAAAAGGCTTAATAAGCAAGTCCATGTTAAAGAGTTTTCAAGCCGTTTCCATTAGCGTGTATGAAATGGAGTGGAGAAATTCCGTGAAGCTGTGCTTATTACCATACTGCTATTTGTTGCATGTGTTACTAGAGAGATCATGAACAAGTTTTGCTTTGGCACAACTACAACATATAGGCTGAATAATGAGTGATGCCATTGGTTGTCCTTCTGATACAGCTGTTAAACCACAGTTTTCTATATTGTATTTAAATTGTATTTAAATCCATCAGATAGATTAAAAAATGCTGCCTTTAATCAATGTGACATGACTTTTCCCCCAGATTTCCCCTCTAAGATTTTGCAAGTGTGATTATTGCAATCACTTTTGCATTTTATCAACAGCGGAAAAAGCAAACTGATGGACATTTTGCTGCAGATGGTTGAAGAGAGTTAAATGTTGGAATAAAAATATTCAGCATTTATCTATGCCACATAGGCTTGTGAATGCACCCTTTGCTGTTCTCTCCCTCATGGACGGTCTGTACCTTTCTAGAGAAAAGCTAGACAAATGATCTACTCTGTTTTTTTCCCATAAACATCATGGATTTTATATGCTTCATAGACCACTAATTAGAATTACTTGTTTTTAATGTGATGAAGCAAGACATTGCTAATGCTTGAATTATTTATGAGTATTTATCAAGTTCACCCATAGGAACTCTAAATACAATTAATGTGGTATGGTTTACTAAAAATGACCATTTGGCATCATGCAATTTTAAGTAGCAGTGTATATAATACTTTATATATACTCAGTTTATTCAAGCTCATTCCTACTTCAGCTATTTTTCTAAGAAGATTTTCCTCCTTTTCATCCATTCATTTCTAACATCTACTGCTTTGCTTTTATAGAAAACTCAATTCATTATTGTCATTTGGTCATACTGTTGAAGTTCAAACACACAGGAAGGGAATGAGAGGCTTTTATGTGCTTTGTTAGAGTCATCTATTGTTGGGAAATAAATATCTGCTGAATGTTTTCTGGAAGCTATTTCAAGCATTTATTATAAGAAAATACAGTAGAAGCAGCACAGAATACCTTGTTAAGCTTTTCTATAAAGCAGCAATAATTTTTATATCCCTTCTCTTCAAAATGATAATAATTGCCTTAGTTTGGTTTTTAAAATAGCATATTATATAAGTTTGCTGCTTCCAGAACTTTATTTAAAAAATATTTAATATTGTTGACATTTACCTGTATATCTGATCTTTGGAGGTTTAAAAGACCAAAGAAAAGAGATGTAAAAATGAACCTACCATAGATAATAAAGATATACCAAGATTTTATTACTTAAGATTGCATGTTTTGGCAACGAAAAATCTTATCCTCAGTACTAACGGTAAATCTGAAGAAACCCAGTGGTAATTCCCAGGTGAACTGACAGAACTGTTCAGTTCAGGGGTCTGTCTCTACCACAGTTTCCTACCAACTCCATGGGAATGACTCCAGATCTGAAATGGAGAACAAGAAAGTAGGAATGCTCCATGACTTGTTTCCCTCTCCTGTAGCAAAAGGATGCAGTATTCCATGTTCTTACAGTTAAAAACTGTAAGAAGAGTTAACAAAGACCATTATTTGTTATGATAGTGAGTATATGCATAAAGTTGGCCTTATGCTAGCATTTAATATTTTACTCATCAGATTATCATCATTACCCCTGGGCTGCTGATATTTAGGTTCTGCGAGTAGGCTTAGATATTGAAATTCAGGGATCGGGCACTTAAGCTAATGGAAGCATGACTCCAAACAAGAAAAATGCCTTCATCCACGCAAAGAGAGGTGTTTGGAAGACAAGCATAGGCAAGAGTATAAAGATGTGGTTCACGAGCTTGATGCAGAAACAATCCAGAAGTGTGAATTCATGTCTTCTTGTATTCCTTCCAGAAAGGCTGAGTGTAGATCAACTTGCATTAGTCATGGCTTTATGTACAGAACAATCCTCAGTGTTTCAGTGTTATCACCTGTCCTTTTCTGCTTCTGGGTTGTCCTTTCAACACAACCAGTTCTAGCTGACTGTGTTGTATTTCCTATAACATTAAAATAGTTCCTGATGTGGAAAGCCTTATTATTCTATTTACTTTATTCCTAGTGTTTTTTTCAAAAAATAAATAAAAAACTATGGAGATTGAGAGAAGAGCCAATATTACTGGGGAATCAGCTTGGTCTCTACTTGTCACTAGCTGGTGTTTTATAAGCCTCCCTTGCTTACAGTTTGTGTCTGAATTTCCACTCTGAGCTACTGCTTTTGTAGATAAAACCTTGACAGAGATTTCACTCTGTATGATTTTTCTCAGTGGGGCTTTGAGAAAGCTTTTGAAGTTTGAATTTATTTGGTTTTTAGCTATCTTGGCCATGTGCAGTGTATCTGCTAGCATCAGCTTTGCCTACTCACTTCTACCTAAATGAACTATAAACAGTATAATATATACTCAGTCTTCAATAGAAAAGGTTAAGTCATCCTGTGAAGAACACACAGGTTGAGACCAAACAGGATTTTTTTAATTATTATTTTGCTTTTCTGCTAGCAGCCAAGGCCAGCCTTGGAAAGGAGAAGAGTTCCCAGATGATGAACTCTGATCTTGCATAGACAGTATCTTCTGTCACGTCACATTGTTTGATATCCCTCAGCTATGGCACATACGGTGCTGTAGTAGGAGAAAGCTTGGGTAAAGATTTATGTTGATATGTTAATGTTCCTTGGCTGGACTGTACAAAAATTAGACTTCTATCACCTAGTTGTAAGCACCTGTAGTTTGTCTTTCAGCAGCAGTGATTGTTCATAAGTAGAAAATTTTATCTAACCTTAAAAAGCAGTCTAAGAGTGACTCATATTAGCAAAATAAGCTGAGTTAATTAAAATAAAGCAACTGCTACTCTAGATTGGGAGCAATATGCCTGTCTTTTAGCGTAACATGAAAGACAGTGTATAAAACCCTCCTTTCTTCTTTTTGTCTACTTTTGTCTCATGGGGCACAAGTTAATGATGTAGGTGTAATGACTGGATGCTAGCAATAGCAGTCATGTGTTTATTTTTTTTTTCAACTGACACCCCTTGGCTCGGCCTCTCAAGCATGAGAACACAACACAGAAACCTGGGAGGAGGGATGCTCACGTGGAGTGCTGTGTGTCCCACTTCTCACCATCTACGTACAAGATTTTTCTTTTTTTTTTTTTGACTACTGTGCCTTTCAGCCAGGCAGACAGTCGTACGTGCTTAACTTCACGGGTGTGAATAGAACAAAATGAGACTGTTCTTATATATGACTAAGTGTGCCTGTGTTCTTGGAGCAGGAGCAGAGTGCTTCCATCCCATGGCTGATTTCATATTCTCTTGCCTCAGCACTAACCATACTGCAAGAGGATCAGGGTATTTAGGAGGATTTCCAGTGACAGTGAAGGAGTTTTATTAATTTATGAAATGCTTATAAAAGCTTGAAAGATCTAACATCCAGCTGTCAAACTTGCCAGCAAGTTGCACGTCCAAATGATCTGTTAGGAGCAATGGAACTGTTGCTTTACTGAAAGCTTTAATGATACAATAATTTCAGTTAGCTGTCCAGGTCAAATATAAGCATCAGTCTCAAGATTTGAAAAATTATTTCTCTACTCACCCTTGTGAAATGTACAGTCTGTCTTTGGATGCAAACACAATTTCTTTTATTATTTATTGAGTATGATATTAAACATGTTTACGGTACTGTAAGTATTTCAAATATTTTTAAAGGAAGGGTCAAATATAGCCACAGACTGAAATGGGAATCACATCTGGACCTTTTAGAGTTCATTTTTTACTTCAGTACTAAAATTTAAATGCAATTTGTGCAATAAGTCATATGGAATAAAACAATAACGCAAAAAGTACCCTGCAGTATTAATTTGTCTGAGAAGGAAAACTGCAGAGTCTGAGTACATCTGTGTGCCAAATGTATGTTTCATTGCCTTAAGCACAGGATGCCTCACTACAGATTCAGCATTCGCATTTACATCGTGCTATAAAGTACAAAAAGAGCCACTGCAGGAAGTTGGTTGTTTCCTGATGGACTTACAATGACATGGAACACAGATTCCGTAAAAAATACCTAGCTAATTACAGGATGAGGTGTTATATTGTTTTATTTTTTCCAAGTATATTGTTTAAGCAGTTTCCCTGCTTCTGAATTAGATGGTGCATCAAGAAGGACAAATATGGAGTAATTCTTCTTATTGCTTATTTTGTAACTAACTATTTGAAGACTGATTTGGGATTTTTTTTTCCCTTTGAAAACAACAGGCAGAAGGCAATTTAAATACTGTAATTTATTTTTGATGGATGATGTATTTAAAGCAGCTGAAAGCACATAATTTGAGCTTGTAGCAATTAACATTCTGATCCCACTGAGGGAGTGTCATGTGCTGACCCTCACCATCTAAATGTGCCTCTTAGCTGGTATGTGGTTTAGTTCTAGTTTCAGCTGCGAGGGAAAAACGTTGCACTTTCCTGTGCTGATTTGAAATGAAATGCCAAGAAAATCTACAAAATTGTTCCTAGCCCATCCAGATCAAGGTGGTCAAGTCTTTTGCTGCAAAGAAAATCTACAAGCCTTTGCGAAGGCATAAAAGGAGTCATGACTCAGTGATGTGTCAAGCCTTATTCTTAGTCTAAATAATATGAACTGAGTATTATCTAAACCGTGATTTATATAAATACTTGTCATTTCTGATGATGTGGAGTCCCGCCCCAGGCGCTCTGTGTTTTCCCTATTCTGTTTTTATTCATGCTTGCTGGAGAGGAGCAATGGCAGCAGAGGGACTCTGCAGTGCTTGATGGATTTCCTTGATGGCAGTACAGCTGTAGTACAAGTGTATGAGTACAAGTGTGTGGTGCAAAACAGCCATTCGGCTCTCCTGAAATCTGGATTAAAATGTCAAGAACTGCAAAAGTCAGTTTTGTATTCTTTGTTTTCCATGGGGACATATAGGAACATTTTGTGTGTGTTGTGTTTTGTCACACCTTACTGAACAACATGGTCCTGCTTTGCTGCTTCACAGACGTCTCCTATCGAGAGATAAGCTGTGGACATAGTTTGGTGCTGATGGCAAGACACCAAGCTGCTTTCTTGAAAAAAGAAAGTCCAGGACTGGTTGTACATAATCAGTGTGAAGCTGTTGGCTTGGATTTTAGTCAGTAGCTCAGCCTTGGTTATGAATCAGTAAGTAAGCAGTAGTTTGAGAGTGCACACTTCTAAAGAAAAGGTATAAACTTGTGAAAGCTATCTACCCAACTTGAGGAAAAACTGTTCCATCTGCAAATAGTCCATACACTTTTACCCATTTCTTGTTTCTTAAAAGGGCTGATTTAGCTAATAATAAGCTTTATAGACTAATACTTTGATACTTTAGACCTGTTAATTTCTGAATGTCTGTGTTTGATTTCTGATTTCAGACATTTTCCTATTATACATATATGGGTAAAAAAGACTCTTCATATTACAAAATACTCCTCTGTCTTTATTTCCAGTTAAGGGAACACGCTCAAATCTATTGAAAGAATTACGTAGCAAATGACTGAATTTCTTTGATACAGGAAATTATGGACAGAATGAATATTGAAGTTACAAAGGGTTCTTTCCTCAGAAGTCTGATCATCTTTCTAGTACCATCTTTCTAATAAAATTTTCAAGTTCCTTTTGTTTGTAGTACCTCAACAACATATGCCAACATATGTTGTCATCCCTAAAACTCTGCCCTTGTAATACTGAGTTTACATGAAATTGCACTGCCTTGTAGTGTTTATATTAGTGCTGAAATCAAGTTCACCTATTTCAGCCATTCAAGTTAATATATGAGTAAAGTAAAATTAAGAAAATTATAAACAAAAGAATACTTTAAGTGATGGTTTTTGGATATGAATGATATAGTAGTAAATAATTTTGGTTTAGTTACGGCTTTCTTTTCACTCACCCTGTATTTCTCTGGCTGGACTTGGAATGAACAACCCATCCTTTCCAAAAGGGCACTGATGGATATCTGGAGCCATTTTAAAGCTATTATTGAAGAAAATATGTTTACTTTGACATCCATAGGCCAAAGCATGTTTAATAATTGCATTTAAAAGTGACTTACTGCCATACCATCATGTGATTGCAGTTTTTTCTCGGCTTCTAGGTTAACCCCTCAGGGTTGTGTAGCACAGACTATTTTAAACATTTTTTCTCTATTGTGATGTTGAAATACAAAATAGATTCAGTGTCTGGGTATCAGTGTATGGATTGTGAGGTCTGATTGTCCAGAATACGTCCACAAAATAAAACGCAAATAGAAATCAATTCTTAAAATGATCCAGTATTTATTTTGGAGTTGGGTAATCCCCTACAAGTAATTGGAAGTGGCTTAAATGAAATTTATATAGCTAACAGGGTTATGTTGTGTTACTGCAGGGATCATTCATACTAAAATTAGTACCTGTCTGTCACCTCCTGAGTACTATCCCTTCAAGTAGCTGTGCTGTATGGTGCCTATGTGAGCTGTGGAGGGGCTTCTTGCTTCTTCTGCAGCTCTTTGAAATCCCCAGACATGTTCAGCATCTCTAAAAAGTGTATCTGCTGTATCAGAACACGTATTGCAATAGCACTCATTTTTGAAATTATATCAACATGAATGTGTACCTTATTATAAAACAAATATCAGCGAAAATATATACTGCATTTAGAAACATAGTACAAGACTAATTTTATTCTAAAAAGGCTTTCTGAATATATGGAAGCATTATTATCATAGCAGTTAAAGTAACTTGAAATGGCTGACTATTGCTTATGGTATTTCTTAATGTGGTACTAGACCTTTTCATTTAGATTCATAATACATGTTTATGCAAGCCCTCAAAATAGTTCTGTTTGGAGTAAAACATCTATTTTGTCATGAGGTATTCACTTAAAATAGAATTAGAGAAATCTAGAAAAAAAAAAAACCTTACACCTTAAAAAAAGCTTCAACTAAGTAGGTTATTTTAAGTAGTTCAATCTGAACAGAAAATGAAGACATATAGGGTCAATGACCTCATAAGATGAAAAGGAAGGAAGGAAAAAATCAGAATGCAAAATATTGTCTGGGTAGTTTGACCATTTATTTCCCCTCTGTCACTCTACTAGCCTTACCAAGCACTTTCAAAATGACACCTAATTGCTGTTTTTATTCCCTTTTTGGTACAAATTGACATTAATGTATTTGAAAATATAACATATAATCTGCTAACCATTCTGAATCTGTAGAGAAAATAAAAAAAAAAAATCAGATTGACAGAATTTAGCAGTTTGAAAAAGTGTAGAAATGCAAATATATTTTGTGGAAGAAATAAATTTCTACATTCTTATTATCTATCTGCATTTTCTCCTAGGTCACATGATTTTAATAAACAGGCTGAATAATTTTAGTAAGCATTGGGAAGATACATGATTAATTTAAACAATGATAAATGCTACAGGGAAAGTTAGTATCTGTTTGTTCTTGTCATTACCATGAGAACTTCTATGGGTTCAATGATATTTCTTTCAGAAGAGTGAATAGTGTCAGGAAAGAGCAGTCAGTACCAATGCTGCATCACTTGTTGCCAAAAACAGAGCCTCAAAGTCCTGACCAGCTGATCCTTTCCTAGAAATGAATTACCATTTTACATTTCAAAGACCAAAATGAGAGGTGAATCCGTGTTGCAATGGTGTTACCCTTCTCACAGGACTCTGAACAAAACAGATGCAGGCTCTTTTAGCATTACATATTCATCTTGGTTTAAACGTAACATTGGTTATCTCCTATTGGTTAAGGAGAAAAGGAAGTTAAGAGGCAAAATGGCATTTTTCATTCTCATCAGTCCAGATCTGCTTGGCTGTGCTTTTGACTCCACAGCTAACTTGTCTTGCAAGGTCAAGTGTCAAATCTTCTGCCCCATGGAAGCAGCTGGTGAGGTTATAGAACAGGGCATCTGACCTTTTTCCTCAAAAAACCAAAATATTCCCTGTTTAACTTCATGCTGCAGTCAACTAGCTGCCTCACTACATTTGCAAAGAATTATGCAAATTTGAGTCCTACTAAAGTAGCTTAAGATGTTTGTCTAAAGCTTATATTGTCAATGTTAAAGCTAAACATAGAGATGGAGGTCTTGCAAGCATAAAGGCAGGCTTCAAGATCACCTTTTATTCTCCAAAGAAAAATTTCCAAGAGGTCTTTTTTTTTTCATGTAAATGGTGGCAATCCCGTTTATCATCATACCAGGAAATGTACCTGTAATTTTACAGTTCCATTTAAGATCTTTTTTGTGCTGAGTTTAAAAAGGGACCCTCTTCAATCTTGGGCAAATATTGGATTATTTCATCTTACCACAGGCTTTTTTCCCTTCTGTATCACCAGAAATCGCTAAGGAAACAATGCGGGTCCTGTTAGATAAACAGAATACTACACAATCAGTCCACTGAAGTAAAACACAAAATACATTATGTAGTTTTACACTCCCAGTTGAAATCAGTGGTAAGAATGCAAATCTGTAAAACCAGACAAAGTTGTTACAATCCTATTTCCAACACATATTTTACAAAGGCTTCAGGGTGATTCACATTACAAAATATTGCATGCTGGTTTCACCTTGAGATCCTGACATCAAAAGTATTAAATGCTTATTTGTGCTTTAGGCAAACACAAACATCTTTTTTTCAGACTTAGCTTAAATTCTCCTTATTTTTTTAATCAGGTAGCCTTGGAGATTTTAATTTTGCTTTGAATTTTCTCTGTTCTTTGTAAATTCAAGTGAATACAAATATAAAGCATAAATTTCTCAATGGGAAAATTTAAGTGTTTGTCTGGTCCACTGTTATCAATTATTTTAGCATTTGGTCCATTGACATTGATGATTTTAGCTTTACCAGCAGTTTAATTTTTTTTTTGTCTGTTATAATTTTTCCTTGATTGTTTGCATCTGTGGGGGTAATGTCTAAATGCTTGACATTTATAAATATATGTTTCATAACTTCTGAAGACTAACTGTGGTTCATAATAGTGTGGTTATACATTGTTATCTACTTGTAATTTGGGATAGCTTATGTTTTAATTAAGTTATGATGTACAGGATTGCTATTAATACACATTTTATGTAACGACAGCATGGGGCAAGGACTACTCTGTACCCTGATCAAGGAATTGCTAAATTGAAGAAGACATACAAGTACTCCTGTTCTTGTGGTTGAGCTGAAAAGCTGCACCAAATTTTACACAAAATAAGGTTGTAAGTAATTCCTTTGACTATGAACAGTAACACATTTCAAATAATATGACTGAGACACAATTATATTTGAGGCTTAGAAGCTTCAAAATATGTTACTAGGTTGGGCCCAGCCCTAGGTCAGGCCGAAAAGTGCAGCTACCTTGGTATGACTTTTCTGGGAAGTCTGTTGATATGAGAAATAACTTTGGTACTTTCCCACCCCCCCTGTAAGTCATTGAGTATAATTGGCTGCCATTAAGCATGCATTAACCTGTGGTCTTTTAACAGGATGAAAAGGGAGAAAAAAGATGAAAGACCATCTTTCATATCCTTGGTGCAGATCTGTCTGAGATACCAGCCCACTTACAGTGTGCATGTTAGCAGTAGTCATGCCACATTGTATAAAACAAAATCTTACATTGAAAGTTCCAGTTATCTAATTTTATAAAGTAAGACTTCGGTAGATCAAATATTTCTGTTTGTCAGTGAAGCTTAAATAATTGACCTGAGGATGTGGTGTTTTTAGAGTTTTCTTGGTAACACATCATAACTTTCAAGCCAGAGATGTCATATCCTCAGGGAAGTTTTCCTTCTTGCTGTGACTGATTTCAAGGCAAGCTTTCCACAGCACACAGTATTAAAGAATGCATAATGATAATATATATAAAAACTAGTGGATTTCTTTATTACACGTAAATGGAGTGTATCATAATTGCACTAAATAAATATTTTGGAAAAGAATATATTCACCTTTAATTTCAACCTGTATCCATACCTTCATTGCCACTGTTATTGTTAGGGAATTGAGCATTGCTTGGAGGGCTATAGTCTGAAGTTGAGACACTAGGCAAATACCAATATGTTAGGTAATTATTTATGCTCAACTACTACTATTTGGAGTTGTTCAGATGGATGTTAACTCCTATGTGCACATCTACCCTGATTCACTGAGGCCAGCATTAAGTATTTGCTGACTGACTTCAAGTCATCTTGTTAATTCTCACAGTTACAGGCTGAAAATCATCTGATCTTCATAAACAAAGAGCTGCTACAAAACACTTTGCTTCCTGTCCTAAGTCATATTGGTATCTCTGAGTGTAAGGCAAATCCAACAAAATTACAGTTTGTCTGCTGAGTCACTTCCCAACTTCCACTTATCTTCCTCTTTCAGTACTTTTAAAAACCAGTATTCTCAAATTTAGGTGTGCATTTTTCCCCTACTCTATGAAAAGCCCAAAAAATTGAGTAGAAACACATTTATTCAAACATAGCAGACCTTTTAAACACAGTATTGCTTTGGCCATTCATTTATTTTCTTCAGTTTGCTTAGGGGTTTGTTTTGTTTTGTTTTTTCTTTGTAGTTTTGTTTTGCTTTATTTTATTTATTGGTGGTTTAAACCAGAAGCTTCTCAAGGTATGAGTTCAGCTTGTATGACAGACTATAAAATATCTAGGCTATACTGGTGTGTTTAATCCATAATGTTTTAAATTCCATTTAATTATAATAAATAACCAAATCTCTAATAGCATTCCCTTTAAGTGAAGCACACATGAGATACTGTCTCTCAGGAGGTAATGCTGGAGTAAATTGCTTATTTAAAAAGATACTGTTTGCATTCTTTCTCATAAGAGCTATAATACCAGAAGAATATAGCATATAAGGGGGAAAAATTTTAATGTAGCGTACTTTATTGGTTTTTTTTAAAGCTGCCTTCTAACCAATGTCTCTGTTTTATATTTAGAAAACCTCAGTATCTGTAGAACATCATTAAATGGGATATTGAACTTTAATACAAGAAAATAGCAGGTTCTGATACAATATAGTCATTATGTGATATTCAGATAGCATTGCTTAAGTACTCAAAGGCTTCAAAGTAAATGCCAATCATTTGATCCTGCAGTGAACTTACTTGATAAACTGCTGTGTTTGTCATCTGTGGAAAGCAAAACTGATTGCTGGCACTATTGATTTCAATGCTGGAAAACAGAAAGATGATCTCTCAGGGGAGCTTGCCCTTTTATATAGCAACCTGAGCATTAAAATTACACCTTTATTTAATATTAGTTTTTGAAGGGATACTTCAAAAAAGAAGTGGCATTTATTCCCTGTTTGAATCAAGCTACTGTGTCATAGGTGGTATCATATCCTACAACAGTTTTATAAATCTATGGAAAGGCTCCACAGACACAGCAAATTTAAAATGAAAACCAACAGCTACAGGTTTTAGACATGCATCCATCCATGTATGTGAGTGGAGAACTAACTGATATTTCTGAGGTAGCAAGGATGTAGTAGCAAAAAGGTGCAGTGAGATGTTTAGTGTTTAAGGAAAAAAGAGACAAGAAAATAATATGCTCTTCATTCACTATGGAGACAAGAAGGAAATAATAATTTTGTAATTATGTATTAATATATATAGTTGAGATTCTCCTATAAGAAAGGTAAAGAGGAATATCTATGAAGTATTTATTCCAGTAATTGATGAAAAGAGTCAAAAATTTATGCAGGTATTGCTTTACATACAGGCAACACTCAGGATGTAACTATTCTTGAGGCATGTTGGTTCTCACAGAAGATGCCTTTCATGGTGAGCTTAGTCGGGATAGTGTAATGCTTGATTTATAGAAAATATGTCCCTGGAAGATTTTTTTAAATCTTAAAAATCTTAGATTTCTTTCTTTAAGTCTCTGGTGCTAGGTGTAACTCTTTTAATGACTTTTGGTATAGGTGCTACAGTAGGATAGTGAGTGACATCCAGGGTGCACCGTCACTTAACAGTGTATTACAGTATATTGCTCTATGTTATTTAGGTAGTTCTTAAAAAATGTGACCTCTTTCCCTATAGGTGAAGGTAGCACTTCCAAGACCAGAAGTACTCAATATTGTGTGTTTATTTATATACAGGTACATGATTTGCATTTCTTTAATTATGGTGTAGGGTGGCAAAAACATAAATGACACCTGAAGTTTAATGTATTTTTCACCACCACCAAATGTTAGTTTGTAAAGTTAAAGGTTAAATATGGATACTTTCATTCCCATTTTGTAGTAGCTTTTATCAGTGCTTGGTCAGTTCTAGGCTGATCATGGTAACGTGATTTATACTTCTCTCCTTTCACAGAGGAATTCCTATGAAGGATTAAGCATCTCTACTGAGTTGTTAAGCCTGCAGAGTTCAGGATATTCTGCACCCCTCAGTATTAATCCAATTAGTCTATCCGTAGCAGAGATAGACAAATGAATAACTGTATCCTATGTGCCCTGCTCCTGCTGTGCTGTAGGATTCAGTTCTGCAGCTTCATATGTAGGCAGTGTGTGTGTGTCTAAAGCATCCCTAATATTTGTTTCCTTTGTTTCATGGTTTTCCTAAACCAATTAAGAAAATTTATCATCTTAGAGACTAGAATTTGAGGAGAAAGTTATTCCCAGACAGGCTATAGCCTCATAATTTGATTGCATCTGGTGAATAAAACAAACCACATGTAAAAGATGAGGGATAAGGTGCTGTGGGAACCAGTGACTGAGTCAGCTTTGAGCAGTTTTGCATGTGCAGGAATAATGCAACTCATCAACTTGTTCAATTGCAAATTAAAATGTTCAGTCATAGTAATAAGCACCTTAATATGTACAGTGCCAGACATTGCCTATGGAATACCGAGAACAGGAAGAGAGGAGGACTAAATGGCATAGTCAGGGCCCAGGGGTGAGCTGTTTCACTTTGCACCTTGTGCATTGGAGGACTGTGTCTGACTAACAAAGGAGTGAGTCCAATTATAAAGTAATGATAATTTTGTATTTTCCAACTTTCAGCATGTCGTGGCATTTTGAATGAAGCTTTACATTTTAGCAAATTTACTATAGGTGGTGGTAGTGTTAAAAGATGAGAAAAGTTTCAGTAGAAAAAAAAAACCCACAGAATTTGGGGATGACTTACTGTATTAAATGAACAATGAGAAACAAATTTCTCAGCTGCCTTTTAAGTTACTTTAAATTGTAGCACCTTATCAAGCAAAAGAAAGATGATGCTGCAACATTTTTATAAAAATTAGAAGCCTCTTGAATTTTTAAATTAATTGGAGAGAGATAAAACCAGGTGTCTCAGAGATAGTACAAGGAAACAGAGAAGTTTACTTTTGCTAGAGTCAGTCCTGAGACACCAGACAGAGGAAAGGCTGAGAAGTTAAGCTGATGGACTACATGATGCCAGGAGAGGTTTGTAAGCTACTTTCTGCTCTCCACAGCACACAGTGGTCTCAGAGATGGAAATGGAGCCTGTGCTTGTGTCTCCTGACATGAGATGGTTTCCTGGGGTGCTGCAGCTCTGCTTCCTCTGGAGAGATTAGGAATGCTCCAATTTCTTTTAACTCAAGGTTATCACACACTAAGTCTTCCTTTTGGGTTTTTTTTTCTCCACAAATGGATCAATGTGTCTGGAGTCATCTGGTATGTTTATGATTAGAATAAACATCACTTCTGAATACACTGGTTTAGCTCTTGATAGTTGTACAGTTTGGAGATTTTGCCTTCTGTTATTTGTTCTGGGATTAATAATCCCTAGAAATAGTTCCATGAGTTTTGTTCCAACTCTTCATAAATGCATTAATTTATATATTTAAAATAAGAGCATGGGCTTGGAAGTAATAAACCTTAATGTATTGACAGTATCTTCTCATAAAAAAAAGGCATTGCCAGCTCCCTAACAAAATTCTGAATACGAATAGTTTCTAATATGTATGTATTTCAATTTTGCAAACTGAATATTCACACCATGAAACAGTAGCACAAGCTGTGCAGACAGGTTTCACATACAGAATCATATTTGCTGGAGTCTAAATACCAAATCTAGCAAATGCTTTGGAGTCCAGCTGTGACTGTTGGTTGATGTGAAGCCTTTCAGAAATACTAGCAGCATGGTTTTTTGCCTGGAATTTGAGAACTTTTTATGTAAAGATTCAATTTCAAAACCATATAATGACTTCATCATAAATGCAGAAAGTAATGTGATAAAGTAATGGTTGTATTTACAAACCAATAATTTTCTGTGACAGCATTTCTTTGATTTGTTAAAAAATCCATTATTTTCAGGATGGGTATAATAAATTTCTTATAAAATATTGAAAATACTAAATAATTACTGTAATAAATTACTATAAAACATACCTGATTACATAGAAATAGTTATTGTAATGAGTTTTGTATCTTGAAATATAAATAATCCTTCCATACAGGATGAAAAAAGCCCACAAAGATAACCTTTTTTGATGATATAGCCTTAAAAGAGGATTATGAAGATATGATATATTCTTATACAAAGACGTCAGGACTGCAAAAGCATTCTTTACAAGATATCCATATTTCTTCATGCCTTGACTACTTTTTGTGAGGGATTTAATGACCTTTTTTATGTGGATCCCTGTAATTTTATCACACTCATTTTTATTATTTTTTTTATTCCTGCTTTTGTCCAAATAATCGTAGGCTCTCTAATAACCACCAACTGAAAAAAATCTAAGTTGCACCAACTGTATCAAATTTATGAAATAACATTTTCTTTCCCAGCTTGCACAGTGTGCACATTAACTACATGCACATTGCACCTGCCTTAGACGCAGATCACACCAGTTAGTCAGTAAATGTTTACAGCATAGATTGCAGATAATTGAACTTATAATTGATGATATTCTTAATGTCATCATACTGCAATTCCACACCTGTCTTGAACAGCACTGTAGGAGAGCATAAAGTAGACACTACTACACTGTATGTTACATTGACCAAATTCGAATAAACCCACTGCTGAAAAGTTTGAAATATCTGTATTAACTCAGAAACACAATGGAGTGTGTTTTGTAAGTATATGTCTGTTCAATAGGGTTCCTTATTTTCCTCCATCACTTTTAAAAACAAGCTAGGATAACCAAAGGACAGAGAAGGAGAGCTGGTCGTAGTCAAACTCATGGTGTTCCCACACATATTATTAATGTATGGCTGCTTCATTGTGGGTCAGCAAAAAAACAAAGCTGTTTCTGGTACAGCTCCCTTAAATGTAGAGGTGGGCATTTTTATTTTTTTTTTCTCTCTGATGCCACACATCGATTTGGTATTTTGAATATGCCTGAAGGAAGGAAAATATCAGTAATTACAGTTCTGAGTAGCTATCATATAAGTGAAGTACAGAGAGAGATTGAGAAAATAATTCTTGAAGCTTACTCTTTTGAGACTTCTCTTCATAGAACTTGTAAAATCTGACAATTATTTCAGGTTTCAATATTTCCACCGGTGTCTCTACTAGCAATGGAAGATACTTTAAAAATTACAGTTATCTACTTAATACTTAAAGAAATTTAAACAATGTTCAAACATGTTTAGCTTTAGTTTTGGTTCTAGAACTTCCCCTCTGTTTTGCTAATAGAATTTGGCCTCTGTACAGATTTGACAGGTAATAAAAAGCTCCTTATACATAAATAATTTTTTTTTTTGTAAAATATACCCCAAGTATATTTGAAACTGAGGTTACTGGAATGCACTACCACATTAACTCTGACATGTTTTGGGTTGCATCGTGCTGCTTGACCTCCTGCTAAAATGCAAAGTTGTGTTATAAGAACAAATCACCAAAAACAACCCACAGAAATTAATGATGCTTTAGATACGTTGTCCATCATTTTATTCAGTTAATTCTCTGTTCTGCTTTTTCTGCCATCTTTTTAAATATGAGACCAATTAAAACAGAGGAGTCTCTTCTGTCATAAACTTTATGAGACAGATAAAAGACCAAGACAGAAATATTTTGTTGGTCAAGGTTGCTTTCAGAGTTGTTAGCGTTCCACAGAAAAGCGGAGATAAAATCATGTAGCAGAGCCTTGTAGTGTGATGTCTCAAATCAGACTCATGGTCTCAGCCATTTTTTGTACTGAACATTGCTTACTTGTGTTGCCAGCATTCTATATGGTTAATGCATGAGCCAGTTCACAGATCTTTCTTCCTTTATTACTTTTTCTCTGTTAGGAATAATGTGCCCACATATCCATAGTACTTTGCACTATTCTGTTTCTCTTTCAACACTAGACAAGAAAAACAGGCTGAAATCACAGTTAAATATTAATAGCCTAGATACTGGGGTTTTGAAAATGATCCATTAGTTTTATCTTGGAAAATAGAGATGTTTATTCATTAGTCACAACTTTATGAATCAGTTGTTTAATGAGACATTAATCTTTTGGTTTGTATTGTTTTTTCTATTTGGAAGAGTAATTGTTTGAGTTTCTTTTCTCTTGGTAAAAATCCATACAATCCAGTATGAGACAAAGCACAATAGAAACTTGAATTGTTTCACAGGAGTAACTTGTCTTTTACATGTGTGTGCTTAGTCACGTATAGGGAAAGAAAAGCCAGTCTTTTCACACATGCACAAAACAGCAGAACCTAATTATATTGAGGAAGAGAACTGAATTAAGAGTTCACTTATGCTACATATAAAAGAGTTTTCAATTCTTTATCTAAAATACACACACAGAAAATTAGTTGTATCAAGAATCCTGCTTACAGTGTGGGCATAAGAGGCTGATCTTACCTAAAGCCATGGATTTACTTAACAGTTCGCGTTTCTCAGCATAGACCAAAAAAGAAGAGGTGAAATGGCTTTAAATCTTTTAAGTGTTTCTGATAGTTTTTGAAAAACTGAAAATTTCCACTGGATTCAGAGGTCCACAGGAGTTTATCAGTTTATCTCCAAAGATTTAGATTCAGATTCTCATTACAAGGTTTGAAAGGTGCACAGCTTCAATCGGGTAGTAGTACCAACAAGGATAACCAAGAGCTACTTCAGAGGCTGTATCAATTAATATTTATATTTATGCTTTATATTTTAAAATGATAACTTATGGAAGAAAAGGAAACATTTGTAGATTGGGCTAAGTAGACTGTATTTTTATTGTATATTGTAAACAAAGTCTACCTATTCTATAAATGTGTATGAATTGCTTTTTACTGAAATGGACTCACCTTGTTTTAGAACTCAAGAAACTTGATAATTGATTTTCAGTCCTATCTCACAATGGACTATAAAATTCTAGTAGAAATAAAATAAATGTATACAGTGTAATTTTAAAGCAAGTATTATAAACCATTTCCTGTAACCTTGATTTTCTTATTACTGTCCCAAAAAATTCTCAGAAGCAAGCTAGTAAAACATAAAAAACAAGTGGTCTGATAGGCAAAAAATATTATATTTTTAATACATTATGATAATTATTAAAGTAATGTTTACTAGTTTTTTTACTAAATAGTTTGAAATTTTTGTTTTAGCAAAATGAAACATTATGTGGAATGAATTATGGCCTGGTAATATGTAGCCGTTTTTGTTGAACCAAAAGTTTTAAACTTTCAAACCACATGTAAGCTATTTTTTGACTCAATACATTTTGAAGAATCATTCACAAAGAAATTGTCTTTCTATACTTATGTCTAAGCAGCCATTCTTGTCAGAAAGTGCCTCTTTTCTAAACAACTGCATAAACATTTAGGATACTATTGTTATGAGAGAAATTGCCCAAGGTTTCATGTTTTTAAAATGTACCATTATTCTTGAATTTATAGCTTGGGATGAGAAATTGGAATATTGTATAATACACAATAAGTTGTCACAGAGTATCAGCCACTTACTTGCTTACCAGAGCAGCACCCAACAAGTTGGTTGGATACTCTAGTTACAAATGATAGAGCATCATGAAAGTGCTCTGTTCAAGGTAACTTGTAAGCTAGAGAGGCATTACGAGCTGGTGAGTATTCCTTGGATATTTGTTGGAGAAGATACTAGCAGAGGTTGTGCTACATCCTATTTCACTAACTTTTGTTTTAACATGTGTTGGGGAAAAAAAAATGTTGAAAATAGTTTCTTCTGCAATTTCTTCCTATGGTTTACATTTCCAAATCTGACTTATAAGTGGAGCAAATCTCTTCTTTCTGTTTGCCCTCTAATTTAGTTTGAAAATATTTACTCCTTTTGAAATGTTTGTAAATTTATGCTGTCAAAATTCCTTGAATCAACAAATGCTGCCACTTAACCATCTCCTCTTCAGAAAGCCTAGTTATGACCTTGCCATTTTACTCCCATCTTAATGTCCTAGCCAATCTGGGAATCAATTGAGGAAATTCTTGGGTCTATTAAATCTGTTTGTGTTTGTTACTTAGTGGAAGACTCATGCAAAACAGCAGATCTACCTGGCTAGGGTGGCTACTGAAGGAGGGAGAACATCAGCAAAGTTTCTGAACAGATCATAACAGATAACAGATCATCTGAGCAAATCATACCCAAACAATCCCTGAAGTACACAAAGCTCTCCTGAAATAAAGTTCAGCAAAATTGAAAGTCACACTAGTGACCCAATTTCCACTGAAGACAGGCCACATACACCTAAAATTTTGCAATGTCATGCATGGTCATATTACAGGTCATGGCAGATGGTACCAGGACCTTGGAGCTTTCTGGATGTAACATAGGCAATTCTGGCTAAATGGCAAAACTTTAAAGAATATTGGAAGGCTTCTCAAATTTGGGGAAAGTTAACATTCGAGTTTTCCAACCATAGATCTCTCTCCATACATTTGACTCCAGACAAAATCTAGTCCTCTCCCTCCATCCTTTGTTGTATGAGGATATTCCTGCTAGACTTTGTGTTTTGAACCCCTCTCCAGCTTTGAATAAGTCTAAATTTTCTATTGGTTTGGCTTCTTAGGCAAATATGAAGTAAAACTTGGAGTCAGCGACAGCTTATGTGGCTTCGCTTCGTAGAAATTCACCATTGGAAACCCTAGCAAAACCCTTGAATTGTGACTAAGTTCTTAGGCTTGTCGTGTTTGGCCTTTTTGTGTCTTGGTGTGAGAATAATATGGGGTGGAATAGCAAGATTGTTTTGTCTCTGACGATTATAATGCACATTCAGTTGTTTTGCTATTGGTGAAATTGTCTTCAGGTGTCTGTCTTTAGGTTTGTATTACATTCTAACACGGCTCTAAAACAGCTTCTCACCAAAGTTGGTCTAATTTGCTATCTTAGAGTAACAGCTTTGCAGCAGGGTTAAAATAGTGTTTGTGGCTGTGGGCTACAGAGCCAAATATACTGGAATCCATTCCCTTTCTGAGTAAAGAAGCTACTACTACAGCTGCTTTCTTTGGATTTTCTCCTTAAACACTGATACTCTAAATAGGTCAGTGATGCTCATAACTGCGTTGGCTCTCAGGTGTGATAAGGGATATTTGTGTCCCTCTCATGACAGAGGGACATGAGGAGAAGCATATTTTATCCCTCTACTTACGAAAACTTTAAATACCTATCCAGTCCTGCTGTCTCCACAGGAAATTCAAAACTTCTTGTACTCCTAAGTGGAGTTCCATATTGTGAGTAGACATCCCCCGCAGCTATCTATGATATAAGTAACAATGGAAAAGAAAAATTAAAAAAAAAAAGAAAAAGAAAAGAGAGAGATGCCAACTAAAGCTCCTACCATGATGTTCTCTCAATTATAGCAGTTTATCTTTTATTCATTTGTCACCCTTGGCACTTGGTTATATCAAATTCTCATTGGAAATACACACTGGATTCCCACTCACTGTCATTTTTTTGCTGACTTTATCGTGGATGTGCTTGAAGAAAGAAGTGTGAGCACAAGTTGGTCTGAAGGTGGTGAACTTCAGAGCTCTTCAAATCTATTCCGCAAATTAGTCATATTATACCGAGTTAAGTGACCAGTCTTCTGTGTCTGTAGCAATGTTGCTCTGTATGCTTTTATTCTTCTTGTTAAGGATGAGCACTTGGTAAATGAAAAGCATCTCCACTAATTGCCTGAGTCTCATAAAGATGTTAAAAGTTTCAGATTGAAATGTAGAAATTGGGCTGGAATAGAGTAGAAATTTCAATAGATGGAGGAGTTGTATGGATTTGGGTAGTTGGTTTTCTGGTGTGATACTCTGCTTCCTTGAACAAAGGGATCAGCTGTATGGCTGGGTTGCTCTGGCTTCTGTAATGTGAGATCCTGCCGGGGCTGTACATCTGTCATGGTTTTAAAATAACATTGCTGAGCATGCTCTAAGTGTACAATGTATTCTGTGTGTGCCATAGCTCATAAAACTGACAGCATCATCAAGGATGGAAATGACATTTAGTTCAAACTCTTGGACATTGCCAATTTCTGAAATTTTCATGTTGAAAACTCTTCTGCTTAGCCATGAGGCTGAACAGAAGAATTAGCAAGATGGTACAAATCACAGCATACTATTGCCATAATTCTTGGATGATTTTCAGAAGGAAATCTAGAAGGAAAAACTTGACTACCTTTCAAAGTGTTTGCACGTGCTTTTTTGCAAATATGTACCACTTACTATGCAGTAAGTGAAATACTGGTTTGCCTTCAAAAGACTTTGCAAACCCAGATTACCTTTTCTGAAGTGCAGAATTGGAAGATAAATTCTAAGAGTATGTATGTGTGTGTATCTCAGTAAAAAAAATGAATGTGCCCAATATGGCTTTCTAGGTCATAATAAAATAGCTGTGCTAATAGCAGGGCATGCTGTTGTACATAAAACCATGCAGTTTGACAGATTTAACTAATTGTCATATTCTGAACTCCTCTGTAGAGGACATGGGGTGTATGCATATAAAGTGAAACATCAAAACAATTATGAAATTATTTAAAATATGCATTCATGACACTTCCAGCTTCCTATTGAATACTAGTATTGAGTCTTATGATTTTGTATGATCTTCTGGAAGATATCTGCAAAAAGAATTCTTTTCACTTTCGCCAATAAGACACTCTTGTTTTTCTTTCTGATATTACTGTGATTTTTTTTTATATATAGTTAAAGAATATAGAACTATGTAACTTATGTATAACCATCCTTATTTTAAATTATTAATCAGTGAACAATAAAATGTCAAAAAAATCCTGACAAATGTTCATAGCTTAAAATCATAAGTATGATTTTATGTTGTAGCAAAGATGAGTAAATCTGGGAATGGGGAAGCTTTCCAGAAGGAATTACATAAATTAAGCAAAATGTTCCAAGTAAGAATGACTTCTTTTTTTTTTTTTTTTGTCTGCTTGGTATCCGCAGAGAGAAACATGAGACACATTTTATTTCCAGGCAATATCTTTTTATTTGCATCCACTCAACTCATTAGCACAGTAAAAAAACTTGTACTAGAGCTGATGAAATAATTGCTGCAAGCTGAATGTTTAGACACATTGTACAAGTTAAATATACAAAATTCACCCACTAGGATCCCCTGTGCCCCCACTTTGTCATTCAGTCCCAATTAGGAATTTTCTGTAGAGCGGGCAAACAACAATCCCTTGAGAACCAATTCTGCAAGGTGTTGAGTGTATTGAGAAGGTGAATGTCCCTTGCTCTAACTGAAGTCATCTCTCAGAAGTTCACACATTTGTTCAGGCTGATGTGCTGGAGTTTCCTGTACCCACTGCAATCATTGAGGCTTTTTGGTATTTTTCCATTCTTATTCTTCTCACCACCACTATTTACTTGATTTAAAAAAAAAAATGTGGTTACATTACAGAAGATCATTCTTTGATGACACGGAGTTGTTTTTATATACTTATATATAATTCATAATGATCAACACGCTCTAATGAACTTCTGGAGTCTATTAAAAAGGGTTTCTCTTAAGTAGATCTGCAGTAGGTCAACACCATTGTGGAAGCTGGAAGCGGTCTTTTCTCCTGCAACTCTCTCTGCCCTGAATAGCTTAGTATAAGACACAAGCAATAACAAGCATATAACTGCATCAGTTTGCAACAACAATTGACTGCTACTCTAGCTTAGGGTAGTCAGGGTACCTAACTGCATCTTTAATGATTTTTCACATTTTTATTGCTGAAAATTGTAAAGACTTTGCTGTATTTAGCACTGATGGGGGTCTAGCCACACTGTAAAATTCTGAGCTTCTGCAAAAAAATGGTATTCCACATCCTTTGCAATGCAAGGAGGTTTTGACGTATACTTTGCTCCATGCAGAACCATAATGGCAATTTCAAACCCTCTTTTCTTCAGTCAGTCTTACATTTGATAGTATAATTTCTTTGTTTCTCTTAAATTATGACATTTTGGAATGGGTCAGTGATAGATATGATTCTCTATGTTTGTCCTTTGGATTGGTGGAAGATGAAATATTAGATAACATTTTGCAATTATGCTGCTGTCAAGTTTAGGTTTTCTATGGTGAGAAACGATACAATATTTCAATTGAGAAGTATGTACTACTGTTAAACGGGCAGAGGGGATAATTCTGATGAAATGAAATCCCTAAAAAGTCTGTGTAAAACTAATTCATCCCCTGGAATAGGTGCTGCAGTGTACCAATGAATTTGGGTAGCAGCCTTGATGTTTCAAGAGGAAATAAAAGGAAGTTTGTTCTTTGCCCAGAACAACTCCAGAGTAACATTGATTGCTATTATGATAAAGCAGCTAAGCAAACTAAGTCTCAGATATGGTTTAAACACAGCGATGTCAGCATATTCTGGCTTCCAACAGGGCCTTGTAGAAAGTGCAAGATGCAGATACTTGCCAAATAATGTATAGAGGACGTTTGTATTCTTCTCTTGCCATTTATTGACAGCACCTGGCACCCAACTCGTTTTACAGGAGAGTTGGTTTACTGTTGTGTTTTGCTGAGGACAGGACTGTGCATAGCTAAAGGATATCTTGTGCATGAATCTCTGATGCCCAAAGTGCTCCTACTTCTCTGAAAAAGAAAAAAACAAGCCCAAATTAAAGAAGGAACTCAGTGAGTTTGGAAAGGAGGGTTTTTCCAG
This sequence comes from Platyrinchus mystaceus, assembly GCA_035041135.1. Taxonomy (NCBI): domain Eukaryota; kingdom Metazoa; phylum Chordata; class Aves; order Passeriformes; family Tyrannidae; genus Platyrinchus; species Platyrinchus mystaceus. The sequence continues at coordinate 19,761,329 of JAWWLV010000144.1, forward strand.
TCAGTAAAATGACTGGAAATAAATGGATTGATTAGTTAAAATCTGTATGTCTGCTCATGGAGTTAGGCACTCAAGCAGGATATATGTGAAGAGTTATTGCACCAGACCCGTGGATCCCTTCCTATGAGAATTAAATATAAAAGTCTCATTCTTAGTTTCAAAGTTCAATACAAATCTGCCGACATCCACTTCCCTAACTCAGATCTCTAACTAGGACTTTCTGGTCCGTAACTGTCTGCAGGCTTGGTGGTGGAATACAGAGAGCTCAACTGCAGCACTAAAAACGAGGGCTTTATTCTTTGTCCTCTTCATCTTGTGCGCAACAGGGTGAGGGAAAGTGGACAGTAGCAGCAGAAATGGCTGAAGAGCCAAATCTGGAATGCATTGTTTACATAAAGCATATTTATCACACCTAGCACAGGGATATTACAGGCTACAGGACAGGATCATGCAGGGAACTACTTGTCACACAGTTACACACTTTTTCAAAACCTATTCACTCTATTTAAATTTTTTTATACTATCATATGCCACTTTAGTATTGCTATTTCTAAGTCCATATGTTTTCTATAGGTAAAGCAGGGGTTAAGAGTTCTTTTTTCTCAGTTTTATCTTGGGCTGCAGGTGCCCGCTGCATAATGTCCTTCCGCAGAAGTTCAGCAGCTTCTTCTCTTGCCTTCAGTGAGCGTCCAAGGCCATTTGCTGGATTCCATCCTTATCTCTGAGGCCTCCTGCTGAACAACTGCACCTGCTTTCCCAGGCCTAATGTCTGCCTGGTATCCAGCACTCTGTTTAGTCAGGTTTTGAATATCTCCAAGGAGTTATCTCCACAACTGCTCTAAGCTGTGGAGATACTGTTCCCTTGCTCAACCACCCTCACAGCAAAGAAGTTTTGTCTTATGTTTAAAGGGACTTTTCTCCATCTCAGTTCATTATCATGGTTTAACCCCATATGGCAACTAAGCACCACACAGCTGCTCACTCACTCCCTCAGGGTGGAAGAGGAGGGTAAAAGTGAGTGTGGGATGATGGATAGAATTAAACCTAGAGGGGATTCAGAATTTTAAGGCAAAAAGCAGCTGCAACTCCCTGGACGGACTGAGGTTGACATGCTCTCCAGTACAACAATAAATATCTGCTCAGAGAAACAGAACAGAGTGTGGAACGAAGTGGAGACTACGTGGACCCCCTCCATTCTAATCCCAGAAGAATGGGAGAACACTGTGGTACTAAGACCGTACAGTACCTGTCTGATAAGGGAGAATCAAGATGTTCTGCTGCTGAAGCCAACAACCATGTCAAACTCCCTCCTCAGGTGCCAAACCACAACCACCACGCCCCTCCCATCAGGTACACCAATCAGAAATAAAAAGTATTTATGACTAGAGCCACTCAAACTCCACCCAAACATAAAAAAAATTGTATAAAAATAAGTTGGGGATAGGGGTGTATCAGGGAGGGTTGCCAAAATGGAAAACAAAACACCATTGAAAGCTCAAACAAAGCCAATATTTATTACAAAAGAAGTGGCCAACAAAACTAGAAACCCAGAGACAGGAAAGGAGAGAAGGGAAATAAGCCCTCAGTAAAATCCCCACTCACGCAGATGTGTTTTATGAAGTTGTCTTATTGACCCCTGAATGACTAAAATTCCCCATAGCAGAAGCTGCATCCTCAGAGTGTTGGCAGGCTCACAAGATAGCGGGCATCCCAGCAAAAGGCAACGTTGTCCTTCATGTGAAGCTTGAGTCCGACCTGAGCAACAGACATCTGCTTTTTATCCAATTTACTGGTGACATCCACCTGATCAGGTGTGACCAGCACCACCCAGCTGGAGGCCTTCAGTGCCTTCCCCCGTTATGAAAGTGGTACCTCTTCTGCGCACATGTGTGTACATTGGAATTTCCCCACACCTGTGTGATACACCTGGGGAGGTCTTCCCTAAATGAGTCTGGGGGCTTACTTCATCATCTTCCTCTTCACTTTCTTCTTCAAATGCCCTTGGAGGGCCATCAACCAATAGTGAGATACCAATTAATTTTAGTTTATGCAAAATGCTGCCTTCAAGGACAAAGTTCTCGCTTATCGCTGCCTGTTTTCTCACAAGTTGGCAGGAAAAGAACAAACTCTCACAGGTGGCTGGGCCAAACACAGACCAACAGTAGCAGAGTCTAATTAAGCACGGATACATAGGGGGAAAGTGGGAGAAGACCTCCATTGAAACTGCTGGGACCAGTCAACAGGCTGAGTCCATCTTCTCACCCCCCAGAGGGATGCCTTGGGTGAGAAATATGCTCTACATGCATTAAATGCTGCTTTTAGGACTAGAGTTTTTGCTTGTGCTTACCCCATAGCATATTAATTAGATTGCTTCGTAACAGAGCTTGTGCTTGGTTAATATAAGTATCAGTAGATACATATTTTTGCAGTAGACACTATCACCGATAACCTTCGAACCTTATTAATCTGTCACAATTTGTATTAATAAAAAGTGTAATTCTGCAAACTGTTAAAAGGAGTGGGGACCCCTGGTGGTCTAGTGGTTAAGATGCGGCTCTCTCACTGCCGCGACCCAGGTTCGATTCCCGAGCCGGGTTCAGGGATACTGCCCCGGGCAGATGGAGCTCATTAGCCCTTAAGGTCATCCATCTAAGAGAAGGTCACTCTAAACAAACCTATGTCCTGAGGACCTCACTGCCATTGTCCAAGCTCGCTTGGC
>JAWWLV010000144.1:19764147-19810526 GCA_035041135.1 Platyrinchus mystaceus
AAGGCTGTTTGCTGGATTCCATCCTTATCTCTGAGGCCTCTGTCTGAACAACTGCACCTGCTTTCCCAGGCCTAATGTCTGCCTGGTACCCAACACAAATCCTTGTGAGCCTGCCCCTGTTAAATTGTGTCCTGTCACTCTCAAGCATTCAAAACTTTTAGCAAGGGATTCACAAATCCCTTCCTTAACCTCCAGTTTCTGTGCTGTTGCTACATGTGGAGTTAACTCTCATGAAACTTTACCAAAGCAAGTCTTTTTCCAGTCTTCCTGTAAACCTCTCTGTGTTACAGTGCCGTATAAAATTTGTTGATGAAAGATTAAATGTGCAGTATTTGCATGCTGGTTAAACATCATAAGAATAATTAATTGTAACTATTCCCTTTCATGCCAGAAAAACTTACTAGACATGCTCCATTGGAGAGATAATATGAAATATTTTACCAAATGTTATTTACTTTATTTGTCTTCCATTTGGAGTTTTGTTATAAATTGTCAGGAAATCTATTTATATCAAGGAACTATTTATAAACATTCATTTTGCAACAATTATTTGGAAGGTTTCCAAGTGGTTATTGGATGTTTCCAGACAACAACATTTTTCTTCCCTAGTAAAGAGACACAGACAAGACAATTGTGAACCATTCAAATTAAGACATACCAAGAAATGTCATACTGATGATATTCATGAAAGAAATTGCATGAAAAAAATAAGGAAAAGAGCAAATTGTCTTTCTAAAACAGGAAACAAGATACATCTTTTTGAGGCAACTACTTTTTATGTTTTTCTTCTAGAAAAAGTAGTTTACAGTGTAAGGCAATAGAAACAAGAATTCTGCATAAACTCCATAGGCAAACACATGGGAGTCAATGCAAGGGAAGTGAAAATGTTGTTTGGAAGAACAGAATTTACCCAGCAGAAATTAGTGAAAGGCATTGCCACTTGTGCTGAATACAGAGCAGTGCTGACTGACAGAGCTGAAAGGATGTCACAAAAAACAACCAATCTTCAGAGAAACCCGTCTCATACTGTTTTCAGTCCTTTTTGGCCAGTCAGGTGGGGAAACGTCTCACAGTGCACCTGGAGTTGATTCTGCTGCTGGGTAGCTCTAGCCTGATTCTATGAATGGGGTTTTTTTAATGGCCATGGTTTTTCTTTCCACCTTAGGATTTTGTACCTTTTCATGTCTGTGTTTGCCTTTTGAATCTTAGAGCTCCTATCTCTGCCCACATCAGCAGTGAGAACAGGTTGTCTCAAGACTGTGTATGACTGTGGGAAAAGAGGAAAAAATGCCTTCCTGGTCAGTGATTCAGTGGCACAACTCATCTGTGAGTGAATTTCAACAGCAGACAAAAAGGTGTGCCACCCCCACTAAAGTTTTGATATATCCTTGTGGGAATATGAAACAGGTCTCTCTGCAAAGGATAGAGGATTAGGGGGATTAATGAACGTTTCTCTAAATTATACCCCAGTCTAGAGTTTTTATTGAATTGTATTAAAATATAAGGTGGAAACAAAAGCCTAGGAATCTGATTTGTTTTTAAATGATGGTGGGTTTGGCTGTGGTTGCATTGCAGTCCAGGAATGAAGTCCAGTGGTAAAGGTCACCAAGTGAGCTGTGACAGAGCTTTGTTTTGCTTCAGCAGGACCACTTGCATGCAGCAGCTTGCTGAATTTGAACCTTGATTCTGATGTTCTTTTGCATTTAGGATTATTTTAATTCATGACATTCTGTTATCAGTCCTCAGCAGATTTCTTGCCAATAATTTTTAGTTTTAGTTATAGGCAACTTTGATAAACACCATTTCTTTTTGGGTTTTCCTTCAGACCTTAGTGGTACCCAATTAGTAGTAGAAGGTGTTTAACCTCTGTCAGTTAACTGTGGCTTTGGTGACCTACCATAAAAATTTTAGCAGAATCTCTATTTGAAACTACTGAAAAGTTTCTCAATTTTAATGAAAATATTAGGGAGAGGAGGGATAACATGGTGACTTTGCTGCCTGTATCAGTAGATTCAACTGCTGTTTCATCCTGGTGCCTTGAACTTCATATGTTATTACAATGGCTTTCACTTTGATTTATGTGTGACTTTAGAACATAACTTTCTGCGTTTTAGTTCTGTGTTTTATTTTTAGATGTATTTTCTCAGTAATTGAAAGCTGTGGTGGTGCACTAAGGAGAATGGTAGCATAAAAGAATCAGCTTGCAGTGATTCCAGCATTTCACTTTGAACCATCAGTTGGCTGTATGATATGTAGCAATTTTGCTTTGAAACATGGGATTTCAGTCCATAATCTAATTATTGGTGATTTATAAAGTAATTTAAATTAATTTGATAATAGTATTAATGATTTTTAGATAAATCAGCTGAATAGCAGGAAAAATTGGTGCTATTTTTCATCATTATATGGTTGTTTTAACTTTATTTGATTTCTCAGTTTTATTCATTTGTTATGCTTTTCAAATTGCACTAGTAAAATATATAAACCAATTCCCTTACAGAGCATTTAAATTATAGGGTTTTGAAAAAAAAAAAAATAAGGTGATCACAAAATAAGTAAATAGAATTGAATTTTTTTTATAATTAATTAATTGTTGTTTTGCTTGTCACTTTAAAGGACTCATGCCCTGAGTTTAACATCTGTTTCTAAAATGTCATGATTAGGGAATTTTCAGAAAATGAACATGATCTGTGTATACACAAAATATAAAATATATACCACAAAACTTACAATACATTTAATATACACATACAATAATGTGATCTTAGCAGGGGACATACAGATAATATTGGTAAACAAAGGAGTGCCAGTTCAACAAATTTTCATTTTTTGTACGTGTACTAGCAATTTTTTATTAAATTTAGGCTGCCATTTTCCTCTCTAAGAAATCGATACTGTCAGAATGAGAGAAAATTATTCGAAAGATTCAAAGATTCAGCAGTCCAAGTAATATTAACATCTTGAATTTCTCATGAAACCTGTATTCTAACTGAAAAAAAAGCATAATGGTAGCCCAGTCCCTCTTGCTGTATTTCTCTTTTCCAATTGTGAATCCAGAAATGCAGTCCCTCAACTTCTTTCATAATGAGCACTACCTATGCGTAAGAGAACATTGCAGTTAAATATGCAGTTCTTTCCTTCTTCCATAGTCAGTAATCTGGCTACTTACTGTTAAAGAAAAGCAAAAACATAATAAGTAATAACAGCAGATTCTTATATAGTGATTTGGTTTATATCTCTTTCTGTGAATGTCTTTCAGCAGTGATTACATCTTGCAATAGAATCTACTCCTTAAGTGGACCACAGTATCAAAAACTTTCCAATTCCGATTTTAGTGTAATGAGGTAATTACAACACTAGATATAAAGCACAGATTAGAATTCCTTGTTTACTGGAGTCTAACATTATTTGCAGTTTTATTTTTCTGGCCATGTATCACTTGAAAGGCTGAATAAGGGAGTTGTGAATAGTCTCCTATTGCTTAATGTTGCCCTTGCTTTGTTGCCAACAGAGGTTAAAGAGGTCCCCTACCTTTGCTGTCATCCATCCCTGGCTCCCCCAAATCTCAGCACATTCCTTCCCTTCTGTTACATGGTGGCCTTTTTGGAGAGGAGGGAGCCTAAGCCCATCAGTGAAGGAACAGCAAGAAACAAACAACGAATGGGAACCTCCCAAGTGGTGTTTCAGCTGAAGAAAATATTATGGGGAACCAAATTCACAAAAGGTCAACTTGGGTTTCTGAAAGTAGATATATCACACCATGTAGTTTAGCTCCCCTTGGGAGCCTGCTGAACCAGAGTCAGAGAGTGTGATCTGTACATCTCTTACCTCTCTGTTTGTTTCTTCCTCACAAAATAGTGGGAGTGATACTATAAAGCAAGAGGTACAGTCACAGGGTGAAGTTGTACTGGAGGTGACTGTTATATATTTTTTTTATTTATAAACACACTATCTAACCTTCTTTGGAATGTTAAGATAACTTTTAAATGTCTCTTCTTTTGTTGATTTAACTGAGATTTTTCTCCAGCGATTGAAAAAATGTTAAATACCTCACTCCATGTGTTCATAACCTAATGTAACATGTAAGGTTGAGGCACTCAACAACAAAAACCCAACTGCATTCTGGTGGCAGTGGTGAGACTTGTTTCCACAGTCTGTAATACTCTAATAATGTAGGGTGATATCAGCTGAAATAGTCACAGAAGACTAGTCTTTCTTTACTGCAGTTACAAGCAGAAAGTAAGAAAATACCAGGGTGAGGTCTGTAAAGATGATCAGTTTAGATTAGAGATCTCAGAAGTGAGTTGGAGGGGGCATTTAATTCTTCAGTATGCACATGAAGTTTTTGAGTTGTTCATTTCTGTTATATGTGTTTTAATATCATTCTCATTCCTTCTCTCTTTTTTTTCTTTCTTTTACCTTCCATCCATCCATTGTCATGCATTGCATTCTTCATTACAGTCTGTGTAATCGTTACCACCGTGTGAAGGCAATTCCCCACATCATCAGGTACGGTGTCACATGTCTGAAAACATATATGTGTGTTTTCAAACCTATCCAGTGTTGTGCATAGCAGATTTCTCTTATGCTAACCTCTTTTATCCTCTCTTCCTTTCCTGTTGTATTTGAAAAAAACATTTCTGCCGGAAAGTGATTTTTAAAATTATTGTCTTTTTTAAAAACAATTAATGTTCTGCATCAAAGAGGTACTGTCTTTCTTAAGTGCTAAAAAGCTATGCAGTACCATGCAGGTTTTTGATTGTCCATAGGTCACAGCCTGGAACCTGTAATCTTTTTAGTGGATTAACATCTGCTATGAAGGTTCACTTTTGTAAAATCCCAGAGCTGCATTGTTCAGTTAGTTTTTATTCTGATTTTGATTGATTTACGTTAAAAGCTTGATACTTAGCTGTAGTTTTAACTTCTGTAATGGTAAACACTGATTAATAAATTAGTGCTTTTGTCAATCCTTATTGTTCTAGTTCTGTGTCTAAACTGTCATTCATCAGTGTTTATGTGGCTTTTAGAAACCCGTTATATGCAGGTTGCTATATGGCTAGCTGATTTTTTTTTTTTTGAGGAAGTAGCAAGATCCTGAAGATGCTCATTTACATGCAAATTTTTATAACTTTCTAATGATGTTTCTGAACATCACTGCCTTGTAGCTTGATTACTTTTGCACTTGGCAGAAGAAAATTTCATTAAAGAGCTGTTGCAAGAAACTGTTCTTAGTGACAGTGCAAAAACCATGTCTTACAACCATTTCTTCCGGAATAAAAATAAATGTAATTAATGTGAGTTCATGAGCTTATGCACATTTATTACATGTTGATATGTTAAACATAATTCGTGTCTTTCTAAGTGTTCTTCTTACAAGAAATAATAAGAGTTCTTTCTAAATGCAAGTTACCAAATCCAAAGCTAGTAAAAATTAATATAATCGGTTGCTTCTGATGGTGACACATCTCAAAAACCATTTGTAATGCCAGTCCTTTCTAGTCAATATTTGTTCTGGGTCAACTTACAGTCCTTATGACTCTCTAAGCTGTAGTGTACATAGAGGTATAAGTTTTTCTGATTGAGAAAAAATTCTTGAAAATTACATGTTGACTATTACTCTTTGGTCATATCTCAGCTTTTTAACTCCAGTGTCTCTGCAACAACTTTAACAGCATAACCATTTTCCCATGTAAAAATAATTAACTTATCAGTACCTCCTTTCCTAGGACACTGGTTGTTTTTTTTCTGTCCCCTCAACTTCAGACTCTAAAATGGTAATAAATATCAGGAATTAAAAAAAGGGAAGTGGCAAGTACTTCCTTTTGAAGTAATACTCTGAAATAGCTGGATTTATGTGTACAACTTTTTCTTGTATTGGGTGATAACAACATTTAGAGCTGCTAAGATTCATCTCAGTACCCCATTCACAAGCTTACATAGAGGTATTCAGGATGTGTATCGGCATAAATAAGATGTGGTCCTAAATAGCTGCAAGCTGCAGCTTTGTAGCACACAAGCTCCAAGGTACATCATTGTGAGGTCAAACCTAAATGAACTATCATTGCTTCCATGTTATGTTCCAACTTGTATAATTACATTACCTTAATGGACTTTCCTTACTTATTAGTAAGGTAAAATATGTGGGTTATAAAATTATCTATTAATTGACTCAGTTAAGCCAATGGATAAGGAACATGGTTTGGTTACAATAATCACGTGGGGTAATAGCTTTGTTATGGTACCTGCTGTGGAATCACATTTTGCAAAAGCACAAATGTAATTTGATTTAAAATAATTAAAAATTAATTTGTTTTGAATAGTGAGCTTCCTAGAGAAGGAAGAACTGGAAGCATTGAGATAACTATAGGTATATGTAGTAGATGGATGAATAGCTGTGTAACTGAGCCTAATCCCACTGGTAGGCTTAGTGATTTTTTGACATTCTTGGATTTATATTAGTAGAGACAGTTCTACATTATAAACGGTATTTTAGGGTCACAGAAGCACATGGTATACCTTTAATATGCTTAAAATAATATTTATCTGTTTGTGAATTTAAATATTCCACTTTTACTAGTGTTTTGCAATCTCAAGATCACTCCTGGAGCTCAAACAGCCCCTCTTTTGATTTATGAGGACCATCTATTCCAAGCTCTCTTTTCTTATGTTTTTTTAGCATAACCTTGGTCAAAGTTCAGTAAATTGTAGTCATTGAAAATAATTTGGAAAGTGAAGATATATGATAAGGGAAGAGGAGAACAGGATCTGAATGAAATACACAAGTCTGTATTTTGCTTCTGGGAAGAGTCTGAGAACAAACGCCAAAGCCTCATATTGTAGCACTGCTTACAACAGTGCTAATAAAATCTACCAAATAATTCTGCCTATTTCCTGCTTTATATGTTGCTAGTAAGAAAGTAGGGCAATTCACACAAAAGTGTTATTATAGTGTATTGATCATGAATTTGCAATGAGTTGAGAAAAAGTTGTATTTAGCTACTGATATTTAAATTTCAGTCCTGGTAAACTAAGCCTTCCATGATTACATTAGTTTGTAATATACTGTTCATCACAAATATTCCTTAAATGATTGCACAGAATAGGCTAGCACTTTTAGATGTAATCAGTACTAAATGAGGCTATGCAAGGAATACTGTTTCTATCTGGCCTCTGCTACTGAATTTTTTGTTCTGCATATTTTCACTTGTAAATCCCTTTTTTCTTGGGCACATCTTGGCAGTTTGAACTACCTGAATGAGATTGTGTGGATATGGCTATTGGCATTTAAATGCTTTATATTTCTATATTTTTTTATTTAGTTTCTAAGACATATAATAAATATAATATAAACAATAACATTTTTTTTCATGAGAATGGAATGACATATAGTTAATTCTGTATTTTTTCATTAAACAGTAAATAGTTGATATTTCAGGTTATATGCAGTTGTTATTCTGTCATGAAATTGTGAGGTTTCAAAGTATTCTTTAACCCAGATCATTAAAAATCTGCTGGAGGATTTTCTTATGAGGCTGTTTTGGATTTATGAAGAACATATTAAATTCTTTAAAAAAACCCAAGCCCCCAAAGTTAAAGGAAACTAAAGTTAAAGGAAATCTCTGTAGTTCCACTCAGCTAAAATTCTACACTGTTATAATTTTGTGAAAAACCAAGAAATCAAATCTATCTGTAATTTTATTTTTTAAGGAAAACACTATTAGTTTCCCTGAAATGTGCTTGTGGGTGAATTTGAAGTGTACTGGGAATATGAATGCTTGATGGAATTAAGTGCAGGCACTGAATCATGGTGATCAGATGTTCTTTATTAACTAATGTTCTCTATTAGTCTTTTAAGAAGACTAATTTTTGTAACTTACAGCATTGGTCCCTTTTGTTTCAGATTTTAATGAAACAATTCACTTTTGGCACACCACTTTAATGGACAAATGCCAGAGGATAGAAGCAGAGGGCAGCATGTTTCAGTAAATCTAAATAGATACATGATATTCAAACTCAATTTAAATGTTGTATTCTAGTTGTTTTCTAATCTAGTCAGAGATATTAGTTGGTGTTTTTCAGCACAGACTGGGAACATGACTGTGTCCCCCTTAGCTCAGTACATGGTGCTGTCCTATGCTGCTGCAGTGAGGTCAGCTGAACTTCATACAGCTTTTGACTCTCATGCTGTTTTTTCAATGCTAATTTTAAGTAGTTTATTAAATGAGGGTAAATTTCTCATGGCTCAATGTATTCCTGGGAGCCTTTGATAATTAGAATAATCACTTATTTCCATTTCCACTCATCTAAGCAATTTAAGTAGATACTACAGTAGGCTGAGGCAATGAATGTTTTCTTCTTTCCAGCCGTATGTCGGTCATGCAATATAACTGCAAATCAAAGCTAGACAGCGTGCCAATTACTACTTCCAAAATGTGTCTCTCCCACAGAAGTTATTTATGCATACTGCTAATTATCCATGGAGATTTTTGTTCACTGGAGGAGAACAGATCCACATGCATGGCACCGCAGGAAGTCTTAAAGTATGGGCAAGGATATCTGTGTCCAAGGCCCCGGGTCTCCTGCTTCTCAGCAGGACATTCTGACTTTCAGTAATAATTTACATTTTAAGTTAAAATACTGCCACAGGTGTTTCTGGCTTGTAATTTCAGGATGTTACCTAGAGGAGGGTAGGAGGGAGTTTATTCCAGGAAGATGTCCTTCTCCCATGCTCACCACTCAGAATGTTCACATACTGCTGAGGGGCCTTTGAAACTGCCTATATTTGGGGCTTTCCAAAGTAGCAATTCTATCTTATTTTTGTTTCCTTTGTTTCATTTCATTTAATTTCTTAAACATAATTTATTTATTTTTTGTTTCAGATACTTCATCCAGGAAAACATGTTCTTCTGCTTTCTTGTCTAACCAAGCCTTCTCTATTTTCACCACATATACATAAACACCACATATAGAAATAATAGAATGGAGACACATGTCTGCTCAGAGGTATAGCACTTGCTTCAAATAAATGACAAGTTGATGAGAAATCAGTGAGAGATGTAACAGCTCAATGTAGTTAAACCTAATTGAGAAAAAGTACAGAGAACAACCATGACGGAGAAAAAGTTCTTAGTGGGAATCCAGCTGACCTGCATAGGATGTAAAGAGATTGGAAGCATTAGAGGCAAAACAAAAGTTGTCATTAAATCACAGTTATACATAATTTAAGGAGGATTTTAGGTAGAATTAAAATGTCAACACCTGTACTGTTATTCAAACTTCTGCTCTCTTTCCCCTTCCAGTTGTTCTGCTTCTCTTCTCTCCTCAGTTGCATGTACCTCTAGTGACCAGCTTCACTTTAAATGTAGTTTCTTGTTTTAGTCAATTGCTGGTCCTTGTGATGCCAGTTTAGGAGTAATGTCTACTGAGTTCCCTCATCTCAAAGATCCCAAATTATGCTCTATACCATTTGTGTTCTTTCTGAGCCCATAAACCTCCCCTTTCATAGTGGCACAGGATCCTCAGGATGAGCAGCAAGTGTTTTGCTTTCTCTCATCCTCTGCCAGTAGCAGGGCCTCTTAGTAGGAGCTTGGAAATGAATGACTTTGGTCATGCAGCTGAGGAGGACGTGGAAACAATATTGTTTAAAAAATTATCCCCTGGGTGTCTACCTTCCCCTTCTCCTCCTGTTTTGCACCGAGAGTGAGAGGCTACTGCCTTTCTGTCCAAGATCTGATGGGGCCTTCTCCCTTGCCAGGGAGGATGCCATGGGGTACCCTATTAGGTGCAAATGTTGCAGTCCTGAGTCAGCAACATAAAGATGATATGTGTATTTATAAACTAATTTCCAGCTTTATGGAAGCTTCAGCAGCATGTTTAAGGGGCAGTGATTTATTAGCTCCTGTCAAGGGAATATCTGTAAGCAGAAAGGGAAAACTGCAAAAGTTGTGAAGCCGATGAGGCAGTAGAGGAGAAAAAGAAAGCGCTAAAGCTCCCAAGTGCATATTTTATTCCAAAAGTTGGAGGCCCAGAAATTGTAGTCAGGATAAATTAAAGTATTCACATAGAAGAGTAAAACTCAGAATGTAATCTGAACTTGTGATAATAGTATCATCTATGATAATGGTATGCTTTCAGGGGTTTTTTGTATATTTCCAGTGTAGGATGAACAAAACTGATACGTTCGCATTTCTGCTCCTAGAAAAAGGAGAACTATGGCATTTAAATAGTTGAACAAGTTAGCTTCAAAATACCTTCACTTGAATATCTAATTGTTTGCAATAATGCTTCTCTGCATTCTCTGACTAAGGGAGGAAATTTTAAATATGAATTTGTTATCTGTACAGAATCTTTCAATAGAACATGTAAGTAAGGGTAAATGATACTCACACATTTCTCATTGACTATAGTGGAAAACAGTAGTCAGAAGCTTATGTGTTTTCATACAAAAACTGTCAAACATGCCTATGCAATGTTTTCTGGGATCATTTTGCATACCCATTTTCTATTTCACAGAAACAACACAGAATGAGTGGGTTAATTTTTAAATAAATTTCAAGTTTATTTTTGATCAACAGCAAATTAGGGACTTAGTTTGCTGAGCAGCTGTGCCATAAATTATAACGGCACACCTCAGGTAGAGAGAGATTTTGACACTCCTGAAGACAGGAATGAGCAGTCAAGACAGATGGCAAACCTGTTCAGGCAGCTTCATTGTCAGTCACAAAAACAATGCAATATTACATCTTCCAAGGGGGAAGAAAGCGCCTTCCTTTAATATGTTTATACAAACTTAGAAAAAAATTGTACAAGGGACCATGGAAGTACGTAATTTAGGTCTAAATGTGAGTTCAGCCAAACTGCCAAGATTAAAACATGCTGAATAAGATGGAAATAGGAGTATTCTGAGCCCACTGCAAGTACCAGTGCTACTACCCCATGCAAATCTCTTATTGGGCTTGGTAGTCAAGACCAATTGTGGGTTTAGGGTTTTTTTTAATCAGTGGTAATGCAGTTTTTTGGGAGGAGAAGAAAAGGGGGGCAAACATAATGATATATTTTTAAAGATTTATTGAACTGAGCAATTCTGTGATAAAAGCTGTAGATTTCCAGGACAGTCAGAAGTAGAGAATGCAATGGAAATGTTTCAAATATTCAGCATTTTTTAAGCTGTTCAGCCAAATTCTTAAGAAAATGTACCGAGCTCTTAAAAGAGCAGTGAAAATATTATTTTTATGTGAAGCAAAACATGCTGAGGTACAAACAAAAATGTAATATGCAGTAAATAAAATAGGCTATTTTTTAGAAAAATGGGTAAGAATCACTTCCACTATGAAGGAAATGGATTATACACAGCAATGGTACTGAAGCCATACACTTCTCCAATTATGTATACACTTTCAGATTAAAAAAATGAGTTGAAAATGGGTTGGGAAATGTGAAATTTTTCTTGGGAGCTTAATGGCTTATTTGCATAAACTGCAAAATAATCAAGCAAACCTGAGGCTGGCTTTTAAAGTACACACTAAGGAAATCATGTACTCTATTCTTGTATTATTTTAACAAAAACTTTAATTGACCTCTCAGTGTGGTGGTGTAAAATGTGTGTAATAAAGTTAGGCAATGAGATAAACTGTTTAATAAGACATTAAGAAATAAATAGCAGAAGTGTTAATAAACACAGAATCAGTGTAAAACAGGTGAAGTGTCCTTAAAGACTGATGCACTACAGTGTGTCATTTTTCACTTAAATTTATGTTCCAATTTAATAAAAATTGTAAGGCATTAGTAGAAGTCCTATCAATTTTATTAATAACTTACAATTTTATTAAAATATGTGTGAATAATAAAGTATTTTATTATTAAAATCTGGTTTTAGCATTCTTGGGAGCAATTTAGCTTGATGGCCCACTAATCCTCTATTAATTTTGATCCAAATGAACTTGTGCTTGTCTGTTTTGCCGTTTAGATTTTTTACAAAGTCAGATAATCTAAAGCCATAGGCAAAGATTTCATAAGATAGTTCCAAAATCAAGCCATTGGAAACAAACCTTTTTCCCTCTCTTCGGTTAAAAACAGGTTTCTCATGCCTTGCTCTCACTGTTGGCTCTTTCTACTTATTTCTTTCCTATTTTGCATCAGTTGGAGGGAAGAATCATAGGTTTTCACAGTTCAAACTTCACCTTCTCCATTTGTTGTACAGTGAAAGAGATGGGAGTTGTGTATGATTTGAAAAGAGCTCAGAAGGGTTTCTCACCCTTAAAGGGATAAATAATTTTGTAAATAATTATACATATGTTTTTGAATGCTCTGAGTAAGAAGTGACACACTGAGCATACATGCTAAACTTTCTACCCCTTCACAACTGAGATGCAGTGAATTGTTTATTTCTTATCTTGAGCTAACATTTATGTGTTCACAAAACTGCCATATCTCTTGAGGCAATTTTCAGCTTCAATAGCAAGTAAGTTCTAGAAATAAAAATAAATGCATAAATGATTTTTAAAGGCATGAGACAAGGCTTTTTGTTGCAAAGATAGCTGGAAAAATTTCATCCAGATTTTAACCAGGGCAAATGCCAAAATGTCCAACAAAAAAATTTTGTGTCAAATACAGTGCACTAGATAAGCACCTCCTTGAAATTGGTCTTGATGGCAACAGTGTGAAGACCTAGGGGAATAATTTTGTAGCCATATAAAGTAGTTTATGGTATGTAATTAGGCAGTAATCAGTCAGTGCTTGACATTTTAGCACTTCAACCATCTTCAATAGAAAAGTACTGACTTCAACCACAAATCCCTCATTAAACTTCCAGTAAAACAGGATTACTGACTGTTATGACTGTCAACATTCATTTTATTCCAAATAGTAATCAGAAAAAATATTGTAGTTTATTCTATAAATATGTATTTTTCTCTATTCATTTTTTTAAAGTTTTTTGCTGTGAAAAATTAAGTAGGATGAGGTCATGGAGCTTTCTTCTTAGAAATAGTGCATAGTTCTTTGCCAGTTTAAATCTTTAGCTTCAATTATAAAGAAAAATTAAGATGTGCTGTGGAGTGAAACTGCAATGGTGAAAGATTAATTAGCTAATATTTGTGGAGCTCTGAAGATAAATCAGGCTATGCAGTGTGTGTGTTAAGTATTACTGCAACAGGGTTGCTAAATGCACAGCTGAGAGTCAGTTGGAGTGTTGAATTTTTTCCCAATTCACTTCATCTCAAATCTTCCATATTTTGAGGACTTTGCATCTAGGCAAGTAAATGCTCCTGATAATCTCCCTGGCACTAGTGGATCGATACTACTCAATTAGTTCAGCCCACACTTCTTTCACAGTCTATTAGTGCCTCTACATGTCTCATCACACTAAATCCTTTGGGGGGAACTGAATGGTGAGTCATTCCTCATCTGCAGTTCCGTGTCTATGCAAGACAGAAAATTGGTTGTTTTGGGGGCAGTAGTGACCAGTGGAGAAAAATTCCTTTTGTAAAGTGAATGATGCCTGGACCTAAATGTCCCTGCCCAAGCAGAACCAAAACAATGGGCTTCTAGATAGAAGAGCTGTAACTGTGTGTGGTCCTCTTAGTATACAAACCAGAAATGTTGCAATCATATCGAGTAAAGTGCCAATCCAGTATAGACTCACTGTTTGGCTCAAATAATCTTGATAGGTTAGTTTTACCTGGGAAGACTTACGTGGGTTCAGGCATGGCCTGATCTTGACTGCCATAAAGCCAGCATAAAGACGTTAAAGCTGCCTTTTCTTCTGTGTTGTGCATTCCACTTGATGTATGGTCTTGGACCCATGTCAGGTGTTTACCAAATGTGCAGTCTTCATGAAATGACTGCCATCTGTGAGTTATCATGATTAAGAACAGTGACAGGCCTTCGGTCAGTTTGTCCAGGGACCAAAAAAAAGGAAGGTTTAGGAATGGGACTTGCAGGTAGCATCAAGCTTACACCACCCATTTTGTTAGAAGTGGATAACCAAGGTAAAAGAATAAGCCTCTTCTACAAAGGCTGGAGTAAGTGACCTCTCATTATTTGTGTTTTTAGTCTTCACTTTTTAAAAAAAAGTAAATTATGCTCTTTATGGAAGACAGTAGTATTTTTTCATTTTCATTTAGTAGGATATGAAAAAACTTCAAACTTTAATTTACTCCTTTACTTTTTGACCATCTTTGATCTACTTCATTGCTCATTAGCCACAAATAGATGTCTTCCATTTATTCAGATATGAGATGTTGCTTCTTTTGCTACCATTGGATTATCTGTAAAAACAAGGTTTGATTTAATAATAATACCAGTGGTCATAGTGATAATAATTGGATGTAGAATCTGTCCTCCCACCTAACAAGTGGTAGTCTGAACCACTATGCAAAGAAGCTGTAAAAGGAATATGCATTTCTGAATATTAACCCAGTGATAGAGTCTTTTCTTAAAACCCACAAACATGATATTTTCTGTATTTCAAAGTAGCTTCTGTCATCTAATTTGACATGTTGTTCACAACTTTTCAATGAGTCTGTCCCTTAAGTCTGAAGAATATGTTCTTTGAATTTTTCTATTAATTACATCTAAGTAGTAGCAATCTATTTGGACAGTGATATCATCATTTTTTCTCATTAATTTCACAAGTGTATCTAGTAGCCATTTACTGGACCTTTCAGCATTGTCCTGGTGGTGACACTTACAGCCTCAACATAGAATTATCCAAAGAAATGCTTTACTATTATCTTCACGCTTCTGTATTCGCTTTGTATGTCGGTATCTGAGTCTCATTCCTATTTAGCAGAATTCTCTCTTTCTCTCAGAATTCTCTCACACAGTTGGGAAGGTTAGTTAGTTTTCTGGTCTGTTACTAAGTAGGAAAAAATTGATACTGCCTCCTGGTTTTGTTTCAAAATCTCTTATGCTGCATTCTCAAAGAAGCAATGTAAGGTGTTCAGTCAATCAGAAAACTTAATTTTGAATAATGCCTTAACTTTGGGGAATATTTTATTCAGTTATAGATCTGTATATACTTTGGAATCTCCTCTGAACTTGCCTATCCCATTACACAGCCGTAGTTTTAGACACAGATAAGGAACGTATGTAAGGTTTAGACAACTCTTCCTTTACTGTGTGCATAGGTAAATACTGCTTAGCATACAATGGGAAACGTTGCACATTTCTTGTAGAGACTAGACCTCAACTTCCAAACATGTTACCATTTACATTTTGATAAAAATGGAAATTCTAGTGGCAGTGAAACTGCTCTGTTTTGATTTCCAAAATAGCAGATTGAAGGTTTGCACAAAGCTTAGCCCCATGACAGTGTCATGCTACCTAGTGAAACGAGGAACTACAAAAGAGCTGTGCAGTAGTGCCTTTGTGGAGAACATCCTTCCTCTGATGGTGCCTTGCTCCTCTTTGAGGGAACCATCCATCAGCTAAGACTTCTATATGAAACCAGCAGAGCTTGGTTGCAGGTGTAGTTATTCACTACAGTTGTAGTGAATATTGAAAACTAGGGCACTTGTGAATATTTTAGTTACTTTTCTGTTGACGTCAGAAGGAAGTTCCAGGTTGCTGCATGATAAATAATAGAGACCTGTGATTTATTTACTATTTATACACTCTGTCAGAAGAGCGCAGGTGAAAAGTCCTGTGTCACCATAAAATTTGCCTTACCTCATCACAGTTAAACTGTAGCTGCAGTGTAGCTTTTTGATCAAGGAAGGTTTGCAAAATTTTAGTCTCTAGTTCACTTCTGTAGAGCTGTGCAGTGCTGTCACACTCAGAAATGCCGGAGATGTGACATCAGACTCCTTTTGAGAAACAGATTGGAGGGTTACGTATGAGTTCTGCTGTAAGGCCTGGAAATGCCTTCAAATGTAATGTGAATTAATATGCCCAGTATGAGTTATATTCTTTGATTTTTACATTTTTAAGAACTCTGGTTCTGATGTGCAGTAAAAAAGGAATCATTTATCTGCTCTTTAATTATTAGTCAGATGGATGGTGTCTGATGTTAAGGGAGGATGTGTTCATCTTTTCTGCTGGTAAAATTTGAACAGAATAGTTGAAGGATAAGTGTATGATTAGGGAAATTCTGATTTTGTCATTGCAGACAGGGAGCAGACTCCTCCTCTGCTGGAAAGAAAGCTTCTGTCTTTCTGGAGCTGTGTCATTTCACTTAAACAAGCTCCTGAATCCCCCAAAGCATATATGTGCTCTGTACCATCAATCTGTATATAAGCAGCCATAGCAGGCAAACTTAGATGTGAGCACAGATTTTCTAATTTTAAAACTTGTGTATAGAATTTACTGCCCATTTGATTCCAGGTCAACATTTCTGTAGATTCCAGTTGACTGTTCGTAAAGATAGTATTTGCTCTTTCCCTCTGGAATTTAATAATAATTTTACAATACTTATGATATTAGTGAGAATATGTCTTTTCCCCTTCTTGGTATTCCCATGCTTTTGTAACTACTTTGAGGTAATAAAGCATGGTCACAATGTAGACCAGCAGGTTCTCTTATCTACTGGGTTCAGTGTTTGATTTATATTTATAGCTATTTTTTTATTGTTGTTGAGAGATGTAATGTTGTAGAAATATTGTTGTAGCATGCTTTTTTTTTTTAATCTGCAATTGTTTGGATTTTCCAACTTAGTTATTTTGTAACAAATAATTTTCTTGCAAACAACTTTATTCATAATCATTGGGTACTTGGATTCTCTAAGAATTAAAAAGTTGGGTTTTTTTTTCCTAAGTTTGTATCTGGTCAGTCTCAGGTTAGGCAATTTTCTGATAGTAAATAACAGCTATCATCATTGGAATGCTTCAGCGAATATCTTGGGACTAGATCTGAGTGCATGAATGTTTTTGCTTATTTTTGCCTCATTAAACTTTGTACTCAAAAGGTATTTTGCTAGTGTTGGCTGGTCTGCAGTGTCCAATAGTACAGACAACTTAAAATTGCCTGAAACTTCACATCTTTGCAACACTTCTCAAGAGTACTGTTGTTATTGTTGTCACAATTACTACATGCTGGTATTTCTTCTGGATTAAATCAATGTACTGCCATTCTGCAAAGTGATGACTTTGTAAACTGTTTTTAATGCAGTTACTTGAACTACTCCTTTATTTCTCAATAGATTAAGAAGTACAATTAGATGTACCACATGGTCTGTTTGTGCAGCCCAGAGCCCAAGCCCCACCACACAGCTGTGATGGGTGGCTGAGGTTGAAATGGAGCCACCTGAGAGGTGCCAATGCTTGTGTGGCTTGCAGGGAAGGGTTCTCATACACACCAGTGGCACCCACTGGGCGAAGAAGGTGTCAGGTGAGAAGGGGCCACCAAAATCTTGCTTGCATGTGAGCTGTCTGAGGAGGGTGGCGGGCCTTGTCTCCACCGCTTACCATTAGCCCAAGAGAAAATTGTTTTCTCCACATCAAATATTCTCTTTATTTCTAAAATTCTCTTTATTTCAGTTGATGTTGTAATTCATGCTTGCTGTATTCCCTTTGTCCCAAAGTCTGCATGACATTATACTATAAATGCTTCAGCCTCTGTTAAATCTTAATGAGAAGCAAAACTGGCTTGAATTAACCACGTCTGACTGTATCAATATTTTAGCAATGTAATTTAAGACTATATGTAAAACATGACTTGTAATTCAGAGGATTATCTATTGTTGTATAGGGAGGGGAGGAAAAAAGATAACATTTTAATGCCTTCTAAAGTTTTCTGAAATTAGGTTCTCCCTTGGTTATACTTGCAATCCATAGGATTTTTATATTTTTATTTTATTTCTGTTTCATCTCCAACCTTTATAGAAAAGGCCTCCAGATCAGTGGAATGAAACTAGGTTAAAATAGTGGGTTATTTCTGAAATTAAGGACCAAATTGTCATGCTTCCTCTAGAAGGAGCTAAGAGCCTGTTAAGGCTCCCATGTTCCCTGAGATTTACATTTAATGGTGGAACTTGCTCCTGTTTCTTCTCTTATTGAGAATGTTTTGTAGCACAGTAAGAATAATGTCATCATTTAAGTGTCTGGGATGGTCATGACTAAACTGTTTTGAGCCATATTTTTCTATCTCCCCCCTCAACCCCTTGAACATGGATTGTGACCAAAAAAAAACAACCTAGTGACCACAAACCAACCTGTGTTTTCATGACAGTTGCTGCCATGTATAATCTTACTTTTAAATAAGTTGCATACTTATATCACTACAAGTATAATATTTGCCTGACAACGTGTGACATACTTAAGGTTACCTGTAGCTTTTCTTGATTGTTTCTTTTATTTTCTTTATTGTTTATTTTCCTAGAGCTGTTTTGGAACATACTTTCTCACCCTTATGTAAGCTCTCCAGAATTTTCACAAATGTTATTGAAAAATATTTTAAATGAAAATGCCAAAGGGCACATCTTCACCCAGTGTTTGTAATCTGATATCTACCAAGTCTAGGTTTGATTGCAGCCATCTTATAAAAATCTGATGAATTAGCAAAGAAGGAAAACTGGCTTGACCAAAAATGTCAGCTCCATGAACTGTCCAGACCACATTAGTTAGGTTTACAGGCTACCCAGAACAAAAGTAATGAGTTCTTGATTATTTTCATTCCCCAATATTAAGCAAGTTTTTAGAAAAGAAGTGTTCCACCGCTAACTCAGAGTGGCTTTTGAAAGCAGACATAAAACACTGTATCTCATTAGCAATGTACCAGCGTTTCCAAACCATGACCAGCAAAACTGCCACTAAAATTGTGGCATCAGGTAACCATCTCTTGGCTTTCACCTTTGTGATTGATTTACTGTGCCTTTGACCATTTGAGTCTTTGTGAAAGCACAGTAGTCCTGGAAAAGCAGAAATTTTACTTTCAAAAAAATAAGTCTCTCTTTAAACTGGACCTAGACAGAAGTTTTGAGGTGTCCACTGCACTCGTTTTCCAGAGTCTGTTAGATTACCATTTGGTATTTGGCCGGGAACCACGTCAAGGGTATGAAAAGCTGCTTGAAAAGCCAGCTTCCTGACTGACCTTTAGACTGTATAACTGATATGATGGACTAAGTGTTGTCAAACCTGCAGACAAACTTTGCAGGTTTTCGCACTCAGGTTTCTATTTCCATGCAATCTCAATTAAAAATATAATACAACAAAACAAATGTTGTTCACAAGTGCAGTTGTCATCAAGCATCATTTGTAATCTTATTAAGAATGAGAAAGAGTAATCATTATTTTTGCACGTAGTTTAAAAAAAAAAATCCCATAAGTGACCATTGCTTTGAAAAAGCTTTCTTTTTCTGTGTATGTATTGCAATTCACATCAGCTGTTTACAAAGGAGGGATGTAATCTGAGCATAGAAAGATCCAATCATGTCTCTGAGCCTTTTTTTCCAGGGTAAATAAAAAGAATTTATGTGAATAGATTTTTCAGGGGGTTTGTGGAACTTTTCATGGCTCTTTTTGTCCCTTTGGAAGTGCTTTGATTTGATGCAGTTGGTATGGGTCAGTAAACAGTCATACACACTGGCATATCAAAAGCACAGTATAAAATTCCGGTTTCTGGTCCCAGAGTCTCAGTGATCCATTTTCTGTCTTCAGTTCACAAAGTATTGTTTCTGCTGCCTTATTTAATTCTTAAATTTCAACTTAAAATAAACCTGTAAAATATCACAGTTTGTCTGAATACATTAGATCTATTATCCAGAATCACAGCATTTCCAAACTACTTCTAAGGCTTGCAAAATCTCTTTTTTGGGCCGGCTCCCTTCTCCCACCCTTATGTTAATTAATTAAAGACCAAAATGCTTATGCACTCTTTATCTTTCTTAACTGATAACATGGCAGGTGAGCAAAAATATTAAAATTGGCATCTGTTAATGAGTTGGTTATATCTACTCACCTGCAGGACAAAAATTATTCCATATCATCATGCTGCAGTTGAAATTACTATTTTAGGAGTTAATGTTGTCTCCTAGTCTACCAAATGAAGCTGCGTTATTTTCCTTTATTATTTTAAGTGTCTTGAGTTTCTGAACATCTGCTTTTCCTTTGTTGACCTATTCATTTTGTAGGACCATAGTTACCTTATAAAATTACCATGAGTAAGTATTAACAGTATTACTAATGAATATCTTTGTATGAGCTGAAAATCTGCCAGTATATTAGAATAATTTATAAGACGATTGAGCATCTGCCAGTTATATTCTATGATATTGGCTGGTCCTATCAATAAAGGTAAATATTATTTTAAATTGAAAAGGCTGCCATTCATAGTATAATTAAATTGTTGTTGTTTGTGCTCACTGTACAGCCCCATAGCTTCTCTTATAACTTCTATTAAGAAAATGAGATCAATTACTTGGTGTAAGTGCTCTTATTTTTATTAAGAGTACGTGAATCTATGAATTCTACATGCTGACAACTCTATTGTAATATCTTGGCTCTCCAGTAGTTTAATTAATAAACATACATTTGGTCATTTTGTTGGAGTAAGTTTATTGGTGTAATGTAATAATGTTTTACTGGTGAATGAAACTCACCAAATCTTCAGCTTGTTTAATTTCTTAACATGAAAATGGATTTCTTATATCCAGCAGGTTATTCTAAGGTGAGTTTTATGTAGGCTTTTTTCCCTTTAATGCACTTCCATAGAATTGTTTTCCTTCATTTTGTCTTTCAATTAGCTCTTTGGAAAATTGGAGTTGGGAGCTTTTTCACATTTCTAAAATTAGATGGTCACATTTTCTGTTTCCTGTTTTATGTGAATTGATTCCATTCTGTTCATAGACACACTGAAATGTTACCCAAAATTGTAGTCAGGTTGTTGAGTTATTTTTGCCCCAAATTGTCTTCCCTGCAGATTGCTTTTAAATGGTGGATAAAAGATAAAGCTTTAGAATATTATTTCGAAATACTGCATTTTATCTTTTGGATTATATGTGCTGTTTTCCAAGGTTAGAATAACTCCTTTAACACAGAGCTAAAACAAAAGTGGACCTAAAATGTTTCATTAGTCTTGGTTTATACAGGTAAACTGGGAGCATATGTGTTTTCTAGTATAAATGTGTTGAATTACATTAAGTTGTAATTCATAATATTGTTATTCCTCTGTATGTCATTTTGTGTCTCTTTCCCATTTCCTCAATCCATTTGGCGCTTGGAGGCCTAAAGAAGTTAAAGAACTAATTTTTTTTCAGAACCCTAAAGGGAAGTTCGCTTTTGTTACTCATTTCTGGGAACACCTGTGCACTGTTGAGTTTAATTGGGCTACAGCTGGTGCCACTGATGTGTGGAGCAAGCAGGGCTTTACAGCCTGACTGGAAATCTTGACATTGTGTGTCATTGTCTGTTTCCTAAGCTATTACTGTACTTATGTAAGTTAGAAGGTGTTCTAATTTTTAAGGAAATTGCATTCTCTGTGGACCGGTGTAGCTGATGTAGGAATGCTATGAATTGTGAGCACATTGCACACTGGTGCAGAACAAGGTTGCTGAACACCCACAGGGTTTAAGGGCTCTTTGTAGAATTTAGGAGGTCTTCTTACAAACACTGGAATGAGGAATCACTGATCAGCATCTTTGAAGTGTTGAGGAGGTTTTTTAAAGAAGGGAGAGGAGCTACACGTTTAATGGCTTTAACAGAGTGATTGAAAGCATGCTCTCTGTCTCCTGTCCTAAGGAGATTCTAGAGGACTGGTAGAGTGAAATAAGGGAGGGAATAAGATGGAACTATGCACCAAATATGCCGATCAGAAATAAGAGAAATTTGAAAACAAAATCTCTTTATGGTTATCTTTTTATCTATGGAATGTATTAAGTTTAGAAATGGTAATAAAACAAGTAATATTGAACTTGTAATTTTTTTATTAAGGGATTCATAAAAAAGCAAGTAAGGAAATCATGGTGTCATCCCCTGTGTGTAAGTGATGACCTATGGTTCATTTTCTTACACACCTTATTACCGTAGGTTTGCTATCTGTTTTACACATGCAGTAGGGAAGGGGTTGCATGCAGTGGCCTGACAAATAAATGAAGTTTACCAGACTTTGTGGTTATGCTAAAAGCAGTTCATAGCACCTGGTATGCCCATGTGCCCCCTCACAGAGAAGAGAGCATCTCTGACATGGTGGGTGGTACATGACAGAACAGTGGGTCTGGATGCCGTCTCTGGTCCACTGAAGAGCAAAGGCTTATCTTGTACGGTTGAAATAATTTCAGCATAAAGTTCCTGTGGTGGCCCTGAATTACCACAGACAGACGTAGCCACTGGCACTTTCTGAGGACATGCTGCCAAGGGACCAGCTGCTTTCTGTAGGAGACCTGCCATCTGGAGCTTGGAGAGTGATCCCTTTGATAGACGTATCTGGCAGTGAACCATTTGCCGCATGTAATTTTTCCTCTTTTCCTTTCTTTTTCCCCCCTGAAGTTTTGAAGGATTTTATACAGTAAACTTGGTGGAGAGATGTTAAAATATTGGGTTAAAAGATCTGGGTCGACAGCAGGGGAAGTTATCTGAATAACTGTTTGGGATTCAGCCTTAAATAACTAAAGTTCAAAGTTAGAAATTGTGGCAGAGTACTGAGGGTCATGTCAGAGACTAGCAGCCAGAAAGTACATGAGTGAATGCAGTTTGATACAAGGGAGGTGAAATGACTGTGTTCCTGATAGGAAGCTATTAAGTAACATTTTTTTGGTATGTGTTTAAAGATTTAAGAGAAAGAACTTGAAACATGATGAAATCCTCTGTTGAGCTGAAACTGCCAGAAAAAGTAATGAACTTGGGAGTGATTTAGACAAGCTTGACTTCAAGTTGAATAGATGGATTTCCAGTTCCATGTAGAGAAATACAGAACAACAATAACATGGGATAAAGGACATAAAAGGAGAACATGCACTCACTAGCCAGAAGTTAATAAATATTGTGCAAAATGTTAATCTGGAGATAGGAGTAGGTGCAGCTGTAAAAGTGATAGAGAGCAAAGGGTAATGAGGGTGCACTCTCCTTGTGGCTCAAAATAAGATCTAATGTGGATTGTAGATTGACTTCTTCCTATCAAAGCAGACCTATGTTTGAAGTGTTACATAGAGGGCAAACATATTATAGAAAAGTCAGAGGGAAAGCATAATACTTCGTTATGTAGTAATTTCACATGACCTTTTCCTCCAGTTTAGTTCCAGCTCAGTTTATTCTGAAAGGGTTCCTGGGGCATAGCAGGGCCCACATGGTGGCCATGATTCATGTGCCGAGGTGGTAGGTCATTCACACCTTTCTGCAGAAGCAGAACTGGCTCCCTCGGAGTTTCTGCTTGAGTTCTCTTAGTTGTTGTAATAAACATTCTTAGGTCCTGAATCATCCTCTTGAGGTTCAGGCAAATGTCTAGGAAGAGCTTGTCCTTTTAAAAGCAATCCTGGATTTATTAGTGAGGACTAGCAGCAGGAGAGCAGTACATCCCCCATTACAGTGGATGCAAAGGTGAACCAGCTGTTCTTCAGTATTTTGCCTCTGATTTGCTTTACATTTCTGTGTCTCTGTCATCTTGGCTACCAAACTGGACGTTATTCAGATAATGGCTCCTTGCCATGACTTATACAAGTCCTATGATAACAGGACTTTGCTCTTCCTCAAGATCTGTACATACTGCTTTCATTTACAGAATCATTCTGTAAAAGCCAGCTGTTTGTTTTCACAGTGGTATCAAGGAGTTTACAAAACTTGTGCTGAAGGAGTTACACTGAATTAATTTAAAAGCTTTATTTTACCTGGCTTTCATTTCATACATAGCTCTCCTTCTTAGTAGTGCAGCAAAATAATAAATAGTTGCTGCGGATAATTAAAAGTAGAAGTGCAACTGAATTATTCTGTTCTCTGGGAACACTATTTATTTTGTATAGACTTCAAAACAAGAAAGATAATTTCTTCTGGGTAAAGGTTATGTTATTAGGAAATGAGATGAGAATTCATCACAATCTAGTTTTACTCTTTGAGAGCTTCAAACTATAAACTCACTTTATGGTGGTATGTGGGCCTGGCATAGGTAAAGAGCAAGTGGATATTTACAAATGATAACTCACTAAGGAAATTATTTTTGTCACGTGAGGGAAGCTGTGCCATGCTGAAATACAGATGATGGTTTTGGAGATGTTTTTTTATGAAGTTTTTGTGGAAAACAAAAAACAGTATGTGTCTTAAATGCCTTTCCAACATTGGATCTAATTTGTGAGATATGAGAAATTGCACTCCATGAGTATTGCCCCTGAATTTCAGTCCATTTGCATCTATCTACCTGTGACAGAATAGGGCTCAAAGCGCTTCTGCCCAAAGCCAACTTTGGTGATGCAGTAGTCTTGCTGTGATGTCAAATGTCACCATTATTCCTTCTGCTGTGATTGCTGCACTTATAAGGGATTACCAACACTTGTTGCCCATCCTCTGTGGAAGGATTAGTAGTGCTACAGCAGGAGCAGTGGATGGAAATGTGTGTCTAGACTGCTGTGCCCACTCCCACTGATGAGCTGCAGCCGCTGAGCCTGAGGCACATGTTTGTTTCTGCTGCAGGTGTGTTGGTTTCTGACAGCAGTGGCAAGCAGGGCCAGTGTTCTTGGAGGGAGGCATCTTTGTGGTATTTTGATGTGGTCTGCAGGGAGCAAAGTTCCCATGCCTTGCTTCATTGCTCTTGTTAAGAGCGGTAGTTACTGACTCGTTCATGTATGATGTTCTTGAACAATCACAAAGAAAAGCCAAGGTAGGTATCTACATGGTTTGTTCTGGAGGTTGGTGGAGCGTGTTTGGGAACTATGCCTGTGTGATTGCCCAGGGTCTTTTACCCTGCCCTGGGCATTAGTTCTTGGCTGCAGTCGGAGGTAAGACACTGAGTTGCCACACCTTTTCCTGTTTCCTTCTGTGTTCTCTGGTTCATAAGCAGCAGACAGAAAGCTTGGAAAGTCTGTATGGTGAAGCAAACTACAGTGTAAATTAAAAGAAAAGTATTTTAAGTCACTGAGTTAAAAAGTGAAAATAGAACTAATCATATAATTTTATTTTCTTTCTTTCCCAAATGATACAGCAAGTGGTTCTTCAGAAGGCATAGCAGTAGTCTGCTGGTAAAATGTTAGGATTAGGCCTGCAGCAGATGAAATAAAAAAAATCAAAGTACTAGAAGTATGGACACTGAAAGCTAGTTGAGGATGATTAATATTAATGTTTCTGGATCTGTCAAAAAAAGAGTAAATAATAAAATCTGTGACGTAAATACCTTTGGTTAAAGGCTAATTCAATCTGAAAACAATACTGCATCTTCTTGTGTAATATCAACTTTCCATTTGCAGTTAGAAAGTTTTGCAGCCACTTGACTTTACTAACAGGGTGTTTCAGATTTATCAGTTGATTGAGTGGCTCTCACCATAATATGGATCTGGCTACAGATGTGGACATACAGAAAAAAAAAATTACTTTCAAAATTTGAATAGCTGAAAAATATGAAAATAATTATTTTTTAGCTGAAAGATAATTTTTGACTGAAAGGATTTGGGAAATTTATCACAGAAGTGGAATTAGGAATGGAAGCTGGAACTTAGAAGTAACAACTTGCTAATGTTATAATATCTGTTATATATTGTTATAAATAACTTTTTTAAGTATAGTTAATGTATATTCATTTTACTCAGTTCATGCTAATAACAGCTGTTTTATTCCAGTACTGTCATTGCTTGATAAGAAAGGCTTTTCCTTTTATCAATTGTTATCAATTTTTCTTTCCCTTGACGCTGATACAGTAGATGCAGTATTCAAGTTGTTATTGTAAGTAAAATTAAAAGCAAAAGAAATAATGTGAAATACCTACTGTAAATAACTTGCTAGTATTCCTTTCCCTCAAAATTACTAATAAGAAAAAGATTTTATAGTGGTCTTACAGGACGGGTTTTGTAACATCTGGGGTTTTTCATGCGTACACCTCACACCTACTGCTGCAAAACAGGCATTCTTCACTGTGTTATTTGTTGATGCTTAAAGGTTCAGTAAATAATTCAGCCCCTTTACCCTTCTTGCTTGCTGCACACCTATAGAGCTCTCAGAGCAGAGTCATATCAATAACTACTGTCTTGCTTTACAGCTCCAATTTCATGCTTGGCCTTTCCTAAGATACATACAAGCAAAAATAAATAACGGAAAGAAAAAAAAATATCTGTACAAATCATTTAATTAAATCTCATGTACATGTAATTCATCCCCCCTAAATTAAAGTGGATTATTACAAGGAGTTTCCATTTTTTTGATCAGGCAAGCACAGTTCTGTTGCACCTACTTCCACCAACATGAGGTCAGGAGTTCAGAAATAGAGTGAAGTTGCAGAGCACTGTGGGTGCTGTCTTTAAAGGTCATGAGCACATCACTGTGTACATAAATACATTATGTACATAAATGAAGCGCATATTATGGTGGAAAATGGAACCGTTGAGTCCCACATTTAGGAGGCTTAATTTCTGCATGGGTGTACTTTAGGATGATTGCAGGTAGGTAAATCATCTGAATATGCTTCTTATTTTTCCATTATGACAAAATATGAGCAAACTTTTACCCTACCTTACCTTTAACTGTCAACAGTTTTTTCAATTTGTTCATTCACATATTCTTTAGTTCACTAAAAGCTCATTATGTGCTGAAGGGTCAGCAGGGGAAACAATGGTTTTTAACCTTCAGTACAGAGGAGTTGTCTGCACTGGAAAAGTGAGGCCTTCTTCAATAAGTGTAATGTGAAAAGTGATAAATTCCTCAGTGTAGTCAAGATAGTCATAGCTAGTCTTACTTAGCCTTAGATACTCTCTTAGCCTTCTCTAGAAGGCAGAGATTTCTTTTCAGATACCAGAAACATTTGGTAACGTGAGTACCCTTGCAAGTCAGTGTGATTTAGGGATCTAGATTCCATTATGACCCCAGATTTAGTGCTTCTAGAAAGGTGAATGATGCATTTACCACAGTCATTTGAAACAAATCCAAATGGACAGTTTTGTTGTCCTCAGCAAATAATAAAACATGTTTATCATCATGCTACTTAATCTTGCCTTAATTATGAGTGTTTAGTAAGAGTTATTTCCTGCAACAATTAATTAAAAAAGAAATGTATTCCTATGCTGGAAGAGATTATTTAAAAACTTATTTCCTGTGAGCTTCCTTGCTATTAATTTTTTTCAGTGGAATAATCATCTGGACTCTTCTGAAGATGAAAATCTCTTGGCATTTAAATTAAAAATTCTGCTTTTGCTCAGCCACCAACTTCTGAGATAAATATCTTAGAGTTGAAGTTGTTCAGGGGAAAAAGAGAATGTCCTTTTCAAAAGTGCTGTTTGTCTGTGGAAAAATAAATTCTTAACAGTGATTGATGAGAAAATATGATAAAGTACTCGAAGTATAGCTTAAAGTCATATTTTTGCTCTGTGATGAACCAGAGGGATTTGATTCTCCTAAAGAAGCAAAACCCCTGGCTGCAGATGAGTGGTCCATAGTGTCTGCAGATTTGTAAGAAAACCTTGTCTGCTAAATTATTTTATAGCCATCAAGACACATTTAAGTATAAGTTGTTGTTTCTCCTCAAAAGCTGCTAGGAAAAACCTTTTCTGAAGTACAGTTATAGTTAAATACTAGCAGTGCAATTTCTCCCAGTATGCCCCAAGGGATAAGTTTTTAGGAGTTTCCTAAATGGAAAGGCTCAGGCAGGGGAAGATAAAACGAGAAGCTTATTTATTTGGTGTATTAGTTCACAAAGTTTAGATGTGCTCATTTGGGAGTAAAGTGTGTTTAGTATTCCCAAAAATGATTGAATGCTTCAGTTTGCCAGTTGTTATTTTCAGTGAGATCTTGATTTGACAGCAGTGTCTCTGCTGTATATTGCAGTGGATAATTTTAAAAAATCAGGCTTACATAAAAAAATGATACATGGTGTTATGAGGTATCACATGAACCCTTTAAAAAGTTTCAATTGTTGCTTGGATGCTCTAAGCTAAAAATGAGAACAGCTGTACTCTCATCTTGCATTTTTTTCCCCAGACTCTTAGTATCATTTTCTAAATATTATCTATTATTAAACTTGCTTGCTGCTTGTCTTAGTAATGTTCTAATTTGTGGATGGCAATGCTGAGATATTAGTTTTCTAGAGCTCTCCAAAGTGGAAAAAATATTTGAGATAATGTTCCAAAATTTCTCAAGTCTTCTCATTATCTGTGTGTACCTAGCCCCTACTGTCAGGCTGGCATATTTCTATTCTTTTTCTCAAAGAGTATTTTAGTGAAAAGTGACCATACATCACTCACATTACCTAATTATATTCTGCTGTTCATATCTCATCAAGCATGCAAGTTGTTGGGACAGCAGTTCCAAGTTATAGCAGATGGAAGTCACTATTTTTATAACTATAAATAGTTAATTTGCTGTCATTCTTTATTCCGCCAGAGGTAGAGGAAAGAAAAGGAAGTCAGTTGATATAGTAATAAAAAAGAAATTTTCAAGGTTTTTACTCTGGCTTTTACTACTGGTTTTGTGTGATTGATCTTTTTTAGACTTTTTTTTGTTTAAAGACAGAAATGGAAGCATAGTGCAATCTCCATTACAGGAGTTGTTTAAAATTATTATCCTCCAAATAATACTACCTTTTTGGAGAATGACATTATCATTATGATTGCTTCCCTTCTCACAACTTGTGTCACGTTATTGAGCTTAATGCCTATCCTGTGTCAGTGAGAAACACGTGCCTGCAGTAAACAATGCAAATATATGGATGTGGCAACAGTCAAAAGTGTTTCTCTTAAATGATTGCATGAATTCCATTTGTATTCGTATCTTTAAACCTAACTGATTTTTTTTTTCTCTCTCTAAAACTTTGTATATGTGTCTAAGTGTAACTTTCAGTAAAGCTGACATGCTCTAGTCTGTGGTTGTGGATAGCCATACTCCTGCTGACTGCAAAACTTTGCTGTGAGGGAGACACATTTTTTAGTAATATAGCAATGTGGCATCCCTGTAGCAGTGGGCACACATCCACAGACTACAAAAAGTATTGTTGCATCTTCTGCAGTGTTAAACAAAGAGCACTCACAGGTGTTCTGTTTGCTAGTAGCCAGGAAGCCTGTGGCATGATCACTGTTGAAAGCAAGATGTTTTTCCTGTGAAAATGAACCTCAATTTTATTCTTTTCTTCCTAATTTAAGAATCTAAGTTTCTCAGCTATATGAAGAAGGCAGTGATCCGTCATACTTTTTTTTTTTTTTAACACTTAGTATTTCTGTATAGAAGTAGAGATTTTTCATTTACTTTCTTTTTTCATAGCTTGTTGATTCTCTTAGTTACAGGAGGGGGAGTCTCCAGCCTGAACAGGTGACCATTCAGGTATCCTGATTGTCTTTCATAATTTTCATCCAAAGATGATTTGAAGGACTTTGGTTTAGACTCAATATACGACTTCAAATTTTGGTCCCCAGTTCTGGGATGCAGGACATCTGGTATCTGCTCCTGTTGGACTAAGTCCTTATACCTTCCATCGCGTGATGTGAAGGATTTCACTCCACACCACTCAGGTACGCAGATTTGATCCCTGGTGCGTGAATCAGTTTCCTTGTAGCATCTGCCTGTAACAAGCTTCCTACCATTGGGATTTGCACACTACTACAGATATTTCTGTATCTTCCCTTCTAGAAGGAGTTGTTTAATATAAAGCAACACACAAATAAATGATCTAAAGGCAGAGTCCTACTTGGCTCCTGTACTCTGTGAGAAAAAGATTTCTCATTTCTAATTTATCAGACTTGTACCCTCCATCCCACTCACAAGCTGCTCGCTTGTTACAATAAGTCATTGAATAAGCCTAAAATTTATTGCATCTGTTTTCCTGTGTAAAATGTGCAAATTGAAAGAAAATCTCCAGAGTTAAAAAAATTCTGATGGGTACTTGCAAATTTGTTGCATATTCAGTAAGAGGTGCTTTACTGTCTCAGTTGATGCCTTTACTTAACTAAGAAAATAAAATCCCATAGGGGATTGGTATGAGGGTTTTGGCCCTAGTACCAGAAAGTATTGTAATGGGTATAGAAGTACCAGTTTGTTGGCTAATACGCACTTTCAAATATGCAAGGCTATACAGACCTACTGCTGTAGTCAGTGTAGTTTGGGAATGAAGCTGTTGGCGTGATTTGGTAATCCATGCTGTTCATAGGAACAGTCTTACAGTAGGGATACTAATTTTGAAACATGCCGGTTTGTATCATTCGCTTCAGAAATGCTGCTTTTCTCACTGGACCCAATGTAGCATAGGGCATTGTTTAGAAAGTGTCTTTTATTAACTACCTCTATCAGACCTGTTATTTACTCTGGCCAACTACTGCAGCAGTAGAAGTTACAATGAAGAAAAGTTCTCATGTGATATGTTGAACCATACATGTAAGAGAACCTAAGCATCTAAAAATCAGATTTGTTTTTCTTCTCTGAACTACCAATTTTAATTTAGGTGATTAAAGCACTTGTTATATTTAGCTCCTTGGGTTAACAGTGAACAAAGTAATTTAAGCTGCACTGAAGGGCAGATTTTAAAGGTTAACATTTTGATGAAAGCTTTGATGAAAATCCAGTATTCAGAGAAATGAATGTTTATTAATTAGGAAGATTCATTGGCAGGTGCAATGGGATTTAAAAAAAAATAAAAATCAGGGAGAATTTGTTCTTGTTCTTTATTATCTGTTACAGTTTGTACTGAGTCTGGTGATGAATAATTGAGGTCAGATTTCCAAATTTGTTCAGCATTGACCTAAATCAGCTCTTACTGAAATCACCCTGAATTCTAACCATGTTTTAAGACAAAGGTGGCCCTGCTCAGTCCTGTATGTATAGTTTTGGGTGGAGGTAGGGTGTGTGTCAATGAATGAATTGAGTAATCTTTATTAGTTTTTTAGTTCCTGAAGTTAATTTAAAGAATTGAAAAATATGCAGAATGTAATTTTAAAGAGGCAAAGACAATTAAAATTTGAGTTAGAAACAAGGGTGCATTTTTAGCAGCATCTTAGCATAAATCCTCCCATGTTAACAGCTTTAAAGCAGTAAAAGTTTTTTGCTTGCAACTGCGTCAATTGTCAGAGCTCATCATTTATAATGGAAACATTTTGTTTACACTTAAAAATACAGGTAATACTGTAAATGTTGGAGATATTAAAGCCCACTTACCTGAGAGGCAAATATTGATGAATGTCACTGTCTGCCATCCAGGTTACACAGTGTGACCTAATTTCCCTCTAGAAAAGTTATATGCATTTGGAATAACTAATATTTCCTGCAGGGGCCTCTACTAAGTTAGTGTACAAGAAGAAACAAGTTTATTAATTTACTTATGTTTGTTTGTTTGTTTGCTTATAACTCTGCCTCATGCCTAGCCTGGCCTCTAATTCCAAATAGCAATTGACTCTACTTCTGTTTTTTGAAGTGGTTGTGATCTCTACTACTGTCAGCTATTGAGAGGAATTTATTATAATGGGTCACTGAAGTGCATTAGAGAAAATGTTTATAAGTTGTGTCCTCTGATACTGTTTCAGTTTTCTGACAGGGTTTTTGCAGGATGCCATGGAAGTTTGGTGCAGCTGTTGTTTATTTCATTGAGATTTGGATGTATTGATCACAAGGCTGCTTTGAAAATCTAGCCTTTGGAAGGGGTTTACAAAATCCATTAAGTGAGCTGGAAGCAGTACTTCTCTTATAATCCATGGACAACAGAATACATATGAAGGGTGGAAAATGGGGAAAAAAGATAAGCTTTGAGGCATGTAAATTACTTTGAAAATTCCCCTTTATTTAGGATCAAAGATTAGGCTGGTGTGATAGTTGTGCTTTTGGGTTTCTTCTTCTATCTATCTTTGAGATCCTTTAGACTGTTAAAGCAAATCCTGGGGATCTCTACTGCTCCTTGTTGCTTATGAATGTACAGTAGTTAAGACAGAATGGAATGAGTGGTTCTTCATGAAGTTTAATATTTTAGATTAGGATATCTTTATTTATGGTGCATAACGTCTTGCTTCAAAATAATCCTGATAAATTCAGTGGAAATTAACCTGAGAAATAGCCTGCTGTAACTGCATAAAGGATTTCTGGTTTGAGTCTGATACAGGACTGTTAACAGTTGCACACACTGTAGAAACATTCAAAAGCTGTTCAACCTAAGGAGTCAAAATAAGAAATGACTTTTGATTATATCATTCTCCAGGTTGGAGATCATCCAAGCTTGCACACACAATATTTTTGTTTGTTTGTTTGTTTGTTTCAAATTAAAAGAAGTATGTCTGTCTTTCTTTGTAATCAATTTCTAATTGTGATTTTCAAGGAGATTCCCATAGTGTGTGTCAAGCCTGGCAGTCTCCTTTTGGGTTCAGTAGGCTTTTTCATTCACCTGTTATATTTGCTGAGCTTTCAAACTCATGTGTTGTTTTTGCAACAGAGTGTTTCCACTTATGCATGGAAGTAGTTGAAAATACAGCAGCAGTCAGTGTTTAGAAGGTGTTGGGTGTGTTTCTGCGTTTTACTGGGGCATCTCTAATTCAAACTTTGTGAATGTGAAGCTGAAGCTGGAGTGTTGAACTGCAAGTCTAAACATGGCTGGGCAGAAGATATCTTCATATTCGTAACACAGCAGAAAATTGTACCACCTCATTAAAAAAAAAAAAAAAAAAAAAAGGAAAATTAACTGAAAACCAAAGGCACATAATGTTTTCAGAAGAAACTGCTTGTTTTCAGTCTTCTAAGAAAAACTCAAAGGAAGCAAATGCTTCTGTTTTTAACAAAAATCAAACCCAAGATTTCCATTAAAAAAAGTTTCCAAAATATTCATTAATCTTCATTTTTATGCTTCCATTCTCATTGACAGCACCTTGAGAGACTCACTTTGTCTTTTCTTCCCCTTCTTTAAAGGCAGAGTAGTTAGATGTAATTGTATCAAAGTACTGTGAAGAATCAGAAAACAGAAAGGAAAGAAAAGGATCTTTAAAAGTAGTAAATGGTATAACTTGGTTTTAAATGACTTCCTAAAGTAAAAAATTCAAAGCTTAAACTGACAAATTAAAATCTTTAGTCCATTTCTTTTTTTCTGAAGGCATAGGCTCAGTTAAAGCATGTACCAAAGAAAGAAGTTTGGGAATGATGAAAGAAGCTTGGGAATGATATTAAAATAAAAAAAATAATTAAAATTATTAGGCGCATGAGTGGAGTAAATGCATAGAAGTAGAAATTAATGAGTGCCTTCCGGGGGCACAGCCTGAAACTGTGTCACGGCATTGGGCTGTATTAATGGAAATGATATGACAGCATGATTCTAGCAGTTGTAATTCTGCTAATTGTTTGCGTTCGTGGCTTAATGATGCTAGAAAGAAATGGTGCATTTCTCAGTAAAATACATCTAACTGACACTTAAGCCAGCATTATGTTCAGAACCAAGTGACTGTGAGCTCTATGTAGCTTCTTTGCAAGTGTTTGAAGCAGTGCTAACCTTTTAAGATTTCCTGAGGGAAAGAGAGTGTTATTCTCTTGATTTAAAATGTATTACAACTGTTCACATGCTAAGCAACATATGCATTAGAGAGATTGCTGTAGGCTCACAAGAAAGTTTGCATCTCTTACATGATAATATTTTCAAGTACCTTTCTGAGCATTCCTGTGTGTTTTTGTCCTTCTTGCAGGACTTCTTGTTGTCTACTTGGGCTTGGCTTAATGGGAAGAGGGAAGCTTTAAAGATGAAATTTGCTAATGAGGATCAGGAGTTCTATTTCTAATGTCCAAATATAAATATTCAACAGCACAAACATCATTGCTGATATACATAAAGTACCTCAGAAGTGTTAGTACCCCTAACTCTTATTAGTTTACCTTGCTTAAGATCCTATTCGCAATAGTAGCAGTTGTAGCAATTGAAAGTTAACTATGCATCAAAAAAGAAAGTAATCATTCCTAGTGCTGACAAGTGGATTCTTTTCTTATGCAGAACAAGCAGAAGTAAAGTATGTGAATCACACAATAAAAATGTGGTATAGACTTTCACTGTCCTTCCCATAAGCTTCTCAAGTCCCAGCTTTAAACAATTAATTTTCCTGTCCTACTAGACAGTTTGGAGGACAGCTTCAAAACTCCTTTCTTCTGTTTTCTAACGTATATATATTGCAAAACTAATGGTTTTAAGACATTGAAAGTCAAACCATGTCTAGTGCGTCATTTAACCACTTGTACACTGACATGTTACTTGCAGTTACCAAGTTACCACCTGCTCATACCAACTGCACACACTAAAAGGGACCATATATGTATATGATAATATATAGCTATATTATAAATAACAGGAAGAATGCTAATACTAATACACCTATTTGGTGCACAAAACTTGTCAGTGTGGTACACTAGAATGTTATCAGCACGTAAAAGTACAACAGAAATTACCTCCCTGATTTTTGAACACTGAGATCTTGTATGCAGACCAAGAGATTGAGAGCACTTTTATTTTCTCAATTTGTTGTTTGGGTTTTGGTTGGTTGGTTGGTTTTGTTGGTTTTTAAGTTGGAGGCAGTGTTTATTGTAGGTGTGCACTATCAGACTTCTGAAATCTTTCCCCATCAACCCATGAAAAGAGAACCAAGAAGCAGTTCTTAAGATTTAAATTCTCACTGGGTCACATGGAGGGATTTTAGCATGGGAATTTTTTCTGATAACTGTCTCACCTTGGTTTGCGTAGAATTTTTAACTGTATGTGTGGTTTTGACAGTCGTTTTGAAGGGTGAGAAATGGCTCCATATTTGCATTTTTAACATTCATTATGGAGAAGTTAGAAGCCTGTGGTTTTCAATTGCCTTTCTAACAGTGGTCAGATGATGAAGACAATCTGTTTAACAAACTGGCATATAAGATAGCTTTCTCCGTATGTCACACATTTGCCATTCCATCTGCTGGATAATAAAGCCAGCAAAAAACCAGCCTGACCAGCCCCTTAGGTGATCTTCTTGTTGTCTTCCAAAAAACACCAAAAAAAGTGACAAACCCATTT
This sequence comes from Platyrinchus mystaceus, assembly GCA_035041135.1. Classification (NCBI taxonomy): domain Eukaryota; kingdom Metazoa; phylum Chordata; class Aves; order Passeriformes; family Tyrannidae; genus Platyrinchus; species Platyrinchus mystaceus. The sequence goes on from JAWWLV010000144.1 coordinate 19,799,188, forward strand.
AAGCTTTAAGATATTTTATTTTATTTTATTTTGTTTTATTTTATTTTATTTAGTGCTTCCTGTTGTTCTTGATGCTACATAGTGTGGTAAATACATAGTAAATTCAAATCAAATATTTGAAGTGAGCATTATTTTTTACTCTTTGTCCTTAAAGAAGGAAAGATGGGAGGTTGTGAGAATATGATACACCTCACCAATGATTGTAATAGGAACAATTAACTAGAGCTTTTTCCTTTTTTTTAGGTCAATTAATGCTAGTGAAGAAGAGTCAGGCTCACAGTATTAGAAGAGTATGACCATGTTAGTGTTAGGCCATAGCATAAGCAGTAACACGGCCAGACAAATGGAAGGTTGTCTGTATGGTTGAGAAAAATGCAGAAAAATACGAAGAGAAATTAAGTGAAGCACCAGTATGCCAAACCACATTTTTAATATGTACTTTGCATCTAATGGAAGATGGAAAACTTTTACAAGAATTGATTTGAATGTGTTTTTCTAATGAAAAAAAAAATCTACTTGATAAGCTGCTGTAAAATTGGCATTTAATGTTGGGGTGTCTCAGAACTTCCTTGATGTTCAGATATTCTTTTACAGTTTTCCAGTGAATGTGGTATTGTTGATTGACAAATGCTATTAAGGGTATCTGATAACGGTTCAAAATCGGGTTCATCATACTGTTTATAGTGAATTTGATCATTTTCTTATGCAGTGTTCATCTCACATTATTAAAGAAAAAAACTTCAAACTTTGTCATAACTAGGACTTCTAGTAAAGAAAGATTCCTTCTACTCCTGGAAACAGGTAGAAAGATTTCAACCACATTTTTTATCTAAAATCTATTTACATAGCTGTACAAGCATAGCAATAAAATGAAAGTTCAGTTTATAGCATTACCTGGAAGAAAATACTTTAAGCATACATCATGGAAACTTGTGCTTCAAGGAAAAGTGTTTTAGTTAGGCAGAAGTTTGCCAGAAAATCCCTTCAACTTTTGAGAATTATTTGGGAATTTAGAGATAATAGTAGCAAAACTTGATTTATTAGTTCTTTGACTGTTAGATGTTCTTAACTCAAAGATGTTTTCACTAGCTGCCAAATTGTTACTTGCATCCTTAATGGAGATGGTCTTCTCTAACATTTTAGTTTTATGGTGCCATTAGAAGGGTGCATACAAGCACAACACAGACTTGCTTTTAATTGTTTTAATTAGCTCTTGCAGAAGTCTTCAAGCAGTGTGTACGAAACTGTGCATCATGCAGTCCCATCTGATGTGGCCAAAGCTCTTATCTCAAGTGATGAACAGGAGGGTACTGAGAAATCCTTGATGGATGCATTGTCCTTTGGAGGGACATCTGTGCATGGCATTGCTAACATGCCCTGATTTAATTTCAGAAATACAGGTACATTAAAGAAGTTCACTTCTCTGCTTGGTAGAGCTCTTCTTTCTGTAGATGTGTAGTGGGACAACCATTCATTCTCAGTTCACAGCTCCTTAAAAGGATGCTGTTTCTCTAGCTCTTTTTTTTTTTTTTTTAATTTAAGAAAAAATACATTCATTCTTGAGCCAGAAATTATCCTTTGACAGGCACATTTGTGCAGCATATGTTAGCCACTCAAATCTCAGTGCCATGAAGACCACATAAGAGCTTCAATAGAAAAAAAGCTGCTGTCAGAAGATGAAGTATTGCAATTTCTTTCTGTTGAAGCAAAGGAACTTCACATGGCTGCATCTCTGCACTGATACCCTGGGACTGAACTTCAGTTTGCTATGCTGTTTCCAGCTTTTATCAGCGCTTGCATCAGTCTTCAAGTACTAAGAGCTTCTCTTCTGTCCCTGACTGAAGTGCTTGAAACCTAACTCTTGTGAAGCACTGTAAAGAATAGAGGGATGGCTTCTGTTTTTTCCAGAAGAGTAGGTGTTGCTGAGACAGAGTGTAAATATGGATGGATACTGCTGTGAGGAGAGCATTGTAAAAGTACGTATAACACAATATGAAGGGCTACTCCTGCAGGGAGAACTGGAATACGTTGTCTAAAAACTGGTAAAGAGTTCAGCTTTTGGTTTGGGTTTTTTTTGGGGTTTTTTTTTTGTGTGTGTTTTGGGTTTTTTTAACTCAGCATAAAACTACATGGCAGGCTGTTCTAGCAGAGATTATTATCTAGTGATTATACTATACAAAGTATTATATTATGTTATCAGTGATTATATTATCTTGAGTATTACCCCAGAGGAGAGAATTTTAATTCCCTCACTGCAGATCCCAAAGTGACTGAACTTTTTTAAAGGAGCATACATTAGCACTTTCATATTTCTCATAAAAATAAATAAATAGCAGATTTTTTGAAGATCATTTTGAGTTTTTTGAGAGTATGAAATTGTGAACAGAAGAGTCCACTGTGCATCACAATTTGAGTTTCGTTTAAGCTGTTTCTAGAAACAAGTTGATAAATAACATTTTAATTTGAGATAAAAGTTTGTATTGCAGAGATTGGTGTTTTAGGACTTTAAAGAGATTGGTGTTTTAGAACTTGTTTTAGGACTACATTGTTCACTCCTTTACAAAATAAGGATAAGATTTTTTAACTTTGCTGTATTTTTCCTTACTCTGAAAATTTATTTAAAATCTCATATTTCTGTGTATGTGTTTTGTGTGTACTCTTGTTGTTTTGTACAGTACATCTCTGCAGTGATATGTCTTTTTATGTTTCAAAAGCATGTCTTTACAGTTACTTCAGAAATTGTTTCAATGCCTTCTCAGTTGCCTTTGTAGCCTGAAGTGAACTCTTTTTTCCTTGCCTGTACTTCCAGTTTCCATCTCCCATCCTAGACACAGGGTTATCATGTGTTATGGGGTGACTTACTTTCAGGCTTTCCTGTTGATTCTTTTCTGTGTTTTGTTTCAAACACACTGGGGTCTTTTTTTTGTAGTTGAGGAAGGAAAAACAGGGTATATAGGTGGTTGTGAACACTTGGAAAAGTAATGCCTGTATTTTAGTCCCTGTTTCAATATATTTTCAACTTTTCATGAAGAAATACCAGTGGAAAAATGATGGGTTTATCTCAGAATATTGTGTAGCCCTGGGTTATGACCCTGGCTCAGATATGGGACGTCACATTCATTCTTTTTAATATAAAGATTCGAATCTCTTTTGTCTTGAGCTGGAAATACTTGATACTCTCCACTGTTCTCCAAAAAAATACTTTGTGCTGATCAAAAGAAATGTCTGCAAGTTATCTTCTCCTGAGCTGATATGTAGGGTTGTTTCACTTGGTTTTAGATTTAAACCACTTTTTTCCCTTTCTCCAAGGTTGAGGATGAGTGTTGTTTCTGATAGAGACCCTCGTGAGTTCAGTTTCTCAGATGAATAAGTATTTTATACAGTGTTCAAAATGTTCTGTGATATGTATGTCTCATTTCACCAGTGTATGACTAAATTTATTGTGTATTTTGAAATTCTGATGGAGAATGGGAGAAGTTAAGAGTTCCTAATATAAGTTTAACTAGGTAGAAAAAGTGAAATCAAAATGAAGGGTGACAAGGTTTTGACAGATTCTGTGGTATGGTGTTTAAAATAAATATTTGAAATGTTTCCTCTCAGAAATGCTATAAGTTGTTAAAGAATGCTTCATTTTCTCTAAACCTTAGTGTTTCTTTTGCTTATTACAGTTATTTGATATTTGTAAAGTTGTGCAGCATTTTTTCACAACTAGTTCAAAATAAATTATTCCATTATGCTGGATCTTTCCTTCCTGGAAGAAAGGAAGCTTGGCTGTGTGCATTCATCTATCTTATGTACATTTGTAGTGCTCTCCTCCAAAGATTCCAGTGGAATACAGGAATGGATTATATGTAATATAATGAATACTATAATTTAATACGAATGCATTTTATATATAGATATATAGATATAGTATGATGGTCTGCATAAGCAGCTTTTATGCCAGAAAATGTATTTTTAGCCATTGCAGGGATTCTTCTGTCATATCCATCTCCTCACCAGTGGCTCATAATTGATCCTAGCATTTATGCAAGTTCCATATTCAGTACTTTCGCTGCGATCGTAACTTGTGACCTTAGGCTTTCATCTTCATATGCAGTCCTAGGATACTTAGTGTTCACATTATTCATGACTACCGTCATTGCAAAGTCATCCAAATTGTATTTATGGAATTTATATGTGCCATGGTGTACTGACAGTTTTATGGGTGAAATTAATCAGAGCATCTAGAGATAAGTTTGTTACTTGCCACTTTCATCTCATCCCTCTGCCCCATTATAATTAATCTACTTTTTTTTATTATATAGCAGGCTGACATAATTTTAATGATGTTTCTTCTGTGCAAGCTTTAATTATATTTTATAATCTATGTTACATTATACTTTCTCCTTCCTTGTGCTAACAGGGTGATAATCTGTAAAGTGACGCTTCTCTCCAGCCTTGTGCAGACAAGGAATGATGAACACCATAGACATAAGCTGGTTTTCTCTTAAAAGGAATGTCAGCCATTTATGTATCTTTACTTGCTCTCAAGCCAACGATGCTCTTGATAATACAGAGTTCTTCTTTTCAAGTAACGTGGTCAGAAATGGGAAATAATTGGTCAGTGAAGTTAGAAAACACTAGTGTGTTCCTGATTTGTTTGTCATACTGCATATTTTCAGTACCAGTATTTTAGCATTCATGTTGCTCTGAACATTAAATGTTTTCCAGCATTATGTCATGAGAAGGCACCTTGGCTGATTTGGTGTCACAATGGATTCAGGAAAGCCAGTCATGTAGGGAGAGGTTTGCTGCTGAACATACTAGGCAGAGATTTATAGTTCAGTTCTAGACATCTTGAGTGTATTTAGTCAAAGCTCACAGGCATGAATGACATTTTTATATAAGATCAGATTTATCTGAATTGATGGTCTTTAGAAACATTCACAGGAATTTGGGGTTAATATCCTTTTTCAATCTCACCTGATTTTGGAAAGCAAGATTTTTGGGCCCACATACAGCAGCATCAATACTAACCAACCTATGTTGGCTCAGGTAGCTTGGATATTGTGATTTACAAGCCAAAGTTAAGTCTCTGTTATCTAATGCCCAGCTTAACAGCCCAGGTGCAGAATGCCTATTATTTGCTAAATGAGAAGTAGTCTACACTTATGGGAGGGTCAACTTCTTTTGACCTTATAAAGGAACACAGCTCAAACAGAAATCTGGCTCATACCAAAGTTATCTACTTAATGTAAAAGTGCCACTAGGATTTGCAGAAAAATGTCAAATCAGGCCACTTTTACCTATTTATCTATTTAAAATCAGCACACTTGTGTTCACTGGTATTGTGAGACAAAAAATATGTCAAACTTCACATACAGGTTTTAAAATAAAAGTGGAGAGATAATCCAGATAAATGAAGTATAACTTTCTATTCATAAATGCAGAGTTATGTACTATATTTTTATGGTTCTGCACTGAGATTTCAGTAGGGTAATCTCATTCCATAGCCCGACATTTAAAATTCTTCTCTTACTTAGCTAACATAAATTAAGAGAAATGAAAGTGGTTACCTCTATATCACAAAAAGCAGATGCACACAGTTTCTGATAAATGGCTAGGCCTCAGATTTTTAATGAGTGATGAAGGTAGGAAGGTTTTTTGTTGTTGCTGGCTATATCCATTTTTTAACTTGCTTTCCTCTCACCTCACATTTGACTGATCTTACCTTGCCCTTTCTTTTTTACTTTCCCCTTTATTTGTTTCTCACTGATACTTGGCTTCAGTTAATAACTTTTTATTTATTTGCACTCACTCCTGTTGCCTACACTTTTTACTTTTCCTGCACTTATTTATGTGACCATTTGCATTCTTTGCAAGGAAGAAGTGGTGCTTTTTATATGCCTTGAATATCAAATGCAGAAAACTTTACGTTCTATTCCAACTACAAGAATAAGATTAAATTTTCTGCAGAATAAAACTTCTGAGTACTTATAATATAAAGCAAAAATGTTTAAATCATCATAGTGTTATACCTAAATAATATTTTTGATTGCTGTAGAGACATCTAAATGATGGTTTAAATTATCAGAATTAGTCAGAAAAAAATTACATTAGCAGACAAAAGGTTATTTTTACTTTTTCTGATGAAAATTTTATTTAATCCATATATTTTCCTAAAAACATTTCATTGGCGTGAAGCTAACTTTCTTACCACTAACTTCTCTGTTACAAAAATTAGAACTGGCTGTAAATGATATTGAAGAAAAACCATGCCTACTAGTCTTGCCAGTTTGCCTGTGAAATCCCCCCCTCTCAGAGGTGCTTCGGATAAATTTAGTGCAGTAATACAGCAATAAAAAATGTAGCTTATTTGGTGTATGGGCCCCCCAGCTGTCAGGGCGAGATCACTTCTTTTACTGTATTATCTGAAGATTTACTCTGTTCCTAGATTTGATCTTACTTTCTTACAGCAATCAGCAAGGGTTAGTTGCAAACAGTTTAGTCAGACTTCCCTTAAACTCTTCACAGAACATTGCAGGATAATAACTGGAAACCAAGAACCTTCTGCAGCTGATGTTTTCTCATGGTTTTCTCTTTTGTTACTTTCCACTTTTTTTTTTTTTCCTCCTCTCTGTAAAGCCCTGAAAATTTTGCTGTGGTTGAAATGAAGTTGAATTACAGTGTGATTTGCAACTTTTGGACATGATTAAATAATAGTTTGGAGAGTCTCAATAGCCCTTGGCTGTGCATGTCTCTAAGATATGAACACAGCCATGTTTAATTGCCGTGTTTGTAATCTGGATCAGTGGGATGGGAGCAGCTCAAATTGTGATTAAGGAAAATAGTCGCTAGGTAACTGATAATACTTGTTCTAATTAGTGTAAAGGTACCTGAATATGTTAAAACAAGCTACACGCAGCACAATGTTTCAGTTTACCATGCCAGAAGAATTCCATAGGAAGTACCACATTCTCTTTAACAATTCTATGGGTTGCAAATAATTATCAGAGTGTGAAAGTTGTAGGGGTATGTGTGTGTGGTTGTTTGGTGTTTTGTAACTAGCAGAAATAAGGTAATCTAATTGGCAGTACCATTTATCTTTTCTTTTGAAGAGGGCTTTCATTGTTTCTACATAAGTCACTTTGTCATGGATGCAGTGACACATTTCACTCTTAAGAGAGAATTAGCAATGAGTTTATTGATATAAAACAGTGATTTAACAAAGTTTGATAGTAAATGTGACTGGTTTAACAAGATTAGATAGCAAAGTACCCTTATTATTTACTTCATGAAGGACAGGATCAGATAAAACTGTCAAGGAGACACTCCCATTGATGCATGAGGTTCCTAAAGGATCCCCTTGCATTCTTAATTTTTTTCTGAGGAGAGTTTAGGGGCTGGATCCAGACGTGCTCAGTGGTTTATGCCTAAAGGATTATATGTGCACAATCAGTCTTTTATATCACTTTGCTAAGATTTCAGAGTTTCAGTGAACTTATTCCCAATTCACTTACCAAGTATCTAGCACAAAAAGCATTCTCTCAACCTCAAGGACTAACCTTGAGAGGCATCCCTCCTCAAGGGGAGATCCTGGTGTCCAGCTGTCATGCAGGAGAGTTCAAAAGGCTGTGGGCTGTCCACTGTTTATGGGGAAGATCATTGGTTTATAGTCATATTTGCATACCAGTCATATTTTGGTTGGCACATGGTAAGCTAGCCCTAGCTATAAAGCAGGATTTATAGCCCTCAACTTAACCCAGATGTGACTATCATGACCCATTGCTTAAGCAGAATGGGATGAGGGGGGCACACTGCCACACTCTTTTCTTATAGTAGTTATAATTTTCACTTTACTACACACTTTCTTGTGAGACCTATCATCTGCATATTATGACAGTTAAGTGGAGACTTTCAGTTCACCTCTTAACCATGCCTTTCCAATGAGGATACTTCAGCCCCGTCTTGAAAGTATTTCCTTTTTTCCATTGTATTTGGAAAATAATCATTGCGCTGGATACTCATATGTAAAGAATAATAGCCCAAGCTAATACTTAATTTTGTGGCACAAGTAAGTTCACCTTTTATCTTCCTCCATTTTTAATAATTACTTTTTGCTAAGACCTTTTCTTTTGTCTGTAAGTAGTCTTTAATTCATCTTAATAATTCTTCTTAGCTATGGCACTCTGACACGAGCAATCAAACCTCACTGCAGGCATGAGTCTTACACTATGAGACTGTTTCTCACTTCTAGACAAATCATATCCATTACTTCACATTTTTGCTTTCCAGTTCAATAGCATGCTTGGAGGAAGTCTGACAGGTCCAATCCTCTTTTCATGGAGTGCCTGGCCCTTACTTTACTGCATGTTGTATATTATCTCTTTTTCTTAGTAATGTGTCCTCACAGCTGCACACAGAACCATTTCTTCATCATGTTGTTTTTTTTCTTACCTGTGGGGATATCTGCACATACTGGATATCTCCTGGAGTTTGTTCAGTGTTGTATGATAAATCCACCCTCCAAAAGCCTACCTGTTTTCCTCATTAATTTCTGGGCCTGTGACCTTCTTATTGTTTCAATGCATCTTTCAGGTCTTGGTTACCAGCAAAATGAACTATTTAATTGATTCCAGGATATTAAATATTTAGTCCATGCCTAGAGTCATGCCCCATTATCAAGTGTTCTTTTACCTTGTGGTAATGAAAATAGTAAGTAAAGCACTTCTCCATCAGAAAGATATCTCTCTTGGGGGATCACCTTCAGCTTTCACTATTTAAAAAATTGGCAGAGACTTCAATCTCTCAGCAACTTGATTTCATCTGTCACCACGATGTCACTTTTGTCCCTTAATGATCCTACTGTCTCTTCATCATGCTGCTCATACCCTGGGTTTTTTTTAAAGACTTGCCTGCAATTCATCTTTATTTTCTGTGCTATTTTTATTTCACTGCCTGCTTTTATATCTCCTCATCCATGCTAAGATTCTAATTTAATTACTGTTTGTATGTCTTTCACTCAGCCTTCTTCACTGATATTCATACATTCCAGTAAGGTATTTTCTCAGTCCTTGTGTCAAACTACCTTTCTAGGCAAATGTTACAGAGCTGTGGCATTGCACCAATGTATTATTTACTTTCTATCTCCTGTAGTCAGTGTCAATACTATCTTGTATGTTCAGTTAATCATTCTCAATTCCTCTCTTTTCACTTATTCTTACTTTCTTATTCTTACCTTATTCTGTTTACTTCCACATGGTTTAAACAGTACCCAGCCTTGACAGTATGTGTCTTCTTCCTGACTTAACTTCTCTTTTAATAAAATTTGCATTGCTGAGATTCTTCTCTGCCTTAAAACACACCTATTCTTTAGTTTTCTTTCTATTCCCTTGCAATTTAATGTATACATTGAATTTAGTCACATTTCAGATAGTCTAGTGCAGTGTGCTTGCTGGTCTTATTACTTCAAATAGATGCAATTTAGGCTCTGTTTCTCTGGATAATTTAAATTTTACACTGCTATCATTTCAACCTTTTAAAGTGCTATTTTATTATCATTTTATAGGCCAGTTGTTCTTTCTTCTGAGAACAGGGCCAACCATCTATCTCTATAACTAACTCACCATCTGAAGCATTTCCAGCCACCATCCATACTAGTTCTTTTCTGTCCACATTTCTCTACTGGTCATCTATCGAGGAATTCTAGGTCCTCCTTGATAAATCAGACTCTGTCTTTTTCTTTGTTGTTAGCTATGTAGCATATATCAGTATTCTGATTTGCTGGAATATGATACTGAATATCTTCCATACAGCTTTTGTCATCATATGATAAAGAGAACTCCTTGCAGTTTTTAATTTGGAAGTCAACATAGTTGAAGAGAGTGGGAATTCAAATATCAGCTGTTCTTCAGAAGACCTAGACTAATGCTAATAACTTGAGTAGAAAGATTAGATCATTTTGAATTTTGGGGTATACCAGAGTAACTCTCAATTCATTGTCCGACATAGAAAATACAATGCTGAGCAGAGCCACCCATTCAAATATTTCTCTCCATGATACTTATTTAGGACATCTTGCTGGCACCTCAGTGTTTGGACTTCAGTGAACCAGGGCTCACACACTATAAGCCCCCTCAGCTCAGAAATACTGGCAGGTATTGGTGAACTTCAAAAAATTTTGAAAGTTATGTCAGCTACTTGTGTGGCTGCAGGAGAGCTGTAAAATGAAACAGGACTCAACTGTTCCATTTGGTTAAGCTTCGCAAGAAGCGCTTTCTCTTGTCTTTCTCTCTGCATCAAAAATCACAAAGCTACACATATATTCTTTAAAGAGTCATCCACAATTCTGTTCCTGTTTTGTTGACAGAGAGCCATATGACACATGGTTGCTTGGGTATCTGTACTTAGTGGGTGTCCTCCAATTCACTGGTCTCACCTGTTGCACTTTTTTAACAGGCAAGTTTATGAGGCCTTTAAGGCATAAACCTTTTGAGTATATTTTCTGTAGTAGTCTGAGTAGAATCCTCATGCTTTCCTTTAATGTGTTCTCATAGAAATCTCGAAGATTAAAAACTTTTTGCTACCTCGAGCCAATGTCATGAATACTAAAAATTGTTGTAAAAAGTCATGCTGACTGATTGCAGCCTGGTAGAACTGGTGTCATGGTGTAACCCCCGTCACTCCCAGCTGCTTTCTCACTCACACCAGGGGGATGGGGATAAAAGTGATAAAACTTGTGGGTTAAGATAAAGACAGTTTAATAGGTAAAGCAAAAGCTGCATGCACAAGCAAAGCAAAACAAGGAATTCATTCACTGCTTCCCATGGATGGGCAGGCAGGTGTTCAGCCACCCCCAGGAAAGCAGGGCTTCATCACGCATAATTGTGACTTGGGAAGACAAATGCCACAATACTTAATGTCCTCCTTTCCCCTTTCTTTCCCTCAGGTTTTGTTGCTCGGTATAATGTCATATGGTCAGGGATAGCTGTCCCAGATGTGTCCCCTCCCAAGTACTTGAGCACCCCCAGGCCACTCACTGATGGGGTGGTGTGAGGAGCAGAAATGGCCTTGTTGTGCAAGCACTGCTCAGCAATACCCAAACATCCCTCTGTGTCTTATCAGCACCGTTTTGGTCACAGTTCCAAAACACAGCACCATACAAGCTACTGTGAAGAAATTTAACTCTGTCCCAGCCAAAACCAGTACAACTGCAGTAAATATTTGCAGTGCTTTAATAGGGTCCTAGCTTCAGAGCTGTGACCCACCCATTAAGAACAAGTTGCACTGTAGCCTCCAAAGGCTTTGCACTAAGGGATAATGGAAATAAAAGAGACTAGTTAAACACATAGATTTCT
>JAWWLV010000144.1:19810626-19832212 GCA_035041135.1 Platyrinchus mystaceus
AATGCAGCTTCACCTCCAGTCTCTTCTATTTTAACCTCTTTCTTCAAGTTGCAATTTCTATTCTTTGCTGTGAAACTAAATACGATGCTTGAGTGTAGTTGTTTTGATTTATAAAGCTCAGCAAACATCGATCTTCTTTGTTCAGTTCTTAACAAAAATTGAAAACAGTTCTGGTTTCTATCCAACTGGTGAAACATTATTCTTGGGGATAGGAAGAAAACAGGGAATGTTTTTATCATAATGGTTCTTAATTTTGAAAAGACAAAAATGCTTTATTTGGTGGGGGAAAAGAAATCTTATTTCAAATTTTCTAAATTTTTTTTTCCATCTATTCTATCAAAATTACTCTCTGATTTCTAAAAATGTAGCCCTCTAATTGTTTGCCTATTTTGTGCTATGTAAGTGCTATGTAAGTGGTACGTAGGCTCCTAGAAGGTTTTTTTTCATGTCATTTCAGGAAACGTGGACTAAAATAAACTCGGTACTGACGCACACAACTACTTTTTGCATGAGCAGCATTAAATCTATCCACTGGATAAATTAATCTGATATTGAATGAATTTGCCCAACCTCCACATACCTTTTTTTTCAGATGATACTAGCCAAGCTGAAAAATATGTGTTTTAGTGGATCACATTGGCACAGTTCATTAAAGGCAAACCTTTTTTGGGGAAGGAGAGGAACAAGTCTAAGCTCTGCATTGTGGTAGCATGAGAAGTAGGTGTCATCTTCTCTCCAGATGTACAATGAAAGTAGAGCTGCATATGTAAATAAAATTTTCAGCTTAGTTTGTACCAAAGAAGTGAAACACATTGAAATTCAATATATGTTTAAGATGAAGTGTTATTGCATGTAGGCCATTGCACAGCACGCTTGTGAGAGATTGCTGGGAGTAAAGGCAGATACTGCCTAAATGACAGGTCAGAAGAATTGTCAGGTTGCAACAAGTCATTATTTAGAATAAATGAATTTGACATGTATATTTCATATAGCTTTAAAGCATTAGTGGAAGGAAATTATGTTCCATATACAGGATTTCCCAGTCAGCTTCAATAGCCCTGCCTTTGTTATAGACATAATAAATTTGCTGAATTGCAATTAATTTAACTTTCCACAGAAGAAAATTGTTCATCTGAGCTATTCTTTATGCTTAACACCTACCTGCCTCATTTTTTATAACAAAAAAACCTGACTCAGTGGGAATCTACTTGCAGCTGGAAGGCAAAATGGAACATTTGTTTTTGTCTCACATCTGGTTTGGTAAAACAACACTTTAAGGAAGCTGTTACCAAGACAATGAATAATTTTTGAATGCTACAACCAATATTGGTAGGAATAATTTAGTTGTATGTATGTCAGATAACATCTGGAGTAAAAACGGTTAAGAATCACATTCTGATGTCTCTGGTTAAGGATTGTAGCTGTGTCATTGCTTTCAGGAAGCATACAAGATCAGGTAAAGCATCAGAAGTTAGAAGATACCAGACTATTATTTTTCTGTTTCACTTTGTCATAAAAATTACTCAACATTTTATAAATTACTCATTTAGAGAAAGCTGCCCATAAAAAAGCTCATTTTTAGGAAAACCTGGCAGTTCAGAGTTAATTTTACACACACTTCACATCAGTATTATTAAAATAGACTAGCTTTCTGTGAGTGTATTACTGTTCTGACTGGATTTAATATGCATTTGTTTAATTTTTGCAAGTCATATGCAAGAAACAGAATGATGATAATCAAGAATCAATTCTTGCTTATCAATAGCTTGATTTTGTCCATGTGGCAATATTGGATTGCAGATAATTAATAGGGTTTTTTTTTCATTTGACATGCCCAACATTAAAAAAAAATATTATGTATAATTGTTTAAAAAATTACTGTTTCTTCATGCATACAACTTAAACAATATTGTCCATAATTTATGGCCAAAGCTGACTTCTGACCAATAAGAATGCAGAAAAATAATGTAGAAATAAAACTTAAGATTACCATGTTTGGAAACAATCTTCACGCATCAAAATGTACAAAGCATTCACTTATTTTCAAAATAAATTAAAAGAAAAGATTGTTAATTAGATAAATTCCTTAGTGGTTTGTTGAAAATACTTTTTCTTTTGAAAATCGTAGAAAACATATTAAAATACTTCTTAGTCTTAGATTATAAAAAAATCTCTTTTCCGTATTATCTCTATTTTTGTAAAACTAATTCAAGTTTACCTTTGAAAACATGTCAGATATACATCAGCATAAAGGCAATTATTACTAGTACTTGGAAGTAATTGTAGAAATTACATTTTTTAGCAGCAAGACTTTCATTAACTTTAAAAGTCTTTGACATGTTATCAGCATTGAAAAAAGTTGTATTCAACTGGCATGAGTACAGAAACAACTATAGAAATAGCTTTATATAGCTAAAAAAAAAGACTGGCTTCAGACAGGTGTTGGTACAAACATGTTTTTTACAACCATGAAAATATCTCTCTGTGGTGTAAAACTTTCTTTTCTATACTCTTACACCACCATTTATGATGCAGCAACTTTCCCCCCTTCTTCTAGACACAGCTCTAGAAGATAAAAAGCTTTTGGTAAAAAGTTGATTGTGGTCTTTTCCTCAACTTAGAGTGTCTTTGGACAAGATGCAAACTCCTCTTTTCCTTAATCAGTGTTGTGTAAATTGTTTCTTCTCTACCTTTCCCCACGCTCCCACCCACCTTTGCTCAACTCTGCAGATTATTTTGTGGTACAGAAGTGTTTCTATATCTGATGTGCTTTGGGGGAAAAAAAAGATCGTTTGCATGCATATAAAAGACTTTTTCTAATGCACTTGAAAAATAACATAACGGCAATTCATCCAACTAAATTCTTCCTGGAGTACAAAAAACTGTTGTCAATTAGAGTAACCGTCATTATTCCTGTAACCACTTTCCCAAGAAATTACCCATATACTGTCCCTCCATTGGCAAGTAGATAATTTTTTCCCCACGTGTTTGGGGAAATAAAAGAACAGGCAGAGTTAAATGCACTTACTTTGTGGTGATGTCCCATAGGGCTGGCATGCACTATGCTGGGATGTGCAGTCACTTATTCTTACATTACTTCTGAGGGAGAAGAAAGCTTCCAAATGTTGAGCTGACTGACTGAGTAATAGAAATTCTGTGATAGATAACAGGGAATTTTTAATTTACGTTCTATCCGTCATAAAATAATGCAGAAGTCTTTGGTTATTTTCTAGTGGGGAGTGTTCCTTTTTCTCATGTATCTCTTTTTAACTGGTACTAGAGATGCTGTGTTTCTGTTAGTTGTGGGTTTAAATACATGCAGCGTGATTAGTTTGGAGGTTTGTATCACATTTGAATACCTGAAATACAGAAGGCATGCTCTGGCTTGGTAAGGAGGCATTCTTGTAAGATTGTAAGTGTGGAAGGAGACTGAGTGAAAGCTAATCCTCTAGCCACTGACAAAAATTATGGAAGCAATGTTCTGAATCCATCTGAAATTAGGAAGTATGTTTCCCTGAAGAAAAGTGGAGGTACCAGTGAGAAAAGTGCAGGCTAACATCTTGGCAGAAGCAGGCTGAGGTGATAAATGTGATAAGAGATCTTCTGGCAAGTTACCTGCCTTACTGAGGTAACAGCATCAAGTCTAAGAGAGCATCTCGATGTTAGAAAATAACATTTTTTACAAAAATTGGTGAAGCATTCGGTGTGGTTCAGGGAGTAGAAGTTTTCATTTACCTGTGCTCTCTTACCTTTAATTTCCTAATGTGGCTTCCACTCGCGCCCTGTATCAAACTCCTAAGAAGGCAGTAATGAACACACAGAAAAAACTGAACACATGTCAATCATTACCCTAAATCCAATAAGCAGTCCTTGGGCTGGGTCCTTCAAATCCTTATTCCAGACTGAGTTTAACAGGTGAGGTACTGCAGTGTCAAGCACACTACCAAAGCACTCAGCACGTGTTTATGGCAGAAGTCTTCAGAAAGGACTGTGTTGTTAGACAGATAGAAGCCTTCCCAGTGCATACAGCTCAAACTTGGAAAGAGAAGCAGCTTGGGATGCTGAGGGAATTAGGGAGCCCCTCAGAACACAGTCACTGAGGGAAGCCTCAAAAAAGAGAAAATAAAGAAAGAGTAAAATATACCAGGAAGTTCTAGGCTTAAAAGGTAATATGGATAAAGAGTATTTTAAAGGGAAGGATACAAGAGAGGAAACTTGCCTG
Source organism: Platyrinchus mystaceus (assembly GCA_035041135.1). Taxonomy (NCBI): domain Eukaryota; kingdom Metazoa; phylum Chordata; class Aves; order Passeriformes; family Tyrannidae; genus Platyrinchus; species Platyrinchus mystaceus. Next base: position 19,814,849 of record JAWWLV010000144.1, read on the forward strand.
AGGGAGAGAGCCATCATTGTGTTGGAGATGGAAGGAGTACAGAAGCTCCTGGAAAGTTGCTCGGCTGCTTGATGGAGACAAGGCCATAAGCTAATGAAAAGATTTGAGAGGATAAGTAATGTACACAGAAGTAACATTTATTTTCACTTCTGAAGGAAGAAATTCTTACAGGCAGGGTTATTTTAAATACAATCAGCTTAGAGTGAAAGCTCAGAAGTTCAAAATGGTAATTATTATGCCATGTCTGGTTTAATATTGAGTAATAAAAGAGTAGCATATTTTATAAACATCTTCACACAAATACTTTTTCAGTATTTATAGTAATGTCTATAACTGTTTAGGTATCCTGCTTTTTAAGAAGATATATTTATTCACTTAGCTAATTTTCATAATAATTGGACAATTTTTGTCTTTAACAACTTGTGTATTTTTAACTTCAGGGTGTCTCACAGTCTATGTTGAGGCAAATTATGATAATTGCACTTATTGTAGGGCTGTGTTGCTACAAGTTTTCAAAGAGGTAGTAAAATATCTGCTAAAGGCTTGAGAGTGAACAAAAGATTCTCTCCCCTCACTCCTCCCCCGCATCCAGTGGAAGCTAAATGCTTAGTCCAGACAGGCTGAGAATGTTTCCAGGAGAGAATATTGATAGGTCAATATAAGCATCAAATATTGGCCCTATCAAGAGATAAACGGATGCCAATTTTTTTATGGAAAGTTTCTCAGCCCTTTAGTGTCACAGCTTTTGAGAGTTACCTGACCCACAGGTGTGTAAAGAATGCAAGGATGGGGGTCTCGAGATTCTGTAATAGACAAAGACATGGGGATCCGAGTTTCTGATCTGGGTTTGTAGTAATCATTACAAATTACTACAAAACTACCACTAGTAAAAATATACGCACACTAGTATACACACACACACACACACACACACACACACACACACACACACACTCTCTCTCACTACAAGCCAGCTCAAAATTGCCACTAGAAAAGGAAATATATATATTAAAACATTACAGAATTCCAACTAGTGAAATAAGTATATACTTATGAATCTTCACCTGTGTGCACCTATAAATATATTATGTGAGGTGCTACCACCGTGACATTCAGCAAACCATTCCCAGCAGTGGGGCAAATCAATAACAGAAGTCTCACTTCAAACCTGACCCATGTCATGAAATCCAGAGTCAGCCAGGTCTCCCCAGCCAGGGTCCAGACTGTCCAGGAGATCTTGTGCAGAGAAGGTCATTTCAGGCAGGTGGCAGTTTACTTTCTGTCACTTTTGGTGTAACACAGTGTAGGACAGTTCCCAGAATAATTGTTGCTGCCTCCTATTTTCCTGAAAGGCCAGTTCCTTATCACTGTTTATTTGTCCTGCACCCACCAAGTTTTCTGTCTTACACCTATAAAGGTTTCTTTGTCCTGCCAACTACTCCCTAATAAGAGGGTTTCAGCAGAGCTTATCAGGGATGTCTCTGGGCTCCCACCAAGGAGATGTCCTTTGTCAGGATGTTTACCAGTCTATGTGCGATTTCTGTCACGATATTATACTTTGAGATAGAAGTAAAATTTGCAGTTCAAAAATAAAATGCAATTGCTGTATTCAGGCAAGTATTTTATTGAATTAAAACATTTAATGTTAATTGCTGTTCTTTCTGACATGCAAGTTTACCTGTAGTAAGAAAACCTATCCCAGGCCTTCTGAAGCACCCATTTTCCTAGTGCCCTGTGTGCTTGAGAAAAGTGCTAATTGAATATCCACAAAAGATGCTCAGTACATGGCCCGTTCTATACTAATAAATCTTTTACTTGCAATTCTTTGGTTTGAGGGGGTTTTTTGGCTTGTCTTTTTTTTTTTTTTTTTTTTTAGATTAATGCATTCACCTTTTCTAGGGAAACATAATCATTCAACATTTAGGCTACCAGTATAAAGCCTTTTCTGCAGGAGTTAGTAGAAGTGCTTCTGAATGAGTTGTACTGAGTAATACTGGATTGAGGTGGGCAGGGAGAAGGCTACTTGCTTCCTTAGCTATGAACTCAATCATCTCAGACTACCAGAATAGTGATTCACATGCTGTGATCCATTGGTGAGAAGGTACATGGTGTGTATCCACATGTGTCAAAAAGGGATTCTTTGACCTTTTCTTCCCCAGTCGTTCCCATCTCAGCTGTTGGTACTTCTAAGCTCCAGAAAGTCTGCATTCTTAGTCACTTTCCACTTGGTACAACTTTCAGTTGGCAAGGTCACATAGCAAACAGCAGCTGGATGAAGAATCTGATTTGCTTTTATATTCAGCTTCTCTATCTGTTCTCTAAACAGGAATGATAGATCTACACTTTTCAGGATGCTTTCCCTTCTTCAAACATTTTTGAAGAGGTGGGCATTGGCTGTGGTAAAATAATGTTAATGGACTATAATTTAGTCAAATTCTTAGACTGCTTTGATCTCTGTGCTGTGTTGGATTTTATTTTTATTTTATTGAAGTGATGTTAAAAATGGTTTGGATTTTCTAGAGATAAATTTTGAGGTCTTAATCTAGTGTCTGATGCTGTGAATGAATGCTGTAAAGAATTAAATTCAAAAGGGCTGCAAATACTGCCTGAACAGCTTTATTGTGATTCGAGTCACTTTTCACCAAATAGTTGCAAGATTGTATCTTTTTTTGTCTTTTTTTTTTTCATTTTTCTTCCCTTTTTTTTTTTTTTTCAGTAAAGTACTATGTCTGGCAGTACATCTGTGAATTTTATTTTGCACTGTTACAGGCATCACACCACTTGTCATTTGTATGTCTCCACCTATTAGACAGAGAGAGGGAAGGAAACACAGAAAACCTCATTCAGAGTAATTTTGTTTTGGTTGGGGGATATAAAGTAGGCAGAAAGCATAAAGTTTACAAGAATTAATGGGAGATCTTTCAGTCATTAGAATATTACTCCAATTCACTCAAACAACAGCACAGTTCTCAGAAAGCAAAATTCTCTGTATATTGGTTTGAAATATGGAATACTAAAAACTGCTGAAAAATTGTGCGGGTGCAGGGGAAGGGAAGAAGGGACTTGAGGAGTAATGAAGTATAATAAACAAAACCGGGTGGAAAATTTTTGCATTTTCATGTAGTGGTAAAAAGTAGTTTAGTGTTTCACTCATGTTTGCATCATCTTTCATGTTTTGTATAAACAGGGAAACAGAACTTAAAAATATAGGGGTTTTACTGACACACAGATTAAAGTTTTGAGAAACAGAAGATGTTCTCTTATTTGTCAAGAGAAAAGAGTATTGGGGGAAAAGTTTATCAGCATTAATACATTTATTAGAAAAAAGGAAACTTGCAAGTTGGAAATGTAAAGTGAGATAAATTCCAGGAAGCTGAATTGAGATGGCAGGACACTGTGCATGCAACTTTTCTGGTTTTGTTCTACTGAGAAAGAAGTAGAACATCTGCTGTCATTTCCTCAGTGTAAAATTGATCAAAATGACATAATAAAATTTTACAGCATTTTTGAAGTAGTGGAGTTGCTAAAGTGTATAGCTAGAAGGTCTCTGAATGTATTCAATAAGAAGCAGATTTAATATCCTGACTTATGTTTAGCTGTATCTTTTTCTTCTGAAGTAATAGTGATATAGGAACAAGAGTTGAAGGTGTCATATAGAAAAATATTATATTCTTTTCTAATTTAGGTCTTGATCTGCCTGCACAGAAGACAATAAGTGCAGTCTTTTATGAGTTACAATACATGCACAGAGATCTCATACTGATTAGGACTCTTGCCATGAGCAGGTGTGGAAGAATTTTTTTTCTATTTAAACTCATGGACTTGACTAGTAGCTGATAGAAATTGATGTGCTTTCATTAGCAAGCTCAGGTACGCACCAACCGAGAAGCCTGTGGAGTCAGGCTTCTAGAAACACTGTCTTCTGAGGAGTGAGAGGACAATGCCAATTAGGAGGAAAGTTCACTTAACTAACTTCACCAGCTGGAGAAAAGGGAAGATTTGATTAAGTCTTCTCCTGCATATGCACTCATTAATCAAGCCCTTTGAAAGTGTAGCTAACCAGTGCATTATACAGTAGACTGGAAACAACGGGGAGTTAGGATTAATTTGTTCTATTCCTAGATGATCTAGTGACTTGCAGGGCTACTCTGAGTTGAATTCTCCTTCTATCTGCATTTCCCTAATGAAGAGTAAGTAATATTTATACAGTTATCAGAAACATGGTAAGATCTCTAAAACAGTTCTTTTTGCCACATTTTAACTTGACTTTAAAACTCAGATTGCAGCCTACTAAATTCACTATCAACAGAATGAAATTTAAGCTTAATAAAAAGAAAGGAAACGTTTGCAAATATGAGGCTAAAAGTCTTCAAGCAGAAATCAATTGTAGTTGGCTTGCATATTGCTTTATCTGTTTTAAGAATACTTGTCAAAGATATAAAGATAAGCATTTGCAAAAGGTATAAGAGCTTTCATTTTTCAACTGGTACACAGAAGGATTTTGAAGGAAAGACTAGCTGGTGGAAAGTATGTCAGCCACAAGTGAGGAGTGGCTGGAAAGCAGCCCTGCAGAAAGGGATGGGGAGGTGCTGGTTCACAGCAGGGTCAGTATGAGTCAACTGCATCCTGGGGTGCATCAAACACAGCATCACCAGCAGGTCAAAAGAGGTGATTATCCCACTGTATTCAGTGTTGGTGCGGCCTCACCTTGGCTGCTGTGTGCAGTTCTGGGCCCCACAATTTAGGAAGGATGTGAAGTTATTTGAACGTGTCAAGAGGAGGACAACTGAGCTGGTGAAAGGGCTGGAAACATGTCCTGTGAGGGATGGCTGAGGACTCTGGGTTTGGAGAGAAGGAGGCTGAAAGGCAACCTCAGACTTGCCGTGTTCAGCTTCCTAGGAGGGGAAGTGGAGAGGGAGATGCTGAGCTCTTCTCCCTGGTGCCCTGTTCTATTCTATTCTGTTACCTTCTGTTCTGTTCCATTCAAATGAAGTTGCAGCTTTAAAGGGGTCTCTTCCTTGACAACCAAGATAGCCAACATTCTGCTATTTTAAATATCAGAATCAGCTATGAATCTCTTGCTCACTGACTATAATATTAGTAGCAAAATGTTATCCTTGATATAATGCAGCCATGAGTGTATTTTTATAGGGACAAGAAACAGCAGTTCAGGTTAGCATAATTTTTCTTCAGTCTGCATGTGGCTCAGTTTTACTGGGACTATTATTACAGGAAAGGCTAAAACAACTATTTCATGCAGCACAGGTAGTAGATTATTTTTTTTTTTTATTCCAGCATTATAGAAATGGGGGAGGAGAATAGGAAATGATAGCAACCCAATAATCAGTTTATCAGCTTTACTGTCATCACTAAATGTCACTGTCATCAGAAGATACTGTTCCAGAATACTTTAGAGGACAAAAGGATGATTTGACAAGCTCTGAATAGCTATGGATTGTGGAGGAAACAGGAGAATACTGGAAGGAGTCAATTTACATACCTGAATCATGACAGTTTTATAGTTTAAATATTTCTGTATATTAACTAATAAATTTGTCCCCTTTCTGCTTGCTTCTTTGTTACAAGATGATAGTGAAAAGTGAAACTATATTTTCATGAAGTCATGGGCGACTCTGACAAATACATTTTTAATGCATGAGGAAGGAGAAAATACAGTGCACTAAGCAGGATGGTGTTCTACTCTTTAACTGTTACTCTACAGTGACTGTTGAGCAGTGCAGTGACAAGTAATATCTTTGCCTTTTCTTTGGTGTTTTGGAAGCAGTTTATTTGCCACAATGGTTGTGATCAGTGGAGCCCTTCCACTCATATATCTCAATTAATATATTAAATAATTTTCTTTCACTGCAAATACACATTCTGCCTTTCCCCAGATATTGTTCACTGATAAGTTAATTTTTATTTTCTTTTCTTGTTGTAACTTTTTATTTGGTGCCTCTTTAAAAAATGGCAAGGGTTCTGTTTGGCAAGGAGACAAGGGAGACTGGCAAGACCTCTGTAATATATAAATCTGTAATCTATAGTCCAGATGGTAGTGGGGATACTTAAAAAACTGTTAGATGGCATTTCTGTATACAATGATGATCTTTTCAATTGCAGAGAATAGTTTTCAGTTCCCCGGTCTGTTTTAAGTAGGTAGCTTAGCTATCTGCTTGAGCTCATGCTCCCAGACTATGAAGGGGTAACAGGATCACCATGGAAGGAGCTTCGGTCTGAAATTTCTGTTTCTCTCTGCAAGAGCACTAGAATAATGGATTTTGCCATGTCATTTGTTGCCATTCTGCTCTAAAAAGTTGTTCCATAAATGAATGCTGTGCCACTGAAGTTGAAACAAGTAAGTCAAAGCTGTGCTCAAAGGAGAGCACATCAGACGGTTTATAATTAAACTCCCTTAAAAATAACTCTTTGAGCAAAATACCCCATTGTTTTTGCAGACTTCCACTATTTTTACATTGAAAATTATTTGGATATTAATGGATTGGATTCTCATAGTTTGCTGTTTTCCTTTGAGCTTTCTTTCACTTTGTGGCCACATTATAAAAATCTACCTTGACTTTTCAGAGTTCCTTTCCAGTAATGCATTAGAGAGTTTTGCTTACGAGGAACAGCAGCTTTTAAAAATGCCGGAGGGAGGCTTGGGTACCAAGGGCATAATAATGGTACACCTACTGCAATCATTAGATACCGAAATTGCTACAATATATTGTCCTCTTGTGAATAGGACATGAAAATGCTCCTACATAATCAACATGCAGACCAATAAATATACAGGGAATGGTAAAAGCCATAGGTGAACTGTTCTGATAAGTAAATGGTTTATTATACAAGCGAATGTTAACAAAGAGTTTTAGTGCTTTTGATTTGGCCCTGTTTTTCACCTGACTTATCTAACATGGAATTCAGTCAATTTATACAGACAGCTTAAAGAATTAGCAATATGAAGGGCAGGGTATTTCAGGTTTCTTTTCTTGTATTACAGAGGATTCAAAGGATTTTGCCTTCTTTATGAGCTGTCATTGACAGAAGTTTAATTTAGGAAGAGATGAACTCTATAATATGGCAATAACAGTGGTTCAGCGCAGGGATAACTCCTAGGCAAGTGGTAGGTTTTCTCTGTCTTTCCTGGCTTTTTTTTTCTTTGCCAATTAGAAGCAATAACGGAAATGAGTTCACATGGTTTTAGGAAGAAAATACAGTTTCACTTGGTTTTCTGTGAAGAAAAGAATCACCAAAAGTTTGCGGCTCATCCATTCTTTATACCACTGTAACCTTGAGCACATATGCAGTCTGGCTGAAGTCAATGACTTCAAAGTAGGTTCTTTTCTAGATGACAATAAGTCATTACTAAATTGCATCACATCATATCAGTCAAACAAACAGTAAATCTTCGTTACTTTTATTCCAAGGGACACCTGAAATAAAAGAACCTTGTTGACTAGTAAAAAGCAGCAAGCAATTGATACCTAAAATACTTCTGTATCAACTTGTAGGAGCTAGAGATGTGGTGGTAACAATAATTTTTATTTTGACTGCTTTAACTTGAAAAGTTCCTCATTTACAGTAGTAAGTACTTGTGGACAAATATTTGTACATTTATTTAATTTAATAACTAATCATGTATCTGGAAGGAAATGGTTAAACAAATGTGTTTTCAAAAGAATGAAACTAAAAGAGGCACGTAGAACCTATAATGCACAGCATCTCGGGAAAAATGGGCTGACTTTATAAAAGTTATTGTAAAAATACTTACAAAAAGACTGAGTAGTAGCAGCAAACATGGTGCAGCTGAGCATCTTGACAGAAGTAGGGATTTATTTGAGGAAGGAAGGATCAGAAAATACTACAAGTAACATGCTACTTTCTCAGCAAATGATCCAACTTAATATAAAAGCCCCATAAGACATGGAACTTGACAAAATGTCAGTGAACGAGTTCAGCAAATGTTCGGTTCATGAAGGTAGATCAAATTCAGTGAATACATTGAGGTCAAGGAGAGAAGCCAACATGGTATGCAAATAAAATTATTCCACTTGATGTTTTATTTAAAAATTAGGTAGAAAGCAAGTTGATTTTTTCTTTTAATTAAAAAAAAAAAAGAAAGAAAAAAGAAAAAAGCTAAGTTAGCATTTTTTCTGTCTTTTATTGCCCTCTGCACATGAGAAATAAATGGTTTAGGACAGTTCTAATGAATGTGTTCTAAAAGATAGTAATAAATCATAAATTAAAAGGAAACACAAAGGTTTTTTTCCTGAAAGATTCAGAAGTATTCTCTGAGGTAGATTATTTTACAGCTGTAAATTTCAGATATTGAAACCTGGAACAAAATTATATCATACTTTTAACTCGATCCTGCTCTGACAGTCCCTTTCTCTCTGTAAAGAGATGTAATGCAAGAGTATGTTGAAGTACAAAACTGCATTTACTTCACACCTGTACGTGGTGTGCATGGTCACAGTCCCCCTGTGAAACACTGGTCCTGCTATGCCCAACATAATGCAAACATTGTCCTTCTACATGATCAGCATCTTGGCCTTTTAGCCTTCCACAACCCCCTCCCACCCTCTGCCCCCCTCTCCCCCCCCAGCTAAGAAGATGTATTCTGTTTATAAGTGTTGTGGCCTTCTCTATTAGTTAGTCTGCAGATGTGGTTTCTTCTCTGCTTTCCAAATACTACTTTTAGTAGTGGAATTGGGTGATCAGAGGATAGTTTATAAAACCACACAGTTATACCAGTGTCTGTATTTAATTACTTAATGACCTTTTTATTCTTTGGAAGAAAACAAATCCCTTTTCCATGTTTTCAGTGTTCATTACCTTTGAAAAGATAATTTTTTATTAGAGGCCTGAGATAATTGTAAATATGAACATTACAGTTATGTATAAAGGTATCTCCATAAAATCAGTGGAATTAATTGGCTTTTTCTGTCCAATTTTAAATTGTGCTTATTTGCACACCTTACAGATTTAGATTTGCTGCCAGGAGCTTGCCTGCTCTTTCACCTTGCTTATAATGTTTTTGTTTCAAATGGTGAAAGACTCCATTTAGTCTTCCCATTAAGCAGATGGTTTATTATGTCATGTTAATTTTCTTTAGAAATAGTCTGTTGGTGCTTTAGCATTCCGAGGTTAGCAGATGCTAACCCACCTACACTAAGTTTTGTGCTTTTTTTCACTTCCTCACCTGATTGCAGTAATTTTTGTCCAGCAACATGTCCCTAGCTCAGCTTATGCCCTTCATGTTTTCCAGGTGACATTCAGAAGCAGTGGTGATCCAGTGGTTTGAAATAAAAAGTGTGTGTTTTCCTTTTTCTGTATTGAGTCCATTTTTGCTAACTTCTAATAGGGAAGGTACATTAGCAGAGATGGTACGCTGAAACTGGTTTGTGAGGTTAGAAAATTGGGATAAAAGCAATTGTAGCTTTCTTTAGAGTAGAGGTACTAAAATCTGGAGCATCTTTACATACACTTGAACTTGTAAGTTCAAAAGTTGATACTTTTCTGGGGAAGGAAAGAGCAGGAAAAGATGAAGAAAAAACAAAAATTTTTTTGCAAAACTTTTGGACAATTAAACTGCAAGAAATATTTGCCAGAAATTTTTCCTCTGTGCTAAAGGCTTCCATCTTTCTAGGGAATAGTCAGTCTTCACTTTCCTCAAGTAATTTTTTCCTGTTTTTAATGCTCCAGAAGTGTCTTCCTCCTAATTGGTAGACTAAATCAGATTTGAAAAGCAAGCAATTTGTTTGACGACCAGCTCAGGTGACATTTACTTATAATTGCCAATCTCAAGCTACAGTACTCCTGATCTTGTTTTTCCAGTCATTTACCTCTGTTATTTTGGAGCAAGACTGGCCTGATTGGATGAATTTAGCTCTTCATTCAGTTAAAAGATATCAATTTTCCAAGAGAAGAACTGCTCCTTCACTGTCCTGCCTCTTTTTTCCCCTAGATTATTCAAGCATGTTCAAGCATTTGCTTAATTCACAGTTTGATACATTTCTGCTCATGCATAAAACTACATGGAATTGAAAATCTCCTAACATAATTAAACAAGGTAAAGGGAAATATGTTTTGTGCAATTATAGTTACATATACAAAGCAACAGGTAAATCTGCATCATATTAGTTTTGAGTGAGGATGAAACCTAGACAGAGTACTAATCGGAATCAATACAAAGCAGTAATTGATCATTGCTCTAGATCTCATGGCTAATCAAGCTGCCAGGGCAGTGTGTTAGGCCTTACAATCCATTGCTTTTCTTTTGAAAACCCATTCCCCAACAGCCATACCTCTGCAACACAACACTGCCTTTGAACTGAGGAATCCAGTTGCTGTCTTTTAACACAATCTGTTTGGAGAACAAAACTAGGTTTGACTTGAAGTTTGGAGCCCAGTTTTGGAGTTGAGATGAGGACTTAAATGTAAAACCTCTAGCACAGAATGCAGTTTTCTCTTCTTTAGTCCCAGTTACACTGCAAAACTAAAGTTATCACTCTTTAAAAGTTTGAGGTTTTTTCCTGCAATTATTTCCTTCATTTTAATGTCTGTTTAATAACTCATGTATGTAACATTCTGCTGGGGTCCTCTGAGTAACAGAGTCCCTTTAAAATAAGCAAGATCTGGTAATCATGCAGATCAGCTGTACAGGAGGCTCAGAATCCATTGATGTTTGCCTCAAGTTTACATATTTCAAAGGACAGTCCAAGAAAAAAGATGTCTGTGAATTTCTAAACAGCACTTTGCAACAGCAGTGGGCATTTGCCAGGGTATTTTAAGAACAAAATGCAGCTTTTACTACATGAAAAACACAGTATCTGTACTGTACAATTTGATGTACTGTGCAGTGTATCTGGTGATAACTTGCTGTCACATTGATCTTCACAGAGAAACTCTATTCCAAACTCTATATGAAAAGCTTTAGGGATAATGGATTGAATTGTGCTATCTGCATAATTGCAGCTTCTGGTACACAATGCAGATGCAATCCTTTTCTTACAGTACAAAAGATTTTAATCTAAAATCACATAGAGTCTCTGAACACCTTACCTGCACCAAAGCATTGTTCACAGTACTTCATTCTAGCTAGGTGATGCCTGTGGAGTGGAGAAGTTTTAAAGTTTCCCCCAAAATGAACACTTATGATTGTAAAAGCTCTGCTCTTTACCTTGAAGCTGTGTTTGTCTTTCTTGCTCATGTTCCTCTTTTCCATTCACTCGCTTTTTCATTATTGGCAATGCAAGATCATCTCCTCTTAGCTTAAGTCCATTATGATGTCCCCAAGTGTTTTTTCATGTTTTCTCCTTGTCTTACCCTCCATGGCTGCTGCCTTAGCATTATATTCCTACACTATATATCCACAATACAAATGCCAATCTAAAACACCCACTTGTTTTTCACTTTCCTGACCAATCTCTTACTTTCTGCATGTCTCTTCTTCTTAAATATATTCCTGTTGCTTTATATTTGCACTCATCACACACACTATATGAAATCACATCCTTAACTGAGTCTTCCCATTTATGCCACCCTTCTGAAAATTAATTCAAAATTAAACTATCTTTTCTTCCATTTTGGCTTTTCTTATATATGTGATGTGGAAATCTACTATTTCAAGTTTTTATAAGATGGTTGTTCAAATGTGTGTCATCAAGATTTGGGAGGGTGAAAGTGAAAAACCTTGCTTTAGTTTAAAAGAAAAGAAAAAAAAAACTTCTGCAAACAGCTTCAGCATCAAACTGCTCAGTAGTAGATACTGGAGCTTGCTGTGAAACAGAGCCCCAGTCATGGCAGTGTCACTGAAGCCGCTTGGTTGTCAGAGGTCGCAGATCTCAGTTGCCAGAAGACAGTCGCTGCTCAATGTTCGTACGGAAATGCCTACAGAAAGAATTTTTACCAAAGGTTTCTAGGGTAGGAAGCTGCAATGTACACGTAATATGAGGGACTGATGTGCAGTCTGCCTGGTAAAACTCCTAAGATTTTTTTAAGTAAAAATTTTCTTTATAAGAATAAGGAGGAAGAAATCTAGCACTTCTTTCAGCAAGTGCCATAACATCATATAATGATTCTTTCCAGAGGTGTGATAATTACTGGGAATAAGGTCTCTCTCGCATATATGTATACACACATACACATGCATGCACATGTAAAAATAACATTTTGGTTAGTGTATTTTTGCTCTCATATGTAGGACTCCTGCAGTTTGTCAGCTTGTTCTCATGGTTGTATCTGAACTGTTCTGTTTCAAAACCACCCTAGTGGGGTAATTCCCTATTGGCAGTACTTAATGTCATAGACTATGTCCCTTTTTCAGTTGGCACTCTTTTTTGGTTTGTTTGTTTAGCAGTAACAATAAATAAATGGCTGAATATACAATAACGAGGAGAGAGAAAGTTCCAGATGTTACTGGAATAATAATTAAAGAAAAATATTTGAGAATTGTTAACAATCTTACCAGCAGGAATACAAAAATGCTCATGACATCTGAAGAACTGATGTAACCATAGCACCTGGACTATATCACTGTCTGTTTTCATCCCATAAAATGTATCAGATCATTGGTGACATCCCCATCTGTGGAGCCTTTGGGTCTTTGTCAGCTGCCAGCACGATTGTGTCGCTGCCTGCATATTACAGGGGCGAACACACGTTCCTCTGTGTAAGCATACATCTTACATAGATGCAGAACATTAGAACAGAAACAAAACAAGAGAGAAATTATGAGGAAACCTTCATTTATATAACACAGTACAAATCACCATGTCAGTGACTGCATTGTTTGTCGATAGTATGAGGCAGGATATTAAAGGAAAAACAATTTAGCACAAATCAAGAGAACTACAGTAACATTTAGACTAATAGAGTCAGTGAGAAAAAATAATTCATATGTAGCATGGTGATCTGTATGGATAGTATTAATCTTCTATCATCATAGTTCTTGTTTGATTTGTTAAGGTGGCATATTCAGTTGCACTTGTGACTGCTGGGTATGAAGTGTGAAGTGGAGATTCAAGGGGTTTTCCATGAATGTGAAATGAAGGAGTATTGCTAGAGAATCATTGTCAAACAACTATTGCTTTCTATTTTTTTTGTTTTACCTATTTCTGCTGGTAGTGTGTATTTTTGTGGAGTCACATCCTGTATTTGTGCCATGTACCTGAAATGAAATTTTAGTGCAGAAATTTAGATCCAGGTGATTCCTGTGTAAGGTCTACGTTACAGGATTAATTAGTAAATTGAGACAAAATTCGACCTTCTTGTAGGGAATTCTTTTTCTTCAGAATTTGCCTTGAAGATCATAATCTTTATTTCTTCTTGGAGGCCAATTACTTAAGCCATCAAAGCAAAGGAAAGAAATTCTGTGGATATGAGTACTAGTATTTGAACAGATGGTCAGCAGGTAAGACTGAGCATAGGGTTTTTTGCAAAATACAAGAGTGTATGTAGCCATACTGCTTGTTATTGGCTACTAAGGAGGGCCTTGATTCAAGACCTTCAGATGTGATAAGTAGGGTACATAAATAAGCACCTTCCTCATAATGTGTACATTGTCAAAAGCCAGACAGTATCCTAACTCAATGTGCTTTGAGAAGCCTGATAAAATTTTTGAGTTATTAGAAATCTTGATATGCTTTGGTCTGAAAACTTTAATAAATGTTGCCAAAAAATGGTGGCTCAGATAGATTCTCCTCTGTGTACCTTTGATGGAGCATGATTAATTCACTGGAGCTATGTGAGATTATTTCTTCTGAAGCTTTTAGATTGGGAAATGAAAATAATAATTTCATCAGAAAATATCACTAGTCCAGAGATTTCTCATGAAGGCAGCATCAAATATTTGAATGCTCTTTGTTTTGAAATGTGAAATGGTTAAATCACTTTGATCTTGTTTATATCTGAGGCCTAAGCATGTACTATCTAATTTTCTTTTTGGTGCCTTCATAATTGACCTTAGTCAGAAATAGTTGTTCAGGTTTTGTGTTTAAAGAGAGAAGTAGATAGTCCTTGTGTGATATGCCTAAGGAAAAAGTATAAAAGCTTCAGGTACTGAGGAGGAAGAAGAGCACATGATACAGAGTAAGGGTAATGACTTCCTCTTACATTACTTCCAAAGACTGGAAAATTTAGTTGCTACTATTACCTGTAGGCTAACAAAGGCACAGGAAGAACTGCTGGTGGTGGGCAGCTGTATTGGCAGCATCTTCTTATTGAGATAAAATGTTTTAAGTGAAAACTTTGTGGGTATTCTGAGAAGTAAGAGAGAAAACATTTATGCAGAGAGGCTTTCAGTAAAAAAAAAAGGTGATTCCAAATTCTGAATACTTCCAGCAACAAGAATACGTGTTCACTACACTGGTAAATTCCTACCCACATGTGGGAGGGGTCAAGCTGTGTGGAGGTCTACTGAGAGCTTTCATTAAAAAATTAGCAGTATTGCGTATGTGTTAAGCACCAATGGACCTTCCGAGGCACACAGGTCAATGTAGCTTCTCAAAGTCTTGCCATTCCTCTTTTCTCTCTTATTATTATATTGTTATTGTACAGTATCCTTCATGCAGTGGAATTGATATGATTTAAATTGTATTTGTTCTGGTATCTAACCACAGAACAATCAATGCAGGTAGAAATTACGCTGAAAGAGAAAGAAGTGATAATTTTGGTGTAAGCCTTACCTAGTAAACAGAGTGCATTTGGAAAGCATGAAGTACTCCATGTCTGTGTGCACTAATGCAGTTTGAAGGATCATTTTTCACAAAACTCCTTCATGATAAATGGTTATTTGCCATAGGCAAAACACCATTCTGCTGGGTTTGTCTCGCTTTCCCCATACAGAGTTAGTTTGGAAGTGTGTTCATCCTGCCCAGTCCAGCCCCATATATTTCAACCTAGCCCTGTATAAACTCAAGGTGTAATTTCCCAGAAGAAATATTACATTGCATGCAATAACATTACTGAAGAGGTTACACTTACATGCAGATTTTCAATAATCTCTCCAATAAAAAACATGTATACTTGTATGGAAGACATTAAGTCTTGAATTTAGGATATTAAAACCACACACAGAAATATATGAAATGGCCATTTCTAATTCTACTGAATATGAAGATTCTTACTGCTCCATCACATTGACCTTACAGGTTATTGTTTTTGGTGCATAAATTTCCTAAGTGGCCCTTGTTCCACAGCTTTGTGTTAAATAGAAAAGATCTGTTTCTTCCTGTAGTATTATTTCTGTATCATGAATATGATGTGTTTTCACTTGAGAAGCTCTTTCAGCAGGTTCTGAGTTTGTATCTTTCCATCACCCTTCAGAAAGCCTTGCTAGTTTTTTATCTCTGCATTCACAACAATTGTTTCAGATTTTACAGCTCCATGCCATTGGAAATTTTTCACTTGGTTGCGAGTCAGAGTAGTATTGAGCAGAAAAACCATTGACATTTGTGCGAGTTGTTTTACCTTTTCAGAATACTGGCTTTCAGGTTTGTTCTTTTTTTTTTTTTTGGGGGGGGGGAGGATAATGTGGTGTTTCAGATGAAAAACTGAAGAATTTTATATATGATAGATGCTCTTTTCTTTCACCCTTCCAAACGTATGAATCAGCACATTTATCCATAGATTGAAAATAACTTGTCAACCTGTTTAGTCATGGCTTTCTCTTTTTGTACTATGAATTCTTGTAATGCACATTCTGCAATGAAATGTCATCAGCTGTGTTTCCAAATAACATATTTCATTATTTCTTAATAATGAGTTTATTTTGTATATCAGTATATAAATGGTGGTGCAATACTATTTTCTCTTCTAGAGTTTTGGTTTATAAATGATGTTGCCACAGCTCTTGATGTGTTATGTATTTTCCAGGGTAATTTCCTATATAAGGGTATGATTCTATTTTTCTTTAAAGGAAAAGAAAGAAAGGAAAAAGAAAAAAAAAATACTTCCCAACTTCCCTGTGACTTTACTATTAAATGTGGGACTTACTTTTTTCCTGTAGAAATAGATAAGTCTACATGCTGTTTAACTTTTGTTAAGGAAATTTTGTAGCTGACACACACTGACAGTTGAATTGGATGAATCAATTCAGCATTAGAAACTTGGAGATAAAATTCTAAGGAGCAGCAGAAAAACTGTTCCAGTTGCGCCATTTCTATTTGTGGCATTTAAAAAGCAGAATTCTAACGGTTTTTAAAGCAAGACTGTGTTATATGTCTGGCACTAAGCTAAAGTAACCCCAAAGCATGTTTCCAAGAGTTTTGTCCTGCAGTGACAGTTCTGCCTTGTGTGTCTGGGTTTTACCTCTGAGCCTTGATGTGCGTTTGAGGGTTTGTTTGAGCTGATTCTCCTGGTGTAGCTTTGTCTGGTTTTGCCCACAAGAGCTGTTTGCAATGCAAAGACCGGGTCTCTCTTGTTCCCTCTGTGTGGGCACAGCCAAGTAGAACTAGTGTGAAGATCACTGCTTGCTCAATGTGTGACATGGACACGTGGGTCCCTAGCATGGCACAGCAAACCAAATCCTATTGAAAGACAAGGAAACAAGAAAAAAAGAGGAATGCTTACTAATTGTGGCAAATGAAATGTCATCTGAAATAAGATCAGTCCTCCTATTCTTAACCCTGTTCCTGTCCTTTACAAACTGTTTGTTCCAGTGAGATTGCTTACTGTTATAAGCATGCACTATAATTTTTCTGGTTTTGAAACAGTTTCCCTTGGAGTCCAAGGAGGGAAGGATTTGTGAGAACAGGGAAGGAGATAAAAACTAAGGTAAAAATCAGCTTGGTGAACACAACATATAGGGAGAAACGAGGAAAATCTCAAGCTGGAGTCTAATATTCTATTTACACCAAATAGCACCTTACTGAATATGTGGTCTTTTTGAATTTAATAACACTCATTGAAACAGTAAAGAAGTTCAAAATTGCTATAAAAAGGATTCTTACATAAGCAAGGATAGCTATAATAAAAGTGTTATTGGTCTGTGAATGATCTCAAAGAATAAAAGCTAATTCAGATGATGGTGGTTAAAAACAATAGGAAGTGAAGACAGCTTTGAATATAATAATTTAGATTTCATTTTGGACCATGAACAATAAGTCACATCTGTGCTGTTATGGGCCAATAAAACAGTCTATCTTTTTATGTATTTATCTCCAGCAAGAAATATATGTTAATATGCCACATATGTAAGTGATAAAAATGTAAAATTTGAAAGGGGAAGGTTTCACTTTTCTTGAATAGACATTTATGATAGAACAGATGGATTTGATTCATTATTCCATGAATGTTTAAAAAGCTTTTCGTCTTCAGACCAATCATAAGGCATAGCTAACAGCTAATACAAGTCATAGTTTT
>JAWWLV010000144.1:19832312-19856628 GCA_035041135.1 Platyrinchus mystaceus
CCATGAATGTTTAAAAAGCTTTTCGTCTTCAGACCAATCATAAGGCATAGCTAACAGCTAATACAAGTCATAGTTTTATAAGGTGAACAAAATGTGAAAAGAAATTTCTCAGAGTTTTTTTTCGTCTTTCTATCATGTATATCATTTATTTTTGGCATTATTGGTGTTCTTCGTTTACAGAAGGGGAAGTGTATGAAGCTACACTTTTATGGTATAGGTGGTGGAAAATCACTTTTCCTATAAAAGAAATCTAGTGTAGTTATACAAAGAAACCTAGTGTAGTTACACAAATCAGCTTAGAGGAGATTTTCAGCTACAGAAAATCCTTATATCAGAGAGCTAACCCAGCCAGGACAATAAAGATAAGGGCTATGCCCTACTGTTTTCTATTAATTGTGCTGTGCTGGTTTCAAGCTGCAGGGGTTGCAAGCACTACACGTTTGCTCATCAACACTTGCTAAGTCTTTTGAAGCTTTCCTCCACCAACCTCCAGCAGAATATGTACCAGCAAAACTGATGAAAAAGTCTGTAGTCAAAGAATTACATGCTAAAACAGGAATAAATAAGTAAACAAAAGCAGAAAATTATTGCAAAGATTGCACTGGTGTACTATTCAAGCATACAAGGAGTAGTATTGATGTTCATCTCCTTCAAGAGAATGATTGCAAGTTATGTGATTAGAACGAACTGAACTTTAATTACGCACATCAGTATTCTGCACATGAGGAAAAGTCACATTTTCCACACTGGTGAGAAGACAAAAGCTTGCACTAAAATTAAAACCCAATGAAACTCAAACCTCCTTTCCATTCTACTCTTTCCTACTTTCTGTACCCTCCTCCCTTCCCACTTTGACTTTTTGTTTGTTTGTTTTCTCTCAATGCTCAATATCAACACTACTTCCCTTCTGACTTCCAAAATAGTATTGTCGACATTATGCAAGAAAAAGCAAGTGCAGAGCTCTAGATGCACGTTTGATAGTTCTTTCTAAAAATAGGTGGTCTCTATGGCAATATTTCACAGTGCCCTTGAAGGTGAAAATTCAGTTTTGCTAAGCAGAAGTCTTTCAGCAAAAATGACAGATCTCACTTCTATAAGGAGATTGCTATTGTCAAAGCTGTGTATTCAAAAAGTTAAAAGTATTCAGAGAAATATATTTTAAAAAGTCAGGAACTAGACAAACTTTTCCTCTAGAAACTGTTGCATGTTACTCTTCCATTACTTTGATATTATTTTTTTCTCCTTTTATTCAGCTTTACAGAATTACATAGTTTGATTTTCTCAATTTATGACAAAGATCTTTATGAACCATCTAATCTATTATAGAAATGAAACACTGTAAAAACTCTCCTTATCACTTCAGGAGTTGCCTGTGTTTTTAGAGGGTGTCTCAATATTGACTATAATTGACTAATATTGCTCTATAGTATAGCCTTCATTAAAATTCAGCAGGCTAATTTAATTCCTAGGTATAAATGGCAGACATGTACCATGAAAAAGTAGGACCCCTGTTTTCAGCAAATGAATTACAAGCATAAGGTAAAGCACTTGTTATGACCAATTCTTATATTGTGGGAATTGCTAAGGTTTGCTCTGGTGGAATTTTAAATTATGCTTCTGTACTCCTGGAGTTTTATAGCCTGACATCTATGTGCATTAAACACCAAAGTGACAGATCCATGGGCATGGACATATACATGCACATGTATTCTATTGGGAGTCTCATGTAGGCAATAAACAAGACATATCACCTTATCAACTCTATATCCTCGAGTTTTTCATTAGAAGACACTAAATATGCTGTAAAATAAAAAGGAACTGGAGAGGGCGATAAAGAAATAATCAAATTTAGTTATGTACAGATTTTCAGTTGCAGTACATATATAGATATACGTGTAGAACACATGTAAAATTATAATGGTAGTCTTTGGGAATTCTTGAATGCTTTCCAAATAGTAACCACTGAGTTAGAAGCTTTGAGAAAGCCCTAAGATTCACACATATGTTTTCAGCGTCATGTCACATCATTGCGTAGTGTATCAGACCCTCACAACGTACAGAAATAATCTGTATTTGCATATGGTCCTGCTGTATTGAATTACTTTAGCAAATGTTTGCCTTAAAAATCTGTCTAGTCTTGTCATTATTTATTAAAACTTCTTGAGGAGGTGCTAATAAAGTGATTATGAAGCTCCATAGAATTTAATTAAAACTGTTTGCTAAAATCAAGTTGGCAAACCAAATGCAAATTAATTTTACTATATTTGTGACAACTTTAGCTTTATTTTTCATGAGCATTATATGGTTAGGGGTTGTGATGGGAAGTGCATTAGATGTTGTGATGGGTCTTAACCTGAGAATGTTTGAACCTGCAATGATAATTTGCAGTGCTGCTCCTGTCATTTCTTTGTCTTCAAAATAGAATTAAAAATAATCTATAATGTGACTTTTTTTAGCAAGTTTATTTTCTGTAGAAGATCAAAACATGTAAAATCTCATTGGAATGAGAAGCTTCCAGAGCAACATGAGAATTATTTTCTCTGTTAATGAGAAAGCCATTGCTTGATTTTCCCTGGTCTAGGCTAAAAAAAAGAGACCTTTTAATGAATTTTACTTGGGTTCGCTTTCCTGTGTCACATGTTTGAAACATGTTCTGAACATTAGTCTTGACAGAATGCACTGTAGATATTTACCAAAAAAACACATCAGAGGGCAGTGAGAGGGAATTTATTTGCTTTTTGTATGTATATTACATCTCTTCCCTGAAGCACTTCATATCCCAAGAGTTTTTTCATCTCCGTTTTGAATCATTTTCATATCCACTGAACACTGAAACTGCTTTTCAGATTAATATATAATAAAAAATAAAATTTTAAGGCCACAAATCAGGAAAACAAAGGCCTAGGCACAGTACTTACATTGCTGCAAGACTTTCTTTTTTCTATAAGTATGAGAAAAAAAGCCCACCAAGTCAGGAATAGAAGGCTTATATAAAAGCTTATTTGTTCTTTTATTATTCACATTGACAAAGCAAGGAAACTGTGAAGTTTGAAATGCTGCTATCAGACGTAGAAGATATTAGTTTGTTAGAGTGCTGAAAATACACTTCAGGTTGTGCTGAATGGCTCTGGTAATAAATCTAAAGGTAATACACTTCAGTGAAATATAGTTTGAAAATACCCCTAAAGGAATTATTTCATGCTAATAGTTTGCTGACTTTTTAATTTCAAGGAGGGTACGAGTCAGTTCCTTTTCTGAATGTTATTACTGTATCCAAGTAAAAGAAATAGAATTTATAGATACACCAAAAAATGCATCTCATTATTCACTGCAAGTGATCAACATGCCCAGTTGCTCAGCTTTCAGTGTATTTCTGTGCACCATGTAAATAGCAAAGCTATGCAAAGCAAATTCATTGATGGCTTTGTGAACAAACATAGAGATGGAAAAAGATCTGTTGAATTATTAATACTTAATGTATACTTTATGTGACCCTCCCTCCCTCCCTCCCTGCCTTTCTCCCTTCCTTCCTCCTTTCTCCCATTCCCCCTTCCCCACTTCCTCCCTCCCCGCCTTGAGATTATTGAAGTTTGTATCATAGACTATATATGTGTGTGTGTGTGTGTGTGTGTGTGTGTATTTGTTTTGTTTTGTTTTGTTTTTGTTTAACTCTCATCCCTTCTCTGCCCAGAATTTTCTGCCCTTTCTTAAACACACTTTGCCCCAGGCCACTGTTCTGGCTGAGGGGCTCAGCTGTGCCCTGCAGTGTGTTGGTTGGAGCTTCATTGCCTTCTCTTTTGCTTCCTCCCATGAAATAATATAGGCAGGTCAAGCCCTGCATGCAGGAGTGCAACAAGCCCTTTAGACTTCACAGTGGTGTAGTCTTCTTAGCTAGAATAAAATCTGTTGCCTGGTAAAAAGCAGAAAACCAGGGGATTGCTGATTCAAAGACAAATGTTCCCTAATTAAATTCCAGAATGCAGTGCAGAGTAATTTTTACTGTTGCTTTGTTAGTAATGCATTACTATAAGACTGAAAATGGAAAACAGTGTGAATTGCTTAAATTGACGATTTTATTACACAGCATAACTGGGTCTTCTGTTTCTTCTTGTGAGGTTTTCTGAACACACTGATTACAGAATATTGATCAGCCATAAGAATTACAATATGTTTCGCATTACTATTTGACTGAAAAAAATTAGGAAAATAGCAAAATAAATTCCTATAAGTTATGTCTTGTGGTTCCCTTGAAAATACAGAGTTTGTATTTTAATCTTTCCCCTGGCAAATTTGAGCCACAGTGTTAAAATGGAAGTTTGAATGTTGCTTTTTAGTGAATATTCACTATATAAGCTCAAAGCTGTCAGTTTTGAGGAAGTTTGGATCCAGATGCGATACTGACCCACAACATGATATGTTTACAGCTTTACTGTTTAAAATACAGTAAAAATTTATGCAAATTCTGTCATTAGAATCCATACTGTTTTCTATTGAGGACTGTTGACTGCGCTACTGTGCAATAGTCTTATCAACAGAATGAGACACTTTGAACTTACTGAGAAAGAAATGGGCTGAAAATATTCCATGGTTTCAGAAGAGAAGCGTAAAGTATTATCTACAATATACAGTATAATGCTAACTAAATTACTATTTCATAAAGCACTTTAATGACATTTTAATTATATATAAAAAATAATATGGTGTTGCAGTTTGTCATGGGGCTGCTACCACATTTGAGTTATTAGTCTGCATTTTTCTTTTTCCAGTGTTTTGTTATATTTCCAGTATTTTGTATTCTGAGCAGTTTCAGAGTGAAATTTCTTGTTTTAAATCATTTGACAGTTTTAAAGCTAATAAATTTCACGTCTTCAAGGGGGAAGAGGGTGAATTTTGAATCTTGGCTGTAAGAGAGAGTGCTGAGCACAGGGAACTAGTCATAAACCTCAGCAACCTAAACAACTCCCCATCCCTTGTAATGTGCGTGACAAAAAAATCTCAGTGTCTAGGATTGTCATTATTCAGACATTGAATAGTTACAGTCCTAAGGCAAGCAGCTCTTTTTAGCTTTAACAGAACCTCTGAAATGCATAGGTATCCGTCCCTTCCTTGGTAACACAAATGAGTTTTAGGATCTGAAATATCTAGACATGTAATTTTAAAGATATAATGATGTCCCAACTCCCTCTAGATTGCATCCCAAAGATTTCATGTCTTTTTTATGAAACTGTTTTCCATATAAAACATCACAAACTGACTGCCCTGTGTGGTAAAACTCAAGAACTGTGACAATCTTCAGTGAATTAAATTCAGTGATCCCAAATTTATATTGAGAGTACAATAGATGATTGTGCTATTAGAAACAATCTTTTCCTTGTCCATTGTAGTCTGTGATGAAGGAAAGGGAGAAAACAAAGACCACAGAATTAGAGCAACCCACTGATGTTCTCACTCAAAGATCAGTGAAATAAAATGAAATTTTTGCCATTTGTTTCAGTGAGGACTGAATTATACTGAATGTGAAGAAGTAGCTTCATGAATAAAGTTAATAAATATAAAATAGCTTCCTGTTAAAAAATACTTATCTTACTTTTTTCTTTATTTTTATTAAGGCAACAGAAAAAAATAACATGGAATACCCTCTTTGCTTACAGATTCCCTAAGATCTAGTCTCCAGAATGAATTTAAATATTACATCACTGCATTTTATTGGGACTTTTCAGAAAACTAAATACCACGATCTACTTTTCAAAAAGCGTCTAATTTAAGTGAAATTGCAAAAGGTCCTTTATTTTTTAAGGACAATTTTAAGGATTAGTACAAAACTTTAACAAAGCTCAAACCTCAATCATTAGACAAATCTTTTGAGGTTTTTCCCCTTTTCTGCAATTAATTTTAGCGGGAATATTATTAACTTTCAGGCTGCTATCTGGCTGCATGATAGTGGTACATTTTGGCAAGAATACTCGAGTCAGTTTAAAAGGAGAAATGATATTTTGGTTATTTCCAGTTAAGCAGTCAGTCTTACTTGCGATATATCACTGCATGATCAGAGTAGCATTATGAGCTTCTCTTTTAAAATGTCTATTATATTAATATAGTATTAAGGAGCCTTCATTCCAGCAGGGTCCTAATGTGTTACCCTTACACACTAAAACATTCAGAAGTAAATTCCAATTACTAAGGGCCTAATCCAAAGCTCTCTAAAGTTAGTGGGTCAATTTGTAAATTCCTTGGTAAGAAGCCACTGAGTTATATCATTTGAGGGCTGAACCGGAGCCCAAAAAGCAGCTTAAGAATTTTATGTAAGTGCACCTGGGAATATAAATTAGATTTCTTTTACATAATTTTTAAAGGTAATATATATGATTGTCAGGAATTCTAGGGAGGAAGGGCAGAAGTTACCCATTTCAGATACAAAAGCAATCCAGAATGAATGAGGAGACAGTAATAGAAGCTATGAATTTATATGAATCATTAACAAAGGGGAGGGGAGGGAATAAAAAAAAAAAAAAAGAGTGGAAAAAAAAGGAAGATTAAGAAGACCAGAAATTTGAAGTAGGATTAAAGATGTTTTTAACAAATATGTTCACACTATTGGTGGAGACTTCAAAGAGCTTTTATTTGTCTCAAATAAAGTTATCAGAAAACTTATAGCTTGAACTTGTGGCATTAAAGTAAGTCTGTGTATTGTTTTGAAAACAATATGTGTGCAATGGATGTAAGGATATATGTATGGAATATATACACCTTATACAAGTTTTCTTAGCCTCAGGAAACCTTTCCACTGCCTTTTGTGCAGAGTTCAGAGACTTGAAATAAAAATGAGGATCAAAGGGTTCTTGTATTGTGGCATCTTCTTCATTCTTCATAATGGAGAATGTGGGAGATGATTGTGGATTTCCCCTATGCATCCTTGCTTAAAAGCTCAAAAACTGTGATTGTGTCCTTAATAATCTGCCTTAAAATATATTCTGATAACAATATCTGCCTCTAAAATCTGAACATATACATTTTACAATATCTATAACAAAGAAGAAATGTAATTTATTCCTTCTCAGTTATCTGGTATGCTATCTATAAAGTCAGGGACAATAAGTTCTCACTTGATACTTCTGGGAGTTGCTATCTCTCATATTTCCCATTACTCAGAAGATATCAGAAGGGGAAAAAAACAAATAAACAACCAAATGAGCCTTTTAATTGTATTCCTTAAAGCCCCAAACCTTCTGTAGGAGTCATGTAGGTATATGCTCAGATCCACTGAGCAACTGTTCTTTGTAAGCTGCTAGCACAAGTGCATACAAAAGACTTAAATCATAGTGATGTTCTATTTTCAGCAACAAAATGTTCTGGAGACCTTACAAGGGCTCTGTATAAAATAGAGAGTTTCACCTGAAAGCCACAGCTGCCTTTCGTCCTCTGTATAGCTTTAAATCACCATCTGCACTCATTTGTCTAAATTCAGGATCTCCGCCCAGAAATCTGTAAAGAAAAGAAAAGTTTAATTATGAAAAAGGCTTTGTCTGGCTTTGTGTCTTATATCACTTGGTTATGAGCAATGTGGATAAGCAAAAACCCTAGTATCTTCACTCTCAAGATAGAAATATCAAAGTAATTCAAAGTTGCAAAAATTTTGGAATGGCCTTTTTCAATATGTAACAGGACATAGAAGTGATGCTAATTTATTTATCCTCTATTGAATAATGTGTCTGAGAATAGCATTAAAGGTGATAAATAATAATCTGATAAACTGATAAAGAGTCTGTCACATTTTAAAAATAAGAAAATGCCTGCCAACAAGAACAGATGGTCTTTGGGTGTTGCAGTATAAGAGTGCACTACTAGTTTTGTTATCTTTTCTTGTAAAAACAAATTATGAACCTTTTATTTGCTCTTTGTAAAAGCAGGTATGTTTTACAGGGAGTGAAGGTGTAAGAAACGTGTTCTTCTAGATGGGAATCCAGAATACCCGAGTCAGTCCAGGATTTGAAAGATCCTTGAGTAGAATTAGAAAATCATCCTCTGTTTGTCATGTAGTAGATATTAGTAGATATTTCATTCTTTTCTCCCTAGATTGTTTTAAGAATAATTGTATTAATATTTGTGAAGTGGTCATATAGCACCAGACAGTGGTTGTATGAGTGGACAAGTTAAAATGAGAGAAATATAAATGGAAAAATATATTATCAAATCTGAACTGCTGAAAGATGAAACATTCCAAGTACTTAATACCTGACAACTTCCTTGCAACTGACACTTTCATAATATGGACAAGAATGTTTTACATCCTCCTATGACCATTTACTTAATCGTTTTATCTCTCAAATGTACTAATCAATTTTATCTTTACAGTTTCTTTTTAAAACCTGAAAAAATATAAGAACATTACACTTTTGCAGATAGTTTTCTAAAAACATTATCCTAAAGAACTTTGGTTTTAAACAAATCTGATCTCAGAGTGGAAGTCAATTGACCAGTAAGTGCATTAAGATGATGTAGAACCCATGCAATCCCATTTAAATGTGTTTCTTCCAATGCAATTTTTATTAATAATTTACAACCCAGAAAGAATAATGAAGGGCTTCTTATATGTTTTACATTTTTATTTGGTTTTTGTCATCATTTGCTTGAAGGCATTAAAATTTACCATGGTTATGGCTTTCATTTAGTGGCCTAATAGGAACTAAGCTTGCTGGATGTTTATGGCTTTTTCATAGTGAAGTAATGAATACAAAGTTCCTTAACAGCAAAATTAATAGTCAGACGGTGCCCTTGGGAAGTTCCAAAGTTGGTAACTCCCACTGATGTCATATATAAGAGAAAGTATAACTTGTACTTGCAGCTGCTCCATGCTTTGAAGAACCAGAACATGGAACGAAAGTCTCAGAGATGAACGCAGCAAATCCAGTAGCCATGCAGGCTGGATGGAGGTGGCAGTGGCTCAGGACTAGGACTAGGAAGGTTATAGTTATGCACAGGCAAAACTCTGGCACTGGAGATGGGTGGGATCCATTCCCACTAGAGCTTTATAGTCCCCTGTGTCTACAGGAGCCTTGCTTCCCTTCAGGGACAAGTGCCAGGGGTGTGTCACAGCACAATAGAAGCAGAAGTGCTCTGCATCTGGCAGCAGAGCTCAGGCAGAGGAGGAGATGGATCCCCACCAAATTTTTTTGCATAACCTGCTGTCAGTTACCATATTGCTGCCCTCTCATTAAAAAAAAAAAAAAGAAAAAAGAAAAAAAAAAATCTTGGTCTCCCTCTTCCTCTTTGGATGATTGTTCTGGCTGCTTTTCTTGTGTGACTAAAAAGCATTTGATCAATGAACTGTTCTGATTGAAAAATAACTTTCCACATATAGAGAGATTTGAAAGAGGTAGTTTTCAGTCATGCCAGCTTCCTTATTTAATTCACTGCGTAGCCACTCAAACTCTGACACTGGCACAAGGGAATTAGCAGGCAGGGATGGCTGCAGCAAGTTAAACAGTAAAGATTGACAAAGGTACAAAACTTAATATAGTGGGCTAAGTTTTGCGCACAGAGGGTTCTGCCCCATATTGTCTAGCATAGCAGACAATATTTGATATAATTTTTTATTTGAGAACCCCAAGCACCCAGGGTAGAAGTTTAAACAATTCTCTGTGGATTTTATACCTTGCTTTTTAGTATGAGCTTGAGGTGATTCCCTACAATGTAGACATCCTGGTACACCCTCATGTTTGAGAACAAGTTAAACACAGGAACATACAATCTGAATAGAGACACAGCTTTTAAATATGGGGCATCTCTGAATTAGGCTTTGTAATACTGTGCATTTGTCATAATTCACGTGCAAAGCGTTGGCAAGATAGGGACATTAGGGTTTTTTTTTAATGCCACACTCCTATAAATTCTTTCATTCTCATTCCTCATTTCCTTGTCTTCCCGTGATAATTTGTAAGAACCAGAAATCACCTATAATTAGCAAACTCTACTAAGAATACCTAGTTAAAGACTTTGCTGACACAGTACAAGTGGGAAGCTGCATATATTTTTCTTTTATATGTCTTTTTCAGATGTAGCACTTTGCATGCTAAAAAGTCAAGCTGTTGTTGCTTTCTGCTAGTAATAGCCATAAATGTTAAGAATGAAGTGAAAATAGCTTAGCAAATTACCATATATTTCTTTCCCCGAGAGAATGAAATAACGTATAATAGGTATTGTTTATGGCATTGTGGACTAGTTAGATTTAGTGTGCTTTTTATTTCACATCTACACTGGAGATATATATATGTATATAAGTGGTCAAATTCAGTCAGTTCATCATTTCACCATTTCTAGCAACATTATAGAAAATATTACCTGTGCAATGTGACCTGACCTGTTTGTTCTTACATTTCTTGTGTGTGAGGAATTCATGGGTTTCTTCAGTAGGGCTTTTTTTTTTCCTTCTGCATTTTAATATCTATGCAGGTTCTTTCCTTCTCTGCATTTATGAGATTTGTTATAGGCAATGTTGTTTGAACACTATTTAATATTACAAGCTTCTTGGAAAGGAAGTAAAGATATATTCATTAAATAGGATCTTAAATAATATTCAATAATATTTTTTCTGTGTAAATATACACTAAACATAGAGAAGTTTGTACTGTAGATATAGCTTTTCTTTTATTTTCCTTTATGTGAACATATAAATCTGCTTGATTTTATTTTAAGGTGATACTGTGGTATTTAAACTCTATTAAAATAAAGATTAGTGACTGCTATCAGATAAAAAATAAAAGGAAAAGGAAATATTAGATACCCTTATTAGGGCTTTCAGGAGGTTGTGTTTTAATATTAATGAAAACTTATCATGAGTCATTGTGGGTAGAGATTCTCATAAGGATGTGTGTTGAACTTATACTATAAATTTTGTTAAATCCACTATTAAGATTTCAAAGCAATGGTGCTCTATCTGGAAATGAGAGGTGTTAAATGCAGACTATTTTTCAATTAAATAATTTCTGAAGAGAAGAGAGATCTTACATTTCTGCTATTTTGAAGCAGTTTCATTTTTGTATTGGAATGGAATGAATTTTTGTTCCCATATAAAGATTGGTATTCACATATGCTTTCAGTGTTCCTCTTCAGGTACTAAAAGGAGAATGCTTTCTTTCTACATAGCAGCCACTTCCTATTTATTTTCTAACACACGTGTTTCTGAATTTAAAGGGAAGCAGTCTTAAAAGTTGATACCCCCATTTCAATTCAAAATCAGTTTGCAAAGCAGTCAGTCTGACCTTTTTTTTTTTTTTTTTTGCAAGAAAATTTACTCCATGTATCACCTCATCTTGTGAAAGGATTTCAAGCATTTGTGTGTTGCCCGCATTTCAAGACAGGATAGTTCAAGGAAAGCAAATAACAGTGTCATGACACTGGTCAAGCTTTCAGAAAGAGTATGACTCCCACCTTGGCAGTCTGCTCCTCTTCTGGCAGGTGTTTTAAAATTCTTCGGCGCTCAGGGCAGGGGCAGTTCTGTGCACTACAGCCCGGCACTCAGTCATGTTCAGCGTTTTCTGTTCTCATTATTTGACGTATTGTCACTGTGGCTGTTGGATAGATCGATTTTTGGCATAGAAGCAACTGTACGCTGTAAGTTCTTCTCTCTTGTAGCTTCATCCGGGAAAATGAGGAAATGGAAAAAGTGAAGGACAAGGAAGAGAAAGGCGAAGCAGGGGTGCTGGTTGAACACAAGTTTTCCCAAAGCAGCAATGTACTGTGCACTAAGGAATAACTGGGGGGGGGGGGGGGGATGGGTGGCGGGGGAGGAATAAAAGCCTGGGTTGCAAGGTTGGGGTGATTAGATAGATCTTGTGCATGTAGAGCTTCTGCATTTCATTTCCTTCCATAGCACTATGCAGGCAGATGTCAGCATGAGAGTTTGTCTGCTGAGAAGTGTGTAATTATTCCTACATGAAAAGCCAGGAGTCAGCTGTTAACCTGTTTGGCCTGGGGAGGTGAACTGTTGAGACTGCTCTGACAGGGTGGCTTTGTGCTGCTTATTGCATGTGGCAGGTAGCAGTTGGTGGGTGTCCTACTGTTTGCCAGACTTCCTGAGGTTACCAGAGGCTCTCCATGCAATTGCTCAGCCAGTTGCAGGGAAATGTAATTTTAGGACTATCCTGGCAGCAGTAGATTAGATATATGTTAGGACAAATATGCTGAGTTGTGTTCCAATGTGCTCCAATGCCCAAAACCTACTTGATTCATCATAATTACTTCTGCCTGATAGGAAAACGTTTGTGAGCTGGGGTTTTCAAAATTTCTACTTGTTATTCCTAATGAGACAAGGATGCTTTTTCAGCATACTTAGTAGTATAGTCATCAGTATAGTTGTTTTAACTCCAGAACACCCTGCTTAATCTCTCTTTCCACAGCTGAGGAAGGGTTTTACTTTGGGATCAGAGCAAAGTACTGCCAAACTAGTGTCTAAGCATCTTCCAGATCACAGCAGAGATTGTGTTTAAGAGACTGAAAGGTAGATGACATTCACTAGCTGAACGCCTGGAAGCAGCAGAGTTGGTATGTGCCCTGAATTATAGAGTATTCTCTGTTTCCTGCAAGGTTTGCAAAAGCAAGGGGAGCAATTTGCCAATGGCTGAGAGGCAGAAACCCAGAGGTGAGATAGGCAGCTTGGAAGATATCCCCTCCTAAATAATGAGCACTTGTGCATTGTAAGCATAGCCTACACAGCCTACTTCAGGTGTGCTGTTGGAATATTCTGGGGAGTTGTTTGTGTGTGCTTTATAGGCCTTTAGGAGTTGATGGATGTCAGTCAAATCTGAGTCTGTCTTTTATCAGTCCTCAGGGTGTGTGTGAGTGTGTGCATGCACATTGTCCTCCTTCATGAATTTCAAACATTGTGCATCTTTTATCTTTCAGTGTACAGTTAATTGGAGTGTCTGGAATGTGGCCTTAGGCAGCTTTGTTGTCTGTGTGCAAAGTTTTGCTACCATGCTTTCAACTTTCCTGAGTTGAAGCATGGTGCCTTTTCAGCTACGTTGGCCAAATTTTTAGCCAGCTTAGGTGTTGGTACCTCTCAAACAAAAGGCAGGTTCATTGCCCATGGATTAGATGTATCCTTTTTAGGTAAATGACAGTTTTAAAACAATGCTGTTTTGGCTTATAAGAGAGAACACTAATAATATCTGTAATTAACACTAATAAATGCTACAAAATAGAGGAGTTGAGTATCACAGGGATTGCAGTTTACAGCAGAAAATCTGATGGTCAGACCAGAGATCTCTCCTCTTGAGAGTGCCTCGAGAGCTATTTGTTGCTTGAGTGGCAAGCCATGCAGGTCATGCCACTTAAACTGGTCAAAGGACTCATCTTTTGGAAAAATTTGTGTTCCTTGCTAGATTTAGCACCAATGCACTGGGTCTTCAGCCCTGGTGATAGGGTGTAAATAAAAGGCAAAAGTAGAAAGTGAGTTGCAGATTTTATGTATATGTAACTTCCTAAACCCTATCCTGTTCAGTTATTTGCTTCTCACTGGTGCTTGTAATTAGATCTCAGACTCACAAGTCACATCGTGGCTGAGGTTGGCAGATCATTCTGTCAAAAACCCCCACTCAATCAGGGCCACCTAGAGCTGGTTGCCCAGGGTAATGTCCACATGGCTTTTGGCAGCTTTTTCCAAGGATGGAGACTCCAAAACTTTGCTGGGCAATCTGTGCCAGTTCTCAGTTACCCTCAAAGTTAAGTGTTTCCTGATGTTCAGAGGGAGCCTCCTGTGTTTCCAGCCTCCTATGTTTCCATTTGTGCTCACTGACTCTGGTCCTGTCACAGAGAACCACTGGAAAGAGCCTGGCTATACTGATTTTGCACCCTTCCTTCTCGTGTTTGTACACATCAATGAGATCCCCTTGAGCCCATAAACCCAAGTGAGCAAATCATTATCTATTACTTTTTGGGTTTTTTTCAAGTGAGAAACCCACAGTTTGGACTGTAAAGAAAAGAAAATGTAAACTTACACTTTTACAGAGGAAGGGTGTGCTGCAATGTAGCTAAATGCCTTCCCATGTGCTTTATTACAAAAAAATGGAGGTATAATATGAAATATAATCTTGCTAACCATCCCTAGGCTAGGCATAGGAATAGAGAAGTAGAATCCAATGGAAGTATTTTAGTATTTTTGACAAAATTTTTTATGTTGGTTCTCCTGAAAAGAAAGGCAAAATAAGAAATTTCAGTGGGTTCTTATTTATGTTTTTGTTTTCTTTTGTTCATTTTCCCTTGCCAAGTTTGTGTGATATAGTTTTGCTGAAGGAAATAAGAAGGTAATATTCTGAATATTTTGAAATAGCCGCACTATTTTTTTTCATGTTTCCAGGGAAGTAAGGTGGAAAGGAAGGGGTTTTTTAAGTAACAGAATCTTGGTACTATGAGGCTTTGTGAAGCATTGGGCTCTTTCTCACTTGGCAGGCTTTATTGGGCTCCTCATGGTCATGCATCCTGTCTAATCATGTACATAAGATAATTGAACATTCAAATCAGACATATAACTACTTAAATGACCTAAACTTTCTCCAGACAGAGATAGCTCCATATCCAACCAGCACTTTCTCCAAGAACTGTGTATACATAAATGTCTTAGACACTAGTCCCCTCTGCTCTGTAGAAACACTATCTCCTAGCAGCAGTTTTTTCAGCAGCAGTATGTTCAACTACTAATTTAGGATTTGTTACCAGAATATAGCAACATTTCCAGTAAGGACCTGGATAGCATTGCTAAAATATATTTTAGTGGATTAAGAAGAAATAAAGTACATTCTCCGTTAATTCTCCATACATTCTAAATTATACTCTCATTCTACTCCCTCTTTTGGATTACTTGATTTCACCAAGAGGAATCTATGGCTTTGACTGCAGAGAAGGTCAGACAAGATGATTATAAAAGGTTTTTCCGGCCTTAAAAGACATGAACTATATGAAATAGTTTCGCCTTGTTGGAGTTCATTTTCCTGAACGCTAAGTAGTATGTCTTGTAATTAACACTGCCCTGCACTAGCTGGTTTAAAGAGAGATGAATTGTATGGAATCTTATAGACGTACCATAAAGATACTATGAAATATTTTTCTTCTTTTGTGTAAGCTGCTGGCATAGGCAGAAAGAGGCTATTTTATGTACTTATCTGATGGGTTATCTTACCTATGTTAAACTTGGTTTGTTTGAAATTACACAGGGAAATTTTCTATCACCACCAACTATACACAGTTTTAAAGGAGATAGGGGGTTGTATTTTTTTTTTTAGAACATAAGGGATTGATGAAAATTCAGCATGGCTTCACTAAGGGCAAACTGTGCCTGACAAATCTGGTTGCCTTCTATGACAGGGTTACAGCACTGGTGGATAAGGCAAGAGCAACTGACATAACCTACCTGGGCTTGTGCAAAGTATCTGACAGGATCCCACATGACATCCTTTTCTCTAAACTGAGGGATATGAAGTTGATGGATGGACCACTCAGTGAATAAGGAGTTGGCCTTAAGGTCTCAGTCAAAGAGTTGCAGTCAACAGCTCAATGTCCAGCTGGAGATCAGCAATGAGTGGTGTTCCTCAGAGGTTGGTGTTGGGACCAGCCCTGTTTAACATCTTTATAAGCGACATGGACAGTGGGATTGAATGCACCTCAGCAAGTTTGGTGATAACACCAAGCTTTGTGGTGCAGTTGACATGCTGGAGGGAGGGGATGCCATCCAGAGGGACCTGGACAGACTTGAGAGGTAGGCCCATGTGAACCTCATGAGATTCAGCAAAGCCAAGTGCAAGGTGCTGCATGTGGGTCAGGGCAACCCTCAATATCAATACAGGCTTGGAGGAGAATGGATTGAGAGCCGTCCTGGCGAGGACTTGGTAGTGTTGGTGAACAAGAAGCTTGACATGACCAAGCAATGTACACTTGCAGCTCAGAAACCAGCCATGTCCTGGGCTACATCAAAAGCAGTGGCCAACAGGTCAAGGAGGGTGATTCTGCCCCTCAACTCCGCTCTTATGGAACCCCAAATGGACCTGTTGGAGCATGTCCAGAGGAGGGCCTTGAAGATGATCAGAGGGCTGGAGCACCCCTCCCGTGAAGACAGGCTGAAAGAGCTGGGACTGTTTAGCCCGGAGAAGGGAACACTCTGGGAAGACCTTACAGCACATTCCAGTACCTAAACGGGGCTTAGAAAAAAGAGGGAGAGTAACTTTTTACATGGGCAGAGAGTGACAGGGCAGGGGAAATGGTTTTAAACTAAAAGAAGAGATATTTAGATTAGAAGTTAGGAAGAAATTCTTCACTCAGAGAGTAGTGAGGCACAGGAACAGGTGGCCCAGAGAAGCTGGGGATGCACCATCCCTATAAGTGTTGAGGGCCATGTTGGATGGGGCTTTGAGCAGCCTGGTCTAGTGAAGGTGTCTCTGGTCACAGCAGGGGGGTTGGAATTAGGTGATCTTTAAAGTCTCTTACAATCCAAATCATTCTATGGTTCTATGATTATGTCATTCAACTGCAAACACTGTTTTGTTAAAGCAACATCTCTTTCATATAAATCAGATGTATGCATTCCTTATGGAGGTTACATTTCCTTTACAGATACTTATGCCTCCTCTCTGGGAGCCCCTTTCCTTCCCCTGACAAGATTTTCTTGCTGTAAATGTATTTGATATTGACAGATGGAGATCCGATAACAGAATTTAGAGGAACCAATTCTATACCAACAAAACAAAACATTCTTGGGTCATTGGTTTAGCAGAAAAAGAAAAATAAGAAAAAAGTAGACTTCTCTACTCCAAGAGAATTCTATTTATTCTTTCCCTATTTCTGAGATTGTCAATGCCAAAAAAAACCCCTAGGCGTGGAATGATTCACTCAATGTAGATTTATATCCATCATAGATAGTAAGATCTTTGAAGAAAATATTTTAAGGGAAATTTTTCTGATTTGAATGAAGCCTTATTGGCTGAGTGTTGTCCTGTGAAGTTCATACAGAGGTTTATTCTGACTGAATCCTACAGCAAGGCATCAGTATCTTTCTGGAATAGTAATGCTTCATCCTGTCATAGGAGTCTGTTTCTTCATGTTGTTGAACACACTGAACCTGACCATTTAAGGTTAGGGATTGATTGTAGTTACGTTAAAATTTTTTGGTCAAACCACAAAGAAGGGCTTAATTATGGAAATTTACTTTAGAGATAAAAAATATGACTACTCTGATATTTCATTCCTAAAACAGGTGCCCTTGTGTATACATATTAAAATAAAAAAGTCTTTTCTATTTCTCTTCAAGAATATCTTGGCCTCAGTAATCTCATCATAAAAATAAAAAGTCAAGTGAGTTAAAGGGCAGTTAGGATTTCTTTTCATGTCATCAGAATAAAATTTGCCCTTTTTATTAGTCTGCTGATTTCTCCTTTGCAGACTGCATATTGAGCTGAGGGATAGTGTCACTAATATGACAGTAGCTGATCATCATTTGCCAATGTATGCAATTTCCCCCACTGTACTTGTATAATTTCAGCCCTTTTCATTTATGAAAACTAATTTTTTGTGAAAATTTAATAGAAGGATTTTTTATTGTTAAATAATGTAATGACAATTACATTACATGCAATCAGTGCAGTGTATTTCAGGAGGCATACAGTCATTAGAAATCTGATTTTTTTGTGACATTCCCTAAGTGAAAGTGAGACAACGAAGTCCTGAACTCAAAGATAAGTATATGTGATTATTTTCTTCACAGAAGGTAAGATATAAAAAATATACAGAGACATAATAGAGATTTGAGACCCTATATGTCCATCTGCTGAAGCAAAAGCCTCATATGCCAAAGTATTTAAGATTCTTATCCTAAATATTACAGAATACATCTGTAAGCATAATACATATATTCTTTCTTTTCCTAAAGGTATTTTTCAGATACAATGCTATATAGTATATAAACAATTTTACATTGTCTCCTGGTATCTTACCTAAGGGAATACATCATTATATGAATTTCATTTTATATATGAAATTTCTGGTCTTATAAGAAATTAGGGGATATTAGAGTAGGAAAAAATTAACTGTATAATTAGAAGTTTGGTAAAAGCTAAACGTGTATGTGTTAGTAGTTGTCAAAGGCAATTGGCACCTACAAGTCAGTTTTAATTCAGTTGATCTACACATAATGATAATCATGTTTTGCTGACCACATGTCAGGCCTGAGGACAGAAATGGATTTCTTAGCTTTCAGGCAGCTGGTCATCAATAACATAGGCAAGGCACAAGGCAGAGATCCTTGAACAAGTTACTACGTCTACGTAGCACATCAAATGCTAGATGTGCTAGCTAGAAATAGAAAAACTAGAAATACTAGTTTGGCTTGCAAAGCCAGAACACCTGTGTTAGCATAGCAGTGAATGTCAGCTGAACGGCACGTTCTTTCAGAAGGGCTAATTAGCACTTGTCCAGTTTTCCTGATTGTAATTCCAGAGCAAACTCCCTTAGCGTTTCCTCAGGACCTTTGTGTCATACTTCACTGCCCACACTGCATGAACTGTGGTCTTTTGAAGTGACCCAGGTGTTCCCATGAATCCACTTCTCCATTTTCTATTTGTTCATTTTGCATCAGTTATGCAAAAGAGGATCTTAACTGCAGACACTTATGACTTTCTATATGACTGTAGCTAAAAGCATGGCACAAGTGGACATAGTTTCTTGGGTTGCACAGAAATAGTGAGACCCAAAGTGCTGGGTGAACATGGGGCCTATCCAGTCTCCTTAAATAGACTAGAAGGTTCCATGGGCAAGTTTGATTTGGGCATCTTATGCTAGACTCTGCTGCCTGTAACCAGAGGTGGAGCCTGTGCATAAAAAGAACGTAATGAAGAGATTTTCCTCATAATTGGCTGACATAGCTATGTCTACCCAAAGAAGCTGAGGGGATGGAAGATCAGTAAAAAGAGATGCAAAAGGCTTCAGTAGAGGCAGAGATGTTATGAGAACTGCTGGAGATGGGGGAGCTAGTATTTGCTGTAAAATGCAGACTTTTCTCTTAGATTTACTAATGAGAAAAATCTTCCAGTTAACCCTTGAAATGCAGTATTGAGAATGCAGAGTAGTGATTTACTCTAAGTTACTAGAAATTAATGGGAATTTCTTCACTGTTTCCTTCCTGCTTTATGAAACAGCATTACATCCTTTTGCACCTTATTGCCTTAACTGTGCATTCTTACTTACATAAATAAAATTTTTGAAGGATAATTCTGTGTTGTGGGAAGATGAATATCTTATGGAAGCCCTCAGTCAGTTACTTATCTCACTGTATCACCACTATCATAAAATTATTTTCAGACATTACCTTACTACAGTTAACTTTTATTCAATTTTCCTGTTTGTTTAAATGGCCTTATGGCGAAGAGGCATGCATTTACACATGCCATAATTTTTGCTTTCAGTAAGTAAATGAAGGTGTTGGAAAGGCAGAAAGATAAATGTTTCTGATCTATGTTGACTGCATTCATTTTATAATGGACAATGGCAGAGCTGTCAAATTGATCGGCAGCTGTTTCTTACCTATAATCTGTTGATACTAGTCCATGACTTATTTTGATTTGCTGTGCTTGCTTTCTTCCTTTCATGTTTCACATGTTGCCAGAAGGCAGCATCAGATGTTCAATATGTGCAGGTCTGGATTGTGAAAGCCACTCTCTCAGTTCAGGTGCTACTGAAATCAATAAGAGTGAGTGCTTTTTAAGAGTCTTGAATGAAGAACAATTACCTGCAGCAGCTAAATTACATTTTGTATTGGATCATCTCTAGGCTGGAAGCTGGTAAGCACAAAAGTGAGGAGGTGTAGAAATTAAGGAGCTGATATAGTGACAGATGTGGCATACCAAAGTACTGAGTTAACCTGTGTTTTGGTAAATTAGGTCTTCACTTATATAAACTGTCAGAACTGCGAAAGGCATCTGAAGGAATATAAATTCAAAAGCGTCGTGCAGGGCTTCATCCTTTCCATCCTTCAAAGAAATACAGAGATATAGCACCTTGTTTTGTTTCTGAACTCCTTTATGTGGCTTTATTTTTTATGAATTCTGGGCTAGGCCGCAAATGCAGACAGTTCTGCAGAAGGTGCTGCAGTCCAGCTGAGACCTGACAGGGGCCAAGTGAGCCATGCTGGGCTATATAGATAATATTACATTGGAAAAAACATTTTAGTTTGTCGCATATCTGCAAACACAAAATTATTAAGCAGTAGAAAACATGACGGAATCCAAAAAGTCTTCAGGTTTCTGTCAGAATAATTGCTCTCTTGAGTGTGCTTCCATTAACACCTCTGGAAGCAAAAATCCTTTGGGGTGGTAAAACCACGTTCTTCGAATACACCACTGTTTGGTTGTTTGGGTGCAGTGGGTAGGCTGATGAGGGAGTATTTTGTTTGTTTTTATTCTCTATGCCTGCTGTCAGAATGATATATTTAAGAAAGCTGCTCTATTTGGAAGAATTACATTATAGGCATCTAAGGCTCACAGGTGCCTCTGGGCACAGACATCTTAAAAATCTGCACCCTTTTTGGGGCATTTTTGTAAATCATGTCTTTTCCTGTCATTTTTTATTAGGACTTTATCACAAGACAGTCAGAAACAATATACATTTTGGAATGTCCTGCAGCAGTATTGTCTTGTTGTTAACTCTTGTCATATTTCACTCATTGGGTTTGAAAATGGAAAATGATGAATGACTACAGTGTTTTGTTCATAACATGTCTCATTCTGGAGCTTTCTCTGAGAGTAGTACATTTTCTTTACTTTGTAGTTCGTCATAGAGGGGGCTTGGGTTTTTATCCTAATATTAGAAAAAGTTGCTAGTATGACAATCACAAAGAGGAACCCTCAAAAAAAATTTATGGAAAAGGTATTTTAAGAATATTAAGTTCTCATTTTGGTTTAATATTGATGTATTTAGTAGCAGTGTGGAATAATCAAACAAAATATTTTGATATTTCTCACATATGTGTACCTTAAAACATAACTGATCATAATACAAACCTATCAAAATTTTACAGCCAATCAGATTTTAATAAAACCTTTTTTTTTTCTTTTTGGGAAATAAACTCAGGCATGAAAGCATGCACTTTTTTTGTGTGTGTGTTTAATATGATCAGGAAATTCAAATCCAGATGTTTTCTTAAAGGTTAAGACATATTTGAAACAACAAAGGAGGCCTTTTTTTTCCCCTCTGCATATATTTAAAATGGGGCACTTTTGAAAGAAATTTCACAGCCCCATTTGCATCCTAATTGCAACCCATTTCCTGGGCCCACAGTTAGGCAGACTATAGAGTGGCATTGGGGATTTCTGGGGCAGAGAAGTTGTTGGTTCTAGCTGAGCTACTGAAAAATAAAAGGGAAAGAGATGAATGGATTTTTTGCTTCAGCAGTCACCAGCTGGCAGATCGGCTCCTTGGAGCACTGCCAAGCAGCAGTTTACAGCAGCCCTGCAGCTGCTCTAGGCTAGGCTGGAGCACGACTGGCATGAAGCCACCTTCAGCTTTGGACAAGGACTCAGCCTTCAAATTGGCAAACAGATGCATTGGGATTGTGGCTTTGCTCGCTCATGTCTAATGCTCATAGAATGCAGTTGGTACCTAAAAGTCCATTGCAGAAAATTTTGCATTAAACATTTACAGGAAGATAAGGAGAAATAGGTTAAAAATAAATGTTAAAATAAATGCTTATGTTTGTCCAACTTTTTGTTGTTGGTGGTGTGGTGTGTGTGGTTTTTACTTTTGTGCATTTCATTCTGGGACATTTTTCTCATTCTGGCCAGTTCGTAAGGATCCTAAATAACTGTAAAATGGACCAGCAAGAAAACCCAATTGGGTTGTATTCTTTCAAGCTAAATTATCTGAATTCATCAAATGAACAAGAACATACAACTAATTTTAATTCTGTATGCTGTGATTTTTATAAAAATGTTAGAATTACAGCAAAAAATAACTTGCATTAAAATCAAACCAGCATTGGCCTTTTTATTGATAATATTTTGGAGGGAGAATAATATTCGGGTGAAGAGAGGGGAGAGGATTTCTTGTTGATTTTGACTCCCATCTGATCACTGTTCTCTCTTTTCCTGATTAGAAGCTGTTCTTCAGTAATTTTTCATAGACAACAATAGTATTAGGTTTTGGCAGTGTTTCTGTTAAAATCTCATTTGATATCTAACTATGCATCTGATGGAATGAGTCTGTCTTTCCTTCTTAACCATCCTATTATCTTATTGCTGGGGATATGGCCAAACCAATGTCTTAGAATACTGATGGCATATTCTGAATTTCTATTGATATTTTAAAATCTAGATAAATTAGGTTTTAATTTGTCACCACCTGGTATTTTTTAAATTATTTAATAGAAGAGGAATTTCAGCAAGTTACAGCTTCACAAAACTAAGAGCTTCACTAACCACATATATATTATTAAATATTTATTGATACATACACACAAACTCTCTGCCCCCACGGCCCAAGAACCAGAAGCAAGTATTTTGTAGACCTACAAACCAGCATTTATTTTCTAAATTGAAAATATTTCATGTGAAATATAACCTTGATAAGGAAGAGCAAAGAAACACCACAGTGTCAGATATTCATAACAGCATTTCATCAAGATCAAGTTAAAAAGCATTATAAAAAAATCATGTAATCATGCCTTGACCTTTTACTGGTACTGATTTTCAGCAGTATGCCTTGCTTTGAACATGCTTCTGCAGTTTTTATTTTCAAGATCATTTGATTCTTCTCTATTTACTTTAAAACCTTGCTTGTTGCTACGAATGATTTCAAAGAATTTTTTCCCGACAAGTTTTTATTTTTAATTCTATTTCAAGAGGCAACAGTAACTGCTAAGGAATTCTTAAGATTATTGTATCCAAGACTTTTAGCAATGGTCGTGCTTCTCACTAGAAGTGACCTGTGTAGCCAAAGCCACAAAGGTCTACAGCAGCATGTTTAAACTCTGGTTATTCACGTCATGCTGCTTATGACCAGGTAATCTCACTGAATGAAGACCAGAAAAAGGATGTTTACTGATTAAACAGATATATTCCATGCTTTTGATGGCACATCAATAGAAGCTGTAAGAAGAGAAATGGTTCTTAATTCCTAGACTTTTTACTGAGTAGTGTATATGACCAGGACAAGCTTTGAGGTGTTTTTATTAAAGCAAGTATATACTGATCAATCTGCAATATCAGTGTCTATATTTGTGAGTTTTGGGAGAAGATTGTGATTTCCATAAATCGGAAAACTGTCCTTGGAAATTACTTACCAATAGCCCAATATAAAAAGAGAAGGCTATAGTAAGTAGGGGTTTATAGTGTTTGATACTATTAATTTACTACCAGGATGATGAACTAGAAATTGTTCTTATTAAATTTATAGCTTACATGAAGTTTGGTGGAATGGAAAACAAATTAATAGATAAAACCAGAATTCAGAATTACCTTGATACATTAAAGATCAAAGGAAAAATTATTAAATTCAACATAGACAAATTAGGTATTATGTCTAAGTGACAATAATCAGCTGAACTTAGAAATAATTTTGTAGGAAAAAATCATGGAACTATTGTGGACAACCAGATGAACATGAGCGAACAATTTCATGCTGTTGCCAAATAAAATAACTAACCTCAGTCTGGAGTAATTAAAAGAAGAAGATTAGGAAGTCCTTCATAGGATTAATTCTGCTCCTTCTGCTTCATAATGGTGGGGGATTACCTTGAGTACTGTACTCCTGGGCCTTCTGCCTAAGGTAAAAATGGTGGAATTACTGAAGGGAATCTATAGAGAAGACAAGTGTAAATGACTCATAGTCTAGCAGATGAGTCCTATGAGAAAATATCAACATGATATTTTTTTATTCTAGAGCAGAGAAGATTAAGGGGTTGCTTGACAGCATTCCTTGAAGACATAAACAGGTAGTCAGGATCAAACAGCAATTCTTTCATTATTTCCATGGCAGAGAGAGAGAGAGAGAGAGAGAGAGAAGGAAGAGACTTGAATCCAGAGAATAGATTAGAAATCCCACCATGAGATTCCTCTAAGGTTCTGTATCAATCTTTAGGTTGTCAAAGGGCATAGGGTGACATATGGTAACTCCAGAAACATTCTGTTACAATAAATGCAGGGATTTTTGGCAGGGCATTAAATTTGGACTCTTTTGTCAGAGTAGGAAGATTTTATTTACTGGCATAAAGTGAGATAGATAGATAGATAGATAGATAGATAGATAGATAGATAGATAGATAGATAGATAGATAGATAGATAGATA